>OY856415.1:328795686-329395686 GCA_963693085.1 Alisma plantago-aquatica
AGATGAGAAACTCAATCGAGGTGTGATCAAAGTTTACTTTATTTATCTGCCTCTAGACCTGACATAATCCTTAATGTTGGCTGGTGTTCTTGCTTTCAATCAAGTCCTAGAAAATCACATCTCATAGAGGTTAAGAGGATTTTGAGATATCTAGCCAAAACTCAAAATTTTGGACTATGGTATCCCAAGTAAAGGGACTTTACTCTTATGGCATGTGGTGATGTTGATTATGTGGGGTGCTTGATAGCTAAACCATGTACCCATTGAGATAATAGTTGAAGAACCCTAGCATGCACATCCAACAATTTAATGAAAAAACTTAGTCAATCACTCCATTTGCCATGATATTTTTTCTCTAGCATGTTTTTCATTTTTTATCACTCTCATCTCAATGCATGTAATGGTTCAAATGTTTTGGATTAATCAACTTTATAGCCTTGTGTAGCATTTTGATTATTTTTCCAAATATTAAATGTGTTTTCAACCACCCCTTTGATGAAAAATTTTACAAATAAAATAATTCTAGGTTTTGAATCACTTATCTGCATTACCCTTTTGTTCTTTTAATATTTTTCTAGCCTAGGGTTCCGAGTTTCCAAAGCAGGACCTGAATCACCTTTAGAGGGGGTATATGCTCGGTTAAAATTAAAAAAAAAAATACATCCCTACAAAATATGGCTAAGTCACCCACAGAATCTCTCAACCCAATGAAGGTAGGGAATTACGTCAAAAAGAGGGTCAATAAACCCCAAATGACATTTCACATGTGCTTAAGCCTATACTAGCATCCTAGTGTCATACCCAAAGATCTTAATTTAAAAATCCTAATGCTTATGATGAAGTCATTGTATATTTTTTGATGTCAAACCAAAATTTTAATTTTATTCATCCTCACAATCATAAGGGTTTGCTTGCATATTTACTATATTTTTGTCTTTGTCATTATAACCCTATTTGTTGTTATCTTGTTGATTTTTCAATCATTTGAACCACCTTTTTGAACTAAATTTCCAATTTGAGTAACTGAAATGAATTCATGCCTAGTTTCAATATCATTACAATGACTGACATTCTATGATTAAATTCTTCCATATCATTGAATTGAGGTATGTGCCATGTTATTTCTTCAACTGTGTATCTTTCTTTATTTTTGCTTGAGGACATGTGGTTCAAGTTTAGGGGGATTTTATGTGCACAAATCATATCACCTTTTAGACTATTCTATGATGCACTTTTCACTCATTTTGACCATAGTTCCTTGCTCAATCATGCCAGATTCTTCACTTTTTAGTTATTTTACTCATTTCATGTTTGTGACCACATGTACATGACTATAACAAAGAAATGGGGTCAATCCAACCAAAATCTAAACTTAGTTGGATTCCCCAAAAGATTGCACATATCACAAATATTTTCTTAAAGTTCCTAGAGGAAACATGACGTGTTCATAATAACACATAGCATGTGAGTTTACAGATAGATCGTGTTTCCCCCGAAGGGTATAGACACGACGTGTCCCTTAGACCACATCGCATGTCAAATCAATCAAAAGATATTGTGAAAAGTTTTGTCAAAAGACGCCTTCTATGTTTATTAGTGCACATTATGTTCACTTTGAGGAGATCCTTTGATGTCCTCTTCGATTCTTAGCTACATGGTGTGTCTCTCAGAAAACATGTCGTGTAGTCTTTAAGCAAAGCAATTTAGGTGTTAGTTACATATGACAACACGTGATGTCTTTTTTTAGACACGTCGTTTTGCCAATGATTTTTGCAGATTTTAAAAACAATCATCCCTCATTCTAAATACAAAAACACACATATGGGATCGTTATCTCTCATCATTTTGAAACACTTTTGGACAATAGAACATAGTAGAGTAGAGGAGAGGAAATTTTGGGGAGGTAGAAGTGGTTATTCGGGAGAGAACCTCAATTCTTCTCCATTCTTCTTTAAGGATTGCATCAGAATCTTATCCACTCCATTTAGTCTCCTCATGAGAGAACATTGTTGAATAGAAGCATTAGCAACATCAGAATTCCATCTATAAGTTGGATTTCTTCCATGTTCTTCCTCATTCGTTGGGTTTCCCTTACTCTTTTCTTCTCTAGTCATGTTTAACTTCGAACCATGTACTTGTGTTTCACCATCATGAATAAGTAGACTTCCATTTCTTGGGCATGGGAGGGAATCTCTCATGTCACTACTCATGTGAGCTTGTATTTTCTTACTAATACTAGTGATTTTGTTGTTCTAAGATATGCTATGGTGTTTAACTGCTTATTTGCATGACTGCCCATCTTGCTTGCACATTTTATGCTTCTTTCTATGATCTGGGAAGACATGTTGAGAAGTAGGGAGTATCTTTCTTGGAAACATATACTTGACCATGGGAGTGGCTGGGATTATGTTGAGGATCTAAGGTTTGAGGCCCAAATCTAAGCATAAGAACAGGAGTGCTATGTGCATATTAGGACCGTCTCATATGACATGGTGGTGTATGATGGCAGAGAACCTCCTTTGCATGTTGATTAGTATATTAATTTCTTTGGTTGTGTATATGAGTAGTGAAGTGAAATTCCATAACCAAGATCTTTTAAATCTGATCTAAATCTTCTTTAAGTGATTAGTGTTTACTACTTTCTTTAGTTTGCAAAGTAAATCAACCTTAAACCAACCCAACCTTAGTAAATTGATCTATATTGTTGAAGATTAACACACTTATGCCTAACTCCACATTGCTCCTTGTACGATCTTGAATATACTATGCATACCTATAAACTTGTGGGGAAGTTCTCAAGTTATAAATTTTAAGACTTGTGCACACGGCTAACAAGTTTTTGACGTTGTTGCCGAGGGCATCGGTATTATTTTGTTAGAATAAGAAGTATTAATTAGCAAGCGAGACTAGATCACATCCTTTTTATAATTCGATCATCATTTTTATCATCTACCACATTCTCCATTGTTTGTTAAGTGTTTATCACCCACTTGTGAAATTAAAGGACTACATGCAACATTAGAAATGTGGTCTTTAACCACATGTATTCTTCGATTTAGAGATCGAACATACCTTGTGTGACCTAAAATTTATACATTGTCCATATTTTGATAATGACTTAACCATTCCATTCCTATGTATTTAATATGTCTATTTGAGATTGATTTCAGGAATTAGGTACATGAAAAGGATCATTTCTATTAAGCCCTAGCTTGATCTAGTTCAAGTCAAAAGCAATGCAAATGCATGTTTTTTTTGGAAAACAACCAAAAACCCTTAGGATGACTTTTGTATCATTTGTATTGATGTAATGACTTGTAAATAAGATAAGAAAAAGTTAGGAGACCTAAATTCAAATGTTTAATCACTCTATTGACATTTTCAAAATTCATTACAGGGTGTTTTGTGGTCAAGTTTTACCTGTAACAAACTCGACCGATCCCCTTGATGCATTTTGAGAAAATTCAGGTTCGGTCGAGTTTACCATACACAGAACTTGATCCATGTACTGACCAAAACTGATTTAAGCGGTTCAATCGAGTCTCATTCAAGATAAACTCGATTAATACTTCAAATTAACTTTGTCACATAGTGTGATGAGTCAGGTTACCTTTATTGAAACTCAATCGAATGCATTGTATGGAAAGTGTAGAAAAAGTGATTCTAACCATTGCAGTGTTGCAAAACTCAAAATTATATCCCTTGCAACACCCCAAATGGCTAGAAAACATTCCTTAGTTCTCCTAGCCTCTAGTTGTCACCCCCAACTATATATAGGACCTCTTGGGGTTCATTCCAAGGTTGCTTCTTCATGCTATTCAAGCTCCTAGAAATAGTTGAATGCATCCAGACCACTTGATCCCCTTTTCTCTCTTGTTTGCAAATCACAACGTCCATATGAGTTAGATAGGATCTATGTGAGAGAGTTACATATTTGTATGCTTGTAAAGCTCTTAAAGCTTCCCTTTCCCCAACCCCTTTCTTCAAGATCAAGTTGGTGAAAGCTTCTCCAAGTGAAGGAGAAGGTGCAAATCTTCTTTAAGGTTGAAGAAGAAGGTGCTTAAGCTTCTCTAAGTGGAAGTAGAAGGCAAAGGAAGAAGATCTATGAGGAGAGTGGGTAAATCCTCAAGGCCAAAGACTTGTTGCAGCAATATATCACCTTGGAGAACGTCTCTAGCTAGCTACAAAAGTGGGTAAGTCCTTTAAGATAGAAGACTATTTCTCAAGGATAGGTAAGCCCTTTGTGTAAGGTTTATTGGCTCCTTTTGGTCCTTAAAAAGAAGTATGGGTACCCTTGTTTTGAGAAAATGATGGTCATATTGTATGTATTATAATGGAATATAAGTATACATGGGTTGCAAAATCCTAGAGCTTGACCTCTCTAGGTAGTGGACAGACTAACTCCTAGTTTGGAGATTGGAACCACACTACATGTCATATTGTATGTCTTATAATGGAATATAAGTATACTTGGATTGCAAAATCCTAGAGCTTGACCTCTCTAGGTAATGGATTGACTATCTCCTAGTTCAGATATTGGAACCACTCTACAAATCTTGCTCAATGTGATTATTCAATCTCTCTCATCCTTGCTATGTATGCTTAGTTGCACTACAAATTCAATATTTGCAAATCACATATCTTGTAGTAGCTTGAAGGTCAAACAAATTGTGTGCAATTATTTTTAGCTCTATAAACCCCCCTCTAGAGCCCATTGATCCAACAAGTGGTATCAGAGCCACAGTCTTCTCTGACATGATCTCCTACGAAAGGAGAAGATGGGCGACAACCTACTTGGCTCCCTCAACCTAGAAGGAGGCTTGACGGCACCAATTTCCTTTAAACGAAGGATGCAATTCTACCTTGAAGGAATGAACTACAACATGTGAAAGGTGGTGATTCTTCCATACAAGGAGTCGGCGGGGGAGATATCCACTTAGGATCAAGCTACAGTCAAGAAGGCACAGTTGAATGCAAAGGCAATAAGCATCATCTATACAACCTTCACCCGTTTTGAATTCAATCTCATCTCATCTTAGGACACAGCCCATGATATTTGGGACAGGTTGTGCATCACCTATGAAGGCAAAAAACAAGTTAAGGAGTCCAAGATCTACATGCTCAAGGGTCTCCTTAATAACTTCAAGATGGGCAAGAAGGAGAGAGTGGCATAGATGTATACAAGGCTCAATGTCATCATCAATGGACTTACTCAATTGGGCCACACCAAGGACAAGGAGACCATAAACTCCAAGATCTTAAGGTCTTTCCCAAAGAGATGGGAATCCTAGGTGACTTCCATTGAAGAAGTTAGAATTCTTGGTGACATTACCACCGAAGAGAAAATTGTCAATCTCCAAGCTCATGAACCAAGGCTTGACAAGCAAGAGAAAGATGAAAAGAAAGAAGAGAAGGAATAAAAGATTGTGCATTCCAAGCTCAAATGGAAGCACTTCTTATCCAACAACAACTTGCATGTCGGTCTACTTCTCCTTCTTCAAGTGAAGATAAATCCCCACATGAGCATGTAGCTAACTACTCTAAGGACAAGCACTTCAAAGGAAAGCCTTCTTCCTCCTCCACTCCAAGGTGCTATGAATGTGGGCAAAAAGGGCATTATAAGAATGAGTGCCCCAAGGCCAAGAAGTCCTACCACAAAGTAGCTCCAAGAAAAGGGAGGACTACAAGAAGGATGGCAAGTACAAGAAGAAGGACAAGAAGGACAAAAGGACAAAAAATGTAGCCCATGTCGCATGAGAAAACTCATCTTCTAGTGAGGCAAGCTCCAATGAGGGAGAATGCCATCTTGCACTCATGGCCTCTACTAGTGAAGATAATAGTGAGGTAAGTGAATTAAGTGAGGTAATCTTACATGAGTTATCTAAGAAACTCTCATTGATATGCTTAATGCTACATGCTCTTCTTATTCCAAATGTAAATCTAAGAAGAAGAGATTAGGAAAGATCAAAGATGATTTTATGTCAAGATTGATATTCTTGATCAAAATGAGAAATTTCATCTTGATAGTATTGATTCTTTGCTAGAGAAGTTTCTTAATGTTGAGCTCCAATACTATGGAGTTGAAGTAGAGAATGGTATCTACCTTAAGAACATCAATAGTCCTATAGAAGAAAACCAAACCAGACTTGATGAGATAGTTTTACTTAGAACTGAAAATTATGATCTTAAACATGATTGTGATGCTATTCAAGTTGAGAATAGGATTTATGTTGATGAGCTTATCTTACTTAGAACTAAAAATGTTAGATTGGTTGCTCAAATTAATGATCTTTATTATAAACCACTATTGCATATAATTAGGTAGCTAGCATTACTCTTGAGAGAGATTCATATCATACTAAAGATCTCTATTTGGAGGCCAACTTACTTAATGCCCGAGATGATCTTGCTAGTTTATCTTCTACTGACATCACTCTTAGTGATGATAATCACAAACTTAGAGCTTCCTTGCAGAAATTCCCTAAAGGGAAAAAGTCCCTCAATGAAGTTTTAGATCACTCTACCAAACAAGTTTGTACTAGTGGTTTGGGATATGTAGGGGGAGCTCCAAAGAGAAAGAGCAAGGGGAAGGATAAGAAAAAGAGGAAGTAACTTCCTATTTTCCATGGAGATTCATCTGGCTCAAAAAACCCTATGGTTTGTGTGCATTGCAAGAGTGATGACCATTACTCTACTTATTGTCCTTATTGTTGGATAAATTGGATATTATGATAAATCCCTTTGTTTCGATGATGACAAACATTTCATTCTTATTAATCTAACGAGCTACTTGAGTGTGCAGGACTAAGATGGATGGCAAAGCAACTAGGGAAAATCCCCAAGCTAAAATGTTTATATTTTCATGCAATGTAATCATTGTTGTAAAAACTTGTACAAATATATAATGTACAAGTACTTAGAATTGCATGTAAATCAAGCATTAGATTTTCCCTAGCCAAACACCATAGTTAGACACGTCATCCCATTTAATTAGGATCACCTTTGCACACTCTCACATATAATTAGTGCCTAAACTGAAACCTTGAAACAGGATCATTCTCGGTCGACAAACTCCTCGACCGAGACACTCTCGGTCGACCATCTTCTCGACCGAGAAAGATCCAAAGTAGCCGTTAGACACAACAGACAAGTTAGTTGGTAGTTGAAGAAAGACGTTGCAAATCACTTGTTCCAGAGAGTCTGTCGGTCGACAAAACTTCGACCGAGTAGGTGTCTCGGTCGACCATTCCTCGACCGAGATGATCTCTGACAGCAACTGCAGAATAAATTATTTAGCCGTTGTTAAAGCAACAACTTTGTACCTAACAGCTAGTTAAGCACTTAGAAACCCCTAGAAGTTGTCTAGAACTTCCTTAAGCATACTTAGGCCATTCCTATAAATAGGACAAGCCATAGGACACTAGAATTCACTTGTTACACTTGAGAATACACTTGAGCATACTTGAGCAATCTTTTGCAAGCAAATTTGAGCACTGTGATCATAGGCCTACATTCTCTTTAGCTCAATCTCGTGTCCTATAGGCTAGATTCTCCTACCCACAGCAATTACAAGTTCACATACTTGGCTAGGAGATCTTACGCTTGATCTAGGCATATCAAGCCTCGGGCTTAAAGGATAAGTTGTAATTTCCTTTTTCCTTCTTGTTCCTTGTTATCTTTTGTACTCTCCTTGCTACTCCCAGGGTTGGAGGCTGCGGATTGGAGAGGGTTGACTTCTCGGAGGAGAAGGGGACTTCAAGCTACTTCAAGAAGGCTATCGCACGGGAAGCTACTTCAGAAGGCTGGTGCAACGGGAGTTGGTGCATCTACTTCAAGGGAAGGCTGCTTCGAGTTGGGCGATTACTTCTAGGTGAAGGCTGCTTGAAGGGTTTAGGGAAAAGAGATTGTATTTTATGTAATTCCTTGAGAGGTAATAAAATAAATTTCTTTTCAAATCCCGGTTGGGTAAGCAACCGGGTAGTGGACTGACGGCTATAGTATTTGCTATAGTTGGAACCACTCTAAACCTTGTGTCTCCTTGTCCAATATTTTTCTTTGTGGTTGCTTGATTAATTAATTGTTAAACTTTCTATACAACTCTATTCACCCCCCCTCTAGAGGTTTTCAATTGGTATCAGAGCAGGCTTCAAGGAACCCTAACCAGGTCTTGAAGAATGAAGGGAGGAGGTGACTACGACCACAGACAAAGGAGCAACTTGGACAAATTTTCAACAAGCTGCAATTGGTGTTTAGGAACAAACCATACAACAATCGGCTGTCCATGGAAAGAAAAGAAGAAAGAGGTCCATAAAAATTGTCTCATTGCTACAACCAATGAGGAAGAAGAAGAAGAGGTAAGCCTTCTTGATTTATCAAAAGAAGAGCTAATTTCTAGTCTTGAAGAAACTCACAATAAGTATATTGAGTGCAAGAAGAAATTAAAGAAATCTAGTAAAACAAACGATGAGTTAAATGCTAGACTTTTTGCTCTTACATCTGAAAATGACGATTTATATGCTAAATTGAATACTCTTGGTTTCGAAAAAGATGACATTGCTTCTGAAAACCGTACTTTGAAATCATCTCTAAGTAATAGTGAAGTAAAGATTTTTACTCTAGAAACAAATTATGATCTTCTATATCAAGAAAAGGTTGAATTACTTGCAAAGTTAAATGACCTTCAAAAACAACCTATTTTGTGTACACATGTAGATTATGACAATATAGTAAAAGAAAGAAATTCTTTATCATCCAATCTAGATCAAGCAAAACTAGATATTAAGAATAGAATGGATGAGATCGTTAAGTTACAACGAGAAGTTAGTAGGTTAAACAACAATGGAATCCTTGATAGAATATTGGATAACTCCTATCATCAAATAGGGAGAAGAGGACTGGGTTATAAACCTAAAGAAAAATCACATCAACAACCTAGTCGGAGTAAGCCACAAACCTATCAACCCATATATGTACCCAAAAGGACACCCTCACCCAATGACAACACAGGGCAAAATCATAGAAAAAGGCTTGAGGTTGATTCAATTTGTTGCCATTATTGCTCACGCCTTGGACATTATTCTTTTTCATGCCCATACAAGAAAAAGAATGTTGAGATGGTATGGGTTCCAAAACCCCCAAATTAAACTGATTAGACTAAGTTGAGATATGACCAAAAGATCTTAATTTGCATATCCTTATGTCTATCTCAACTTAACATATAGGGATAACAAAATCAAAAAAAAAAAAATTTAATTTAAGTATCACTCTGATACACATATGTCTTATCTCAAACTGATCTTTGAAATAGTTGATTTAGATACAGCCTATGGTGCACTTGAAATAAATTTCTGAAAGTTTTCCAGAAAATTGATCGGTCGAGAAGTTGTCGACCGAGTGAACCTCGGTCGAGCAATTGTCGACCGAGCATATCACTGATTTTTTTTTACTGCTGTAAAATTTTTTTAAGATACACTATATGTGGAAATTATTCTTGAAAGATTATATGGAATAAATATTGAATTGATAAAGCTTATTTAATCATGCTTTTATACTTGAAATGAATAAAATGTTTCAAATTGATTTTTGAACATATTCATTGTGCTCTTATATTAAGCATCACTTAATATGCTTCATCATATTTGAATTAGTCCAAAATAATCTGTAATTCATGAATGGATATTATTCTTGAATATACTTCATCATATTTGATGCCCTTATTAATTTCCCATAATTGGTACACTTTAATGAGCCTCAAAATTGATACTCGTAAGCTATCTACAGAACTTATACTTCGCATATGAATGTTTATCCTGGAAACCTGCAGAATATGCCTCTTGGTTAAAATAAAATTTGACCAAGGGGCGCCACGGTCGTAGTCAAGGGCGACCTAAAATAAACTTTGACAAAAGATTGTTTATTTGAACATCAAATTTATTAGACTTACTCCTAGCATATTTTTAATAGAATCAAAAATTTAAAGCCTTAAAAATTGTCAAAAACAAAACAATATTACTCCCTCGGAATATCCATATACATGCTCTACAAAAATGATCTATGATCTGCATTAAAATTCAGTCTCAAAAGTTGAACTCAGTAAGTCTGTCGGTCGACGAATTCGTCGACCGAGAACCGCTCGGTCAGCCCATCTCTCTCGACTGACAGAATCTAAACAGACTTAATATCGGACGAACTTTCGGTCGACAAATGCTCGACCGAGACAATGTCGGTCGACAATTGTTCGACCGAGAAATAGCCGTTGGATACGACCGTTGTAAACTGACCGTTATGACCGTTTATGACCGTTATTTTGACCGTTGGGGAGCCGAGTGGCGCGTCTGCAACATGACCGTTGCGGACGCTCGGTCGACGAATCGTCGACCGACCTGGTCGCTGGAATGTTATAAAAAGGGGCAAAAACGGGACACTTACTCACACTTGCATACTCTTGCTTCCTTTGTCCCTCTCTAGTGCATTTTTGTGCAACTCTTTAGCATCCTCATTCTCAAACCTTCCTTGCTTCTTCTCCACACTCAAGTAACACAAATGGCCTCATCATCAACTGCCCGTGGGAAGAAGAAGGTCACCGGCAGGAAAGGACGGGAAGCTCGGGAAGCCACTCCGCCACTGACGATCATCAACGACATCGCCTTCGTCGATGGAGATGCTGGTGATCGATATCTACGGCTTTCCTCCAAAGCCCCTCTTCCACGACGACCAGTCGAAGTCATGGACTTCATCAACATAGTCGATCTGGAAGATCTCTTTGAAGTGCAAAAATTGAAGGACTTCATCAATCCCTCTTTCCCTTTCCATTCCACTAAGGTAGTCAACGAATTTTATGCCAATCTCATATCCCATACTGAAAATGAAACCACTTTCTTCTACACCATGGTCAATGGGCATAGCCTTAAATTCACCGAAGGGGATATTCTTGACATGCTAGAAATTGACATAGATGAATACCAAGATTCCCTTGATCTCACCACTGGAAATCCACTAAATCTACTTTCCCAAGATGATCATACCATTAGCCTTAGTGTCATAAAAAGAGCTATTTTTCAATCCAACACTACTTGTCATGAAGATAGGGGAACCTACTACGCTATAAATCTCAAACCAGCCTGTAGGATTATAAATCTCATTGTTTCTACAAATATTCACCCTAGAGCCAACAAATCTGAAGTTCCAATATTCCGTATGTGCCTCATGTATGCCATCATAAGCCGCATTCCCACAAACTTCATCCGTATAATTCTTAAAAACATGATTGAGTTTTCTGGCAACCCACCATATGCGGATTTCGTTTGCCAAATTACTCAACATTTTCTTAAAACAAACATTGAGGATATGGGATATACATGGGAGCGTCGACCACAAAAGATAAGTAAAAATACCATAGAGAAAATGGGAATAGATTTTGGTCACAAAAGGGCTAGAGTAGGAGAAACATCTCATCAAGACATACCACCACCTCCTCCTTCTACCCTACCACAGGGCCCCATTCAAAATACTCTTACTTATATTGCTGGCTCCCAATATCACCTTAGTAGACAATTAGACTACAATCATCATGCCATGACATATTTAAACCAAAGAATGCAAACCCTTTCCCCAAACCAAACCGATGAATATCCATATTCTTTAAATCCAGGCATGCTCAATCCATACAATCCTTCGTACAACTACTATCAAACTCCACCTCCACCATCCATGGACCTAACACATACTCAATTTTCATCTATGCAATTGCAAGATATTGTTGCTCATTTCCGATTTGACCGAGTTCCTACATTCTTGGAAGCATATGCTTTAACCAAGACGAAAGCTCTAGATTGGAAAACCTTGGTCCAATACTATGGAACTGAGCCATTTATTGGGAAAGATCCGGACGTTGATGTAATTCTTAAATCTTTCCAGTGAGTGTTGGAGTAATATTAGTTGTAAATGACTTGCTTTGAATGATTGTTATGGATTACTTCTGTATGATGTGTCAATCTTTCCATGCTTATTAATGAAATTGTTTATCCTTTTGTTGATTTGGATGGATATCTTTTTGCATGTGAGACATCTTGTAAATAAACGGATTATAAAGACTATTATTGCAGAGCATACAAAATAAAGGGAGAAATAAATAAAATCTTGTGGCTAAATTGATAATGATCTATGACAAACAGTTCTCCAGAAACATTCTCGGTCGAGTCACTAGTCGACCGAGAACACTGTCGGTCGAGAAATCGTCGACCGAGCAGGTCTCTGTTGTCAAGTCTGAAATAATTCTGCTGCAAATGATTGCTCATCAAATAATTTTAAACCAAGGATGCATGTTGAACATCATTTGTGAAACAGAATATTTTTTTATGCATATGGACAATCTTCAAACATATTGCAAAGCATTTAAGTCTTTATTTGGGATATCTAAGGGGGAGATCATAAAAAAAAAAAAACTTTGACCATTTGATTGAAGAAGCTTACAAAAACATTGTAACCACCATGTGTAGCTGGAAATTTTCATTGATTATAAAGAAATTTATGAATTTATTGAAAATGGTATCTTGCACTTGAAGGACCTCTCTACCCAAAACAGGGCTTAACATCCCTTGCATTTGGATGGAGACATTTTTATGTACTCGACGATTAGAGGATTCTCATTTAATTTAGGGCTTAACATCCTTTGATAAATGAGAAATAAATATACATTCATCATACGCTTAAGGGAATCTCCTATCATTTCAAGGCTTAACATCCTTTGCAAATGATTGAGAAACAAATTGTGGATAAATTAGATAAAAATCCATGTTTCTAATAGGATATCTATTTAAGGGGGAGCATCATATTAAGGGGGAGACGAAAAATAAAATATTCAACTTGGATATCTTTTTGAAATGACAAAGGGGGAGAAAGAATATAAAATCAAAAATATAAATGAGTTTCATAACATCTTGGCCAGCACTCACTTGCAAAACATAAATGGCTGCAAAAGGTAATTTTCAGGTATGAAACTCACATGCTTTATATTTCCTTATTTCATATTTAGGAAATGTTTGTCATCTTCAAAAAGGGGGAGATTGTTGGATAAATTGGATATTATGATAAATCCCTTTGTTTCGATGATGACAAACATTTCATTCTTATTAATCTAACGAGCTACTTGAGTGTGCAGGACTAAGATGGATGGCAAAGCAACTAGGGAAAATCCCCAAGCTAAAATGTTTATATTTTCATGCAATGTAATCATTGTTGTAAAAACTTGTACAAATATATAATGTACAAGTACTTAGAATTGCATGTAAATCAAGCATTAGATTTTCCCTAGCCAAACACCATAGTTAGACACGTCATCCCATTTAATTAGGATCACCTTTGCACACTCTCACATATAATTAGTGCCTAAACTGAAACCTTGAAACAGGATCATTCTCGGTCGACAAACTCCTCGACCGAGACACTCTCGGTCGACCATCTTCTCGACCGAGAAAGATCCAAAGTAGCCGTTAGACACAACAGACAAGTTAGTTGGTAGTTGAAGAAAGACGTTGCAAATCACTTGTTCCAGAGAGTCTGTCGGTCGACAAAACTTCGACCGAGTAGGTGTCTCGGTCGACCATTCCTCGACCGAGATGATCTCTGACAGCAACTGCAGAATAAATTATTTAGCCGTTGTTAAAGCAACAACTTTGTACCTAACGGCTAGTTAAGCACTTAGAAACCCCTAGAAGTTGTCTAGAACTTCCTTAAGCATACTTAGGCCATTCCTATAAATAGGACAAGCCATAGGACATTAGAATTCACTTGTTACACTTGAGAATACACTTGAGCATACTTGAGCAATCTTTTGCAAGCAAATTTGAGCACTGTGATCATAGGCCTACATTCTCTTTAGCTCAATCTCGTGTCCTATAGGCTAGATTCTCCTACCCACATCAATTACAAGTTCACATACTTGGCTAGGAGATCTTACGCTTGATCTAGGCATATCAAGCCTCGGGCTTAAAGGATAAGTTGTAATTTCCTTTTTCCTTCTTGTTCCTTGTTATCTTTTGTACTCTCCTTGCTACTCCCAGGGTTGGAGGCTGCGGATTGGAGAGGGTTGACTTCTCGGAGGAGAAGGGGACTTCAAGCTACTTCAAGAAGGCTATCGCACGGGAAGCTACTTCAGAAGGCTGGTGCATCTACTTCAAGGGAAGGCTGCTTCGAGTTGGGCGATTACTTCTAGGTGAAGGCTGCTTGAAGGGTTTAGGGAAAAGAGATTGTATTTTATGTAATTCCTTGAGAGGTAATAAAATAAATTTCTTTTCAAATCCCGGTTGGGTAAGCAACCGGGTAGTGGACTGACGGCTATAGTATTTGCTATAGTTGGAACCACTCTAAACCTTGTGTCTCCTTGTCCAATATTTTTCTTTGTGGTTGTTTGATTAATTAATTGTTAAACTTTCTATAAAACTCTATTCACCCCCCCCTCTAGAGGTTTTCACTTATAGAGTCCCAAGCTAACATCAGATCCCAAGGTTTGGATTGGGCACTGACATCTTACTTTATTGTAGGTAAAAGGAAAATGGATTGTTGATAGTGGTTGCTCAAAGCATATGACATGTGAAATCAGCCACTTTAAGTAACTCACAAAAAAGAAAGGAGGATTGGTGACATATGGTGACAACAATAAAGGTAAAGTGATAGGTGGGGGTGATGTAGGTGATTCACTATGCATCAAAAATGTTCTTCTTGTGGATGGACTACATCACAATTTAAATAGTGTTTGTCAATTGTGTGATAATGGCTATCTTGTTCTTTTTACCTCACTTGAATGCTTGCTTCTATATTCCCTCTCCTATAATGTTATATATAAGGGAACTAGAAATGGTAATCTCTATGTTATTGTTCTTGACTTTATTAATACTATTATTGGTAGATGTCTTGATGCCAATTTGAATGATATTTCTTTGTGGCATTGTAGGCTCGGTTATGTAAATATGCATCAATTGAAGAAGTTGAGCAAAAAGGAACCGGTTAAGGGACTTCCTAAATTGGATTTTGAGAAGGATGAGCAATGCCAACCTTGTACCCAAGGAAAGCAAACTAAATCATCCTTCAAATCTAAAGGAGTCCTTAGTACCAAAAGAGATTCTGAACTTCTTCATGATGATCTATTTGGACCGATGAGAACTCAATTGCTTCGTGGTAGTTGTGATTTTCAATGACTTCTTTCTCTATACTTGGACCTTATTTCTTGTTTCAAAAAGTGATACTCTTGATGTTTTCTAAACATTTTACAAACAAGTTGAAAATGAAGCTTCTTGCTGAATCATCTCTATCTGCAGTGACCATGGGGGAGAATTTAAAAATGACTTGTTTGAACGGTTTTGTGAGGAATCTAGGTGTGCACATAACTTTTCTTCACCTTGAACACCTCACTGAAATGGGGTTGTAGAGAGAAAGAATGGGTATCTACAGGAAATGTCTAGGACATTGCTTCTAGAGTATGATACTCTAAACAAGTTTTGGGCTGAAGCCATTAGCATTTCATTTTTGTGCAAAACTGGGTTTTCACTCATCCATCTTTAAAGAAAAACCCCTATGAGTGATGGCATGGTAGAAAGCCATCTATTGATTTCTTTCATGTTTTTGGTTGTCCTTGTTTTGTTTTGGACGCCAAGGATTCTCTCGATAAGTTTGATTAGAAATCATACAAGGCTTTCTTTCTTGGCTATAGCACTACTAGAAAGGCTTATAGAGTATTTAACATTTAATTGTCTAAAGTAGAAGAATCTATCAATGTTAAATCTGTTGAGAGTAACCCCTCTATTTCTTAGAATGTTTTTAATGATGATGTTATATATGAGGTGATACTTCACTTGGAAGAGCTCAACATTGTTGATAAAGGAAAAGAGGTGCTAGTTGATGAAGAAGAGAAAGAAGATGAAAATAAGGATCCAACTCCCCTCTTTGCAAAGAATCATCCTAAAGACATCATTAAAGGTAATCCTTTTGAAAGGGTGAGGACGTGGGCTGCATTCAATAAAGAACAAGCCGACAGTGCCTTCATCTCACAACTTGATCCAAAGAACATCAAAGAATCTATCAAGGATGATGAGTGGATCCTAGCCATGCAAGAAGAGTTAGAGAAAATTGAAAAGAACAAAGTGTGAACCCTAGTGCCAAGACCAATGATAGAAAAATCATAAGAACTAAGTGGGTCTACCACAACAAGCTCGAGGAAAATGGAAAAGTGGTAAGAAACAAAGCAAGGTTAGTTGCTCAAGGGTATAATCAACAGTAAGGTATTGATTTTGATGAAACTTATGCTCTCATTGCTATACCTGAGTCAATTAGAATTTTACTTGCTTTTGTTAGCCATTAAAATATATTACTTTATCAAATGGATGTTAAAAGTGTGTTTCTAAATGGTATAATTTAGAAGGAAGTATACATCGCTCAAACTCCTAGCTTTGAACATGATAAATTGCCTAACCATATTTACTTGTTATAAAAAGCTCTCTATGGACTCAAAGAATCCCATGGAGCTTGGTATGAGAATTGCTAGACAATGTTTATGCAATGGGCAAAGTCGACTCTAATCTATTTCTAAAACATAGTTATAGAAACTTTTTTATCATTCAAATTCATGTTGATGATATTATCTTTGGTGGAACTGATCTTGATCTTTGCAAGGAGTTTATTTTTCTTATGCAGAGTGAGTTCAAGATGAGCATAATGGGGGAGCTTACTTTCTTCCTCGGCTCCCAAATCAAACAAACCAAGGATGGTAACTTCATCAACCAAGGCAATGACACCAGTGAACTACTTAAGCTCTTTGAGATGGAGAACACAAAGTCGATGGACACCCCCATGTCAAACACTGCCAATCATGACAGAGATGAAGAAGAAGAAAATGTAGATGAGAAACTCAATCGAGGTGTGATCAAAGTTTACTTTATTTATCTGCCTCTAGACCTGACATAATCCTTAAGGTTGGCTGGTGTTCTTGCTTTCAATCAAGTCCTAGAAAATCACATCTCATAGAGGTTAAGAGGATTTTGAGATATCTAGCCAAAACTCAAAATTTTGGACTATGGTATCCCAAGTCAAGGGACTTTACTCTTATGGCCTGTGGTGATGTTGATTATGTGGGGTGCTTGATAGCTAAACCATGTACCCATTGAGATAATAGTTGAAGAACCCTAGCATGCACATCCAACATTTTAATGAAAAAACTTAGTCAATCACTCATTTTGCCATGATATTTTTTCTCTAGCATGTTTTTCATTTTTTATCACTCTCATCTCAATGCATGTAATGGTTCAAATGTTTTGGATTAATCAACTTTATAGCCTTGTGTAGCATTTTGATTATTTTTCCAAATATTAAATGTGTTTTCAACCACCCCTTTGATGAAAAATTTTACAAATAAAATAATTCTAGGTTTTGAATCACTTATCTACATTTCCCTTTTGTTCTTTTAATATTTTTCTAGCCTAGGGTTCCGAGTTTCCAAAGCAGGACCTGAATCACCTTTAGAGGGGGTATATGCTCGGTTAAAATTAAAAAAAAATACATCCCTACAAAATATGGCTAAGTCACCCACAGAATCTCTCAACCCAATGAAGGTAGGGAATTACGTCAAAAAGAGGGTCAATAAACCCCAAATGACATTTCACCTGTGCTTAAGCCTATACTAGCAGCCTAGTGTCATACCCAAAGATCTTAATTTTAAAATCCTAATGCTTATGATGAAGTCATTGTATATTTGTTGATGTCAAACCAAAATTTTAATTTTATTCATCCTCACAATCATAAGGGTTTGCTTGCATATTTACTATATTTTTGTCTTTGTCATTATAACCCTATTCGTTGTTATCTTGTTGATTTTTCAATCATTTGAACCACCTTTTTGAACTAAATTTCCAATTTGAGTAACTGAAATGAATTCATGCCTAGTTTCAATATCATTACAATGACTGACATTCTATGATTAAATTCTTCCATATCATTGAATTGAGGTATGTGCCATGTTATTTCTTCAACTGTGTATCTTTCTTTATTTTTGCTTGAGGACATGTGGTTCAAGTTTAGGGGGATTTTATGTGCACAAATCATATCACCTTTTAGACTATTTTATGATGCACTTTTCACTCATTTTGACCATAGTTCCTTGCTCAATCATGCCAGATTCTTCACTTTTTAGTTATTTTACTCATTTCATGTTTGTGACCACATGTACATGACTATAACAAAGAAATGGGGTCAATCCAACCAAAATCTAAACTTAGTTGGATTCCCCAAAAGATTGCACATATCACAAATATTTTCTTAAAGTTCCTCGAGGAAACATGACGTGTTCATAATAACACATAGTGTGTGAGTTTACAGATAGATCGTGTTTCCCCCGAAGGGTATAGACACGACGTGTCCCTTAGACCACATCGCATATCAAATCAATCAAAAGATATTGTGAAAAGTTTTGTCAAAAGACGCCTTCTATGTTTATTAGTGCACATTGTGTTCAGTTTGAGCAGATCCTTTGATGTCCTCTTCGATTCTTAGCTACATGGTGTGTCTCTCAGAAAACATGTCGTGTAGTCTTTAAGCAAAGCAATTTAGGTGTTAGTTACATATGACAACACGTGATGTCTTTTTTTAGACACGTCATTTTGCCAATGATTTTTGCAGATTTTAAAAACAATCGTCCCTCATTCTAAATACAAAAACACACATATGGGATCGTTATCTCTCATCATTTTGAAACACTTTTGGACCATAGAACATAGTAGAGTAGAGGAGAGGAAATTTTGGGGAGGTAGAAGTGGTTATTCGGGAGAGAACCTCAATTCTTCTCCATTCTTCTTTAAGGATTGCATCAGAATCTTATCCACTCCATTTAGTCTCCTCATGAGAGAACATTGTTGAATAGAAGCATTAGCAACATCAGAATTCCATCTATAAGTTGGATTTCTTCCATGTTCTTCCTCATTCGTTGGGTTTCCCTTACTCTTTTCTTCTCTAGTCATGTTTAACTTCGAACCATGTACTTGTGTTTCACCATCATGAATAAGTAGACTTCCATTTCTTGGGCATGGGAGGGAATCTCTCATGTCACTACTCGTGTGAGCTTGTATTTTCTTACTAATACTAGTGATTTTATTGTTCTAAGATATGCTATGGTGTTTAACTGCTTATTTGCATGACTGTCCATCTTGCTTGCACGTTTTATGCTTCTTTCTATGATCTGGGAAGACATGTTGAGAAGTAGGGAGTATCTTTCTTGGAAACATATACTTGACCATGGGAGTGGCTGGGATTATGTTGAGGATCTAAGGTTTGAGGCCCAAATCTAAGCATAAGCACGGGAGTTCTATGTGCATATTAGGACCGTCTCATATGACATGGTGGTGTATGATGGCAGAGAACCTCCTTTGCATGTTGATTAGTATATTAATTTCTTTGGTTGTGTATATGAGTAGTGAAGTGAAATTCCATAACCAAGATCTTTTAAATCTGATCTAAATCTTCTTTAAGTGATTAGTGTTTACTACTTTCTTTAGTTTGCAAAGTAAATCAACCTTAAACCAACCCAACCTTAGTAAATTGATCTATATTGTTGAAGATTAACACACTTATGCCTAACTCCACATTGCTCCTTGTACGATCTTGAATATACTATGCATACCTATAAACTTGTGGGGAAGTTCTCAAGTTATAAATTTTAGAACTTGTGCACACGGATAACAAGTTTTTGACGTTGTTGTCGGGGGCATCGGTATTATTTTGTTAGAATAAGAAGTATTAATTAGCAAGCGAGACTAGATCACATACTTTTTATAATTCAATCATCATTGTTATCATCTACCACATTCTCCATTGTTTGTTAAGTGTTTATCACCCACTTGTGAAATTAAAGGACTACATGCAACATTAGAAATGTGGTCTTTAACCACATGTATTCTTAGATTTAGAGATCGAACATACCGTGTGTGACCTAAAATTTATACATTGTCCATATTTTGATAATGACTTAACCATTCCATTCCTATGTATTTAATATGTCTATTTGAGATTGATTTTAGGAATTAGGTACATGAAAAGGATCATTTCTATCAAGCCCTAGCTTGATCTAGTTCAAGTCAAAAGCAATGCAAATGCATGTTTTTTTTTGGAAAACAACCAAAAACCCTTAGGATGACTTTTGTATCATTTGTATTGATGTAATGACTTGTAAATAAGATAAGAAAAAGTTAGGAGACCTAAATTTAAATGTTTAATCACTCTATTGACATTTTTCAAAATTCATTACAGGGTGTTCTGTGGTTGAGTTTTACCTGTAACAAACTCGACCGATCCCCTTGATGCATTTTGAGAAAATTCAGGTTTGGTCGAGTTTACCATACACAGAACTTGATCCATGTACTGACCAAAACTGATTTAAGCGGTTCAATCGAGTCTCATTCAAGAAAAACTCGACTAATACTTCAAATTAACTTTGTCACATAGTGTGATGAGTCAAGTTACCTTTATTGAAACTCAATCGAATGCATTGTATGGAAAGTGTAGAAAAAGTGATTCTAACCATTGTAGTGTTGCAAAACTCAAAATTATATCCCTTGCAACACCCCAAATGGCTATAAAACATTCCTTAGTTCTCCTAGCCTCTAGTTGTCACCCCCAACTATATATAGGACCTCTTGGGGTTCATTCCAAGGTTGCTTCTTCATGCTATTCAAGCTCCTAGAAATAGTTGAATGCATCCAGACCACTTGATCCCCTTTTCTCTCTTGTTTGCAAATCACAACGTCCATATGAGTTAGATAGGATCTATGTGAGAGAGTTACATATTTGTATGCTTGTAAAGCTCTTAAAGCTTCCCTTTCCCCAACCCCTTTCTTCAAGATCAAGTTGGTGAAAGCTTCTCCAAGTGAAGTAGAAGGTGCAAATCTTCTTTAAGGTTGAAGAAGAAGGTGCTTAAGCTTCTCTAAGTGGAAGTAGAAGGCAAAGGAAGAAGATCTATGAGGAGAGTGGGTAAATCCTCAAGGCCAAAGACTTGTTGCAGCAATATATCACCTTGCAGAAGGTCTCTAGCTAGCTACAAAAGTGGGTAAGTCCTTTAAGATAGAAGACTATTTCTCAAGGATAGGTAAGCCCTTTGTGTAAGGTTTATTGGCTCCTTTTGGTCCTTAAAAAGAAGTATGGGTACCCCTGTTTTGAGAAAATGATGGTCATATTGTATGTATTATAATGGAATATAAGTATACATGGGTTGCAAAATCCTAGAGCTTGACCTCTCTAGGTAGTGGACAGACTAACTCCTAGTTTGGAGATTGGAACCACACTACATGTCATCTTATATGTCTTATAATGTAATATAAGTATACTTGGATTGCAAAATCCTAGAGATTGACCTCTCTAGGTAATGGATTGACTATCTCCTAGTTCAGATATTGGAACCACTCTACAAATCTTGCTCAATGTGATTATTCAATCTCTCTCATCCTTGCTATGTATGCTTAGTTGCACTACAAATTCAATATTTGCAAATCACATATCTTGTAGTAGCTTGAAGATCAAACAAATTGTGTGCAATTATTTTTAGCTCTATAAACCCCCCTCTAGAGCCCATTGATCCAACAAGTGGTATCAGAGCCACAGTCTTCTCTGACATGATCTCCTACGAAAGGAGAAGATGGGCGACAACCTACTTGGGTCCCTCAACCTAGAGGGAGGCTTGACGGCACCAAATTCCTTTAAACAAAGGATGCAATTCTACCTTGAAGGAATGAACTACAACATGTGAAAGGTGGTGATTCTTCCATACAAGGAGTCGGCGGGGGAGATATCCACTTAGGATCAAGCTACGGTCAAGAAGGCACAGTTGAATGCAAAGGCAATAAGCATCATCTATGCAGCCTTCACCCGTTTTGAATTCAATCTCATCTCATATTAGGACACAGCCCATGATATTTGGGACAGGTTGTGCATCACCTATGAAGGAAAAAAACAAGTTAAGGAGTCCAAGATCTACATGCTCAAGGGTCTCCTTAATAACTTCAAGATGGGCAAGAAGGAGAGAGTGGCATAGATGTATACAAGGCTCAATGTCATCATCAATGGACTTACTCAATTGGGCCACACCAAGGACAAGAAGACCATAAACTCCAAGATCTTAAGGTCTTTCCCAAAGAGATGGTAATCCTAGGTGACTTCCATTGAAGAAGTTAGAATTCTTGGTGACATTACCACCGAAGAGAAAATTGTCAATCTCCAAGCTCATGAACCAAGGCTTGACAAGCAAGAGAAAGATGAAAAGCAAGAAGAGAAGGAATAAAAGATTGTGCATTCCAAGATCAAATGGAAGCACTTCTTATCCAACAACAACTTGCATGCCGGTCTACTTCTCCTTCTTCAAGTGAAGATGAATCCCCACGTGAACATGTAGCTAACTACTCTAAGGACAAGCACTTCAAAGGAAAGCCTTCTTCCTCCTCCACTCCAAGGTGCTATGAATGTGGGCAAAAAGGGCATTATAAGAATGAGTGCCCCAAGGCCAAGAAGTCCTACCACAAAGTAGCTCCAAGAAAAGGGAGGACTACAAGAAGGATGGCAAGTAAAAGAAGAAGGACAAGAAGGACAAAAGGACCAAAAATGTAGCCCATGCCGCATGAGAAAACTCATCTTCTAGTGAGGCAAGCTCCAATGAGGGAGAATGCCATCTTGCACTCATGGCCTCTACTAGTGAAGATAATAGTGAGGTAAGTGAGTTAAGTGAGGTAATCTTACATGAGTTATCTAAGAAACTCTCATTGATATGCTTAATGCTACATGCTCTTCTTATTCCAAATGTAAATCTAAGAAGAAGAGATTAGGAAAGATCAAAGATGATTTTATGTCAAGATTGATATTCTTGATCAAAATGAGAAATTTCATCTTGATAGTATTGATTCTTTGCTAGGGAAGTTTCTTGATGTTGAGCTCCAATACTATGGAGTTGAAGTAGAGAATGGTATCTACCTTAAGAACATCAATAGTCCTATAGAAGAAAACCAAACCAGACTTGATGAGATAGTTTTACTTAGAACTGAAAATTATGATCTTAAACATGCGTGTGATGCTATTAAAGTTGAGAATAGGATTTATCTTGATGAGCTTATCTTACTTAGAACTGAAAATGTTAGATTGGTTGCTCAAATTAATGATCTTTCTTATAAACCACTATTGCATATAATTAGGTAGCTAGCATTACTCTTGAGAGAGATTCATATCATACTAAAGATCTCTATTTGGAGGCCAACTTACTTAATGCCCGAGATGATCTTGCTAGTTTATCTTCTACTGACATCACTCTTAGTGATGATAATCACAAACTTAGAGCTTCCTTGCAGAAATTCCCTAAAGGGAAAAAGTCCCTCAATGAAGTTTTAGATCACTCTACCAAACAAGTTTGTACTAGTGGTTTGGGATATGTAGGGGGAGCTCCAAAGAGAAAGAGCAAGGGGAAGGGTAAGAAAAAGAGGAAGTAACTTCCTATTTTCCATGGAGAGTCATCTGGCTCAAAAAACCCTATGGTTTGTGTGCATTGTAAGAGTGATGACCATTACTCTACTTATTGTCCTTATAGAGTCCCAAGCTAACATCAGATCCCAAGGTTTGGATTGGGCACTGACATCTTCCTTTATTGTAGGTAAAAGGAAAATGGATTGTTGATAGTGGTTGCTCAAAGCATATGACATGTGAAATCAGCCACTTTAAGTAACTCACAAAAAAGAAAGGAGGATCGGTGACATATGGTGACAACAATAAAGGTAAAGTGATAGGTGGGGGTGATGTAGGTGATTCACTATGCATCAAAAATGTTCTTCTTGTGGATGGACTACATCACAATTTAAATAGTGTTTGTCAATTGTGTGATAATGGCTATCTTGTTCTTTTTACCTCACTTGAATGCTTGCTTCTATATTCCCTCTCCTATAATGTTATATATAAGGGAACTAGAAATGGTAATCTCTATGTTATTGTTCTTGACTTTATTAATACTATTATTGGTAGATGTCTTGATGCCAATTTGAATGATATTTCTTTGTGGCATTGTAGGCTCGGTTATGTAAATATGCATCAATTGAAGAAGTTGAGCAAAAAGGAACCGGTTAAGGGACTTCCTAAATTGGATTTTGAGAAGGATGAGCAATGCCAACCTTGTACCCAAGGAAAGCAAACTAAATCATCCTTCAAATCTAAAGGAGTCCTTAGTACCAAAAGAGATTCTGAACTTCTTCATGATGATCTATTTGGACCGATGAGAACTCAATTGCTTCGTGGTAGTTGTGATTTTCAATGACTTCTTTCTCTATACTTGGACCTTATTTCTTGTTTCAAAAAGTGATACTCTTGATGTTTTCTAAACATTTTACAAACAAGTTGAAAATGAAGCTTCTTGCTGAATCATCTCTATCTGCAGTGACCATGGGGGAGAATTTAAAAATGACTTGTTTGAACAGTTTTGTGAGGAATCTAGGTGTGCACATAACTTTTCTTCACCTTGAACACCTCACTGAAATGGGGTTGTAGAGAGAAAGAATGGGTATCTACAGGAAATGTCTAGGACATTGCTTCTAGAGTATGATACTCTAAACAAGTTTTGGGCTGAAGCCATTAGCATTTCATTTTTGTGCAAAAATGGGTTTTCACTCATCCATCTTTAAAGAAAACCCCCTATGAGTGATGGCATGGTAGAAAGCCATCTATTTATTTCTTTCATGTTTTTGGTTGTCCTTGTTTTGTTTTGGACGCCAAGGATTCTCTTGATAAGTTTGATTAGAAATCATACAAGGCTTTCTTTCTTGGCTATAGCACTACTAGCAAGGCTTATAGAGTATTTAACATTTAATTGTCTAAAGTAGAAGAATCTATCAATGTTAAATCTGTTGAGAGTAACCCCTCTATTTCTTAGAATGTTTTTAATGATGATGTTATATATGAGGTGATACTTCACTTGGAAGAGCTCAACATTGTTGATAAAGGAAAAGAGGTGCTAGTTGATGAAGAAGAGAAATAAGATGAAAATAAGGATCCAACTCCCCTCTTTGCAAAGAATCATCCTAAAGACATCATTAAAGGTAATCCTTTTGAAAGGGTGAGGACGTGGGCTGCATTCAATAAAGAACAAGCCGACAATACCTTCATCTCACAACTTGATCCAAAGAACATCAAAGAATCTCTCAAGGATGATGAGTGGATCCTAGCCATGCAAGAAGAGTTAGAGAAAATTGAAAAGAACAAAGTGTGAACCCTAGTGCCAAGACCAATGATAGAAAAATCATAAGAACTAAGTGGGTCTACCGCAACAAGCTCAAGGAAAATGGAAAAGTGGTAAGAAACAAAGCAAGGTTAGTTGCTCATAGGTATAATCAACAGTAAGGTATTGATTTTGATGAAACTTATGCTCTCATTGCTATACCTGAGTCAATTAGAATTTTACTTGCTTTTGTTAGCCATTAAAATATATTACTTTATCAAATGGATGTTAAAAGTATGTTTCTAAATGGTATAATTTAGAAGGAAATATACATTGCTCAAACTCCTAGCTTTGAACATGATAAATTGCCTAACCATATTTACTTGTTACAAAAAGCTCTCTATGGACTCAAAGAATCCCATGGAGCTTGGTATGAGAAATATAAAGAACTTTTTGCTAGACAATGTTTATGCAATGGGCAAAGTCGACTCTA
Organism: Alisma plantago-aquatica; assembly: GCA_963693085.1. Taxonomy (NCBI): domain Eukaryota; kingdom Viridiplantae; phylum Streptophyta; class Magnoliopsida; order Alismatales; family Alismataceae; genus Alisma; species Alisma plantago-aquatica. Next base: position 328,821,393 of record OY856415.1, read on the forward strand.
ATCTATTTCTAAAACATAGTTATAGCAACTTTTTTATCATTCAAATTCATGTTGATGATATTATCTTTGGTGGAACTGATCTTGATCTTTGCAAGGAGTTTATTTTTCTTATGCAGAGTGAGTTCAAGATGAGCATAATGGGGGAGCTTACTTTCTTCCTCGGCTCCCAAATCAAACAAACCAAGGATGGTAACTTCATCAACCAAGGAAATGACACCAGTGAACTACTTAAGCTCTTTGGGATGGAGAACACAAAGTCGATGGACACCCCCATGTCAAACACTGCCAAGCTTGACAGAGATGAAGAAGAAGAAAATGTAGATGAGAAACTCAATCGAGGTGTGATCAAAGTTTACTTTATTTATATGCCTCTAGACCTGACATAATCCTTAATGTTGGTTGGTGTTTTTGCTTTCAATCAAGTCCTAGAAAATCACATCTCATAGAGGTTAAGAGGATTTTGAGATATCTAGCCAAAACTCAAAATTTTGGACTATGGTATCCCAAGTCAAGGGACTTTACTCTTATGGCCTGTGGTGATGTTGATTATGCGGGGTGCTTGATAGATAGAAAGTGCACAAGTGGTACTTGCTTCTTCCTAGGGCCATGCTTGGTATCGTGGTTCTCTAAGAAGTAATGCACAGTGGGTCTTTCAACTACTGAGGCTAAATACATTACAGTTGGGAGTTGTTCTGCCCAAGTCCTATGGATGAAGCAAATGCTCCAAGACTTTAACATTCATTTTGAAGCTTCTCCTATCTATTGTGATAATATTAGTGTAATTAATCTCTCTTATAATCATATATTGCATGGTAGAATTAAAAATATAGAGGTATGTCATAACTTTCTTCGTGACCACATTGCCAAGAAGGATATTTATATCACACATGTGGACATGGAAAATTTGCTTGCAGACATTTTCACAAAACCTCTATCTAGAGAGAAAATTACTTTTATTAGATCGAAACTTATCAAAACTATTCTTAATTATATAGACATACAATCTATCTAGATGTTGTCATACCTATATGTTTCTTGCATAAATTTGATCATCTCTTAACTAAAAGTGCAACAATTGACATGTTTTCATGCCTTATTTCACTTATTTTTGGCTATTTTTCACAAATGGCTGTCTACCGCAAAATAGTAGTCAATGATGAGTGAAATGTGTTTGAATATGTTTAAAATACATAATAGGATAGAAAAATAAATTTATATAGCTCTCTAGAGGCCTAGAATTCATTTTTCTATGTTTTGGGACAGACTGCTAATCGGTCGAGTTTGACCTGCTACAACTTGACCGATCCCTGGCCAAGGACAAAGCTGAAATACCTAATCAATTGAGTGTCCTAAACTCAGAATTTGACTGACAGTGGCACTGAACCAAATTTATAAAGGGTATAGAGCAACTTTTCTCCCTCTCAACTAGAGAAAAGCCAATTGAAAGCCCTTCTCTAGTGCTCGTTCTCCAACCCTAGGCTAAACCATCCTCTCCTACACCCCTCTTTCTTAGATCCCATACTCTTTGCCTCTTCCAAATGTAACCTAGGTGGTTAGGTGACCTACTTCTTTCATTCTCCTTCTTGTTTGGTGGTCTTTACCTCTCAATCCGACCTCTATGGCCTCCAACTATAGGAAACAAAGTGAACCCACTGGAGTTTCATCCTCCTCCACTACTTCTCACCTTATCTCCTTTGATGGCACATATTTATTATCCACACAAGCTATGAATAGGTACAAGGAACTCCTCCCTAGAACTCCCTTTCCTTTCTGAGCTTTGTTTGAGCCTCAGTTTGCAAAAATTGAGGTAATCAAAGAGGTTGTTAGGGTGTTCAAAGCACATCACCTAACTGCTATGTGTGTTGAGTGTTTGGGCTTCGCCAATGCTATGGTGAGCATGAAGGTGGTCCATGAATTCTATGCCAATCTGACATGGAACTACACCACCCTAGTCCCACCATTAAATACCTAGGTCATCCTGACTTCAATGATCATCAGTACCAAAATAACCATATCTGAGGATTCTTTGAATACATATTTCTCTGGTACTAACGTTATTGGTACATGGATGGATTCCTATCCCTCTTTCCATGACCTATTGAACCTTGAAGGTTTCTACAAGAGCTTTGATCCCCCACTTTCCCTTCTTGACATCCATAAGTTCTTAAAGAAACCAAACGTCCCATATAGGAATAAGTCAACCCTACCCTCCTCTTCCCTCGATATTAAGACAAGACTGGTTGCTTTAGTAGTAAATTTCAATATCCATCCTAAGAGGAATCAAATAGATATTGTAGAGAATACTATAGCAATCATGTATTGTCTGCTGGACAATATCAGAGTCAAGTAGGCACATTACATTCTACATCATATGACCTTTTTTTATTCAGGGAAGAATACCATCGACACCCATATCCCATATCCAAACCTAATTTGTGGTGTGTTTGCTTGCCATTGTGAAAACAACCCTCTTCCGTGACCTTGGATACAAACCAAGTTACAAAGGCATTTGCAATAGTGAGACAACCATCAAGAAGACCTTTATACCTACCTCTTCTTCTACCACACTAGGTGCTCTACCTCCACCCAGGCCCCTCCACCAGCACCACCACCCCGACCTAACCGCACCTCATTTTCTGTATCCAATGGAGCACTCATGGGATATATGATACATCAACATGTGTATAACCTTTAGGTTGAGGATCATCTCCATCAGGACCTCTTCCAAATCATGTCACATATGAACCTATCATGTATCCATCCATACCCACCCTACCAGCCACACCTCGGTGCTGACTATGGTTCTTATGCATATAGTCGATTCTACCCTGACCCATCACCTGTTGCTTCTGTTGCACCCCCTGCAGCTTATGATGGTGGACCTATTGTTGTCATTCCTTAGTCGAGTGATGTTCTTCTTCTGGCTCTTCGTGTTGGCCCTTCTTCCACTCTTCTTGTTGGTTTTGATGGGGTTTTACAACCCACCTTTCCGCAAGGACAAGCCTTGCTTGCTTGTGGCATGCCTTGGGCTGAGCAAAATGACAAGTGACCCTTTGCTCACTCCTTTGGACCTCTAAAGGATGAGGAGATGGATGACCAGGATAATGAGGATGATGAAGATGAGGATGTGAATGGTTCTAATGATGGATCTTCTGATGGTGAGCCCACAACTATTGTCATTGCTACACCTTTAGATGATGACGAGGACTACCAGCCAGATCCTGAGGATGACGATGATGAGGACATAGTTATTGTATTAGATTTTGTAGATGTATAGTTCTATAGTCTTCTAGAGTGCTCATATATATATATATATTTATATATATATATATATATGTATGTATGTATATATATATATAGAGAGAGAGAGAGTCAGTCTAGAATACACTCAAGTGTATTCGGAGTAGAATACACTCAAGTAGTTTTTCATGATGCAATATTTTTTCAAAAATCTAATCCATTGATCTTCTTAATAATCTTATGAATAACTCATATAAAAAATTTGAGCACATTTGGACATTTATAGGTCATGTTATAAAGACCAAAAAAAGTATGCATTTCAAATTAGTTTCATGCATCGATTTTGTTGCCCTCGGATGAGTGACTTACACTCATCCAAATGGGCTTAAAATTTGTATGTAGCCTAATTATAGTATGACAATGAAGATCAATGGTTTACATCTTGCAAAAAATAGTCTTGATATGCAAACACACTTGAGTGTATCCGTGTGATCTGTACACTCGAGTGTATTCTAGCTTGACTATATATATATATATATATATATATATATATATATATATATTATAGACTATCATGAATATTAGACTTTTGGGCATCGTATCTGAGGCATACTATTTTATCATATTGTCATTTTTTGTTGGTTTGTAGTTTTTATTCTGAGAGAACATGTTTAGGGTTGTAATCTTAATCTTCTATAACTTAACTCTTTGGTTGACTATATCTTATGAGCTAGTGGTATGTTATCCCATATTTTGATTATGACTCTAGATTAGTTGGTTCTCTCTATTGTTGTCTCTGTTTGGTTTTTCTTTAGTGGTTGTTTGTATAGTTTCTACCTGTGGAGAATACATGTGTTTTATAGCTCTTCTACCCCACCTCCATATTTTTGAAATGACAAAGGGGGGGAATAATATGCGAGCTAATCATGATCTATAGGTCCCATATGGGAGAAATGATCTCAGCCATACTGAAACTATTGCCTATGTGATCCTTTTCTTGTTAATTATTTGTAATATCATGTGATTTGCTTGAGGACCATGTAGTATATATATATGTGTTATGGTTATCTGTGGAAAGACTAACCATGTAGGTAAAAGTAAACATGAATTGATGGGGAGCAATTAACATTGTTCAATCATGTATCCTCTTGCAATTTACAAGGTAAAGGTCTTAATTTTTTCATATCCTTTTCAATATGTTAAGGAATGGTTTGTTGTTTTCAAAAAGGGGGAGAATGTTGACCTGATAGTTATACATTGTCTATATTTTGATAATGACTTAACCATTCCATTCATATATATCTAATATGTCTATTTGAGATTGATTTCAGGTGTTAGGTACATGGAAAGGATCATTTCTATCAAGCCCTAGCTTGACCTAGTTTGAGTCAAAAGTAATGTGAATGCACATTTTTGGAAAACACCCTAAAACCATTAGGATGATTTTTGTAATCATTTTTATTGATGTACTGACTTTTAACTAAGATGAGAAAAAAATTAGGAGCCCTAAATTTGAATGTTTAGTCACTCTAATGGCATTTTCCAAAATTCACGACAGGGTCTTTTTTGGTTGAGTTTTACCTATGACAAACTGGACCAATCTCCATATGCATTTTGAGAAAATTCAGGTTCGGTCGAGTTTACCAAACACAGAACTCGACCAATCCCTACACTGATAAAAACTAATTTAAGCGGTTTGGTCAAGTTTCATCCAGGATAAACTCAATTGATGCTTCAAATTAGCTTTGTCACATAGTGTCCATTACAGCCTTTCCAGAACTAGTTGGACTGCCAACAGCCCCAAGCCTTGGCGTATCAATAGGAACAGCCCGCAAGTCCTATGGGATCCTATCATATGGAACAAAATTCATTGTCCAAAATGGAGCCTTTGGTCCTACAAGGCCATTTTGAACAGGTTGCCAACTTTTGATCGGTTATCCAAATGGTACTCGGTGGCAGACAATCGATGTCTGTTGTGTAAGAATGAATCTGAAACCTATGCTCATATCCTCTTCAGATGTGAGTTCTCCTTGTATCTTTGGAGCAGAATGTCCCTTAAATGTGGTTGGGGTGGCTCCCCTCCACACGGCTTGGATGAGGCCCTTATTTGGGTCTTTAATCATACAAGATGCAACCTTGGATGGAGAAGATTCACCGGCCTTGTTCTCATGTGCCTTGTCTTTCATGTTTGGAATGAGAGAAATAATAGACTCCACGGTAAGGGTGCTTGCGGTAGCCTTAAAGTGTTTGATAATATTGTAAATAGTTTGCTTTTGTTTGCCAAAGGTAACCCGGGTATCCTTAAAGGGGTGAAACCTAAGGTTCTGGATATGTGGGGTATTTCTTAGACCTTGTACTATATACAGGGTTTTTCTTACACCCCTATACACCTTTTGAAAAATGAGTAATATTTACCTTATCCAAAAAAAATAGCTTTGTCACATAGTGTGATTGGTTGAGTTACCTTTACTGAAACTCGATCAAATGCATTGTACAGAAAGTGTAGAAAAAGTGATTTAAACCATTGGAATGTTGCAAAACTCAAAATTATATCCATTGCAACACACCAAATGGATAGAAAATGTTCCTTAGTTCTCCTAGCCTCTAATAGACACCCCCAACTATAAATAGGACCTCTTGGAGTTCATTCCATGGTTGCTCCTTTATGCTATTCAAGCTCCTAGCTATAGTTGAGTGCATCCAGACCACTTGAGCCCCTTTTTCTCTCTGGATTGCAAATCAAAATGTCCATATGAGTGAGATAGGATCTATACAACAGAGATACATCTATGTATGCTTGTAAAGCTCTTAAAGCTTCCCTTTCCCCAACCCCTTTCTTCAAGATCAAGTTGGTGAAAGCTTCTCCAAGTGTAGGAGAAGGTGTAAAGCTTCTTCAAGGTTGAAGAAGAAGGTGCTAAAGCTTCTCTGAGTGGAAGGAGAAGGCAAAGGCAAAATATCCATGAGGATAGTGTGTAAACCCACAAGGCCAAAGACTTGTTGCGGTAGTATATCACCTTGGTGAAGGTCTCTAGCTAGCTATAAAAGTGGGTAAGTCCTTGGAGGTAGAAGACTCTTGTTCAATGATAGGTGAGCCCTTTGTGTACATTTTATTGTCTCCTTTTGGTCCTTAAAATAGAGATTGGGTATCCTTGTCCTGGGAAAAGGAAGGTCATCTTGTATGTCTTATAATGGAATATAAGTATACACGGGTTATAAAATCCTAGAGTCTGACCTATCTAGGTGGTGGACCGATTGTCTCCTAGTTTGGATATTGGAACCACTCTACATAGCTTGTTCAATGTGATTTTTCAATCTCTCTTATCTTTTCTATGTATGGTTAGTTGATCTACAAATTCAATATTTGCAAATCCCATATCGTGTAGTAACTTGAAGGTCTAATGAATTTTATGAAAGTGTTTTTAGCTCTATTCACTCCCCTCTAGAGCCCATTGATCTAACACCTTGAGAAGACATAAAAGAGCAAGGAGGAGAGAAAACTCTTCAATATTGGAAGAATCACAACCATTGTCACCTTCATCTTCACCTCCATCTTCACTGGACTACCAGGAACCAATCGTGGAATATGATCATCCTCTGAAGGACTTCATCGTTCCATCTACTATAAACATCAATGGGGCTATAAACAACCCACAGATCGAGGCAAATAACTTCTCAATCAGCCTAACAATAATATAGATGATATAATAGAACCAGTTTGGAGGGACACCAATGGAGGATCTGAACCTCGACATTGCTAAATTTCTGTAGTACCTAAGCACATTAAGATAAATGGCATTCCTAATGATGCATTTTTTCTTCTATTTTTTCCCTTCTCTTTGAGAGATAGAGTAAGGGCATGGTTCTATTCTTTGCCAAGAAACTCCATCAATAGTGGAGAGGTTCTTCTCAAAGTCTTCTTATCCAAGTACTTCCCACCAAGAAAAATGGCATAGCTAAGGAGCCAGCTCATTAATTTCTCTCAAATGGATGGGGAGACTCTCTATGATGCATGGGAGAGATTCAAAGACCTCCAAGGCCTTTTTCCTCACCATGGTCTCAAAAATGTGTTGCTTCTTGAAAATTTCTATAATGGCTTATTCTACAATATAAGGATGTCTATTGATGTTTTTTTAAATGGAGCTTTGATGAACAGATCCTACAGAGAAGCTTATGCTATCTTAGAAGACATGGCAGTAAATCATTGCCAATCGAGTACTAAAAATGAGCAATCAACCTAATTTTTCTTCTATTGCTTCTGGGATGTAAGTTGGCAGGCACACAGTTGATGAAGTGGACTTAATTGCAGCAAATTTAGACATCTTGTCTCAAAAGCTTGACAAGTTTAGCACCCTACCCATTCAACTGGTCAACCTAGTTTGTGAAGCAAGTGAAGTTCTTGGGTATAATTCTCAACAACGTCATGTTCATCTACAACAACTACATTCAAAGTCCAACTTTGAATCACTCCTATATGGTTCTATTTCATCTCAAATAATGCAAAGTGATGAGTTTCTCAAGCAAAGACAGCTCATGAAGGATGACATTCACACTCTATCTTCTAAGGTGGATGGGATTTCTATTCACACAAGAATGTTGGAAAACCAAATTGCTCAACTTGCCATTTTTAATCAAACAACACCTTATGCTTCCTTCCCTAATCAACTTAACACGAATACAAGGAAGACATACACATCAGTTACTTTGAGGAGTGGGGCTCTTGTAGGAGAATCTTCTTTACCATCAAATACATATGATATGAAGTTGTTGACTCCAATGTAGGAAATGAAACAGGAACTCAAAAGAAGAAATCTACACATTCTCCACGGGATGATTCTTGTAGCAAAACAAATGTCATTTTCCTACAATGCCTTGGCACATTTCTTGGTGATCAAAATATCCGCTTAGAATTTCATTCTAGTCATTTTGAAGAAGAGAATGAAGGGACAAACAACATTGTTGTCTAGAAGATTGTTCTTATTTGTGGCCATCTACTCCACCAGGTTGTGACCACCTAACCTTCTTGATTTCACCCCCCATAACCCCACAATTCAGATCCAGCTAGAAAGGTTGAACCAACAATAGAAAAACTTGAATGGCCCCTCTGCTAATAGTAGATCACCACTAAGCAAAGTCATTACAGTAAGGAACCATCGTCAGCGACTACCATGGCCGACAGAGGCTGCTACAACAACCACCAATAGTGAGGATGCTTATTTCCCCCACTTACTGATGCATCGCCACCATCCAAGCCCTACAAAGTAATCTATTATAGTAAAACCAAAGCTTATTCCCAAGATTTGATAGGTCAGCATCTATGACACATTTCAACTACTAAGAACTCATCTGTTTGATGGATCGAAACCGTAGGTTAAAATACTAGGGATCAAACTTGTTCATAGATTAGATTAGTCCAATAATAGCTATCTAACAATATTGTAGTTTGAACTTGGATAAGCATCTAGGTATATAGGATAATAACACCAATTGAGTATAATAACATGACCTTGTGATCGATTACCTTATTACTAACTATATTACTAATATGTCATATTGTTAGTATTAATACATAGTAAACTATATATCTAAATTTTGGGAAATATTTCACATATGTTAAGAAGATTGTACAATAAAGAGAACATGTTCATTTTGATAATAATTTAGCCTAATTGATAAATCTTCCTAATGTTTGTCACATATGGGTTGACAATCTAGATTCACATATGCATTGGATTGTACTAGGGAGTTTATCTATCTATTTTTTTCTTATTTGAAATCAAAGAAATCATATATAAATAACATGCACACATAGGTGAGTGACTCCATACATTGACAAAAGTGACATTAGATGATATGTATATTAGACTACATATATGTCTATTTAGTTCATACAACCATATGGAATGTACTTGTATTCAAGATCTAAGTATGAGTTTATGACTAATGAATAAGATATGTATATATATAGAGATAGAGAGGAATGTCATTTTAAACCCTAGATAAAGGTACTTTAGTCTAGTGTCTCACAAAATGCATGTCCTCGACAAAGTGACCAAATAGAACTATATGATATCAAAAGAGAGAATCAGATGACATGACCTAAATTCCAAGAATATAACCTAGAAATACTTTGACTTATGAGATTAAAGATGGATATTAGAATGAAAATAGATATCTAATAGATCATATATTCACTTAATAGGATTAAAATTCCTTGATGTGGTTAGAGAGCAATAGCTCAGGTGGTCGCAACACAGGGCCCCTCATGAAGGGTCCCGGTTTGAATCCCCCTGGTGGTGCTATTCGGAATTGTTTCTCCCATAGCGCAACTATCCTCTGTGTGGCTTAATGGGCTACGCTTCTTACAGGATGGGGCTGAGCTCCCCAGGTTGGGCTCAGCGCAAGCCTTACGAATCTCCTGGGTTACCAAAAAAAACGCTTGATGTGGTTTACAATAAGAACAATATAAAAATATATAATAGATATGAATATACTAGTTCACTTTGGCTTGGCTAACATACCTGATATAATATATTCCTAGGAGAATACTCAGATTTGGGGTTCAAGTATAGCTATCAAGTTAACTATTGGTCATAAAGATCAGGTATCTACAATCTCTACTTTAATTTAGGAATTTATACAACTTTGACATCAACTTTCCCATAATGAGGCACCTCTTGACATACTCCTTATTTGCAAATCTATGCCTTTCTAGTGGCAATCCTTTCAAATATCCTAAAAATATGTTTATTCTTGATATATTGGGCATCCTTCCATGTAAATTAATCTTGTGGATGTGAATGATGGCATATGTCTTGCCTCCATATCATTGGATTTGGTTTTTAGATTAATTTAACTAACATTGATGCTTTTACATAACCATTCTTTTGTAAAAGTATGTGCTTTTCCATCTCAAATGTGTTATTCCACCCTTAATAAATACAGGGGCTTCCTATTCCGCCATCCCTATTTTTAGGCAAATGATCCTTGGCATCTTGGCCTGCTTTAGTTGCTTTTAGTGTACATTATCTACATGTAATTATTTTATTTTATGAATTGATTCATGGCAAGACACATCATGGAATGTTATTATTCTTTATATGCATCATTCTCTTGTTTATATCTTCTTGAACTCACCTACTTATTATATATATATATATATATATATATATATATATATATATATATATATATCTTGAATGGGAACCCCCTTTTATAATCTTATTGTACTAAATTCCTAAATATTTTAATTGTGTACATACTCATAAGTGTTCTAATGCATACCATTTTTTTCCTTTTACTAGGTGTTGTTCCCAAACCACCCAGGTATAGGAGTGTTACATGACAATGACTCAAGAAGATCGCCTTTAGGATGTCGACATGAGGATAGATTGGAATTGTGGTGTTACACCCACATCCCACGAAAACCACTAATCATGATATTAGGGAAGAAGTTGAGGATTTAACATAATGCAAAGATCACCCTTATCTTTTTATTTGATTTCAAACTCTTAGTTTTCTCACAATCAATCACATAAAGTAATTGTTCGAGTGAAATTAAACCTTGATTCCTCTATTTTGAATTCAACAATACAAATACATATCTAAAATTCATTCTATTTCTCACACTTCCATGTACATATGACTTGGTAACTGGATGCATACACTATTAGTAAGGAAAAAATTACACATCATCATTTACAACTCTCTTATATCTTTACAAGGACCTAGAGTGACAAGGACCGACTGAATGGGACTAGTCTGATACTTAACTCTTGTGTCAAATCTATTGTGGTATTAACATTCTTCAATTCACATGGATTCCCTAAATATTGTAAGTGGAGGGGTGATCCTACTCACTTAGTGAATGAATACTTCAAAGAAATAGTATAAAGCTCTATAATAGTCAAATATATGTTATTGAGAAATTGGATTTAAAGTAGAATGGTAATGAACTATAGAGAAACTAATCATTCACATATAGATATATACATATATATGGTAGGATACTCTAGATATCAATAAAGAGTAAATCTTTATTTGAGCATACTTGATTAATCACAAGGGAACTAGTAATTTAGAAACATACAAATGACAAGTTACTCTAAAAAACTTCAAAGAATCAATCAACAAATGTAGACATTTGATTAATCTCTCATTCATCTTATTATGCCCTAAACCCACATGAAGTGTACCATGACATGTGACGTCATAGAAAGCTATGATCTCATTGTATCAGACTTATAAACATGCTCGGATCCCTAAGTCTGTAATCTCGAGTAAGACCTCATCAACAACGGGCCTCACCATGTCTGCATCTCAGTGGCTAATGGAAGCGGCAGGATATCTGGACTCCTCCTCTAAACTTGGGTACTCAGATAAAGAGTCAAAGCACTCTAGCTTGTTATACATCAGTGTACCTACCAAAGATGCCCGTTGACCAACATAAATCTATATTAATGGCCCTTCTAAAGATGACCACTGATCGATAACACATGTATCATTGGCATCCCCGATTTGTTATGGGTACCAAAAAAGTGTAAGGAGTCTGCCCTCACAGGCCTAGACCCCCGCACCCTACCATTGCACTTCATGCTAATTCAATCTAGACTAACCCTCCTATGGATAGCACATTTCTTCCTCATAGCACATACCTCCTATGAAGGATTCTATAGTGCTCAGGGCATCTAAATGTCTAATTTTCTTTTTAAATTCATAGTCCAATCATCAAATCAAAATTTCTTTATTTAACCTTGTAAAAATTTCTTTTCATAAATTATCAACAATTTGTATTGTAAACTGAACAACTAAGAAACACCACTTATCATACAGAAGAACACTAAATGGAAAATACTTGATTTACTAAATACCATATCCTTAAGGTTTCATTTGCCTCATTTACATGTCACATGACTAGCATAAGGATTTAAGGAATCATAAAATTTCATTGATAAAAGATTGATTTCAACAGTTCACATACAACCAAATATATATATACACACGCACACACATATACATACACACACACACACACACACACACACACATATATATATATATATAGATATGAAACCCTAGTATGAACTAAACTAGGGTTTCCATGCCATTCACGAAAATACCATGAATGAATAATAACCTTAAATAAATAAATATATAAAGTTAAAATGGATCACTTTTATTGGATTTCACTATGTCTCTTCACAAAATTACAACTTTCACTCATATAGGTTTTCACACTCTTAACTGAGATATCTAGCAAGCACTGATAATATCAAATGAATTCTAAGATAAAAAAATAAAATATTTTTTCTAAGCATTCAGATAAAACAAGCATTTATAAATAATGATATTCAAATAGGAAAAGTTCATTTAGTTATGCAGCAATTTCAGACATAATTAAAAATCCTAGATTTTGGCATATTCTTCTAACTTATACAACAACTTTAGAAATTCCATTCTAAATGTTTTAAATTCATTTCTATTATGATCTCATCATCTAAAATTCATCATTAGGAATTAATCCATTTTTAGATCATCTTGTAAAATCTAGAATTAAAAGGCATATTTAGGGTTTATAGTTGCATACAAAAGAATTGAAGGTTCTAATGGATTTAATCCAATTTCATGAAATCTACTATTAAAAGGAAGTACCCACTTGCCTAAGGTGTGAAACACCTTAAAAATGTCTCCCAACATCTGAATTTCTTGAATCCATATCAAATCTCAAGCAAATCACCATTTTCTTCTTCTTTTCAACTAAAAAACCCTAGGAATGGAGAATTGTAGAGAAAGAATGAGAAAAGATAGAGATTTGCTATAATTTTAAATCAAAACATAGGAGGGGAGTAATTTTGAAATGTTAGATATAAATCACCAAGAAAGGATATCTAATGATGACAAAGTTACTTGATTTCATCAACTCTAGGAAGAGAGAACCCTAGATCACCATCTTTGCCACTTTCTCCATCTAAATTCTAACTCTCCCGCTCTCACTAGGATCTCATTTCTTTGGAATGAATCACAAAATATGGCAGCTCCTGGTGTTCTTATTTACTCATATAGAGCAATTAAGGTTCTTGCATTGATTGCAAATTAACCCCACATTACACTTTCTTTTATTTTCAACAGAATTTTTTGTCATAAAAATGTTACAGAAAATCTTTTACCAAATAGGACAAAACTCCTCCACTTACAAAAATTTTGAATATTGTCGAACGCAAAGTTTTGAATCTCTGTCAAAAATTTAGATCATTACGAGTTACCAATAAATAAATAAATAACAAACACTACATTGCAATATTTCAGCCTAAAAGCATGGTCTGTTGAAGAGAAAAATGCCCTAGAGACCCCTAGAACAACCATGCAAGCTACCACGGTTGTGTCAAGATGGACATAGCACGTCCACTTTGCTTATCGTAGCTATGATGCCAAGAGTCCATCATATTTGAGTATAAAGCGGCCAACACTTCTATTCCTCTAAAATCAGGTCATGTGGCCTAGAACGCTTGTGCCACCATCAACCCTACATGGACATAGTGCCTACCACGAACATTCTACCCAAGCCTCCAACTCCAAATGTAGTGTCCTGTTGCTTTCCTTGCATGTTCCACTCTAGCATGGTCGTTGTTCTCTCCAGCACCATGGTTGTATTGCCCAGCATGACCATGATGAGCAAAACTAATAATTCTAGTCGACTATGATTTATACTTCTCAAATCCTTCAAAACAAAAGCATGTTTAGAGTTTTTGTTAGGTTTAGAACATCATATTTTAGCTACCATCATTAATCAGATTTAAGTGATGATCAATCTAAATAAGCATGTAATCATCCAGGTAAATCTTAGTTTACCAATTAAGATCAGATGTGGTCATAACAATCCCCCCACTTAAAAGGTTCCCTCCTCAAAACATAAACACACAGGAAAAGCACATTTAAGGTTTCTTTTAAACTTATGAGATCTTATGTCTCACTTATTCTTGTATTTGTTTTTTAATATTGTTTACAAGGTTGAGTCCTTTATTTCTCTTCTAATCACAACAACTCTAAAACAAGCCTCTTAATGACATTAAAAGACTTTTCTATGTCATAGTCGATAATAGGAAAGAGAAAGAGTAAAAACCCATTTTTTATGTTGATATATTATTTTGAGATGTTTCCCTAGTACTGGAAATTCAATCAAACCATTTCAATTTATAGGAATCAAATTGTACTATTCTTTTGTATCACAACTTAGTTAATAAAGAGAGTTCACTTTGCTATTTTGAAGTTTAATATTGTGCTACTTCTGATACAAAAGCACTCACAGGCTGCAAGACTAAATTTAACAGCAATTGTACAATATGGAACTAGATTACTAGTATGAATGACTAAAACCATAACACCCTTTTCAAGTTAATATGTTGTTTGCACATGTACAACTAAAACCATATGTAAAAAATTCCAACCCTTGATATGCCTTCAACAATTATACGTATGTAATCAAATTCACATAATATTGTAAGACTTTTATTTTCTTTGAATTCATTCTTATTCATTACTAATTGCTTCTTCTTACTTATCCTTATCCTTTTGATGATCTAAAATAAATGTCTACAACATTAAAATATTTGAGGTAAGAATGGTGTTCATCATTCTTTCTATCACTGTAAGAATTTATCTTAGATTACACTTTTCTCATGTTGCACTTCTCCTTTTGTTCAAAACACACTTCTTACATTTCAAAACTATTTCTTAACCTTAGTTCTTAATCATTTCAATTTTGTATATCTATTTTTCTCATTTTCTACCTTTAAACCCTCAATTACTATCATTGTTAGTTTCTTCTCATACTACTGATCTCAGGATTTTATTTTATAGAGATGTTAGTACTCAAGGTAAAATCACTAATGATACCCCTTGAACTTATTAGAACCCTAAATATTCAAGGGTTTGATCCATATCAATAACATAATGTTGTTGTGATGTGATTTTACTCCCTTGTTTCAATATGTAAACTATAGATCTCTTGAAATCTACTAAAGTTTTCCTTATCTTTATCACTTGAATTTCTTTTCTTACTTGAACATTCTGATAGGTTACTTTCCTTATTTACCCACTAAGGTTTCATCATCATATTATGTGTCATTAATAAATCCAATAGATGTGTCTATGATGTTGGTTATGTATCATTTAAAATCCATTCTCTAGTTAGAGTATCCCCATGTTACTCTCATTAAGGAGGATACAAAAGAGAAGATGATTTTTCTATTTATAATTCTAATCTTCAATATTTTCTTAACACATTTCGGGTATCTAAGTTTAATTAGTCATCGTCAAGGAGACTAGACTATTTAGCATTTTCTCACATCTCTCAATCTCTCTCTTTATAATCTATACTACTCCCTCATGTTTCAAACCCTTCTTTATTTTTCCATCATCCTCTTATTATATGCTACTTCCAATCTATCATCTTTAATTTCTACTTATCTCTTATGATCGTGTTTCTCACTCATGTGTATGATTCCATATTCCATGTCATATATATTTCTTATTATCCTTTTACTATTATCAATTTGAAATTTTAATCAATATTATCCCTACTAGTTTCATCTTATGTTCAATACATTACATGTCCTTTATTTCAAATCAAACGGCTTATGCAGGGGTCAAACTCAGTTTCTCTTTCAATCGATTTTTTTACATATATTTTAGATTTATATGACTGGTTCATTTGTTTATCTTAATCCTTTTTATTATTTAAAATTTAATTTCATGACATCACAAATAACTCATTAAGTACATACGACTAAAACTAGATAGTTACTTTATTGAAAACTTGAATCAAAATAATAGTAGGGATAAATGAATTAGAGTTCATCATAGAAGTACAAATTTAATGTTCCATATAGGGTTGTCAATGCATAAGGGTAAAACCATTTATCCTTTACCCATACCCTATAGGGTAAGGCTAAGGATAAAGAATTTTCTTCCCCTTTACCCGCCTATCCGCTACCCTCTAACCTGCTACCTTAGTGGGTAAGGGTAAGGGTAAGCCATTACACATACCCTCTAAACCGCTACCCACTAATAATTATGTATAGTATATTAAATATATAGTCATTATGTTGTTTGAGTCAATGGATTATTCAACATCATATGGTCATCATTTAATACAATACATAATTTTCTTATACTTCTTATGTAGCTAATTTGTTCGTGTATGATTCCTCTAAAAATTCTTCACTTCTATGTACTTATTGTATAATTTAAATTTATTCTTCTAGGTGTATTTGTCTCTTATCTTGCCCACATTTCATAGTTAGAGGCTTCACGTAATACAGATTAGTAAGCTTGATTTCCCACCTTATGTCATTTTCCTTTGATTTCTTTCTATTCTATCTCTTTGGTTGAAATACTTTACTATCATGGGGCCTTTCACAACTGATCCATCTCTTGTGTGTCTTTCAATATTCATAACTTGTTTCTTCTTTTCTTTCATTTTCTTCAAATAGAATAAAATGCCTCAAATAGTTACATGATTCAATTTTCTTTATTCAATTTGCTTCAAATAGAATAAAATGCCTCAAATAGTTACATGATTCAATTTTTTATTCATTCTCCTTCTTCGCTTTTATGCTATATACTAATATGTGTCTAGAATCTATATTCCTTCTCCCTTTATTCCCAATTTAGGGTTTCTTATCCGAGTCCCCAAAGCTTGATCATAGATATCAATTTCAATTCATTCTTAGTTATTCTAATAATTCCCTTATATCTCGATATCTTAGTGTATAGACATACTCATTACATTCTAAGTTTACCTCTCCATAGTTTACTATTATTGAATTAATAAATAGGAGTCATTAGATCCCAATAACACATGTTGCTATCCAAACCAGGTTGAACCTGCAGTCTTGAATCCAAGAGCTACTCAGGATTAATAAACTCCTATATATATCAAACATGTGGGAAAATATCCACTTAGGGCTAACTTGTTTAAAGATAATTTGTTATCTACTTGATGCAAAGAATATATACAATAAGTGAAATAACTTCATCGTGTACAAAAATCTTAAAGAACCATCAATAGATTCTGAAAATTGGATATCTAAATTCAAATATATAACAACATTTCTATTGATCTCCAATCAAAGTAACATATATAATAAAATTACTATCATGTTCTATCCTTATACTCTTAATCCTTGTTGCTTTCTGGTCTTCTTATCCTAATATTTCTAGGCTTTCTCTATATTCTATCCTCCCTCAGCACACTTGTCCAGGGCATCCAGAGAAGAATACATAGAGTAGCTCGATATTGGTCAATCTAAGTATTCAGATTTTGGGCCAGGGTATCTGAATACTTAGACTTCCCAGAGATATATCCACATCACATCCTAATTGTCATACTTATGACTTTGACTGTCTATGTTAATGGTCACTGATGACTCAGCCTAAGCTCTAATACAAAGTTGTTACACCCACATTCCACAATAACAATTAATCATGAAATTAGGGCATAAGTTGACAATTTAACATAATACAAAGATCACCTTCACTTTGATTTCAAACTTTTTAATTTTCTCACATTCATAAAGTAATTGTTCAAACAAATTAAACAACAAAGATACATATTTAAACATTCATTTTATTTCTCACACTTCTGTGTACATACAACTTGATAATTAGATACATACACTATTAATAAGGAAACAAAGTTACACATCATCATTTACAACTCTCTTATAACTTTACAAGGACCTAGAGTTACAGGTACCAACTGAACTCGAATAATTTGATTCTTAGCTATTGTGCCAGATCTATTGTGGCATTGGTATTTCTCAAATCACATGGATTCCCTTAAAAAATGTGACTAGAGGGGTGATCCTACTCGCTCATTGAATGAATACTTCAAAGACAGTTAAAGCACTCTAATAGTTAAATATATATTCTTGAGAAACTGAATTTAAAGTAGAATAGTAATGAACTATAGAGGAACTAATCATTCACATACATATATATGGCAGGATACTCTAGATATCCACCATGAGTAAAGTTAATATTTGAACATACTTGATTAATCACAAAGGAACTAGTAATTTAGAAACATACAAATGGTAAGTTACTCTAAAAAACTCCAAACAATAAATCAACAACTACACACACTTGATTAATCTCTCATTCATATTAGTATGCCATGAACCCACATGAAATGTACCACGATATGCATCATAGCAAGCTACGATCTTACTATATAAGACTTAGAAGCATGCCTAGGTTCCTAAGTCTGTAATCATGAGTAAGACCCCATCTAAAGTGGGCCTCGCATATGGATCTGGGCGGCTAATGGGAACAGCTAGAAATATGGACTCCTCTAAACCTAGGTACCCAAGAAGAGAGTCAAAACACTCTGGCTTGTTGTGCGTTAGTGGACCTATCAAAGATGTCTATTGATCAACAAAACTCTGCATTAGTGGTCCTTTCGAAGATGACCATTGATTGGTAACATCGGTACCACTGGCATCCCCAACTAGTGTTGGGTACCACAAAACTATAGTAGTCTACCCTCATTGGCCTAGACCCCCACACCCTACAGGTGTGCTCATTGCAAACTCAGTTTGGACTAACCCTCCAGTTGGTAGCACATTTCCTCCTCATAGCACAAGCCTTCTGTGAAGGATTCTATAGTTTTTAGGGGATCTAAATGCCTAATTCACTCTTTAAATTCATATTTCAATCATTGAAACAACATTTCTTTTCTTAGCCTTGTAAATAGTTCTTTTCATAAATTATCAGCAATATGTACTGTAACCTGAGCAACTAAGCAATACCACTTATCATATTGAAGAACACTGAAATGAAAATTCTTGATCCACTAAATACCCTATCCTTAGGGTTTCATTCACCAAATTCACATATCATAAGACTCACATAAGGATTTAACAAATCATAAACTTTCACTAATAAAAGACTGCTTTCAACAGTTCACATACAACCAAACATATCTATGAAACCCTAGTATGAAGTGAACTAGGGTTTCCACACAATTCACCAAAATATCATGCATCAATAATAACCTTTAATAAATAAATCTATAATGTTAAAATAGATCAATTCTGTTGGATTTCATGATGTTTATTTGCAAACTTACAACTTTCCACTCATATAGAGTTTCACCCTCTTAACTGAGATATCAACCAAACACTGATAATATCAAATGAATTCTAAGATAATAACAAAAAAATTTGCTCTAAGCATTCAGATAAAACAATCATTTATAAATAAGGAGATTCAAATAGGTGAAGTTTTTCACTAAGTTATACAGTAATTTCAGACATAATCAAAAATCCTAAATTTCGGCATATTCTTATAACTTCTGCAATAACGTTACAAATTCCATTACAAATGTTTTAAATTCATTTCTATTATGATTTCATGATCTGAAATTCATCACATTAGGAACTAATCCATTTTTAGATCATTTTGTAAAAGTTAGAATTAAAAGGCATATTTAGGATTTATAGTAGCATACAAAAGAATTGAAGATTTTAATGGATTTAATCCAATTTCGTGCAATCTATTGTTAAAATGAAGTACCCACTCACCTAAGGTGTGAAATACCTTAAAAACGTATCCCAACATCTTCATTTCTTGAATCCATATCAAACCTCAAGCAATCCACCATTTTCTTCTTCCTTTCAACTTGGAAACCCTAAGAATGGAGAATTGTAGAAAAAGACAAAGAAAATATGGAGATTTGATATCATTTTGAATCAAATTAGAGGAGGGGTGGAATATTGACATGTTAGAGAAAAATCTCCAAGAAAAGAAATCTAATGATGACTAACTTACTAGATTTTATCAACTCTAGGGAGAGAGAACCCTAGATCACCATCTTTGTCACTTTCTCCATTCAAGCTATAACTCTCCCTCTCTTAGTAGGATTTCACTTATCTAGAATGAATCACGAATATGGGAGCTCCTAGTGTGTTTTGTTACTCATATAGAGCAATTAAGGTTCTTGAGTTAATTCCAAATTAACCCTACATTACACTTTTTTATTTATAGCATAATATTATGTCAATGAAATGTTACTAAAAATGGTTTATTGAATAGGTCAAAATTCCTCCACAAATTATAAGAAAGTATCATGTTGTTTAACACAAAGTTTCAGAGCTCCAGGAAAAAATTGAGATCATTTTGAGTTACTAATAAATAAATGAAAATCAAACACTACACTATTATATTTCACCATGAAAGCATGGTCAGTTGAAGAGCAACATGCCCAAGAGACCCCCAGAACTATCACATTTGTACCAAGATGGACCCAGCATAGAGGTGATGCTTACCATGACCATATTGCCAAGAATCCATCAGATTCAATTATACAACTGGCCAACACTTCTCTTCCTCTAAAACGGTTCTTGTCGGAATGTGTGTGCCACCATCAACTCTACACGGTCATGGTGCCTACCAGTCATTCTACCCAAGCCTCCAACCCCAAATTTATTGTCCCTTTGCTTTCCTAACTCATTCTAGTTTAGCACAATCATTGTACTTTCTTGCACCACGACCATATTGCCTAGCACGGTCGTGGTGAGTAAGAACCCCAATTCTAGCCGACTAGGGTTTTTACTTCTAAAATCATAATTAGTCAAAATGGAATCATGCTTAGAGTTTTTATTAAGTTTAGAACATCATAAATGGATACATTCATTAATTAGGTTTAAGTGATGATCAATCTAATTAAGCATGTAATCATCCAGGTAAACCTTAGTTTACCAATTAATCTTATACACAGTCATAATAGGTGGGGTTTCCCTCTACAGCTAGGCTAGTGTACTAGTAGTTCTACCCATTTTGTTCATAGCATTACTCCTTATGGTGAGGAACAATTGTACATGAAATTTATAGTTTTGTTTCTAATTCTTATAGATTTGTAGGCTCTATAATATATATATATACCATTTGAGATGTAATTCCTCCTTTCCTCTATTTTGTAATAGGATATTTTTATCGCATAATTTAGTGATGAGTGGATCCCCTCTCAGGTCCCACTTTTTACATGTAGTTACTTGCCTTGTTTAACTAGTTGTGATCTCTAGGTTCATTATTTTGATTTTTTTTGTTAGTGTAGTGCTATTGTTAGCTCTTGCTTGTTTTCTTTAGTGTAATTTGCCTCTTTTCTTTCTTAGGTTTCTTTCTTTGCTAATTACAACTAGACTTTCTAGGGTTGAAGTGGGTTTTTCTCTTGCTTTTATTTAATTGCTTGCTTGACCCAGTAGTGTAATTCCAAAACCCAAGTTAAACTGTTCAACCCTAAACTCTGCATTGTTATCCTAGGCCAAAATGAATTCAACTATAGTGCCCCTCTCTCTATCCCTATGGATCGACCCCTAACTTTCCACCTTCTTGTGTTATGATATGAATTCGTGCACTTACAGGTAAGTCTTGGAGTATTTGAGCGTGAATATTAGAAATGCATATTTTTTATCCCAAGTGGATGCTTCCCACGCATGCACCAAGCTCTTTGGCATCGTTTCCAGGGAGAATAGTGATAGGCCTAGCTAGTTTGTTTACTTTTGACTTTTCCTTAAGCACTCACCAATTCTATTATTTATCCTTTAACTTTTTGCATATTGGTTTTCTAACATGCCTTCTTATGTTTGATTATGCCTTGTGAAAGTGACACTCAACCCTTGGAAGACAATATGGGAGACTATGATGCACATGAGTATCCTCCACCTCCTCCACCCATGCAGAATCCATTGCATGACTATTTCATGCTCCAAAACTATAATTCACCAATTGCAAATAAATTTGATCAAATGTTAGGGAAGCAATTCTCCATTCCACCTGGTATTCTTGGACTTCTTCCCACCTTCTATGGATTGGAGAACGAGAACCCCTACAAGCATGTTGTAAGGCCCCTGACCTATCTTAGTGCTTGCTTTCATTTTTCTGGCTTAATAAGATGCTTAAACCTTAATATAATCTCTTGAGATGCCTTAATATCATGTGACGTGCTTGTGGTTTTAGTTTGGTCATGTTTGGATGATGTTTGAGCTATGTTTACTTATTTTGGACCAAGTTGCAAATTACCCATATTGAGGGGTTATCTTGCAATTTTTCATGTATAGGTTGTGCCCTTTGTGCCTTGGAAACATGAAAGAGATGATGGTGCTTTCAGGCACCTTATTGAGCCTTAGTTTGAGGAGGAGAGAGAAGGTGACATGTTTAGTGTTGTTTCTAGGGTTTGCTTAGATGCCATAGGTTGGTGTTGACCTTGTGTTGATCGTTTGATTTTCTTGGTTTTCAGCAACTTTCCTTGATGTTCCTTGATGCTTTCTCTATAGTCGAAGGTGAGAGTGTAGAGAGGTCTCTTCGGTCATAGATCCTTCCTTCCCTTCTTTTAGGTCAAAGAGAGCTAAGGGTTTTGGCCTGGGTCGCTTGGTTTTTAGTGTCTTCGACCGCTGGCCTTTGTGCCATGCTTTCCTTCGACCGATGGTCCTCTAGGACCAAGTGAGGCCACTAGTTTGCCTTGTTTTTCATGACCTATCTTGCATACATCTTGTAGTGGATGCATGGTTGTTGTATGGTGGACATGTGGCACTTATGTGCATGACACCTAACCTCTTTGGTCTCTCTCTATCGTTGGGGTATATGTACCCCTACTCTTTCATGCATATGATCCTTTTGCACCCTCTTTCCCTCTCTCATCTTTGGAGATCAGACCTAGAAGCTTGGTGGTGAAGAAGAGCTCCATCCTTGGAGCTTTGGTGGTCGAACATCTTGCATGTGGTGATCTTGAGTTGAAGCATCATCTCTTGCTGCCTTGTTGGTGATCTTTGATCCTTGGTAAGTGATTTCACCTCTTGATTTCGTTCCTTTGCAAAAGCTTAACTCTTTCTTCTTCTCTTTCTGAATCCATGGATCTTTCATGGTGGTGCTTGTGTTGGGGTAGAGGTTCGCCTCTCTCTTGGGCCGCATCCTTAGTTCTCCAAGGTGGTTCTCAAGTTGAGTAGAGGAACTCTTCTTTCTTTCTCTCTCTTCTTGTTCTTTTTTAACCTTGGGATTTTGCTTCTCCTTCTTTCCCTTTTTTACCTAGGGTCTTCTTATCTTTAGAGGTGGTGACTAGCTTGGTCGTGGAGGTGATCAAAGTTAGGCCTTCTTTCCTTTTGGAGCTTCTTGCTTGGAGTTGGTTGCATCATCATCTAAGGTGGGTTATATAACTCTTTTCCCTCTTCCATTATTGCACTATAACATTGTTCCATGTTAATTTTTTACCTATAAAACATGATCATGATGTGCTAGATGTTACTATATTGTTTTAAGGCTTTAGATTATGAAGTAATTGCCTAGTTTGCTCTTTCTCTTTAACCCTAATTCATGTGGCTGAAATCTAGTTGATAGTGATGATGATGGTTTTGCATGAATCTCATTTTGGATTTTATTACCTTGGTTCTTGGTTCAGTTTTTTGCATGAGGTGAAGTTTTGGACCTATTTTCATGAGATTTATCTTGAGTTTTATCCATCATAGCATGACTCTCATGTTGATCTCATGTGATGCTTGTTTAGGGTTTGGATGATCATTGTTTTACTTTATGCTTCACCTCTAGTGACGCTTGAACTTCTTAGTCTATATGGTTGTTTTGGTGGACATGTTCTCTTGGTGTTAATCATCTATTTTGACCATGTTTTGGCTATGAGGTGATGAGGTTATTTGCTTGGTCATTAAGGTAGGTTTGGTCGAAGGTTTTGAGGTGCTTTTGGCTGCTGGTTTTGTTGACTTGTTCGTTGACCTTGTGCCTTCGTTCTAGTCACTGAAGTGGACCATTGTCTTGGACCATGTGGGGTGTTATTGCTTGCAGTCACAAGTGTTTTATGTCCCTTCAATCGATGGGGTTGATTGGTGTTGTTGGTTGTTGAACTTCCTTTGACCTAGGGTTTCCTTTTTGCTTTCTTCGACCACTGATATCAAGTGGTGTTCTTGGTTGCTAAAGTAGCCTTTGACTAAGAATCTCTTCGACTGTTGGTGTGTTGTGGTGATGCTTGGTCGCTGGTTTGGCCATGACCTTCGACCATCATGATGTTTGTTCTTCAACCACCTAACCTCTTTATCTCTTACCTTCTTGAGTTGATGGTTTTTCTTGGGCATGTTGTTCCTTGGTGTTGTGGAGGAATGATGGTGATGGTTGACCTACATGTTCCAAGCATGTAGGAAGGTGAGATACCTAGGGTTTGTGGATAGTGTTGTGATGTAAAACCCTAATCGGCTACATGTGACACCCTAACCATGATCCCAAGAGTATGATGTACTTATTAAACTTGCTTAAAGTAACTAGCATTGTGATGATGTTTTCTTTATCTTACTTGTGTCAATATAGCCTTGCAGGTTGAATGAATATCATAGCTAATGAATGTTATGGTGATGCTTATATGACATAGGTGATGTTTATAAGCCTTGTAAGGCATGATGCGATAATGATGTGACATAGGGATTATGTGTTTGGGCCTTACGACCTGGCAGAGGCTCAATGCCTAGTGTGAGGTTTTATCCTCCAATGATGAGATGAGGGATTGATATCCCATGGCAGTGTGACAATTGTGATAGCCTTGTATGGAAGCAGTATCAAGTGATGATGTGACAAGTTTAAGCTTCAAACATTTTATATCTTCTGGATTTGTACTATACCCTTATCTTTGTAGAGTTTGTTTAGGGTTTATACGTGGTAACTTAATTGATGCTAAAAGATACTTAATTGGCTTAACTAATCAAGTGAACCCTAATCATGTAGTTTCCATGTGCCATAGATCCATCTTCAACGTCGGTGCTAGCTAGATGGTGAAATGAGATATTCCTACGGGAAACTCAGAGTGCATGTCGTTGAACATGTAGGGTGCAAGTTGAGGTATCTCTTGTATCCTAATTATACTGGGATGGCTAAGGTCATACCCTGGTAGGAGAACGGTCGAGATCGTGTCTCAAATAATGTGAATCAGTATACTTGACATGTTTACTGGGATGACTGTGGTCACACCCTGGCAGGCGAATGATAACAATCGTACCTCATTTTCACTAGTTTTGTGACCTATATACCAAGGCAGACTAGGCTATTTTGCAGCTGGACTTGATATGTCACTACGGCAGATTCAGACTGACTGAGGGTGTGGGAGACCATAGGAGTCTGGCTCCTCCTAGATCTTGTATGAAACTGATTTTGACTTATTAGTGGTTAGTTTGAGCATGAGTGGTATACCTAATCTCCTCAAGGCATAATAAAAGATGTAACACAATCATATAGTGCATTGCTTAGGGTTAAACACGACTCACATTGGATGACCCTTTGCCTGATCGCTTATACTGATTTTTTGAATTATAATGTGGTAAGAGAAATCAATTATTATACATATTCTTTGTATTCCTTATGAAGTTATAAGATGTTCTGCTTCTCATTTGTAGATACCCAAACTACGTAAACAATGTTATATGCTTTATTTGTATCATTGAGTTGAATCTTCTAATAATGTTTAATCTGCTTTTTATAATCTATCTATTTTAATAATAGACATTGGCGGAGAGTTATATATCTCATTGGGAAGTTTGGTCTCACCCCGTCGATTTCCACATCTTTTTGGTGGTCGTGCACAACGAGGTAGAGATCATGCGGTTGAGGCTAAGAAACAAGAGGAGCAGTAGTTTTTAAAGGTTGGATATGCTACTAGTGTTGGTAGTAGAGTCATATGTGTCATCCCTATACTCTAAGGTCCTTGTGAGGTGTTTTTTATATGTTTGTATATCGAGACAATGTTTTGACAGTATGCTATGGTTGCATAGATATGGCATGTATATATAAACTGGTTGTAAACAGTGAGCCAGTGAACAATGTTATGTCGTAATCTTTTGGCATGAGATATGTTACAGGTGTCTTTGTGGATCCAGATGCAAGATGTTTCCACTTGAGGTGGATATGTGATATCAGTTTTAATTTACCTTATTTTGTGGTAATGAGGCTTGATTAGTATCAATTACACACTTTGTTTTGAGTAATCTCGTTGTGGCACATCGGAAGCGTCACAGTTTGGTTGGTATCAAAGTGTTAGGTTTGCTGAGTCTATAAGGACCTAGGACTAGGGTTTATGTCTATTCTAGTGTCCTCTAGTTTGTCTAATGGTAACTTATGCTTACGCAAAATAAGAAGAGAAGAGAAGATGGCTGGAGAACCAGAAAAATATGTTGCTGAGAGTAGTGTTGTTGCACCAGGTGGTGGTTCCAGGAGGCATGAGAGGGTGGATGTTGTACCTAGTATTCCCCTTTTTGACCCAGCTATGGTGGCCAATCTTGATTTTCAGTCCATGTTTGTACAATTCATGGCTATGATGACGCATATGGTAGATAGAATGCCCCCACCCCAAGTAAGAGTGGCAGTCCCCAATGTGGAGTCTTTGGGTTCTGGTAAGACCTTTGAAATGTTGAGGTGTGTAAGGTCGATTGAGTATGCAGGTATGGAGGACATGGAGGATTCATATCTATGGTTTACAGAGCTAGAGAAGGCCTTTAAGATCCTCAATATCTCTAAAGAGGATAAGGTGAAGCATGCAGTGTACCTGTTGAAGGGGAGTGTTTGCCATTGGTGGGCCATTGAGAAAGAGAAAAGCCTTAGTGTGGTGATCATTTGGGAAGAGTTCCCATGAGATTTCATGAATTAATACTTCTCGAAGACCTATCTAGATGAGAAGATCATGCAGTTTGAGAAGATCTGGCAGGGATCTATGTCAATCAATGAGTACAAATCAAAGTTCAAGTAACTTTTGAGGTTTTGCCCTCATATGGCAACTATAGAAAAGGAGAGGATCAAACAGTTCGAGAAGGGTTTGAGTATAGAGTTGACAATTTTGGTGTCATCTTTAGAGAATAGAGAGAAGTTTGCCACGTTCATGGAGTCAGTCAGAAGAGTGGAGAAGTCAGTAGTGGAGAAGTGTGAGACAAAGGCCAAGAAGAGACATGAACTGTATCAGGTACAGTCATCTAGAGGCTTCAAGATGTCTAAGTTATCAGCACCACCATTACAGCAGAGGTCAGTGAGTCAGACTTAGTGGTTGCTGAGTAGAGGTTGAGGCAATAGCTTTTCACATGCAGGAGCCCAGAGCACAACATCAGTTTTAGATAGGATCATCATGGCCACAGTATGACTCTAGGACTTGCTACAAGTGTGGACAAGTGGGATGCATTAGATGGAACTACCCTATGAGAGATGATGAGGTGACCCAGCAGCCAAGATAGAGTCAATAAGGGTCACAGCAGTGACAGCAGTTCAACAGTGGCAATGGCAAAGGATGTTCATAGGTGTTGCAGGTTGGTTCTTTTGGGCAAGCCAGCAGAGGAAGGGGACAACAATAGGTAACAGCACAATTCTATTCAATGAGTCAGCTGTAAGGAGTGGTCAACCCGTGAGCTATAATAGGTTAGATAGAGTTATTTCATTATGATTTGTCTTCTTCTTGCTTTATATTTGTTTTGGTTTACTCATGTGTGATGCACTCTTTTATCACTAGAGAAGTGATTGCTAGTTGTTATGTTCCTATTAATCGTAAACATGATAGCCTTCATTTAGAAACCCCCTTGGTTGGTTCGGTTGAACTGTGGGAGGTTTGTCCTTTGTGTGTCCTTTCTTTTTCAGGAAGCAGCATTCAAGTGGACCTCATACCCCTTGACATTCATGGATTCGATGTGATCCTTAGAATGGAAACTTTGGCGAAGTGTTGGGTGATCTTGGATTGTAGTTCTATGGTAGCATTTTTTGTCTATGGTGATGTGTCATGGATCTTCCAATGAGATAGGAGATTCTCCCTACATGTTTGGTGTCAGCGATGACAGTTGAATGGATGATGAAACAAAATTGTGATGTCTTCTTGGCGCATGTGGCAATGAGTCTGAGTATCCATGAGGTGCCAATTGTTTGTGAGTTTGAAGACGTGTTTCCTCATGAATTTTCCTGGTGTTCCTCTAGTCAGAGACATTGATTTTGAGATCAATCTAGTTCCTGGTACACAGCACATAGCCTAGACACCTTATAGGATGGCACCAGCAGAGATGAAAGAGATGAAGAAATGGTTGCAGGAGTTGCTTGATAAAGGCCTTATCAGACCTAGCACTTCACCTTGGGGTTCTCTTGTTTTGTTCCTGAAGAATAAGGATGGAAACATGAGGTTGTACATCGATTACAGAGAAGTTAAACAAAGTAACAATCAAGAATAAGTATCCCTTTTCGTGGATTGATGATTTATTTGACCAGTTGTGAGGTGCCACGGTGTTCTCAAAGATAGACCTGAGATCGGGATATCATCATTTGTGGTTCAAGGTGGATGACATGCCCAATTTAGCTTTTAGGACGAGGTATGGTCACTACGAGTTTGTTTAACCAATGCACCAGTACCATTCATGGACTATATGAATAGGTTGTTCATACCTTATCTTGATCAGTTTGAGGTGGTATTCATAGAAGATATTTTAATATACAGTCGGGATAGCCAGCAGCACGAGTAGCATTTGAGACAGGCATTGACCTTGTTGAGATAGCACCAACTATATGCCAAGTTCAGCAAATGTGATTATTGGCTGAAGGAAGTGTCTTTTCTTAGACATGTGATATCTACTGAGGGTGTTTGTGTGGACCCCAAGAAGTTTGAGTATGTGATAGAGTGGGAACAACAAAATATGCCGATAGAAGTTTGCAGTTTCCTTGGACTGTCTGCATACTACAAGAGGTTCATTAACAACTTTAGCATTGTGTCATTACCCCTAACGAAGCTGACAAGGAAAGGTGTTCCTTTTGTTTGGGATGACAAGTGTTAGTGTGCATTCCAATTGTTGAAGGAGAAGCTGACCAGTGCTCCAGTGCTAGTGTTTCTAGAGCAAGGAAAGGGGTACATTGTCTTTTGTGAGGCCTCAAAGTATGACATGGGTTGTGTGTTGATGCAAGACAAGAATGTGATCTCCTTTGCATAATGACAGTTTAAGAAGTATGAGGAGAGCTATCCCACACATGATTTGGATTTAGATGTAGTAGTTCACTCTTTGAAGATCTAGAGATATTACGTGTACTGTGAGAAGCATCAGATCTTCACGGATCACAAGAATCTATAGTACATCTTCTCTAAGTAGGAGTTAAACATGAGGCTGAGATGTTGGATGGAACTAATCAAAGATTGTAACAGCACCATAGATCACCATCCAGGGAAGGCAATTGTGGTGACAGATGCTTTGAGTAGGAAGCCTTCTTCATCTATTGATAAGGTGCAGATATGTTCCTTGGTGTGCCACAAGCAGGACATGTTAGTGTCCTTACATAAAATGAATGTGAAGTTACCAGTCTCCTTATCGGCAGGCTTGTTGGCATATTTACATGTAAAGCCTACATTGAGGCAACAATTCAGAGAGGCTTAGCATGGTGATACTGTGATATAAAAGATCCAAGCAAAATTTGGCAGCGAGAAGTGTGATGGCTTCCATGAGTCCGAGGATGGGATAGTGTGTTACCATGGAAAAAAAGGGGTAGATGTCGATAATATAAAGAAGTTAGTTCTGTAAGAGGCTCACTCTTCTATGTATGCTATGCATCCAGGAAGCACCAAGATGTACCACAATTTGAAATATTTGTATTGGTGGCCTAGACTAAAGTGTGGCGTGGCTGAGTTTGTTGCCAGATGTCCTATATGTCAGCAAGTTAAAGCAGAGCATCAGAATCCTACATGAACTTTGCAACCATTTCCCATACCACAATGGAAGTGGGATCATGTCATGATGGACTTTGTGGTTGGTCTGCCTAGGACGGCCAAAGGTCATGACTCCATATGGGTGATTGTTGACATGTTGACAAAGATAGTACACTTTTTCCATTGAAGATGACATGCACAGATCAAAAGCTTGCACAGACTTATGTTGATGAGATAATGCAGTTGCATGGTATCGCAGATACCGTCATATCTGACATAGGTCCTTAGTTCACGAGTTGTTTTTTGGTACGTCTGCACACATCTTTGGGTACGCATTTGAAGTTTAGTATGGCATTTCACCCACAGACAGATGGACAGTCAGAGAGGACAATCCAAATCTTTGAAGATTTTTTGAGAGCCTATGTCTTGTAGTTCTTGGGAAGTTGGGATGTACACCTCAGTTTGATAGAATTTGCCAACAACAACAGCTATCCAAAGGAGTATTGATATGGCACCGTATGAGGCTTTGTCTGGGAGACGTTGTAAGTCTCTTTTGTGTTGTTATGAGACTGGCGAGTATTAGCTTCTAGGTCCTAAGCTTGCGTAGAAAACGACAGAGAAGATCATAGTGATTCAGTAGCAGTTGAAGGTAGCACAGGACAGGCAAAATTTGTATGCTGATAATCGAAATAGACCGTTGGAGTTCCAAGTGGGATACAAGGTGCACCTCAAGGTCTCTCCTTGGAAAGGTGTTTTGAGGTTTGGGAAGAAGGGTAAGTTGACCCCTGGGTAAATGGGACCTTATGTAGTGGTGGCACGCATTGGAAAAGTGGCCTATAAGTTGGAGTTACCACCTGATTTGCACAGCTTGCATCCAGTGTTTCATGTTTCAATGTTGAGGAAGTGTCACCCTGACACAGAGTTGGTTTTGCAACCAATGGAGGTAGAGTTGGATGAGGATATATCTTATGTGGAATGTCATGTGTTGATCCTAGATAGAAAGATCAAGAATTTGAAGAAGGACATCATGTTAATTAAGTTTTTGTGGCATCATCGTGTCGTAGAGGAAGCCATATTGGATCTTGAGGAGGATATGTGTAGGAAGTACCCATCTCTTTTTGAGTAGGATTTTGGGGGTGAAATCCTTGTTAGGGGTTTATGGTTGTAAGGCCCCTAACCTAGCTTAGTTCTTACTTTTGTTTGTTTGGATTAATAAGAAGATTAAACCTTAATTTAACTCTTAAGATTCTTTAATATCATGTAACATGCATGTGGTTTCAGTTTGGTCCTATTTGTATGTTGTTTGAGCTATGTTTGCTTGTTTTGGATCAAGTTGCAAATTACCCATGTTGATGGGTTACCTTATAATCTGTCACATGTAGGTTTTGCCCTTTGGGACATGGCATCATGAGAGAGATGATGGCGCTTTCTGGCACCTTGTTGAGCCTTGGCTTGAGGAAGAGAGAGAAGGTGACATGTTCAGTGTTGTTTCTAGGGTTTGCTTGAATGCCCTAGGTTGGTGTTTCCTTGAGTTGAACATTTTATGTTCTTGGTTTTCAGTGACCTTCCTTGATGTTCCTTGTTGCTTTCTCTAAGGTTTAAAGTGGTCTTGAGAGTGTAGATAAGTCTCTTCGATCGTAGAGCCTTCCTTCCCTTCTTTTAGGTCAAAGAGAACTTAGGGTTTTGGCTTGTGTCGCTTGGTTTTTGAGTGTCTTAGATAACTGGACTTTGTGCCATGCTTTCCTTCAACTGATGGTCCTCTAGGACCAAGTGAGGTCACTAGTTTGCCTTGTTTTTCACAACCTAGATTGCATGCATCGTGTAGTGGATGCATGGTTGTTGTGTGTTGGACATGTGGCACTTATGTACAAGACACCTAACCTCTTTGGTCTCTCTCTACCTTTGGGGTATATGTACACCTCTTCTTTCATGCATATGATCCTTTTGCACCCTATTTTCCTCTCTCATCTTTGTATATTGTCCCTAGAAGCTTGGTGGTGAAGAAGAGCTCATCCTTGGAGCTTTGGTGGCCGACCATCTTGCATGTGGTGATCTTGAGTTGAAGCATCATCTCTTGTTGCCTTGTTGGTGATCTTTGATCCTTTGTTTATTTGCAAAACCCTACCTCTTTCTTCTTCTCTTGGCCAAATTCATGGATCTTCTATCGTGGTGCTTGTGTTGGGGTGGAGGTACTCCTCTCTCTTGGGTTGAATCCTTGGTTATCCAAGGTAGTGCTCAAGTTGAGTGGAGGAACTCTTCTCCCTTTCTCTATGTTCTTGTTCTTTTTTGACCTTGGGATTTTGGTTCTCCTTATTTCCCTTTTTGAACTAGGTTCTTCTTCTCTTTTGAGGTGGTGACTAGCTTGGTCGTGGAGGTGATCAAATCTAGGTCTTCTTTTCTTTTTGGAGCTTCTTGCTTGGAGGTGGTTACATCATCATCTAATGCGGGTTATATAACTCTTTTCCCTCTTCTATTATTGCACGATAACCTTGTTGCGTGTTACTATTTTACCTCTAAAATATGATCATGATATTCTAGATGTTACTATCTTGTTTTAAGGCTTTAGATTATGAAGTAATCTTGCCTAGTTTTCTCTTTCTCTTTAACCCTAATTCATGTGGCTGAAATGTAGTTGATGGTGATGATGATGGTTTTGCATGCATCTCGTTTTGGGTTTTGTTTCTTTGGTTCTTGGTTCGTTTCTTTTGCATGAGGTGAAGTTTTGGACCTGTTTTCATGAGATTGATCTTGAGTTTTATCAATCATAGCATGTTTCCCATGTTAATCTCAAGTGATGCTTGTTTAGGGTTTGGATGGTCATCATTTTCCTTGATGTTTCACCTCTAGTGATGCTTGAACTTATTAGTCTGTATGGTTGTTTTGGTGGACATGTTCTCTTGGTGTTAATCACCTGGTTTGACCATGTTTTGGCTATGAGGTGATGAGGTTCTTTGGTTGTCAGTTGAGGGAGGTCTGGTCGATGGTTTTGAGGTTCTTTTGGTTGTTGGTTTTGTTGGCTTGGTCGCTGACCTTATGCCTTCTTTTTGGTCATTGAAATGAACCATTTTATTTGACCATGTGGGGTGTTATGGCCTACGGTCGCTAGTGTTTTATGTCCCTTTGGATGATGGGGTTGAGTGGTGTTGTTGGTTGTTGAACTTCCTTCGACCTAGGGTTTCCTTTTTGCCTTCTTTGACCGCTAATGACAAGTGGTGTTCTTGGTCGCTGAAGTAGCCTTCGACCAAGAATCTCTTCGACCGTTGTTGTGTTGTGATGATGCTTGTCGCTGGTCTTGGTCATGACCTTCGGACATCATTATGTATGTTCTTCAACCACCTAACCTCTTTATCTCTTACCTTCTTGATTTGATGGTTTTTCTTGTGCATGCTGTTTCTTGGTGTTGTGGAGGAGTGATGGTGATGGTTGACCCACATGTTCCAAGAATGTGGGAAGCTGAGATACCTAGGGTTTTTTTTATAGTGTTGTGATGTAAAATCCTAATCATCTACATGTGAAACCCTAACCTTGATCCCAAGAGTATGATGTACTTATTAAACTTGCAAAGTAACTAGCATTGTGATGATGTTTCCTTTATCCTACTTGTGTCAATCTGACCTTGTAGGTTGAATGAATAACATAGCTAATGAATGTTATGGTGATGATTATATGACATAGGTGATGTTTATAAGTCTTGTAAGGCATGATGAGACAATAATGTGACATAGGGATTATGTGTTTGGGTCTTATGACCTGGAAAAGGCTCATGCCTAGTGTGAGGTGTTATCCTCCAGTGATGAGATGAGGGATTGATATCCCATGGCAGTGTGACAATTGTGATAACCCTGTATGGTAGCAGTATCAAGTGATGATGTGAAAAATCTAAGCTTCAAACATTGTATATCTTCTGGAGTTGTTTTATATCATGCACATAATCAGAAATAATTAATAAACTCTACTAAACGAACTGGTTTTGGTACAAGATAAAAATTCTTTTTATAAAATCTTACAAAATATCAGTACTATGATTACACCCAAGACATGTACCATCTATCTATAACCTCCAAGTATTAGAATGTTTGTTCATTTTCAATGCCTTCTTTTATTCGATGTCCCATTTCCATCTTGTAGCAGATTAACATAAAGCGCCAACAAACCAAAATGTCGGTTAGTATAACAAGTCATATTGGTATGTGGTGGAAACAAAAGCTCACATTTACTTTTAACAACATAATTCAGTAATTATTGTTTAGAAAATCAAAGCTAGCATTTTGATCATGACTACTCAATCCATATACATCCAACCTTTAGAGTCTTATCCTTACAGTGGATATAGACCACACTTGCCCCAAGGGATTTGGTGCCTCACCGTTGCCCCCAGGGCTTTGGTGATAGATCTTTCCCCCATGGCTTGGGTATCTTTTTGATGATTTTGTTGCCCCCAGGGCTTTGTATTCATCATTGTGTACTTTCTTATCTTACATCAGTGGTGGTACAGAATATGATCTAGTCAACTCCATATTATGTGATATCCATAGTGACTTTATAGTTTGCAAGGAAGTAATAAAACAAGCAGTCAAATATTTGCAACATACAAAAAACCCGAGAAATCCACCTGAAACTAGATCAGTTATTCATAGGCATAACCACATACATGTCTCATAAGAACTTGAAATCTAAATAAGAATAATCAAGAATAACCACAAAAGTAACCAAGAAATTCAACCTGAAAGTTAAAGCATAACACCAATTTGTTATTATTTTATCCAAAACCTACCATTAATGACTGACTTGGGTTCCAAATAAGGGTTTTTGGTTAACTAAGGGCTTTGTTAGATTTTTGTCTTTCTAAACACTAATTATCACTTTTCATGTTTCTTTAGGCTACAAACCCTAATCTTAATATTAATTGCACTCTAAATCTCAAGGAAACCCTAATTCATCATTTAATGAGTTATTGACCTCAAATTTGGTCCAAGTTACCCTTTTCATCCATAAAGGTCAAACCTCAATTATTAAGGACAATTGAATGCATTAAAATCATCAAAACCTAAATATTAGTGTTATAACCTCAATTTCACTTGTATTTTAAATAATTGAAATGCAATTATTCTAGTAAAAGAATCATGTTGGAAATTTATGTGCATTATTTTTAAAGAATGGTTTTCTTTACAAATTTCCCTTGAATGAATGATTTCATGATTGCTACTATTTTAATTAATCCAATAAGGGATAAAAGGGAAAAGGGAGCAAAGAAAATCCCATGTTAAGCATAATGAAAAAGAAATAGATAATATTTGTGTGTACATGAGAGAATTGTGTCAAATTCTCTAGTAAGTGGAATGGATGGCCACTATTAATTAGTTTTCATATGCACATAGTTTCTAATAAGAAAAGTAATTGAAATAAAGAGTATAGAAAGGAAAGAAAGAGAAAAGGATATGTTTTAATTCTTTGAATATGATTTATAAAGAAAATATGTGTATATTAAGAATAGTGCCTTTTTCCTTTTGAGTTTTTCACTAGCCCGTCACCTCTCATGAAAGCCTTAGTGCTCCTAGATGATTAGGAATGATTCTGGATTTTAGGTAAGATCATTAAGAACTTTCTTCCAAAATATGGGCTTTAATTGATCAAAGGAGAGAGGGATATGTGTTACTTAACCAAAAGTTTACATATAGGCCCTTGTGAAACAAAATAAGAAGATGGGTTTCTCGTGCCCATGATAAACATCCATTGTAATTTTAAATGGAAGACAATCCCATTAACAGACTATGCAAGAAAAATTAGAACTTTTCAAGATGTTTTGTGATCTGGGAAATTACATGTGTAATGATCAAAAACTTGCTAAAGAGAAAAATTTGGACTACTTAATCATTTATTTTGGATATAATGTTTTGACAAGGAAAATATAAAGACAATAGGAAGGTTTTCCTCAGTTTTGAGAGGAAAGTAAGTTACAGAGAAGGAGATATTAATATTTTTCAAAATTGGGTTTTATAAAAGAAGAAAATAATAATACCTTTTTGGGAGAACCTTTCCTTTGCCTTCAACCTATTGATGATTTTAAATCTACTGATCTATCCTATCTCCCTTGTTTCCCAAGACTTATATAAGAACAAGGGGTGTTTGGTTATCACAAAGAACTGAGTAGTATAGGCCCAGATCCTAGAATTTTACCCAGAGACGTCCCAGCCATGGTTTCTTCTTTACCATGGTGGAGCAAGCAAGAAGCATGTCATGTATTGGCTCCAAATCAAGGGCCCAAGGAGAAGGACTTTCGTGAGGTCTCCCTCTGTCGGACCTACATGTAAGACACCAAGGTAAGGGCTCCTACTCGTTGTTCTATTTGTTGACCTTCCGAAAACCCTAGCAGATAGGAACCCTCCCTTCAGCCTTTCCCTACTCATCTCCGACCATGTCTATGCCTCCATCCAAGTATGTTGGGACACTTGGGGCTGCTCCAGATATTCCTGAGGCTTCTCTACCAAAATATAGTGGGGGAAGTAGTTGTAGGTGCCTTGTCAGGGATGCGCATCGGGCCATCTGCGAGGAAGGAGATGGGTTGGGATCAAAAGACATGGATGCCTCGATCATACAAGTGAGACACAGAGAGTAGTATTGTCTTTTCTGCTTATCTAAAGGGTCACTCAAGCGTTGATTCAAAATGTATAGTTATCGCCGATGTGCCCTCTTGTGATTGGCCGAAAACACCATTAATTAGTAAATAATGTAGTAATCAATTGGTAACTCAGATTAGGACATGTTATATATGAACTTTGCTCAAAAGATACAAGGAATTCAATAAAAATATAACACGGGCCTAGATATGCCTCCAATATGAAAAGTACCTAAAATTGGCATCTTTAATGTATTAAATGAATCAAACCCCTAATTTCTAAGTTTTGATGATCCTAATGAGTTCAATTGATGTTGATGATCAAAGATTGATCTTTTATGGATAAAAACAACAATTCAGAACTTCTGTGAACTTAATCTTCCATTATTTGAAGAATTAGGGTTTCCTTGAGATTAAAAATGCAATTAATGACATGATTAGGGTTTGTTAACCCAAAAGAGCATGAAAAGTGGTGATTAGGGATTGGAGAGCCAAAACCCTACTGAAACCCTAAAGTTGACCTAGAAGTCCCTAACTTGAGACCCAAGTCAGTCTTAATGATGATTTGGATAAAATAATGATACATGGGTACATTGCTTTAACTTTTAGGATAGAACTGATTGGTTTCTTATTTGTCTATTCCCGATTGATATTGCTTGGACTTCAAGTTACTATTGAAATGGGTATGTGGTTACGCCTATGACTAATCTCTTTAGTTTCCCGGCATTTTCTGAGATTTTATCAGATTGCTTGAAATTCAATGCTTGGATGATATTTATTTCCTGCAATCTATAGCCGACTAATCTCTTTTATGTAGCCGACCCCAACATAGTTGGGATTGAGGCTTAGTTGATGATGATGATTATTATTATTATTATGGTGAATCTATAAATTCACTATGGATATCACAATATTAAGCTTATAACTTGCTCAAACCCCACATATCAACTCTGGAGTTTTGGAAATGGAAAGGAATGACAAGTCATGGTAATGACTTAAGACCAGGCCCCAGATTGAGAAGGTTAGACCATGCCCCAGATTGGGAAGGTCAGATGAGGTTAGACCATGCCCCAGATTGGGAAGGTCATATGAGGTCAGGACTGAGATTGGGAAGACCATCATGAAACATGGGCGCTAGATTAAGAAGTTGGCCTAAAGTCCACTGCAAGGATAAAACCCTAAGAGAGGGTGTCCTAGAGATTGAGTAAAATGGGCTGAGAAGTTATGTAGAAAATGATAAATTTTTATTATATAACAATAATTGATGTGAGTACATGCGAACATTTTAATTCCTCCATATACCAGCATAACTTATTATACTGGTTGCATGTTTTGTTTGTCAGTGTTTTAGGATAATTTGCTATTATTTTGAAAATATGATGAAAGATGGACTCCCAGAGACTAAGGAATCAAATAAAGAAATTTAACTTAACTCATGGAGGATATAATTATATGGTTGTACATCATATGGTAAACTTTAGAAATCCATATTTTGTAACCATGTTGGAAGATTTATATTTCATCTTGTAAATGGCCTTTTCCCTTTTAGTATGCCTAAATAGGGGATAATAAGGGGAGGGGGTAGTTACGTTTGGTATTAGAGCTGGTTTACCATTTAACCTATAATAATTATTAAATTTTATAAGTTATGTAGAGCCCCAAGGGAATTATTAGAGTGTTTTCCAAAGACAATGGCATCTAGAAAAGGACCATGATCTGGGGGCTGGCAATATTTTCCTCAGCACTACTAGTCGACTTACGAGGACTCCCCGACCTGTGCTTCCTGCCTGACCAAAGTCAGAGGACTTTACTTGAAATAGCATACCTCTAGGACTTCTCATCTAATATGAAGTGGATAGAGAAGGAGAGAACCCAAAAAGTTGGATGCCTTAGTTTGTTCATGCATGCAAGTACGTAGTTCAGGCATGCATGATATGTAGAGGACTGAAGTATGCATGTGAAACATAGATAGTGAGTGGTTGCATGACCCCTAGTGCAACTTTTGGTTTTGGTGACACGACCTAGGGTGGGTCGTCTCTAAAAAGGAGAAAAGAGCTATGACAAAGATAACACCCTAAATCGGAAGGTTAGTGGTGACCAAAAAAAGTTTAAACTCCTCTAGGTATGAACCCTAACAAGTGTGTTCCCACTCAAATATGAGTAGGATATAGGCAAGCGCCTATGTGGAAGTCAGCAACATCAAGGCTGGAAACAAGATTGGTTCTAATCTAAAAGGATAATGCATTTTTTATTATGAGTTATGCATACCATAGGAAATGAATTAGGAGCCTCGTATTACGTAATGAGATAATATGGTTTATGATGACCTTCATTATATTTGAGAATTCAACCTTAGTTTTGAAGTTGGACCTAAGATTTGATAGTATGCTTCATCATATAAGGTAGTCCATGTGAGAATGAGATGTGAATATGTAGGAACCTCAACCTCATCTACAAAGAGGGGACCTCTAATTCTTGGACTAGTTATAGGGTTAACTTAGGAGAGAGTGAAACCAAAAAGGTAAAGGTTGGGGACCTAGACTCCAAGACAAGATGAATTATGAGAAATATTTGTAAGATATATCCTAAACCAGAGTGTCCAGGGTGAATTGGTCGAGTTACTATATGCATGATCCCTAGAGGTTGGTTTTACACTATACATCCTTGAAAGGACCAAACCCTAGAGACGGAGAGGGAGGCTTCTTATGCATATGTGTAGATGATATGAGTACCTACCATCTAGGTGAGGAAAGAGAGTCCCAAGATCCTAGAGAGGTAAGGAATGGTAATATGATGTGAAGCCTTAGACTCATATTGGTAGCTCTTATGTAGGACTCTAAGGGTTGTTTACGTGGAAGAGAATTTTGGGAATAAAATGCCATTTCATGTTTGGTTTGGTACGTGCTTGAGTGTCTAAGTCATGTGGTTTAGATGACCAATGCTAAGGTGGAAAACACAAGGTTCTTATACCAAAGAGGGGAAGTGGTGGTATCTGGAGCATATAATGCTCACAAGATGGAATGAGCTCATAGGGAATAAGCATGGCACCCCTCAAGTTTTGGGTTAAAGGAGAACTCACTTGGACTATGATATATGTTTGATGAGCCACTCACACCAGTTGATCTAGCACTGCATGATATCATGTGTACGTATGAAATGGGTATAAACTTGAGAGATAAGGAAAGTATATGACATAATGGGAAACTTATAAATGGATTAATAAGTTCACTACTTGCTAGCCACATGCGTGGGTGGAATAATAGGAAATATGCCTACATGTGATGATATAAACTATGGATTCGAGTATGTTTTGTGTACCTTGGTGTTGTCAAGCATTAGTTTTATCTTGTCTTGGGAAAGGGTGCTTCCTCAAAGAGGGAGATCCAAAATTAGTTCAAAAATTGAGGTAACATTAAAGGTCACCTAAAATTTTGAGAGGTTAAGTGCATGAAGCACAAAAGCACATAGATTGAGTATGATTCTTTACATCCAAGTATGACCATCTCTAAGGGACATGAAGAAAAGTCACTATAGAAGTGACTGGTAGAATGGGGCCAGGCCCATATGGGTAGGCCGCCATGATTCCCATGAAGGGACATAAGGAAAACTATGAGTGCCCTAAGAGATGAAAGAAATTTGGGTGAGAATTCTAAGGGATACAATGTGCTTGGATATTATAAAAGGAGCCACAAATAAATGTGTGACAAAATAAAATAAAGTTACAATAGAAACCTAAGTCAATCCTAATGTCAAGAGGGGATGGGACCGACGGGAGTAAGATTTGATTGTTCCCTGGATGCATGAGACCATAGGGTCGGGAGGTAACGACTATGTTTGCCCAAGGCCCATAGTTTAATAGGTTTACCACCTTCATGATTTCATGTGGACCAAGGGGTAAATGTGAGAGGCACTCTCTAGATGCATGATGCACGGGCTTTGAGTTGTTTTTACATGCTTATTTTATACATGTTTTGTGCATTTATTTGTTACATCTTGATTATATTTGCATAAAATACAATTTTTGGCATGTACACTCTGTTCGCATCAAATTATTTTTAATCTATAATATGTAGATGATTCTATGCATTCCATGTACTTATGCACATTTCTCTGCACTTTTCAGGTATTTTATGTACAATGCAGAGTCGGTGCCACTGACCCATGTGTCAGTGCCACTGAGATCATATCAGTAGTTAGGCATAAGCGAGTAGCAGACTCAGTGCCACTGACCCATCTAGTCGGTGCCACTGATATTTGGTCAGCAAGACAGCCAAGAAGACGCATCAGCTAGGTGCCATCGACCATCCAGTCGATGGTATTGACTCAGAAAAATAAAGTTCGAAATGAGAAGCTATTGGTGCCACCGACCAACTAGTCGGTGGTATCGACTCTGCCAGATTCAGCAATCAGATGTGATCGCCCAGATCCAATGATCCACATTATATAGTACCGTAAGTTGGCCTATGACCTAGAAAAGGATAGCCAGACCTAAGAGGGGTCACATTATGCACCGCATGAAAGCCAGAGAGGAGAGAGAGGGGAGCAAAGAGCTGAAGGTTATCAACCGGTTTATACACACTTGCATTTATATGCATGGTTTTAGCGTGTCGAGTTTTTGGTGTTGTTACCGGGGAGATGGCAAAGTTTCAACACTACGAGTGTTGCAGGTGGCCACTCTAGGCCACCTTTTATTTCTTGCAACTTTATTTTAATCATTGAAATTCATTACAAATATATAGAACAAATTTTCTCTATTGAGTACCATTATTAATTGATTCCACATTTTCAGGTACTAGTGCATGGTGCAAACATGGACCACAGACTATGGAGAATCTACACCAGAGGTCCCAATCACTATTGAGGATCCACAAGGGTTTGTCAGAACCTTAACGCCACCTCTAGTTCAAACAACTTCATCGGAAGACATATCGTTGACAACCAAGCAACAAGCAATGGGGGATGGTAATCCAGGGGCTGAGAGGACAATATGGGAGATGATTAAGGCATCTTCCTCAACTGCACAGACAAGACCTATCAAGAAACAGAATTTGAATGTAGCACAATACAAGATTGATCTAGGGATGATTGCACTCATTAAGTCACAGGCTTTTTATGGGCACACTCATGAAGACCCTGTGGCACACATCAACAACTTTTTGGAGTGTTGTGACATGGTGAAAGTGGATAGGTTTCCACAGACAGCTATTTATATGAAGTTGTTCCCATCATCACTGGCGGACAAGGCATAAGAATGGTTGCACAACCTGCCAAAGGAATCGATTGAGACATGGGATCAAATGATTGAGGCATTCTTTAAAAGATACTTTCTGCTGGAAAAAACAAATGAGCTGGTGAGGAACATTCACAATTTCAAAAAAATAGGTAGTTGAATCCTATTCTGAAGCTTGGGAGTGTTTTCAAACCATGCTCAGGAAAGTCCCTCACCATGGGATAGATCTGGAGAACCAAGTCAAGATGTTCTACTTTGGGATCCACAAAAATGAATGTGTCACCTTAGATAGTGTAGGCATGGGGTTCTTTCTCAACAACTCACCCTCTAAGTGTTAGGAGATTTTGAAAAATATGGCAAAGAATCAGGCATGGGATAATGAGAGAGATCATCTAGAGTAGATCAAAAGCATAGGGGAGTCTAAAGTTATCACCACTTTGAATGAGAAGCTAAACTTGATAGAAAGGAGGTAGTTAGATAAGGAAAACAATTCATTGGATGAAGAAGGATAAGAAAAGTATATGCGTCAGCAAGGATATAGGATCAATGACTACTCGTGGAGAAAGGATCCCAAGTTTTCTTGGAAAGACCCAAACAACTTCCTGTAGGATCTGGATCAATAGAACCAACACAGAAACAATCAGCAGTAGCGACCTGTAGCAGAGGAGAACACAAATGAAATCATGAATAGGATAGTGAAACAGAATGAGCAATTGATAAATAACTTCCAACGTGATCTCTAGAATCAAGGGGCCCAGATGAGGAGTTTTGAGACAACTTTGTCTCATCTAGAAGCAGATGTGGTGGCCTTGAAGAAGCCTACATAGCAGGGTTTTCCAGGAACACTGACACTCCAACAGGAAACCAGCAGGTCAAGGCAATACTATTGTGGAATGGGAAGAAGACATTGACTCCAAGGACCATGGAAACTGAGGTGACCAAGCCTACTGACAGTAGTGACCTAGTGGAAGAGCTAGAACAAGTAGTAATTGAGGTAGACAACCAAGGGGAAGAGTAGAATCAAGAATCTGAAGTGGAGAAGAGGACTTCATATGTGCCACCACATCAAAGAACACAGACGGTACCTGTTCCATATCCTAACAGCTTGCAGGCAACAAGGATGGATTAGCAATTCAAGAAATTTCTAGATAGCTTTAAGAAGATTTCTATGAACATACCATTGATTGATGTGATTGAACAAATACCATCATATGGTAAATTTCTGAAGGATATTATTAATAAGAAGAGGAGGATCCCAGATGATGAAGTCGTAGTACTGAGGGAGTAGGTCAGTGCCTTCATTTTAGGTACACTTCCACCAAAGAGATAGGATCCCAGTTGCTTCAACATCACATGCTACATAGGGAAAACAAAGTTTGGGGATGCACTCAGTGATTTAGGGGAAAGCATCAATTTGATTCCCCTATCTACATTCAGGAAGCTCGGTCTCAATACGTCTAGGAAGAGCAGCATGACAATCCAATTGGCAGACAACTCAGTTGTGAAACCGTATGGTATTTGCGAAGATGTACTTGTTAAGGTGGATCATTTTGTTTTCCCTACAAACTTCATAATGATGGAGATTTAGGACAACCATGACAACAAATTATCATTAGGAAGACCCTTCCAAGCAACAACTAATATGATCTTGGAGATGGGTAGTGTAACATCCCTGACCTGGGTTATGCTCTAACCCTAGATTTTTTGCTTAATAATGTTGATTATATGTTTGTTCATATTTCTTGGAAAGTAATTAAGGCCCAATATGAACTTA
This sequence comes from Alisma plantago-aquatica, assembly GCA_963693085.1. Lineage (NCBI taxonomy): Eukaryota > Viridiplantae > Streptophyta > Magnoliopsida > Alismatales > Alismataceae > Alisma > Alisma plantago-aquatica. Next base: position 328,864,945 of record OY856415.1, read on the forward strand.
TATTTCAATTTTAGTCCTTTTTTAATAATGTTGAAACATTGTTTTGTTAGTTTTGGACTAAAGTGCAAATTACCCAAGTTGAGGGGTTAACTTGCAAATTGTACATGAGAAAATGTTTCTCAGATGTTGAAGCATCATAAGAATGAGAATGATGCAGTGGTATGGTTTCCACAAGCTTGAGCACCAAGATAAAGCTTGCTGAGCAATCCTTGTGCATTAAAACCTAGTTTTGGTGTAATGTGTAATTTACCCAAAACCTAGGGTTCAATATGCAAAATACCACTTCTAGAGGGTCCCCCATGTTTCTTGGTATCGAGTAGAGAAAATAAAATGGAAGGGGCGCCTCATTTGAATTATTTTGGAGGAGAGAGAATCTTGATATTAAAATAATCAAGATTTAAGCATAATTGAAACCCTAATTCAATTTAATGCAAAAATAAATAAAATAATTGAAGGGCCTTCAACCAAAAATGAGATGGTTGAATTTTATCAAGTGTGAACACCATTATGCCTTGCAAAGGCAATGAAATATCCTAAGGAGGTGAAGACTCCACTCACAATATTATAACAAAAAGTAATATCCACTAAAAAGGGGATATTAGTATAATATGTTTAAGGTGCTTAATTCCTTTTCTTTTAACTCTTGGATAATGAAGAAGTTTGCAAGTGGGAGAATATTTCTTCGTGGCCAAGGAATTTAGGGGGAATAGGCGGCACTAATTTTGGAATTAAAAGAATTTTATAAGGCATTTTCTCTCTCATTGATTTTCTTATAAAAACACCTTTTACAACCCAAATCAAAGGCTTTTTCGAATCCACTTCCTCTCTTTGCTTGAAAAAACGACCAAGGGAGCTAGGAGCAGCAGGAATACGACCCCCAATCTGTTGGTAAGCTTCTTGATCCTCTTTCACCTTGATTTCATGGTGGAAATCACAAAACAATGCATGATTTCTTCTCTATTTCACTCCATCTTCAATCCTAGCCAATCTTTTCACTCCAAAGCTTGAGGACGAGCCTTGGGAGAGTTGCAAAAGCTTCCTCCACCATTTTGACGTGAAGATCCAAGCTTTGAAGCTCAATTGGAGGCATTTTATATAACTTAAACCCTGAAACGTTGTTATTGTATTCAATTCTCCATTATTTTGTTGAACGTTTTGTTCTATTTGAAATTCCCTTGATCCATTGTTGTAATTACCATGAAAACGGCAGTAGATTTTGAATGAATGAAGGTAGATGATGATGACATCATCTTGGGTACGCAATCCAACAAGTTTCCCTTGCAAATGGTTTTGAAGATCTTGGTCCAAACAGTTTCACCAAACCGTTTGGAGACTAAACGGTTTGCAAACCATTTAGAGCCTTGAACCCCAAACTGTTTAGGATGGTTGACCATTTGGATGGGTTGAACATTTGAGTTCAGGACCCTAGTACTTGTTGGATGAGGATCTAATAGTTCCAACTGATTGAATCAATGTATGGACAACCATCTAATTAGAAACCCTAATCGGGTTGAGTGTTGATTTTGCAATTGAATGAATTAAATCTTTTGGGTTGATTAACCCAAACGGTTTCAAGACCGTTTGGAGATCACCCAAACGGTCTCAAGACCATTTGGAGGTCAACCAAGACCGTTTGGACATCTAGGGTTGAGTATGGTGAAGTAGTTTAAAACCCAAAGTTATCAAATTGAAATTCAAGCAATAGCTAATCTGATGAGCAATCCAATGATGCAAGCCTTAATTGAACTCCACAAATTTTGATGATGGGATGGGAAAACGGTCTCAAGAACGTTTGGAGGTCATCCAAATGATCTCAAGACCATTTGAGGTCAGGTCATGCCCACTTTGAATGATGGTCCAATGATTTCAAAGCAATTAGTTCCACAATGACTAATATTGAAAGTTCATCGATTTCAACCCTAATCCAATTGGGTTCAAAACCCTAATTGATGATCAATTGAAGGTTGGATCAATTGAAAGATGATTCATTAATCTCAATTGAAGTATGGTGCTTAGGTTCAATTGATGAGTAATCACATAGATTCAATGGATGAAGGAATTAATCTTGGAAACATTAACTAATATGAGTGGTTGAGACCATTTTTGGTCCAATTGGTTTTGAGGAGGTTTGGACCGAACGGTCTCAAGACCATTTGGGACCAAACGATCCCAAACCTATTGAGACTCAAACGGTTTCAAGTATCAACTTTGTCAAACGGTTTCAAGCACCTACTTTGCTAAACGGTTTCAAGTATTGATCAAGACCGTTTGGAGGTCTAAACGGTCTTACACTATTTGGAGGTATTTCAAGCAAGATCATTTGAGGTCTGATTGGTCAAGACCATTTGGGGTCTAAGTGACCAAGACCGTTTGTAAGTAATTAACCAAAACTGTATGGACACTTAAGATGATTAAAGGTCAAATGCTTAATTGATCATTACATGATGTAATCCAAGGTGATTATAGTAATTGTACCCTTAATAAGATAGGGTGATTAGTACCTCTTGAATGATTAATCCTTGATGATTATGGAAGTAATGACACAATACATGTGTCAACTCTCTAATCAAGTTGAGTTGACCTAATCTAATTAAGTCTGAAGTAAGTATCATCTTATAGAGGATGAGAGAGAGAGGACTTCCTACATGAAAGATAATTATGTAGTGGTTATGTCTCAACACTTCCAACATGAATGCATATGTAATTAGGGTATGATCCTTGATAAGAGATCATGAAACCCTAATTAGGAAAGTTGATGAACTTTAACCCTAATTGAGGGCAATGATAGGTGAAACCCTAATCTTTGGTAATGATATGACCCTAATTTAGGGTGAGGACTTTAGAAACCCTAATTCAGAGATTTTAATAATAAACCCTGATTAAATGTGAATAGTAAACCCTAATTGAGGATGATGTTATGAGAAACCCTAATCAAGGGTGAAGCTATATGAAACCCTAAAGTGAGGGTGATTTCATGTGAAACTCTAGATAAGGTTAAGGTTAAAATGAAACCTTAATGCAATAATGAGATGTAAAACCTGATTCAAGGTGATACTATGTACTGGTATGTGACATTTTGATATGAAATCCTACACTGATATAGGATAAAGATATGTGGAGCCCTAATCTTGGGTTGTAAGGTATGAAACCCTAATTTTGGGCAGTATGATGATAAATCATAACCCAAATCTGGGAAATGAGATAAAGTATTCCTAATGGACATAATTTGGGAAATCCTAACTCAAAGGAGGAAATGATGATGTTACTCTTACAATGCATAGTGTTGATTTGTAATCGATATAATTGTTATCTGACGTGTATTTTACTACGCGCTTAAACGCAAGTATACGCGTCGAGTAATATAGGCCTTGTGAGGCCCGAGTCGAACTCAGGGATACGTGAATTATTGGAGACTTCTACTAACTAATCGCAATCAGCTAGACCGATTAACAAAGTAGGGTTTTGTTGTTCAAATCAAAAGAAAATAAAAATCAAACAAAGAAAACAATCGATTAAAGGTTAATTTAATCAATTAAAAGGGATATCTTTAGGATGGCGGTTTCACCGCAGGTCAACATTGTATTAGATTTCATATAATTCCTCACACTTCTCTCTCTATCCGGGTAGTGGCCTGAATTGAGAATTACCCACTGTCGTGGTGTAATCCACTACTTAGATTTAGGTTGATTCCATCGTCATAGTAATCATTCCCCTAAACTAAGCGCATTAAGATCGGTCCCTCAGTTCCCACCATTAATTTTACAACGCCTTTGTCAAGGGTTTTATTAATTAATGTAGAATTCGTTTCTTCTCAACCGTTAATCCTTCTGTCGAAGTGATTAAGGGCATTAATTTATTATTATGGTGATCAAGCATAACAATAGCAATAGAGAAAACGAATTTATACCACGGATATGAGAGAAAAATATGAATTATCAATATAAAATCATCATACAATGTATCCCCGGGCTACTCCCGGTCCTAAAGATTGAGGGTTTTAGCCTCTCATGTTCATCTTACACGAATACATGGTAGAAATTGGGGAATTCATAAGAAAAACGTGAAATAGATGGGAAAAACCCCTGAACGGAGAAGAACCGGTGGATCCTTGGCGTAGAACACAAGCTTTCCCCGCCTGTCGGTGGTGGAAATTGTCTTCGGCAGCGTCCGAATCACCCGGGATGAGCTTCTCCTTTCTCTCCTCCTCGGCACTCGTGCAATCTAAAATTGAGAGATCCCCCTCCCGTCTGGGCGGCCGTCATTAGGTATAAGTCCCTAATTAGGTCGTCAAATAACAACAGCCGTCCGATCGGAATCAAAACACATCCAACGCATATCTGCCGGCGTCGATACCATCGACGCGGGTCGATGGTATCGACCCGGCGGATTAGCGGCAGCTTTCCTTTCTTTTATTCTGAGCGCCTGTGGTGATCTCGATACCATCGACTTGGGTGTCGATGGTATCAACTCCTTTAGCGTCGGTTGTTGTCGTTTAGCGACGCTGTAGCTCTCCTTGTGTCGATGGCATCGACTTACGTCGATGGTATCGACTTCATCCTTGCCAGCAGCCTGGAGACATCTCGATGCCATCGACTTGGGTGTCGATGGTATCGACTCTGTATTTCTCTTCTCGGCTGACAACCTGTGGCTTGGTCGATGGTATCGACATCCGTCGATGGTATCGACGGATGTAGATACTTGTTTTTCCTGAAATTGTACAACAAGACCAAATAAATCCACACGATCTATGATAAGATGATCAATAATGCTTAAAATAATGAAATAAAGGGGATTTGATATAAAATGATGGCAAAGACCAAATAAAGTGAATTATGCAATAATATCCATGAAAATGAGTAATTAAGGCACAAAACACATATGAAATCGGTCTATAAATGCGACTCAAAATCATCGCATCAAACTCCCCTAAGCTTAAACATTGCTCGCCCTCGAGCAACTAATCCTTAGAATAGAATTGCGAATGTCAACTAACAATCAAAACACCAACCCACCTCACAAATGACTCCCACTGGACGTTCTCAAACCGGCCTACCCTAATCACAGAACACTAATTACCCTATAGGCGACAATAACCATCAATAAAAGAAATTATCCTTCAAACTGATGAACACTATCACATAAGGCAGTTATCATAATAAAGTTCGCCGATTCAGCCATGGTGCATCTTGTGATCACCTACACTACGTTGCTCGCCCTAACTACCATCTACATGGAAGCAGTTCTCCTGATAAACATGAGTGAGGAGAAAATCACGGTGGCCTACCAATCCGAGCAACGGGTGGATGGAATGGGTGGTTCATGGGAGAATTTGGAATTATTACACAGTTTCAAAATGCATATAACAAAATGCCCTACATGATGCAAATGCACATTAAGAATGCCCTACTGCCTAAAAGTGAGTGGAATGATGCATGCCCTAACCTTCTACCTCACAATGAGATAGAAATCTACTCAAGCCACATCATGTACTCAATTCCCCTTTATTATACAAGTGATATCATTCCTTTCTCCCTCTTATTCCTTTTCTTTCCAAATCTCCTTTTTCTTTTCTTTTTTTCCAGAATTTTTTTTTTCTTCTGTTTTTTTTTCTTTGCCCATATATCCATAATTGCTTAGAGATACATGTATAAGGCCATTTTCTTTCCAATTGGAGATCTTTGCTTTATTTCGAGGGTATGGAACAAATTAGATCACCTATTTAGGAAAACTGAGATACATGGTGTGCTTATGCATGAAAATCATGAAATTGTGAGTGCAACTACATGACACGCACCTAAGGGTAATGTGCATGTTTCACTATATATTTTTTTTCATTAATCTATGCAAAAACATGAAAATAATAATGCAAACCTATCTACATGCCATGCACGCAAAAGACATTGAAACTGCACTTTACTTCCAATTCTTGGGTGGATTATAGGAAATGGGGTGGAATGATCACAAGATTAAGTGACTGAACCTTAAAAGAAAATTATGTGTCCCTCCTTATTGACATGTGTAGTAGTTTAAAGGGTTCTTTCTCTTACATCTGATTAAGGTCTCATTACCATTTGATTAGGTAGGCTCAAACAACCGTTCCTATCCACTTTGCATGAGTCAATGCGGGTGTGGGTATGACATATTGCTTCAAAGTTGACATAATCAATCATTTTCATAGAATAAGTTCCCCAAGGACAACCAAGTAAGGCTATCCAAATGACACAGAAAAATTTTTCAATTCCCTTAATTTCCCCATGAAAACAGCAAGATGACAATTTTTACGACATCCACAATTACACTAGATAGATGTGGATCCTAAATAAAAACTTAAAATTGCAAAAACAAATAACAAAGCAGAAACTAAAACAACTAAAGAAAAGATAAAAGATAGAGCTGTTCCAGCCACCCCCCTAAGCTTGAATCCGACTATGGCCTCATAGTCAAAAACCAACTTAAGGGTGGAACAGTGATACCCTGATCAATCTTGCGGAGGCGGTGGTGGGTAATGTGGTGCCGTAGGATCCCAAGACGGGTACTCCCCCTGGAAGCTTGGATCATAGTGGGTCCTCGGCGGAGGCTGTGGATAACCTCCAAAGTAGTCTCGACTCCAGTAGTGGTCGAAGAAGGGCTCCTGCTGCGTCTCTATCCGCTGCAACCGGTTGTGCATTTGTTCTTGGTTGGCGAGGATGAGCCGCTCGTTCTCGAACATAGCCCTTTGATTATCAAGCAACCGGCCCGTTGTCTCATGGATGCCGGTATACAAAGTCATATGCTGGTGCTGCGTCTGCTGGATGTCCTGCAGCATGGTATACATCCCTTGCATGGAGTAGGGATCCGCAGCTGGCTGTTCTTGCTGTGGTGATGGCGGCGGGGGCTGAGATGATGAAGATGCACCCGGATGCATCCTAGGACGCTTCCGTGGTGCCACGCGTGCTCGAAGAGGTGTGAAAGCCTCCTCGTCTTCCTCCGCCTCGCCTTCTTGGTCGTCACCTCCGCCTTCTTCTTCCGAGGACTCGATGGCTATGATGGGCCATCGGAAATGCTGCTTGCCCTCGATGTGGAAGACGTCATCCGGCAGGGATGCCTCCTGGTAAGCTTGGTTGACGTGGCAATGAGCGTACGCCAACCCGTCCCGGATAAGAATGAGGTTTGAACGGTGCAAGTGTTGCACGTTCACCTTACTCCGTGTAGAAATCGGAGTCATGGACTGAAAGTTCAGCCCCAAGTAAAGCGCCAACTTGGTGACAAGACCACCAAAGTGTATTGGAGCCTTCCTTGTGCTCCGCTTCACCGCCATGACGCGCTGTAACTAGAATGCTCCCCAGTTGCACTCTTGACGTTTCAGGAGGGCGTACAGAAAGAACAAGTCGCTCTCCTGAAACTTGCTCAAAGCAAGATCGCTCCGCCCGAAGAAAGTCAAGCTAAGCATCCTATGCAATACCCGGACGAACGGGTGCTCAAAATCAGCTACCGTGGCATTGTGGTAGCTCACGGTCTTCCCTGCCGGCACTGTAACTAGCTCGGCGAAGATTTTGTCGTAGTCGGTGCGGGCGTCGGGGCGTCGGTGATCGTGGCGGCTGTGGTTCCAGTTGAAGATGGCGTTGAACTGCTTCAACGTGATGTTGTAATTGTTGTTGAAGAGTCGGAAGGACACCCTTCCCTGGATCCACGTCTGGTCCGATGGCACCACGTCATTTGGTACGACGCAGATATCAAGAGACACCATGAACTCGGCCACCAGTTCCTTGTATGTGGGCCATTCGCCAAAGAACGGCTGCCCATCCGCATGACAGTCCATCTCATATATGCGACCGGTGTGCCGCGCTTGCCCGGCCAACACATAGGCCAAGTTGGCCTCGAATCCCAAGTCCCTGATCATTCCCCGGTCCACATACCGGGTGGCCTCGAACTTCCGCTTCATTATTTCCTCGTATACCTTCCTTACATCCATGTTGGCATGAATGAGGCATGGACGAGAGATGGAAGCGGTCGGAGGAGGAACAAACTCCTCGATCTCCCTGGGGTGTGCGCTCGATGAAGATGCTCCGCCCGTATGCACCATGCTTGCGAGAAGAATGAGATTGGGAGAAAAGAGCTCGGTGAAGATGGAGAGAAATTCTCCGCTCGGTGAAGATCTTCGCTCGATGACGCTTCTCCGCAGGTGTAGAGGGCTCGGGGGAGTGCTCGGCGCAATAGGAGATACTTGCTCTGAGGGTGTGATGTCATATGACGTTGCAAGTCCCCTTAAATAGACTTGATCGGCGCCCCTGTTGACCCGTCGATACCATCGACGCGGGTCGATGGTATCGACATGGCTCGCGGGTAGCCGCATCTGTCGCTGGTATCGACGGCTGACGTTGGCTGGATCGAGAAACCCGGATCGCTGACGTGTCGATACCATCGACTTGAGTCGATGGTATCGACGCAGCACCCGGATCGCTGACGTGGCTGTTGCGATCGTCGTCGATGTCTTCATGCGGATCGGTGACATGTCCGTCGATGCCATCGACGGGTGTCGATGGTATCGACTTGCTTTTATTGCGACACCTCCGTTTATTGCATTCAACCTGTGATGATGTCGATACCATCGACAAGGCCGTCGATGGTATCGAGTTGACTGTGCAAAATTCGTCTGAAAATCTCCAGAGATCTCGATGGTATCGACTGGGTTCTCGATACCATCGATACTTTTATTGCGACCTGCCTGTGACCATGTCGATGCCATCGACTCGGCCGTCGATGGTATCGACGCAGTGCGATTTCTGCTGGTGTCAACCTGAACCCATGTCGATACCATCGACTGATGTGTCGATGGTATCGACCCTGCCTGTTCCTGCACATTTAACAAACGGATCAAGGTATCATTTTTAAACTAAAAAGTAAACAAAATAAAAGCAAACTACACCTAACATTAAACTATCCTAATGTACCAATGGTTGGGTTGCCTCCCAACAAGCGCCCCTCTTTAGCGTCTTAGGCTAGACGTCGGTCCTTCTTTTCATTCTTGTACAAGTGAAATGAGTTTAACCTCATTCACTTTCCTCTTATAGTTCTCACCAAAGTACAGCTTCAAGCGTTGCCTGTTCACCAAGAACGTGGCCTCTCCATCTCGCACGAGAATCGCTCCATGCGGTCTCACTTCTTCCACCTCGAAGGGTCCACTCCATCGGGATTTCAGTTTCCCGGGATGCAATTTGAGACGAGAGTTGAACAATAGGACACTGTCTCCTTTCTTGAACGTGCGCATCTCAATGTGGCGATCGTGGATCAGCTTTGTGCGCTCCTTATAAATGCGGGCATTCTCATATGCCGTCATACGTAGCTCATCCAACTCATTCAATTCAAACATTCTTTTCCTCCCGGCCTCGTCATAGCGCAAGTTCAGCCTTCTTAGCGCCCAATGGGCCTTGTGCTCCAATTCTACCGGAAGATGGCACGCCCGGCCATACGCCAACCTAAAAGGTGTAGTGCCTATAGGTGTTTTGTACGCCGTCCAATAAGCCCAAAGTGCATCCGGTAGCAATGCACTCCAATTCTTCCGTGTAGATGCTACGGTCCTTTCTAAAATCTTCTTGATTTCCCTATTTGATACCTCCACCTGTCCTTGCGTTTGTGGATGATATGGGGTGCCAATGTTGTGCTTGACCCCATATTTCTTCAAAAGTGAAGCGAATTTCTGATTTCGGAAGTGTGTGCCTCCGTCACTAATGATCATTCGAGGAATCCCAAACCTGCAGAAAATATTCTCTTTGACGAACCTGCACACTACATTCGAATCATTAGTCCTTGTGGGGATTGCCTCCACCCACTTCGACACATAATCCACCGCAAGCAAAATATAAAGATTTGAATTTGAGGACACAAAGGGTCCCATGAAGTCAATGCCCCATAAATCAAATACCTCGACTTCCTGAAACACATTCAGGGGCATTTCTTGTCTCCTTGAGATATTACCTGCGCGCTGGCACGGGTCACACTGCCTAACAAAATCATAGGCATCCCGGAACAAAGTGGGCCAATAAAGGCCGCTCTCCAACACCTTAGCTGCTGTCCGTGAGCTAGCATGATGTCCTCCCGTAGGTGACGCATGACAATGATGTAGAACACTTTCGTACTCTAACTCCGGCACGCACCTCCGAAGAATACCATCCCTGCATTGCTTCAACAATATTGGGTCATCCCAAAAATAGTATCTCAATGAATGGAAGAATTTCTTCTTCTCTTGATAAGACCAATCTTCCGGGATGATCCCGCAAGCCAGATAATTCACAATATCCGCAAACCATGGTTCTTTAGAATCAATTTTTAAAAGTTGTTCGTCGGGAAAAGTCTCGGTAATGGGTATATACAAACCTTGTTCATCCACCCTCTCTAACCTAGACAAGTGGTCAGCCACCACATTTTCAATTCCCGACTTGTCCTTGATTTCAATATCGAATTCTTGCAGGAGAAAAATCCACCTAATTAGTCTAGGCTTCGCATCCTTCTTCTCCATCAAATATTTTATTGCGGCGTGATCCGTCCACACAACCACCTTAGAACCCACTAAGTATTGCCGAAATTTCTCAAAAGCAAAAACAACAGCAAGTAACTCTTTTTCCGTGGTTGTGTAATTTAATTAAGCATCATTAAGTGTTTTTGAGGCGTAGAAAATCACAGCAGGCTTGTTATCTACCCTTTGCCCCAAAACAGCCCCCACAGCATAGTCAGACGCATCACACATCAACTCGAAAGGCTTTGTCCAATCCGGCGTTTGAACAACCGGAGCCGAAATCAGCTTTTCCTTCAAAACCTCGAATGCGTGAAGACATTTCTCATTGAAATCAAAAACTGCGTCTTTTTCCAACAATTCCGATAATGGCTTTGCGATTTTTGAAAAATCCTTGATAAAACGCCGATAAAACCCAGCGTGTCCTAAAAAGCTTCTCACCCCTTTTACAGAATTTGGTGGGGGTAGCTTAGAAATCACCTCAATTTTTACTGGGTCTACCTCTAGACCCTTGCTAGACACCTTGTGTCCTAGCACAATTCCTTCTGTCACCATCATGTGACATTTCTCCCAATTGAGGACCAAGTGTGTGTCCTCGCACCGCTGCAACACCTTATCTAAATTATAAAGGCATTCGTCAAAAGACGCTCCATAAACCGAGAAGTCGTCCATGAAGACTTCGAGACACCGCTCCACCATGTCAGAGAAAATGGCGAGCATGCAGCGTTGAAAAGTCGTCGGCGCATTGCATAGACCAAACGGCATACGGCGGTAGGCGAAAGTCCCATAGGGACATGTAAACGTAGACTTCTCTTGATCCAAAGGATCAATAGAAATCTGGTTATACCCCGAGTAACCATCAAGGAAACAAAAATGCGACCGATCGGCTAAGCGTTCCAAAATCTGATCAATGAATGGCAAAGGAAAATGATCTTTCAGAGTTGCGGCGTTCAGTCGGCGGTAATCAATGCATACACGCCACCCGGTTACCAATCGGGTGGTGACAGGTTCATTAAGAAGATTTGTAGTGACAGTGATTCCCCCCTTTTTAGGGACTACCTGTGTGGGACTCACCCACGTCGAATCAGATATGGCATAAATAATCCCTGCAGCAAGCAACTTAATGACTTCCTTTTTGACAACCTCCATCATGCTTGGATTTAGACGTCTTTGAGGCTGTATGACTGACTTAGCTCCTTCCTCAAGCCGGATCTTATGTTGACAAAGTGTAGGGGAGATCCCCTTGATGTCCGCCACTGACCACCCAAAGGCTCCACGGTGGTTCTTGAGCACTATCAGTAGCTGCTCCTCCTCATCCGCACTCAAGTATGCAGAAACAATCACTGGCAACTTGTCCTCCTCAGCTAGAAAGACGTACTTCAAGTGCGGGGGCAATGGCTTTAACTCCAGATCAGGTGGGCAGATAAGGGATGATTGTAGCGGTGGGGGCAGTGTACCCAAATCTTCATAGTGCCTCGTGTAGAAACATGGAAGCATTTGAAGCATTTTGGCGCACTCCTTGAGTGAAGTACTCCGCATCCAATCATAAGTGACATTAAACAAACACGCCTCTAGAGGCAATTCCGGATATGCATCACAGACAGAAGTAATTATCACATCATCCTCCCACGAAGGTGGAATGTCCTCATTCTCATCATTTGGAAACCCGACAGCCTTGCATAAAGAGACAGCTTTCGTTTGCTCCATAAGGTCTACCGCCAAGGTCCCATTGTCTATCCTGCTCATCACATGGGCCATATCTAAAAATGGCTTCCCGAGACAAAGTGAGATATTGCTTTCCACATGCTTCACCATGTTGCATTGTGCCTTTGCTTTAGTAGATGTATTGCTGTTGGGCATGACCATCTCAAAGCGATCATCCGCAATGCCTAAGGTCAAGCGACCTCTCCCCATCTCCAAGATCATGTCAGCTGTAGCTTGAAATGGGCGACCAAGAAGTAACTCATTACCGTGTTCGTCCTGCATCTCCATCACAACAAAATCAGTGGGAAAAACAAAGCGGTCTACCTTTACCAAAACATCCTCACAGATTCCATATGGTTTCACCACAGAATTATCGGCCAATTGGATAGTCATATTGCTTGGCCTTGACTCCTTCAATCCAAGTTTCTTGAATGTAGAAAGGGGCATCAGATTGATGCTTGCCCCGGAATCACAAAGCGCTTCGCCAAATTTGAACTTCCCGATAAAGCATGAAATATTGAAACAGCCAGGATCCTGTCGCTTTGGCGGCAAAGTGCCCATAATAAAAGCACTCACTTGCTCCTTTAATACCACAACCTCAGTGTCGGGTATCTTCCTCTTCTTGGTGATTACATCTTTGAGAAACTTTCCATAAGACGGAATTTGTTCAATTGCCTCTAACAAGGGAATATTCACAGATAACTTTCTAAAGCTGTCCAGAAATTTTTTAAACTGTGCATCCACCTTTCTTGCTTTTGCACTATTGGGGTAGGGAACCGGAATGGTATGTGCTCTTTGATGAGGTGGCACATAGGAGGTTAATTTCTGTGGTTCCACCTCATTGGCTTGTCCTTCCTTACCATCTTCGGTTGTGTCATCAATTTGCTCTATGACTGGTGCAGGCTGCTCCTTAGCGGTTGCTTCTTCTACTGTGTCCTGCGGTGTGCTTGTGTCATCCGCCCTTGGATTAAGCACCTTCTTACCGCTCCTCAACAATATGGCCTTGGCCTGTTGGTTTCCCCCGGGAACATTGGTGTTCCCCGGAAAACCCGGATGTGCCGGCTTTTTCAAGCTTGCAATCTCCGCTGCCATCTGTGCCATTGAAGTCTCTATAGTCCGCATCTGAGCCCCGTGGCTCTGCAACGTCTGCCCGAACTGGTTCATGAATTCACCCTGCTGCTTTATTTGCTGCCCAAAAGTGTTCATCAACTCTTGATTTTGCTTTATGACTTGATTGAGCAACTCCGTGCTCTTGTCCTCCGTGACCGGTGCAGGTTTGGCGTCTGGATCTTGCAGGAAGTTGTTTGGATCTTTCCATGAAAATTTCTTGTCCTTCCGCCATGAGTAATCGTTGTTCCTGTACCCTTGTTGTTGCCTCATATACTTGACCTGAGCCTCATCCTCGGACTCATTGTCTTCCTTCTGCAGCAACTTCTTTGCGAGAAGATCCATCTTCTCATTCAGCTCTCTCATTGCCTTTGACTCACTGGCAACTCTTGCTTGCTCAACTGGGCCTCTTTCTCTTTCTCCCCAAGACTGCTTTCGTGCCATATTCTTCAGTATTTCCCAGCATCTTGTATCAGTGTTATTTAGAAAGAATCCAGAACCGGCCGAGTCCAAGTTGCTTCTATCATGCTCGGAGAGAGCAAAGTAGAAGATCTTCACTTGGGTTTCCTTGTCCAATCCATGATGTGGACATCTCCTCAACATGACTTGAAATCGCTCCCAAGTCTCAGAATAGGTTTCACCCGCCTGTTGGGTGAAATTGTGGATCTTTCGGATCATATCATTGGTCTTCTCAGGAGGGAAGAACCTCTCGAAGAAAACCTCCACCATGTGATCCCATGACTCAACAAACTCGTCGTCGAGGTTGTGGAGCCACTCTCTTGCTACTCCCGCCAAGGAACTGGGGAATAACTTGAGATAGAGCACATCCTGCGGAAAGCGATCTATCTTCACCATATCGCAGTTCTCCACAAACTGACTAATATGTGCCACTGGATCTTCATTTTTCAGTCCGTGAAATGCATTAGATTTGACCAAGTTAATCAGTGCTGGGTCGATCTTGTATGTAGGTATGTTTAGCCCCTGTTTCTTTATAGGCCCTTTTGATGCAGAGGAAGAAGACGCCTTGATCTTCTCCCATATTGTCTGTGCTTCAGCCATTACTTCTTCTTGTTCTTGCTCAGATTCAGAATTTGTATCACTATGGTGTTCCTCCTCGTAGTAGCCCTCGTCCTCTGGTCCCGCAGATGGAACCTCAGGTGTGCGATTCACGTAGTCTCGACTACGTGTGTGCACCATGCAAAGTACCTGAAATATGGAAATAGGGGTTCAGTACAATGCTTTGAACGAGACAACACAATTATAGAGAAATAAAGGAATTTTTGAAATTGTTTTAAAGTAAAATAAAATAAAATAAATGTGGCCTAGAATGGCCGCTCTTAGCACTCAAAGTGCCAATAATTCGCCGTATCCCCGGCAACGGCGCCAAAAACTTGACGTGTATTTTACTACGCGCTTAAACGCAAGTATACGCGTCGAGTAATATAGGCCTTGTGAGGCCCGAGTCGAACTCAGGGATACGTGAATTATTGGAGACTTCTACTAACTAATCGCAATCAGCTAGACCGATTAACAAAGTAGGGTTTTGTTGTTCAAATCAAAAGAAAATAAAAATCAAACAAAGAAAACAATCGATTAAAGGTTAATTTAATCAATTAAAAGGGATATCTTTAGGATGGCAGTTTCACCGCAGGTCAACATTGTATTAGATTTCATATAATTCCTCACACTTCTCTCTCTATCCGGGTAGTGGCCTGAATTGAGAATTACCCACTGTCGTGGTGTAATCCACTACTTAGATTTAGGTTGATTCCATCGTCATAGTAATCATTCCCCTAAACTAAGCGCATTAAGATCGGTCCCTCAGTTCCCACCATTAATTTTACAACGCCTTTGTCAAGGGTTTTATTAATTAATGTAGAATTCGTTTCTTCTCAACCGTTAATCCTTCTGTCGAAGTGATTAAGGGCATTAATTTATTATTATGGTGATCAAGCATAACAATAGCAATAGAGAAAACGAATTTATACCACGGATATGAGAGAAAAATATGAATTATCAATATAAAATCATCATACAATGTATCCCCGGGCTACTCCCGGTCCTAAAGATTGAGGGTTTTAGCCTCTCATGTTCATCTTACACGAATACATGGTAGAAATTGGGGAATTCATAAGAAAAATGTGAAATAGATGGGAAAAACCCCTGAACGGAGAAGAACCGGTGGATCCTTGGCGTAGAACACAAGCTTTCCCCGCCTGTCAGTGGTGGAAATTGTCTTCGGCAGTGTCTGAATCACCCGGGATGAGCTTCTCCTTTCTCTCCTCCTCGGCACTCGTGCAATCTAAAATTGAGAGATCCCCCTCCCGTCTGGGCGGCCGTCATTAGGTATAAGTCCCTAATTAGGTCGTCAAATAACAACAGCCGTCCGATCGGAATCAAAACACATCCAACGCATATCTGCCGACGTCGATACCATCGACGCGGGTCGATGGTATCGACCCGGCGGATTAGCGGCAGCTTTCCTTTCTTTTATTCTGAGCGCCTGTGGTGATCTCGATACCATCGACTTGGGTGTCGATGGTATCGACTCCTTTAGCGTCGGTTGTTGTCGTTTAGCGACGCTGTAGCTCTCCTTGTGTCGATGGCATCGACTTACGTCGATGGTATCGACTTCATCCTTGCCAGCAGCCTGGAGACATCTCGATGCCATCGACTTGGGTGTCGATGGTATCGACTCTGTATTGCTCTTCTCGGCTGACAACCTGTGGCTTGGTCGATGGTATCGACATCCGTCGATGGTATCGACGGATGTAGATACTTGTTTTTCCTGAAATTGTACAACAAGACCAAATAAATCCACACGATCTATGATAAGATGATCAATAATGCTTAAAATAATGAAATAAAGGGGATTTGATATAAAATGATGGCAAATACCAAATAAAGTGAATTATGCAATAATATCCATGAAAATGAGTAATTAAGGCACAAAACACATATGAAATCGGTCTATAAATGCGACTCAAAATCATCGCATCATTATCATTTGCACTAATTATGCAGGTTTCATGCGACGGTGGACATAGCCAGGTATGAGCTATGATGCTTTACTATTGAATTTGCTTTATGGGCCTTGTGAGCCATAATATGTTGTGTTGCCTAGTGAGAGGTAACAAGAGATATTATTGGGATTTAATAGCCATGTGAAATACATGCACTGCAATTATTATGTTTACAATGATCAGATGACCTGAAGGCATTAAGTTACCTGATAAAGTGGTAACAAATGTTTTGATGAATTAAGGGTTTGAACACCCATGTTTCATAATAATGATGATGAGATGTTAAGGGATGAGAATACCCTGATGTGATAAGGGATTGAGATCCCAAAGTCTAATAAAGCTTTGAAAAGAACTTGATAGAAATAGTACTCATTCTTTGTAGCAACTGTTACAATGTTTTATGTTTGAAAAACATGTTTGATGCTAAAAGAATATTGTAATGTACTTAATTAATCAAGTCCAATAGTATCATGTAGAGCCCTAACCATAGATCCATCACCGTCAGTAGTTTGGTGATGGTGAAACAGGTCTTCCTATGGGAACTCCTGGAGGGCATACTTTTGAGTATGTGGGGGTTATGGGCGTGAATATCCTTACGCCCTAATGGAGGAATTGATGTGAGGTAAACATTAAATCTCTCAATCCTTCATTATTTATGCCGGGATGGATGTATCACTAATCTCCCAAAGACCGGTATGGATGTATCATTAATCTCCCGATGATCTTAGTGCCGAATCGATGTGAGATAAATATAATATCTCTCGATTGCGAAGAGAGTACAGCATGCCACTATAACTCTAATAGAGAAGTTTCCAGTATACCCCAGAAAGCTATTTAGCAGAGACACAAGATTTCCTGCATTTGGTCCTCACACTGACTGAGGAAGATGAGGTCATGGGAATCCGGCTCTTCTATTGACCTATGTATGGTACCGATTTCGATTTCACAATGGTCGGTTGGAGTATGAGCGGTATACCTCATCTCCTCAAGGCATAAGTATGTTTGTAAAATGTCAGCCGTGTAGCGTATTTGCTTAGGGTTGTAATACGAGAATCAATGGTTGATGATACATTGCTTAGTATGTCTTAGTAGGCTAAATGCTATACATGTTCTTCATATTCCTTATTAAATAAATGACATACTGCTCTATCAAGATATAGATGAAATGATTTGAATAGAGAATAATGCTCTAAATTGTTTAGTCAATAATTCAGCTGTTGTTGAATACTTATGATTCTTCTGCTCAGTTTTATTCTATTAATTGCAATAATAATGTTTCTGGCGGAGAGTTATATCTCTCACTGGGACAATTTTCAATTGTCTCACCTCCGTGGGATCCAACTTTTTAGGTAAACGTCGAGGAAGAGGCAGAAACCCTACAGAGGGTGAAGAATAACACTAGTAGTAGCATCAAGGACAGTAGTGAATCCTCAAGTGGAGACACTGGCTGTCATGTCCTGTATATAGAGAGTCCTATGTGTCATCTCTGTACTCTCAGGTCCTAGGAGTTAGTAGTTAGTTTTATTTTGATTTGAGATTTTGGCTTGATGCCTCAAGATTTTTATATTTCCTATGTACAGTTTAACAGGGTAGTTGATGCTTGTAACACTCGAGAAGGAATGGTACAAGAGATGTACTGATGAACCAGAATGTAATTAAGTTACTTTGGTTCTTTATTAAAGAGTTTTTCCATTTATGGATCTCTTGTAAAAAGTTTTAATTTTTAGTGATTTTTAGTAATTCCATTGTTAATGAATGCTTCCGCTTAAGTTAATCTTGTTTTCATGAATCGTTCGCCAAAATTTAGTGGTATCAGAGCTCTAGGTTCGCTGAGGCTACAGAGACATAGGATTAAGGCTATTGAGTCTGTTCTAGTGTCTTCTGCTCATATAGGAGGAGAAGAAGAACTAAATATGTCTGGATCACACGATGAACATGCTGCTGAGAGAAGTGTAAATGCACCAGGAGGAGGTGTAAGAGACCAAGGTAGGGAAGAGCCCATACCTGAACAACCCCAGTTCAATCAAGCTGATATGGGGAACCCAGCCTTCCAAGCCATGTTTGGGCAGTTTATGGAAGCCATGACTCATATGACAGATAGGATGCCATTACCTGCACCTAGGGCACCTACCCACCATGAAGGATGGGGAGTCGGAAAGACATTTGAATGACTTCGCTGGGTTGGAGCCACAGAATATGCTGGAACAGCTGACCCAGCAGATGCAGACATGTGGCTAACTGAACTAGAGAAGGCCTTTCGAATCCTTAACATCCCAGAAGCTGATAAGGTTAGACATGCAGTGTACCTTCTTAAAGGGAGTGATGGTCACTGGTGGACCATAGAAGAAGGCAAGAGGTCGGGTGTAGAGATCGGATGGGAAGTATTCCGACGAGAATTCATCAATAGATACTTTCCTAAGACATTCCTGGATGATAAGATCTCTTAGTTTGAGAGATTAAGACAAGGACCAATGAACATTAGTGAGTATGAGGCTAAGTTCATGGAGCTTTTGCAGTTCTGTCTGCATATGAAAGCTACCGATGAAGAAAGGATTCAGCATTTTGAGAAGGGATTCAACACTGACTTGACCACTCTGGTGTCTGCTTTAGAGAACAGGGAGAGGTTTGCTACTTTTGTAGAGTCTGTTAGATAGATAGAGAGGTATGTGACAGAGAAGCGACAAACTAAGAGCAGGAAAGTGTATCCCCAGTTTCAACGACCCTTGTCCAAAAGTTTTAAGAAACTGAGGTTTTCTGCACCAATGGCACCACCAAGGTTTAATACCCAGACGCAATGGATGTCTAGTAGGGGTAGAGGCCATAGTTTACCACCAGAAGGAGCCCACAGCGCAGCATCAGTATCGGTAATAGGACCATCTAGACCACAGTTAGGGAACAGAGGTTGTTTTATATGTGGAAAGATGGGGCATCTGATGAAGGATTTTCGAGCCAGAGAAGCAAGTGTGAATCAACCTCAGATGCAGAGTAAGCAAGGCTCTCAGAAGCGGCAGTTTCCAAGTGGCATTAGAGGACGTGGACAAGCATCCCAAGATGGATCGTCGACACCCAGTAATTGAGCACCGAATCAACCGCAGGCGACGGCGAGATTCTATGTGATGAATCAGCCTGATGCAGTAGTCAACCCTAGGGTTGTGACATGTCAGATGGAACTATTTTATTCTGATATGTCTACATCCTGCATCGTATCTGTTTTAATTGATCCGGGTGCTACGCATTCTTTCATCACTAAAAGAGTGATTTTTGACTGTGATATGACAGTTGTTCATAGGGCAGAGAGTTTGAAGTTAGAAACTCCTTTGATGGGATCTACGGTGTTGCAGGAGGTGTGTTCTTCCTGTACTCTTTTGTTTTTTTAACATCACATTCAAGTGGACCTTATACCACTTGAGATGCATGGGTTTGATATAATTCTTGGGATGGACACCCTAGAAAAGTACAAGGTTGTCTTGGATTGTGAGTCCAAGCAAGCTGTGTTCACAGATGATAGTGACACATGGATCTTTCAAGGAGACAGAAAGATTCTTCCAACATGTCTTGTGTCAGCTATGGTAGCTGAGAAGTTGATGAGGTAAGGATGTTTTGCATTCTTGGCACATGTGGTAGATACCACCATGGAGAGTTCTAATCCTTCTGAAGTTCCGGTAGTCATGGAATTTGAGGATGTATTCCCTGAAGAACTTCCAGGTGTACCTCCGCCCCGAGAGATTGATTTTGAGATTAATCTAATTTCAGGCACGCAACCTATAGCACAAACACTGTATAGGATGGTGCCTGCTGAGATGGAAGAACTCAAGAAGCAACTGCAGGAGTTGCTTGAGAAGGGTTTTATCTGACCGAGTACTTCGCAGCACCTCCGTCAGGCTTTGACTTTGCTAAGAGAGCATAAGTTGTATGCTAAGTTTAGCAAATGTGAATTCTGGCTACCAGAAGTTTCTTTTCTTGGACACGTAATATCTGCTTCAGGTATTCGTGTTGATCTTAAGAAGGTAGAATCTGTCCTGCAATGGGAACAGCCAAAAACACCGACGGAGATATGTAGTTTCTTAGGGTTGGCAGGCTATTACAGGAGGTTCATTAAGAACTTCAGTTCAATAGCTTTACCCCTAACCAAGTTGACCAGAAAGGAGGTTCCTTTTGTCTGGAATGACAAGTGTCAACATTCTTTTCAGTTGTTGAAAGAAAGGTTGATAAGTGCACATGTGCTGGTGTTACCTGAGCAGGGAAAAGGGTACATAGTTTTCTATGATGCATCTAAGAACGGACTAGGATGTGTGTTGATGCAGGATAAGCAAGTGATTTCTTTTGCTTCTCGACAGCTTAAGAAACATGAGGAAAATTATCCAACACATGATCTAGAGCTAGCTGCTATGGTCCATGCTTTGAAGATCTGGAGACATTATCTCTATGGAGAGACATTCTAGATTTTCATAGACCATAAGAACCTAAAGTATATCTTTTCATAGCATGTGCTGAACATGAGACAATGCCACTGGATGGAGTTAATAAAGGACTATGATTGTACAATTGATTATCATCTAGGGAAGGCTAATGTGGTTGCTGATGCATTAAGTAGGAAATCAGCAACACCAACCTTAAACAAAGCACAGTTGAATTCTTTAGTGTGCTCTAAGAGGGATATGCTTATATCCTTGAAGCAAAATAATGTACAGTTTAAAGTATCATTGTTAGCTGGGTTGTTAGCTGAGATGCACATAAAACCAACTCTGAGACAGTAGATTAAGGAAGCACAGCAAGCTAATGTTGTAGTTCAGCAGATTAGATCTGAGTATAGTAGTGAGAAACGGGATGGATTTCATGAGTCAGAGGATCAGGTAGTTTGTTACCATGTAGGATGGTAGTACCTGATGCCAATGACTTGAGGAAGTTAGTTCTGGAAGAAGATCACTCTTCGATGTATGTTATGCATCCAGGGAGCACCAAGATGTATCATAACTTAAAAGATATGTATTGGTGGCCTGGATTAAAGAAAGATGTAGCTGAGTTAATTATGCGGTGTCCGGTGTGTCAGCAGGTTAAAGCTAAACATCAAAAGCATGCAGGAACAATGCAACCTTTGCCTATACTACAATGGAAATGGGATCATGTCACCATGGACTTTGTGGTTGGTTTGCGTAGAACAACCAAAGGTCATGATTCCATATGGGTGATTGTTGATAGGTTGACAAAGACAACACATTTCTTACCTGTCAAAACAACCTACACTGCTGAGAAGTTGGCACAGTTATATGTAGATGAGATATTGTGGTTGCATGGGGTTCCAGCTACTATCGTTTCTGATAGAGGTCCCTAGTTCATGAATCATTTTTGGGAATGACTTCATAAAGATTTGGGTACACAGTTAAGATTTAGTACTGCCTTTCACCCACATACAGACAGACAATCTAAAAGGACTATACAAACCTGGGAGGACTTGCTTAGGGCATGTGTCCTTCAGTTTGTAGGAAGTTGGGATCTACACCTGAGCTTGATAGAATTTGCTTACAATAATATCTATCATCACAGTATTGACATGGCACCATATGAAGCATTATATGGTAGACGATGTAGATCTCCTTTATGTTGGTATGAAACAGGAGAAAATCAACTGTTGGGTCCTGACCTTGTGCAGCAGACAACTGAGAAGATTAAAGTAATACAACAACAGTTAAAGACTGCACAGGATAGATAGAAATCATATGCCGACAAACGGCGAATACCTTTAGAATTCCAAGTTGGAGATAGAGTTTATCTGAAGGTCTCACCCTGGAAAGGTGTTACAACCCCAATTTTTGGGTTCAAGTGATGGGAAATATAATTTCTCATATTAAAGATGTTTGAAAAAAAAATAATCATATATTTGGTTGATAATAATTGGATTTCGTTAAAATAGCCTTGTTGTATGATTTGTGGGCTTTATTGGCTATTGGGCCCAATAAAAAGAAAATAACAAAGGAAATTCAATTAGTAAATAGATAATTGAATTTTAAGAAAAGAAATATGTGGAAACCGCTAGAAGGCAAATCCAAAGAGGATTTCGTGCCTCTTGGGTTCCTTGGGTACCAAGGAGTCCAAGGTTGCAAAAAGAAAGCAATAGAAAAAGAAAATATTAATTAAGTATTTCTTTATGAAGAAAGAAATTGGGAAATAATGATATAATGTGGAAAATGAATGAAAAGAGACATAAATGAGATTTCTTGGTGAAATTTCGTATCCATGAGGTTTCTAATATTAAAAGGAATGCTAATGAGGAAAATAAAAGAGAAATAAAAAGAAATCCTCAAAAAGGAATATTTAAATGAGAAATAAACAAGATAATGTGAAATAATGCATAAAGATGCATCTAGAAGGATAATAAATATCCAACAAGGAGAATTTCGAAATAATACAGTTCCTTGGGTGCCAAGGAGCCCCAATAAAGAAAAAGGAAGAGAAAATACCATAATTGTAAAATAAAGAGATAATGGGAATACATAACCCACTAATTATGTAAATTTGATGAAAGGAAATAATTTTGGTGGCTTTATGAAAAAGGGAGTAATTTCTATTAAAAGGGAATAGAAATTCGTGGCCAATAAATAAAAAGGGGAAGTACAAAGAAAATGAAAGAAGGAATTTCAAATTCTTAATATCCATATAATAGAAAATAATAATGGATAATGAAGAGAGAGGATATTACTTCTACTAGAAGGAAAATTTACCTCCTACTTGGAAAAGGACTCTTGGGTTCGTGAGTAGCCGACTTAGGGCTTCCTTACTCACCCCTATATAAAGGGGATACCCTTTGGTTCGAGCCCAAAAGAATTCCACGTTTTTCTCTTCTTCTTCTTCCTCTTTTCCGTCCAGAAACCCTAACAGAGAGAAACAGAATGACCGACGAGCAACTGGGCATTAATGATGGCTTGCTTTGGGGGCACTACACCCCACGTTGCTGGAGGAAAGGACAACGATCGTCCTTAGGCACTAACCGGAGTGCAATAGCGACTACATGTCTGCAAAGACTGCAGCACGTCACGGGCTAGAAGGATGGATCGCCGGCGAGGGTGGCTGTGATCTGGGCACCCATGGGTGCGCATCATGGAGGCGGAGGCGTAGGCACCACCTCCGGTGGGCGTGGAGGTCCGAGGAGCACGAGAATAGCCACGCAAAGCGCGTCTAGGGCGGCTGAATCGCGCCCTCTGGAGGTTGAAGACGACATATTGGCTTTGGACAAATCTGCCCTTTCGCGTGCCAAAGAACCCGCTGTTAAGTCGAGGGTGTTTAGGTAATTTGGTTATAATTTCAACAACCACGGATTGCATGGAGAAGGCCGACGTGGCACTCCTGGATTGGCCGAGTAAGTATTTTCTTGCAAAATTCATATCTAGCAATATGTAACTCAGATTTAGACGAATCTTATATGAAAATTAATCCTCAGAACGAGAGGAATCCATTAAAAATATTATCAAATATTGATTCCGTTTCTAATTGTAAAAGAACTGTAAGATGATGAAAAGTGCATTAAAGTTGAGTTAAAAACCCTATTTGTAATTAAAGGTTGAATCTAAGATGTTTAATGGGTTAATTGAAGTAGTAATAACCTGTTGAATGATAATGCTAGATTCGAACCTGATCTAAAGGTAGAATTGCATGATTTAGGGTTATACCTCATATGAGAATGATTAAATAATTTAGAAACCCTAATTTAGGGTAAAAGAAGATAAGATCATATTTAGATCGAAAAATGTGAAAATATGACTGTTAAATGATAGTTCTAAGTTTTTGGTATATGAAAGTCCTTAATTCTGGATAAATACCCTAAAAGTAGTAATTAGGGTCTTTTCATGAATAAAATATGGAATTGATGGAAGAATGAGTTCATATGTTAATTAGACCCTAATGAGCTTTGAATTAATGATAGATGCACATAATGATCTTGTCATGAATTAAAAGGGATAAAAATAGTATCTTTAATGTAAAAGAAGTTTAATGAAATTAATTGATGATTAATGTGCTTTTAAATATGGAAATAGGGTTATATGTTGTTGAGATAACCTTAGTATTGAAGAATAGATAAGAAAACTAGGGTTTTTGAATAATCACATAAAATTAGGGTTTAATGCGGTGAAAGAAAAAGGGAAACCCTAATTGCATAATGAAACCCTAAGATAGACACAAAACCCTAGAAAGTGAATCCAAGTCAATAAAGTAGATTCTTGATAAAATGTGTAATAAATAGAGTACATATTTATTTCAGGAACTATGTGATGATTGAATTACTTGCTTGGATCTGTTGATTGACTTGATTGTATACACATGAAGTAAATGTTGAATAATCTGCACGACTCGTCAAACAAGGTATGTGGTTACGCTTATGACTACCCGAGTTAGTTTTTCGATGGATTCCCGGATGTTTAATTGCATTGAATGCAACTAATCTGTTGGATGTTTATTTATTTTATGCAACTATAAAGTGACTATGATTATCACTATAAATGAGTGTATATAACTGGCTAGATCCGGGTCCACCTCTGTCACTTTGAAAAGGCTAAAAAGGGGTAATCCTAGAGCAAGGTCTAGGTTACCGAGAGTCAGAAATTGGGCTACCTACGTGTAGTGCCATGCGACTCGTTAGCCTGCCATGAGTTAAGGAGTGGGCTACCTACGAGTAGTGCCATGTGACTCAACCCTAGAAAGTGGTTCACCTATAGGTGGGACCATGAGGGGTTTAATGGGGATCTACCATAAGGAAGGTAGGATCCAGGTCCACTGCAGGGATAGTACAGAGGATAGGGTACTCGTGGATCGCGGATGTTATATTTAAAACGTAATCTTGATTGATTAATGATTAATTGAATGATTACATGGTTATCATAGTTGCAAGATTATTGTTTCCCCCACATACCAGCTTCGGCTGACCGACGTTTTGTTTGTCGGCGTTTTAGGTACAAGCTAAAAGGACAAACAGTAAATCGTCACATCGTGAAATACATGAAGAAAAATACAAGGAGGATTAGTTAGAGTAGAATCATTAAGTGGATAGAAGTTAGAAATCCAAAATTTTAAAAGGTATGCAAAGTTTATTTTCTTACAGCTTTTCAGTTTAGTATGTTAAAATTTGATAATTATTCTTGGTTAATTGCCAAACCTTTGATCTGGAAGTCATGGGTACGGCTTCGACCTCTCGGTCTCCCTTAATTGGGGGTTATCGGGAGGTGGGGTCGTAACAAAAGGAGTCCTTAAAATAGGAAGGAAGGGAAAGTTAGCTCCTAGATTTATGGGGCCCTATCCAATCATCGAATGAATTGGAAAAGTAGCTTATAAGCTGGAGTTACCACCTCAATTGCATAAGTTGCACCCTGTGTTCCACATCTCCATGTTGAGAAAGTGTCATCCTGACACAGAAATAGTTCTACAACCTATGGAGGTAGAATTAAATGATGATATATCATATGTTGAAGGACATGTGACGGTCCTTCACAAAAGAATTAAAAAGTTGAAAAAGAAAGACATTTGTCTTGTAAAAGTCCTCTCGAATCACCGTGGCATTAAAGAAGCTACATGGAAACTAGAGGAAGAAATGAGGAGGAAATACCCTACTCTTTTCTTTTAAATGTTTTTGTTAATGATTTTGGGGACGAAATCCTTGTAAGGGGTGGATAATTTGTAACATCTCTGACTTGGATTATGCTCTAACCCTAGATGTTTTTCTTAATAATGTTGATTAGATGTTTTTTCATACTTCTTGGAAAGTAATTAAGGCCCAAGAGGAACTTATATTTCAATTTTAGTCCTTTTTGAATAATGTTGAAACATTGTTTTGTTAGTTTTGGACTAAAGTGCAAATTACCCAAGTTGAGGGGTTAACTTGCAAATTGTACATGATAAAATGTTTATCAGATGTTGAAGCATCATAAGAATGAGAATGATGCAGTGGTATGGTTTCCACAAGCTTGATCACCAAGATAAAGCTTGCTAAGCAATCCTTGTGCATTAAAACCTAGTTTTGGTGTAATGTGTAATTTACCCAAAACCTAGGGTTCAATATGCAAAATACCAATTCTAGAGGGTACCCCATGTTTCTTGGCATCAAGTAGAGAAAATAAAATGGGAGGGGCGCCTCATTTGAATTATTTTGGAGGAGAGAGAATCTTAATATTAAAATAATCAAGATTTAAGCATAATTGAAACCCTAATTCAATTTAATGCAAAAATAATTTAAAAAATTGAAGGGCCTTCAACCCAAAACGAGATGGTTGAATTTTCTCAAGTGTGAACACCCTTATGCCTTGCAAAGGCAACGAAATATCCTAAGGAGGTGAAGACTTCCACTCACATTATTATAAGAAAAAGTAATATCCACTAAAAAGGGGATATTAGTATAATATGTTTAAGGTGCTTAATTCCTTTTCTTTTAACTCTTGGATAATGAAGAAATTTGCAAGTGGGAGAATATGGCTTAGTTTCCAAGGAATTGAGTGGGAAGAGGCGGAACTAATTTTGGAATTAAAAGAATTTTATAAGGCATTTTCTCTCTCATTGATTTTCTTATAAAAACACCTTTTACAACCCAAATCAAAGGCTTTTTCGAATCCACTTCCTCTCTTTGCTTGCAAAAACGACAAAGGGAGCTAGGAGCAGCAAGAAGACGACCCCCAACCTGTTGGTAAGCTTCTTGATCCTCTTTCACCTTGATTTCATGGTGGAAATCACAAAATAATGCATGATTTCTTCTCTATTTCACTCCATCTTCAATCCTAGACAATCTTTTCACTCCAAAGCTTGAGGACGACCCTTTGGAGAGTTGCAAAATCTTCCTCCACCATTGTTGACGTGAAGCTCCAAGCTTTGAAGCTCAATTGGAGGCGGGTTATATAACTTAAACCCTTAAACATTGTTATTGTATTCAATTCTCCATTATTTTGTAGAACGTTTTGTTCTATTTGAAATTCCCTTGCTCCATTATTGTAATTACCATGAAAACGCTAGGAGATTTTGAATGAATGAAGGTAGATGATGATGACATCATCTTGGGTATGCAATCCAACAAGTTTCCTTTGCAAATGGTTTTGAAGATCTTGGTCCAAACAGTTTCACCAAACCGTTTGGAGACTAAACGGTTTGCAAACCGTTCAGAGCCTTGAACCCCAAACCATTTAGGATGGTTGACCATTTGGATGGATTGACCATTTGAGGTCAGGACCCTAGTACTTGTTGGATGAGGATCTAATAGTTCCAATTGATTGAATCAATGTAGGGACAACCATCTAATTAGAAACCCTAATCGGATTGAGTGTTGATTTTGCAATTGAATGAATTAAATCTTTGGGTTGATTAACCCAAACGGTCTCAAGACCGTTTGGAGGTCAACCAAGACCATTTGGAGGTCTAGGGTTGAGTATGGTGAAGTATTTGAAGACCCAAAGTTATCAAATTGAAATTCAAGCAATAGCTAATCTGATGAGCAATCCAATGATGCAAGCCTTAATTGAACTCCACAAATTTTGATGATGAGATGGGCAAACGGTCTCAAGACCATTTTGAGGTCATCCAAATGACCTCAAGACCATTTGAGGTCAAGTCATGCCCACTTTTAATGATGGTCCAATGATTTCAAAGCAATTAGTTCCACAATGACTAATATTGAAAGTTCATCGATTTCAACCCTAATCCAATTGGGTTCAAAACCCTAATTGATGATATGTGGAGCCCTAATCTTGGGTTGTAAGGTATGAAACCCTAATTTTGGGCAAATGATGATAAATCATAACCCAAATCTGGGAAATGAGATAAAGTATTCCTAATGGACATAAATTGGGAAATCCTAACTCAAAGGAGGAAATGATGATGTTACTCTTACAATGCATAGTGCTGATTTGTAATTGATATAATTGTTATCATGTGCACTAATTTTGCAGGTTTCATGAGACGGTGGACATAGCCAGGTATGAGCTATGATGCTTTACTATTGAATTTGCTTTATGGGCCTTGTGAGCCATAATATGATGTGTTGCCTATTGAGAGGTAACAAGAGATATTATTGGGCTTTAAGAGCCATGTGAAATACCTACACTACAATTATTATGTTTACAATGATCAGATGACCTGAAGGCATTAAGTTACCTGATAAAGTGGTAACAAGTGTTTTGATGAATTAAGGGTTTGAACACCCATGTTTCATAATCATGATGATGAGATGTTAAGGGATGAGAATACCCTGATGTGATAAGGGATTGAGATCCCAAAGTCTAATAAAGCTTTGAAAAGAACTTGATAGAAATAGTACTCATTCTTTGTAGCAACTGTTACAATGTTTTATGTTTGAAAAACATGTTTGATGCTAAAATAATATTGTAATGTACTTAATTAATAAAGTGAAATAGTATCATGTAGAGCCCTGACCATAGATCCATCACCGTCAGTAATTTGGTGATGGTGAAACAGGTCTTCCTACGGGAACTCCTGGAGGGCATACTTTTGAGTATGTGGGGGTTATGGGCGCGAATATCTTTACGCCCTAATGGAGGAATTGATGTGAGGTAAACATTAAATATCTAAATCCTTCATTATTTATGCCGGGATGGATGTATCAGTAATCTCCCGAAGATCGGGATGGATGTATCATTAATCTCTCGATGATCTTAATGTCGGATCGATGTGAGATAAATATAATATCTCTCAATTGCGAAGAGAGTACAACATGCCACTGTAACTCTAATAGTGAAGTTTCCAGTATACCCTGGAAAGCTATTTAGCAAAGACACAAGATGTCCTGCATTTGGTCCTCACACTGACTGAGGAAGATGAGGTCATGGGAATCCGGCTCTTCTATTGACCTATGTATGGTACCGATTTTGATTTCGCAATGGTCGGTTGGAGTATGAGCGGTATACCTCATCTCCTCAGGGCATACGTATGTTTGTAAAATGTAATCATTCGTGTAGCGTATTTGCTTAGGGCTGTAATACGAGAATCGATGGTTGATGATACATTGCTTAGTATGTCTTAGTAGGCTAAATGCTATACATGTTCTTCATATTCCTTATTAAATAAATGACATACTGCTCTATCAAGATATAGCTGAAATGATTTGAATAGAGAATACTTCTCTAAATTGTTTAGTCAATAATTCAACTGTTGTTGAATACTTATGATTCTTCTGCTCAGTTTTATTCTATTAATTGCAATAATAATGTTTCTGGCAAAGAGTTATATCTCTCGTTGGGATAATTTTCAATTGTCTCACTCCCGTGGGATCCAACTTTTTAGGTAGACATCGAGGAAGAGGCAGAAACCCTACAGCGAGTGAAGAACAACAGCAGTAGCAGCATCAAGGACAGTAGTGAATCCTCAGGTGGAGACACTGGCTGTCATGTCATGTATATAGAGAGTCCTATGTGTCGTCTCTGTACTCTCAGGTCCTAGGATTTAGTAGTTAGTTTTATTTTGATCTGAGATTTTGGCTTGATGCCTCGAGATTTTTATATTGCCTATGTACAGTTTAACAAGGCAGTTGATGCTTGTAACACTCGAGAAGGAATGGTACAAGAGATGTACTGATGAACTGGAATGTAATTAAGTTACTTTGGTTCTTTATGAAAGAGTTTTTCCGTTTATGGATCTCTTGTAAAAAAAATTAATTTTTAGTGATTTTTAGTAATCCCGCTGTTAATGAATGCTTCTGCTTAAGTTAATCTTGTTTTCATGAATCGTTCGCCACAGGTAGAGACCAGTTGACCATGGGAATTAAAGATGCCATGTTTGAGATCAATATGCCAGACAATTCGAGGTCACCCAATGATTAGGAGTACTGTAATATGATGATGCACATGGATAATAATATCTCTTTATTTTTGGGAAAACCATTTTTGGACATGGCGCATGTAATGACAAAGGTGGACAAGGGTACATTAGTTGTAGACATCATGGAGAACACTAAGGTGGTCTCACTTGCCAAGACAGTAGGGTATCCGAATGACGAACAGGATGAATGGTATTCATCCACCAAGGATGAGGATGGAGAGGAATCTCTAGTATAGACACATCCACAACTCCCGCTAGAGGCATGCCTAATGAACCTTATAGATGATTGTGTGCGGAGACGGTCACTAGAAGAATGTGCAAGGCTACTAAAGGCTTTGACATGTTATTACACAAGACACTTCGAGGATTTGGGACCGTTGCCACCACCACTGATTTCTTCACTCTTGAGCCCACCTGAGTTGGAGCTCAAACTGCTGCCACCTCATCTGAAATATGTGTTTCTAGTTGCAGAGGAGAAGTTGTCAGTTATCATATATGCATCGTTGAGTGAATTGGAAGAAGAACAACTAATTATTGTGCTAAAGAACCACCGAAGTGCATTTGGATGGATTGTGGATGATATCAAAGGGATCTCTCCCTCATTGTGCCAACAAAAGATTCGGCTGGAAGAAGGAACAAAGTCGGTCATTCAACCTCAATGTCGCTTAAATCCAATCATGATGGAGGTAGTCAAGAAGGAGGTAATCAAGCTCCTGTCAGCAAGTATAATTTATGCTATTTCTGATTCCATGTGGGTTAGTCCACAAGGTAGTACAAAAGAAAGGGGGAATCACTATCACTACTAATTCATCTAATGAACAAATAACCACTAGGTTAGTGACAGGGTGGAGAGTTTCTATGGATTATTGTAGATTGAACATTGCCACGCTTAAGGATCATTTTCCACTGCCTTTCATTGACCAGATGTTGGAGTGGCTCACCAATCGCTCCCACTTTTGTTTTCTTGACGGTTATTCTGGATATAATTAGCTTTCAATTGAGCCTAAGGATCAGGAGAAGTCTACCTTCACCTACCCTTATGGAACTTTTGCATATCGTCGTATGTCGTTTGGGTTGTGCAATGCACCCGCTACTTTTCAGCGTTGCATGTTGGCGATTTTTTTGGATATGGTGGAACAATGTCTCGAGGTTTTTATGGACGATTTTTCTGTGCATGGGGCATCTTTTGACGATTGTTTGAAAATTTTGGATAAAGTTTTACAAAGGTGTGAAGACACACACCTTGTGCTTAATTGGGAAAAATTCCACATGATGGTTAGCGAGGGCAGAGTGTTGGGACACAAGGTGTCCAGCAAAGGATTGGAGGTAGACCCTATCAAAATAGAGGTGATTTTGAAACTTCCTCCACCAACGTCAGTGAAGGCAGTTACGAGTTTTCTCAGCCATGTTGGGTTTTATCGCTGATTTATAAAGGATTTTTCAAAAATTGCTAAGCCATTGTCTGAATTATTGGAAAAAATGTTGAGTTCAATTTTGATAAAAAAATGTTTGAAAGTGTTTGAAATCCTAAAAGAGAAACTCATTTCCGCACATGTTGTACAAGCTCCAGATTGGAGTCAACCTTTTGAACTGATGTGTGATGCGTCAGACTATGTCGTAGGGACAGTGTTGGGCCAACGCTTGGACAAGGTTCCTACGGTCATATATTATTCATCTAAAACACTTAATGATGCACAACTAAATTACACCAATACTGAAAAAGAATTATTGGTTGTTGTCTTTGATTTTGAGAAATTTAGGCAATATCTTGTAGGAACGAAGGTGGTGGTGTGGATTGATCATGCAGCAATTAAATATTTGCTACATAAGAAGGATGTGAAACTAAGACCGATTAGATGGATCCTTTTACTGCAGGAGTTCGACATTGAGGTCAAAGATAAGGCAGGGATTGAAAATGTGGTGGTCGACCACCTATCTAGACTGGAGAGGGTAGATGAAAAAGATGTTAATATACCCATTCTAGAGACTTTCCCTAATGAACAGTAGTTAGCCCTTAAGCAAAGGGACTCTTGGTTTGCTAACATCATAAATTATTTAGCTTGCAAGGAATTACCCGATAATTGGGGGTACCAAGAAAAGAAGAGGTTCTTTTATCATTGCGTTATTATTTTTGGGATGACCCTATTTTGTTGAGACAGTGCAGGGAAGGAATATTGAGGAGGTGCGTACTTGAATGTGAATATGATAGTGTGTTGAAACATAACCACACACTACCTACAGGTGGATGCCATGCCAGTTCTAGGATAGCTACAAAGGTTTTGAAGAGCAGTTTGTATTGGTCGGCCCTATTCAAAGATGCATGTGATTTTATGCGTAGGTGTGATGCATGTCAGTGGTCAGGTAATATATCAAAGAGGTAGGAGATTCCATTAAACGTGTTTCAGGAAGTAGAGGTATTTGACCTATGGGGTATTGATTTCATGGGACCCTTTATGTCCTCTAACTCTAACCTCTATATCTTACTAGTTGGAGACTATGTATCAAAGTGGGTGGAAGTGATTCCAACCCGCACCAATGATGCCAATGTTGTGTGAAAATTTGTCAAGGATCACATTTTTTACAGGTTTGGAGTGCCAAGGATGATCATAAGTGATGGTGGAACACACTTCACCAATCAGAAGTTTGGGGAACTTTTAAGCAAATGTGGGGTGAAGCACCGTGTGGGTACGCCCTATCACCGATAGACTCAGGGGTAGGTGGAGATTTCAAATCGTGAGATTAAAAAGATTCTTGAGAAAACGGTATCTTCTAGTAGAAAGAATTGGAGTGCCTTGTTGGTTGATGCACTATGGGCCTATAGGACTGCCTATAAAACACTGATAGGTACTACCCCCTTTAGTCTAGTCTATGGACGGGTGTGTAATATCCTTGTGGAATTAGAACATAAAGCTCATTGGGCGTTGAGGAAGCTCAATTTTGACATTGATGAAGCAGGCAAGACCAGGATGTTAGAGTTGAATGAGCTGGGTGAAATTAGGATGACCGCTTATAAAAATTCAAGAATGTACAAGGAGAGAACTAAGCAAATACATGACCGACACATAGCAAGAAGAGTCTTTTATCTGGGAGAGAATGTGTTGCTTTTCAATTCGAGGTTGAAATTACACCCTGGTAAACTGAGATCTAGGTGGAGTGGACCATTTGTCATAGAGGAAGTTTTTCCACATGGGGCAGTTAAAATCAAGGACGGAGAGAGATCCTTCTTGGTTAATGGCCAAAGATTGAAGCATTACTTTGGGGAAGACTTTAACAGGAAAGATCATGAGGTGAGGCTCATTACTCCTAATTGACCTTAAATTGGACTTGTCTAGCCTAGGACGTTAAACGACGGTGCTTGCTGAGGCAACTCAACCATTAGGATGTTTATTTCATTCCTTTACATTATTTTGGTTTAGTTGCATTTAGATGTCCATAATTTTTTGTAAAAATGATACCTTGACCCATTTGTTGAGTGTGCAGGAACATGCAGGGTCGGTACCACCAACTCCCTATTCAATGGCACTGAATTCTGGTCAGTGAGAGGTTTTGTTTGATAGAGAAGACTCGGTACCACTGACATCCCAGTCAGTGTTGACATCCTTAAAGAAATGCAGAGCAACCATAGGTGGCTAACTGATAAACCGTCGGTACTACCAACACGTGGGTCGGTGGCACTGACACGATGGATGCCCCAGGCTCGGTGAGTGCATCGGTGCACCGAAAAAGAAAAAAAATCAACCAGGTCAGTACCACCGATTAATCCGTCAGTGCCACCGGCAGATGACATCACTGATCCATTGGCGCCCTCATCGATGGTCCATATACAACCATGATCGACGATCGGTAGCACCGATCTGTTGCACGTCGGTACCATCGACCATTTTGTCAGTGCCACCAACACGTCAACAATCTATTTGTTCAAGATGGAGCACCGACAGCTGTCGATATACTAAGGCCACAGATGGACCCCAAAGTCTGTGCCACCGACAATGCACTCGGTGCCACCGACTCAGCAATAGGAGGGTCAAGCCATCAATATAAAGGGGGAGATAGTGTAGTATTTCTCTCCACACCTGCAAGCACCACTCCTCCCCAAGTTTAGGTAACTACAATGAGCACTTAGAAGTTGCACTGAGCTCTACTTTCTCAACCTCCTTCTCTGATCTCGTCAGCAACATGGTAAGGAGAAGAAAAGCTCCCACCCTGACACCATGACCCAGGATAAGTCATCCTTCATCAGAGGTGCGGAAGGTATACGAGGAGCTTGCTAAAAGGCCATTTTCTCTGAAGAGATATGGGGACCTAAAGAGGATGGAGGAAATGGGCTTCATCGACAACATGGAGGCTGTCCTCCAAGGGTAAGAGTTCGATGAAGGGAACTCAAACCCTTTCTTCAATGGGTGGCCCACATACAAGGATATTGTGATCGAGTTCATGGCTTCCCTGGAGATATGTGTGGCCCCTGACCCAGTCTGCCCGATGCGAGGTGAGTGGAAAGAAGGTAAGGTGGACTTCCACCTTTACAACACCAACTACTCCATGAACCTCTGTGCCTTCAGCGAGATCTATGGATGGC
Organism: Alisma plantago-aquatica; assembly: GCA_963693085.1. Taxonomy (NCBI): domain Eukaryota; kingdom Viridiplantae; phylum Streptophyta; class Magnoliopsida; order Alismatales; family Alismataceae; genus Alisma; species Alisma plantago-aquatica. Next base: position 328,899,644 of record OY856415.1, read on the forward strand.
CTCATGTGCCATGCCTCCAACCCGAGAATGTCAATTTCAACACAATATGGAAGGATCTTATGATAGTGCCAGAAGGCTACAAGATAAGATGGCACCACAGCTTCATGTCTGACATCGAGCACCCCTTTGTTTAGGTGCTACACCACATGCTCACCAACACAATCTTTGTCAAGTCTACTCCAGGGCAAGCGAAGGTCCAGTAACCAGACTTATACTTTCTCTACCGGCTTTTGGAGGGGAGGTCGGTCAACTTTGGGGCATTCTTCCTTACCCATGTGATGGCAGTAAGGCAAAATGTAAGGAGGACCACACTGATCCTTTTTGGGGGACTTATTACCCCCATAGCTTTCCACTTAGGTCTGGATCTCTCTATACTTGAGCCATTGCAGTCCAAGAACCACATAGATCGCATCCACTTCAAGCAGGTCAGTCTTATCACTGTCCAAGACAACACCATCTTTGCAAGCTATTCGGTCAGTGGCAGCTTCTACGAGCATCAATTACATGATCCTGTATTCAGCAAAGGCAAGTTGACCACTATAGATGGCCAGACATTGATGACGAAGATGAAGAACAAGAAGGAAATGATGATGAGGATGGGCAGTCAGGTGATGACGACATGGAGGAGGTGGATCCCACCATCCCCATCACGCATCGACTAGCTCTACAAAAGCACCCACGACACTATGTAGCCTCCACTTCTTCTGCCCTGCCACCCTCTCAGGAAGGAGAGGATGCTTACTCCATGGCAGGCATGTATACCATGCTGCAGGACATTCATACTGCTCAGCAGCAGCACACAACATCTCTGGCTGGAACTCAAGACGTGTAGGGATGGATGTACACTAACCAACATGCGATCTATGAGAATGAGCGTCTTCTCTTGGCCAACCATGAAACCATGCATCAATACCTGCAGAGGATGGAGTAATACCAGCATCCATTCTTTGACCATTATTGGAGTCAGGGATACTTTGGAGGCTATCTGATGCCACCGCTTATGCCCTCTTCTGATCCAAATTTCTAGGGGATGTTTCCTCCCTAGGACCCTAGCCAGCCATCCACCACCATACTAGTCGGGTATCTCTGTTCCACCTCTTAAGTTGGAATTTTGACTATGAGGTCATAGTCATAGTCATATTCAATCTTAGGGGGGTGCTGGAACAGCTTCTATCTTAGTTCTTTTATTTTAGCATTTTGTTTTTATTTTGGTAAAATTAGGTTTTTTTATGTTTTCTATTTATGTAGGATCCACAAGTTATCTAGTGTAATTTGTAGAGTAGTAAATGCATGGTTTTATTTGAGTATATCAATCTCTGGGGTTGGATGCACATGGAAAATGAGTAAATTTTAAAAAAAAATGTGAGCTTATCTTATGAGTAATTGAGTTGCATAACTAAGGAAGTGCTTGGGTGAGTCAGTTGCAGGACATGAGGATATAAACGACCATCTTAATTGTCCAAGGAAAGTGATTGACAAGGTTGTTGAGCCGAAACCGACCAAACACTAATGTGACCTTAAACTAAAATTTAAGAGAGAAACCCATTGATTACCCTTGAAGAATAAATAAATCAGGTTCAGTAAAGTAACGAGAGTACATAGCGCCTCCTATATATAGGAGTGAGGCCACTTAAGTGGGTTATAGGAGCCCCACTTAAGTGTGAGTACAAAAGATAGAAAAGAGAGGATACAAATATACTAACACGCCCCCTCATGTTGGAGAGTACACATTGTGAAGTCCCAACTTGGTGCCCATATATTTAAATAAAGAAGAAGGAAGAGGCTTTGTAAGGATATCAGCAACTTGATCACATGTTCTAATGTGAGGAGTGATGATATGCTTGTCTTTGATCAAGTCTCGAACAAAATGGCAGTCAACTTCAATGTGTTTTGTGTGCTCATGGAAGACTGGATTATTAGCTATGTATATAGTTGCCTGATTGTCACAATATAAAGTAGCTGGAGTTTGGAAAGGGATTCCAAACTCTATCAAAATGGATTTGACCCATTGTAGATCACAACATGCATGAGCCATAGCCCGATATTCTGCCTCGGTGCTGGAGCGAGCTACCATAGCCTGTTTTTTACTCCTCCAGGACACAGGGTGAGTGCCAATCATGACACAATATCCGGAAGTGGACCGTCGATCTTTAGTATCACCTGCCCAATCTGCATCTGCATATCCAGAGATAGAGATCACCTTGGACTCAGGATGTTTATAGAGCAATCCCCGTCCTGGAGCACTCTTCAAGTAGCGAAGAATGCGTTGAACGCTAGACCAATGGGCCTGTAGTGGTGCACTCATGTGTTGGCTAACTACACCAACAGCATAGGTAATATCTGGACGAGTAATAGTCAAGTAAATCAGCTTCCCAACTATGCGACGATACAATTCTGGATTAGCAAAGAGTTCTCCTTCATGAATAGACTTTGTATGATAGTCCATTGGAGTGGAGACCGGTTTAGCTTCTGTCATGTTAGTGTCTTTAAGTAGGTCCAAGACATAATGTCGTTGTGACAAGTTAATACCTGAGGATGAGCGAAGGACTTCAATCCTGAGGAAATATCGTAGGATGCCTAGGTCCTTTGTGTGGAAATGTGCATGTAGAGACTGCTTTAGCTGAGATATCCCTACAGTATCATTGTCGGTGATGACAATGTCATCAACATAGACAGCGACAAGGATATGGCCTTCAGAGGACTTGGAGAAGAACAGTGAGTGGTCGGTGGCTGATCTTCGAAAATTCAGCTTTATAAGAACCTCACTTAGCTTGTTGAACCAGGCCCATGGAGACTGCTTGAGACCGTAGAGTGATCGTCGGAGACGACACACTTTGTGATAAGACTCCCCTTCAGCAACAAAACCAGGTGGTTGCTGCATGTAGACTTCCTCTAAGAGATCTCCGTGAAGAAATGCATTCTTGATGTCAAGCTGATAGAGAGGCCAGTCGAGGTGAGCTGCAAGGGAGATAAGAATGCGAACTGAGGTGATCCTTGTCACTGGAGAGAATGTCTCAAAGTAATCCACACCAAATGTTTGGGTGAATCCTTTGGCAACCAGGTGTGCCTTTAGTCGTTCAACAGAGCCATCCGACTTGTGCTTGACTGAGAAAACCCACCGACAACCTACAATATTTTTATTTGTGGGTGGGTCCACAAGATCCCATGTCTTGTTGGCACGGAGAGACTTCATTTCTTCCATCATGGCAGCTTTCCATCTAGGATGTCGCAGAGCATCCGTTGGACATTTAGGAACATATGTTGTGTCCAAGGCTGTAGCAAAGGATGAGGCAGAAGAAGAAAGACGTGCTAGACAACAAGTTTGAGAAATGGGGTGCTTGATTGTATAAGAGAGGATACCTTTGTGTAGTGCCACCGGCAGATTCGATTGGTCTGGAACTGATGGTGATGATGCAGGTGCAGCTGGTGACTCGTCTTCCATGTGCTGGTTTGGGGGTGATGGTGGCATTGTTGGTGGGAAGAATGGATCGGGAAATGTGACCATAGTATCAGTATGATCTATAGGTGGTGAGGATGATGAAAAGAACATTTCATCCTCATGAAAGGTGACATCTACAAAAATATACACTCTACCAGAGCTAGGGTCAAGACACTTGTATCCTTTTTGAGAAAAAGGATAACCGAGAAACACCGTTCGTATAGCTCTAGGAGAAAGCTTGTCGGCCTTGGGATCAAAATTGTGAACAAATGTGACACAACCAAAAACCCGAGGCGGTAGCGGAAATGGTGTGGACTTAGGGTAAACAACAGAAAAAGGGGTGTGCTTCTTAAGAACAGAGGAAGGTTGACGATTGATAAGAAAGCAAGCGGTGAGGACAGCATCAGACCAAAAACTCTTGGGTGAGTTGGCATGAGTGAGAAGAGAGCGTGTAATGTCAAGTAGATGATGATTTTTACGCTCAGTAATGCCATTTTGTTGTGGAGAGTAAGCACATGAGCGTTGATGAATCATCCCTACATCACGGCAAAAGTAGGCAACAGCATTTTGAGTATACTCAAGGGCATTGTCTGTTCGAAGAATCTTGATAGAGGTTCAAAATTGAACGGAAACCAACTTGTGGAACTCGCAAATTAGTGTAAAAACTTCATCACGAGTTTGAAGTAAATAAAGCCAAGTCATTCTAGAGAAATCATCCACAAATGTCAGAAAATATTTATAGCCATTGTAACTAGTAGTTCTAAATGGACCACAAACATCACTATGAACTAAATCAAACATATGGGATGATTGTTTACATGTACGGGCTGGGAAGGACACACGATGGTGTTTTCCAATCTGACATGCATTACAAGAAATAGAAGAACATGAAGATAAAGAACTATCTAAAAGTTTAAGCTTGTCTAGAGGGAGATGGCCATGACGGAGGTGTAGCTGAAGTGGCGTGCATGCAAGAAGGGCTCAAGGTGGGCTTAGAGGTGGGGCGGAGAAGTAGTAGAGATCACCAGAGCGTACTCCCTGCCCAATCATCATCAAATTCCTCCAATCCTATAAAATAAAACCAGATGGACTGAAGGTTACAAAACATTTGAGGGAATCAACAATTTTTGCTACAGACATTAAATTATATGGAAAGTTTGGAACAAAGTGGACAGCAGTCAAGTTGATTTTAGAAGAGATAGGAACAGTTCCACACCAAGTTACTTGTTTAATCGATCCATCCGCCATGGTGACAGAGGAGTGAGGGATAAAGGAATCGGATGTGGTAAGAAGATGGGGCATACCAGTCATATGTTGTGTTGCACCTGAGTCCACAATCCAGTTAGAACTGGAAGCAAGCATAGACGCTCCAAAGTTACCTTGAGAAGCAGTGGCTAGGTGGGCAGAAGAACCGGTCGTAGGTAAATCCCCAATTTTCCAATCAGGAGAGGAGTGCACTAGAGTAGAGTCAGATGCTGGATCTGAGTAGATTTGTGCAGCTTGTAACAGGCGCTCATATGCCTCGTTGGATAAGGAAACATGAGTGGAATCAGACGTTGTCGGTAGAGACGTAGCAACATGGCCGATGGGTGGGGCAGGAGCTTGAGCGACGTGGGCATAACCTCAGGAACATCCTCTTCCGTAATGGGCTGGATAGCCATGCTTGGAGTGACAGACGTCTTCAGTGTGGCCCAGTTTGCCACAGTAAGTGCACTTTGGACGTTGGCCTCGCCCACGACCACGACCACGACCTCTGGCTGTCGCAGCCATGGCTGATGGAAGTTCAAGTGGAACAGTAGGAGAGATGTGAGGAGCAAGCATCTCAGACTGGGACAGGCGTGCAAATGCCTGGTCCATAGATGGAAGAGTCGCACCAACTAGGAGTAGTTGTCGAACAGCAGCAAAACGAGGATGAAGCCCGTTGAGGAAGCGCCCAGTGAGAAGAGTTTCCCTCTCTTTGGTGACATCAGTAGAGGTCGTTGGAGAGAAAAAGTTCAGCTGGTTGAACAGAGCTTTCATTGCATCATAGTACTTAGACAGAGGTCGATCCCCTTGCTTCTCAGAGAAGATTTTGTCCATTACTTTGTAGATGCGCAAACAATTGTCATCCTGAGTGAAGAATTGCTTCATTTCGTCCCACATTGTTTTAGTGCACTTGTGCCACATGTACTTGACTGCAATGTCAGGTTCCATGCACCCCCAAAGCCAGGAGAGAACCTGACTATTTCCTATACTCCATGTAGTATCAGGCACGACAGGGGCATCCTCGGTGATAAACTTGAGTTTACCCCGTGATTCTAAAAAAGTTTGAACAGCATTCATCCATAGCAAAAAATTATCATCATTCAGTTTGACAGCAGTAATATGAGGCATATCATTATAGATAATGGTTGACTTGGCAGTGTCGGCCATGATACAATAAACAAAACACCGGAATATAGAGCACGGTGCAAAAAAAATGTACCGGAATGTAGCACGGTACAAAATAGAATAACAGAAATACTACCGGAATGAAAACTCGGTAGAAGAAGGAGTAGCACTACCGGAATGGATCTCGGTAGGAAAAGAATAGCACTACCGGAATAATGGCACGGTAGGAAGCAAAAAAAAATCCCCAATTTTTAAGAAAAGCACTCAGCCATGTGGATTAGGGGAACCACATGGAGAGGATTAAAACATAAAGTTTTGCCCCCCCCCTTTTTTTAGTGCTTTATAGATCAGCACACGGGGTCTTTTCTTTTGACTTCTTTTTCTTTATTTGTTGTTGTTCTCCCTCTTTTTTTTATTGTCGACAATTGCGATCACGAACCCAAAGCAACTATAAAGCAATGGAGCCGGAAGCCACAATTATAATTGGATACATAGTGCGGTAGTTGGAAAGAAATAAGAAGATGAGATGAGCAATAAAGAAAACGTGGAGAAGACATCCACGATGATCTCCAAGAAGATTTCTGCCGCTACTGTTGCTGAGATCAAGAGATTATTGCATGGATCCTTCTGAACCGGAAAGCCAAATGCTGATTTGCTATATGCTGCGGTAAAGTCTATGCCAGGATCAAAAGATGGTGGTCGTCACGAGTAAAGGAGAAAGATAGAGGGAGAGAGGGAGTGGGGGGGGAGTCGAGACGGGTAGGGTTAGGTTACTTCTCTAATACCATGAAGAATAAATAAATCAGGTTCAGTAAAGTAACGAGAGTACATAGCGCCTCCTATATATAGGAGTGAGGCCACTTAAGTGGGTTATAGGAGCCCCACTTAAGTGTGAGTACAAAAGATAGAAAAGAGAGGATACAAATATACTAACAACCCTGTACACAGGTCATTAGAGAGGGACATGATTTTCTCTGAAGGTTCTATCCCTTAGTCATGTGATCTCATCCACCGCATACATCTGATTTACACTCCACCATAAGAATATTGAGTACATGTTATCATTCTTTCTTTTGATTGCATTTACATTGCATGGTAGACCTTGCATAATAGTTGTTTATTTTTGCTTGCATTGGTGAAAAATGAAAAAAGGGAAAAACATACATGCACAACAAAAATTCCGGCGCATGTCATTTAGTTGCATAACATCTTTGTTCATATAGTTACAACTGCATTACATGAAGCATCTAGTATCATCATGTACTAAGTTTATTCTTCTAAAACATAAGAAGGTAGTGGTTTTTCCCATACCCTTGAAAGAAAGAAGAAAAATAGTGTCATGATTCGAAAAGTGTAGTGGAAGTATAAGCCCATAATAGTATGTTAAAAGGGGGCTTTGAGAAAAAAAATGAAAAAGAAAAAAAAGATTGAGTATAGTTTTGGAAAGTGAGGGAGAAAGGGCATAGTCCTACCTATATCATAAGGAAGAATTAGTACATGATGTAGTTTGTAGCTATTTTGTCTTATTTTGAGATGAAGTAATAGTTGCATGCATCATTCCACCTTAATGAGTATGCATTAGGAGAATTTTATAAATTTTCATCATCATAGGTTCATCATAATTTTTATTGCATGAATGATTTTTTGTGCTCATGATTCTTCCATAGTCACCCATCCCGACCACCCGTTCCTCTTATTGGTAGGTCACCCATGATTTTCTCCTTAGTCATTCTCTGTCAGGAGAATTGCTTCCATCTAGATGGTAGGTAGATAAAAAAGAGCAATGTAGATAGAAGATCACACGATCCACCAAGCATGAACTGAACGAGTCTATCATATTAACTGCTTTAATTGATAGTGTTTCATTGATTGGGGGATGAACATCTTTTATAGAGGTTTCTGGTCACCGAAATGGCAGCTAGTGTTCAGTGGTCAGTAAGGGCTGGTATGAGGATCAAAGGTGGGGACTTTATAGATGTACTTTATGCACTTATGTCTTTCAGGTGACTTATCTCAATCAGATCCAAAGGTTTTGTTGCTCGGGGACAAGAAAGGTTTAAGCTTAGTGGAGTTTGATGCACGGGTTTTGAGTCACTTTTACAGGCTTATTTTATACATGTTTTGTGCATTTATTTGTCACATCTTAATTATATTTGCATAAAACACTATTGTTGGCGTGTACACTCTATTCGCATCAAATTATGCTTAATCTCTTATATTTATATGATTATATGCATTCCCTATACTTATGCATGTTTCTCTGCACTTTTTAGGTATTTTATGTACAATGCAGATTCGGTGGCACCGACCCATGTGTCGGTGCCACTGAGATCACATCAGTAGTCGGGCATAAGTGAGTATCAGACTCGGTGCCACTAACCCATCTAGTCGGTGACACTGAGATTTGGTCAATAGGACAGCCAAGAAGATGCATTGGCTCGTGTAACTGACCATCCAGTCGGTGGTATCAACTCAGAAGAAGAAAGCCCACAATGAGAAGTTGTCGGTGCCACTGACCAACCATTCGGTGGTACTGACTCTGCTAGATTTAGCAATCAGATGTGATCGCCCAGATCCAATGGTCCAAGTTATGTGGTACCGTAAGTTGGCCTATGACCTAGAAAAGGATGGCCAGACCTAAGAGGGATCAATCGTAAGATGTCTCGCCCGAATGAATTAATTTAAATTTACCGATCAGGAATAATAAATATAATAATAAAGAATTTAATTTTAATAATATATATTTAATAATGTCTCTAATAATACCTCTAATTTAATTGTTTTAATCAGGTACACGCAAAAACTTTGATTTATTTTTTTATCCAAATCCAATTTGGATTTGGATAAAAAACATGATAAATTATTAAAAATGTATTTGTACCTAACAGAATTCGGCTGATTCATTCCTAGATCTTCTTGATATAATATTAAATCAATTATGTGCCACATAAAAGCCGGAGAGGAGAGAGAGGAGCATAGAGCCAAAGGCCATCAAATGGGAGATCCGAGCACTTCTAACGGGCTTTTTGCTGCCAAAAGGCTGCAGAACATGTGTTTCTTGAGGAGGATCACCTGGAACACCTTATCTCTAGGGGTTACATGAATTTCTTTCATGTTTCCTATGTTTTACTCCTTTCTCTCCATGTATTCATAACTGAAAACCATGCGGGGCTAATCCCCTCCTTTCATTAGGACCCGGGAGTATCCCGGGGAATCATTGTATTGACTTTTTACATGAATTAAGATAGATTTCTCTTTATTCATGGATATATAGTTGTGTTTTGAATGATCTACCCATGCTTGATCACCATCGATAGAGTAATAGATCGATAATTGCTCTGGAAGGAGGATTAAAGGTTAGAAAACCACAATCTATATACTTTCCTAAGCGTTCTTTGGAAAAGGTAACGTACAATTAGTGGAAAGAAACCCAGAGTCCTCGATAATGCACCTAAACTAAGATATAAATTGTTGCAGACGTGGAATTGGCTTAGATCTAGGTAGTAGATTGTACCGTGGAAGTGGGCAATTCTGACTACAGGCTTTATGTCCAGGGTAGGAGTAAAATTTATATTAATTTGGTAGAAATAAGATATAACGTGACCCCATGGTGAAATCGGTAATCCTAAGGAATCCACATCATTTGAATCAATCACCAGTAATTTTCATTTAATTTTCTTTTATTTTGTTTAAACTCAAACTCAACATTTTAATCGGCTTAACTGATCGCACCATAGTTAGTAGTAGTCACTGAGACTACATCTCCTTGAGTTCGACTCGGGCCTCACATAGGCCGATATTACTTGACGCATGCACTTGCATTTATACGCACAGTTTTAGTGTGTCAATGCATAAGGATGAGATTATTCTAAAAGTATTAGCACCCTAGAGACACTGAGGAAATGACTAAGGGTCATAAATAGGAGTTGTGATAAGATTCAAAGGTTATGAGAAAAAAAATTTCCTATATGTATACATGGAATGAAGGGAATGGTGGTATTCATGAATGATTCAACCTAGACTTAAAAATAAAATGGTGATGTGTGATGTGTGATGCACCGTCTCTACTCTTGGAACGGGATGAGCTTTGTATTTGGAATGCAGCCAAATGCTTATTCATCTTGTTATGAGTGTAAGAGATGGGACATATGCATGTCATGCTAGGAATAGAAGTGATATGAGGAATATATACTTACGTTGAAATATTTTTATGATAATTGAGAATTGGAGGAATTACCCCACCCTTAGGAGAGAATATTGGATAAATGGTTTGGAAGATTAGGTGTAAAAGGTAATCACCAAATTAAGATTTCAAATAAGTATATAATTATCCAGTGGAATTTGAATTCTGTAGGTATAAGATTTGAATCTGATTATCAAAATAATGGATGCAAGAGTTGGGGTACCAAATAAGGTAAACCAAGCCCAACTTGTTGACCGAGCTTGTAACAACCCAGTTAGATGACCAGAGTTAGTTGATATGAAGGGTTTGATGGAGAAGCCTTAGACACATCCAATAAATATGAATGGTGGCATTTGATAAGAAAATCATATCGAGTTCATGAGGATTCACCCTTAAGGACTAAGAAGCTCATGATTCTGAGTATACGGCACACCCTGGCACCACAAAGATGTTTAAAGAATTATTGCGATATTCTGGTATCCTAGAATGAATAGAGACATAGCAACTATGTGGATAGTTGTCTCACTGCCAGCTGGTAAAAGACTGAACAACAACGACCCATTGGGTTACTGTAATCAATTGAAATTCCTAAGTGGAGATAGGACCAGATCATTATGGATTTCATGATGGGTCTCTCCAAGACAAAGAAAGGTCATGATGCAATATGGGTTGTATTAGATTGCCTTACCAAGTTAGCACATTTCCTTACCTTAAAATCACTTCCAAGGTGATAGGCCTAGATGAACTATATATTAGAGAAATAGTTTGTATGTATAGTATTCTGATTTCAATTATTTGTGATTGTGATCCTAAGTTCACCTCCAAGTTGTGGAAGCAAGTGCATGAAGAACTCAGTACTACATTGAAGTTAGTACATCTTAACACCCCAGACTGATGGACAATAAAAAAAGAATGATTCAGACTTCATAGGATTTGTTGAGAGCATGTGTGCTCGATTGGGTAGATTATGGGAGCAGTATTTTCCCTTGGCTGAGTTTGCTTACAATAATAGTCACCAAGCTAGTATTGGGATGCCTTCGTACAAAGCTCTTTAGGGGAGGATGTGTCGTCACCACTTCACTGGGATGATGTCAGTGAGAGGACCTTGCTGAGGTCAGAAGAACTATAGTTACATGCTAATAAAGTCACTTTGATCAAGAAAAGGCTAAAGAGAGCCCAGGATCTACATAAGTCATATGTTGATGTGAAGCGGACTGACTTGGACTTCACTGTGGGTGAATAAGTGTTTAAGAAAATCTGACCCCTCCAAGCTATAACTAATAATAGAGGAAAAATTGAGCCCTCGATATGTGGAGTCATTTGAGATTTTAGAACGGATAGGCTTACCCCGATAGTATGGTATGATACATAATGTGTTCCATATGTCTAGTCTAAAGCACCATGTGAAGGATCCTAGCTATGTGTTGAGCATTGAGCCTATTGAACTCCAAGGGAGGCTGACATACCCTTATTCACCTGTGAGGGTATTAGATACCAAGGTGAGAGAGAGCTCAAGAATAAAAAGAAAGAGATGGTAAAGGTTCTTTGGAGGCATCATGAAGAGGATGAAGCCACATGGGAGCTAAAGATTGGCATGGAAAAGTCTCATACTAAATTGTTTGTATGATTAGTCAAATTTTGAGGACAAAATTCCTATAAGAGGGGAAGGATGTTATGACCTCAGTTTCACTTGAATTTTAAATAATTGAAATGCAATTATTCTAGTAAAAGGGGCATGTTGGAAATTTATGTACATTGTTTTTAAAAGAATAGTTTTCTTTATAAATTTCCTTTGAATGAATGAATTCATGATTGCTATTTTTTTAATTAATCCAATAAGGATAAAAGGGAAAAAGGAGAAAGAAAATCCCATGTTAAGCATAAACAAAAAGAAATAGATGATAATTGTGTGTACATGAGAGAATTGTGTAGAATTCTCTAGAAAGTGGCATGGATGGCCGCTATTAATTGGTTTTTGTTTACACATAATTTCTAATAAGAAGAGTAATTGAAATAAAAAGTATAGAAATGAAAGAAAGAGAAAAGGATATGTTTTAATGGTTGGATATGCTTTACAAAAAATACTTGTATATTAAGAAAAGTGCCTTTTTTCCTTTTGAGTTTTGATAACAAACCTTTCCCATGTTTAGGTAAGATCATTAAAAACTTTCTTCCAAAATATGGGCTTAAATTGATAGATGGAGAGAGGGATATGTGTTACTTAATCAAAATTTACATGTAGTAAACAAATGGGAAGATGGGGTTTTTGTGCCCATGGTAAATATTCAATGTAATTTTAAATGGAAGATAATCCCATTGACAAACTATGGGAGAAAAATCAGAACTTTTCAAGATTTTTTGTGACCTGGGAAATTAAATGTGTAATGATAAAAAAATTCTAAAGAGAAAAATTTGGACTACTTAATCGTTTAGTTTGGATATAATATTTTGGCAAGGAAAATATAAAGACAATAGGAAGTTTTTATTGAGTTTTGAGAGGAAAGTGAGTTATGGAGAAGCAGCTATAAATATTTTCTGAAATTGGGTTTTATAAAAGAAGAAAATAATAATACCTTTTTGGGAGAAATTTTCCTTTTCCTTCAACATATCAAGGATCCTAGATCTACTGATCTTTCCTCCCTCTCTTTCCGCCCAAGACTTATATAAGAACAAGGGGTGTTCGGTTATCACGAAGAACTGAGAAGTACATGCTTAGATCCTAACATTCTTCCTGGAGACATCCCAACCCAGGTTTATTATTTCTCACGGTGGAGTAAGCAAGAAGCATGCCATGGACTAGCTCTAGGTTGAGGGCCAAAGGAGGACTTATGTGATGTCCCTCTCTTTCAAACCTATGTGTAAGACACCAAGGTAAGGGTTCCTACTCGTTTTTCTATGTGTTGACCTTTTGAAAACCCTAGCAGATAGGAACCCCCCCCAACCTTTCCTTGCTCACCTCCAACCATGTCTATGCCTTTGTATAAGTCTTGGGATAGGCGGGGCTTCTCCACCTATTCTTGAGGCTTCTCCGCCTGAAATCTAGTGGGGGAAGTAGTCGCAGGTGCCTTGCTAGGGGTGTGTGTCAGGCCTTCCATGAGGAAGGAGACAGGTTGGGGTCAAAAGACTCCGATTCCCCGATCATACACGTGAGGCATGGAGGCTAGTATTGTCTTTTTTGCCTGTATAAAGGGCCGCTCAAGCATTGATTTGAAATATATTATTCTCACTTACGTGTCCTCTTGTGATTGGCCAAAAACACCATTAATTTGTAAATAATGTAGTAATCAATTGGTAACTCAGATTAGGACGTGTTATATATGAATTTTGCTTAATATAAGGAATTCAATAAAAATATATACAAGGCCTAGATCAACCTCCAATTCAAAAAGTACCTAGATTTGGCATCTGTAATGTATTAAATGCATCAAAACCTTAATTTCGAAGTTTTGATGATCCTAATGAGTTGAATTGATGTTGATGATCAAAGTGTAAGGACCCTGGCCTGAGTTTTGGGGTAAACCTATTTGATTTGGCTTAATAATGTGCTTATAACCTTTCTCTAATCTTTTGAGATGTAATTAGGGCTTGTGAAGAGCTTAAGTCTCCTATTTGAGCTTGTTTGGATGTTGTTTGTGCTTTTTGTGCTAGTTTTGGTGCAAATTACAATTTACCCAGTATAGGGGGTTGATGGGAAATTTACCACCTCTAGAGTGTTTAATCTCTTTCTTGACATCATTTATAGGAAAGAGAAAGAGTAGGCCACCTTACTTGATCCTTGGTTGAGGAGCATCACCCTAGGTGGTGATTAGGGTTGATGTGAGTGTTGAGTGCCTTGACCATGTGAGAGTTGGTTGTGTTGTCTTGACCTTGGGTCATGAATAAGGCTAGTTTTAGAGGTTGTCACAGTCAAGACACCTCCTCCAGGTGTTTGGGTCATGACCTAGGAGGTCTAGGGTAGTATAGGGTCGAGATGGATGACCTAGGGTTTATGGAGGTGTCTTATCTCGACCTAGAGGTGATGTTGGTTGATGGTGTCGTGACCATGGGAGGTGCACCCTAGGATGGTTGTGACCGTGATCATGGGGGATGAAATTATGGTTGAGACACTACCTAGAGTGTATCACCATCTCTTGCATGCCATGTTTAAGTGGTTGCATGTGGGTGCATGTTGGTCTTTTGTGAGGACAAGTGTCCCTTGGGTTCTTTAGTGTGTTGATACCTCACCCTTCTCTCTCTCTCTCATCCTTCATCTATATAACCCCTTAACTTTCCTTGTTTGCAACCCTTTTGTCCATCTATCTTCTTCCTCCTTCTTTTCTTGCCTTGGAGATTGGTAGAGCAAGGAGTTTTGTCCTTGGATCTCGGGGAATCAATCTCCTCTTGCATGTGGTGGTGGTGGTGGTGGTGATCTGATCTCATATTTCATCCTTGGTAAGTGTTTGTCTTCTAAGTTGATGTTTCTTTTGATCTCCTACCTTCACCTTCCTCTATTTTTGCGGCCCTAGACCATGTTTATTCCATGGTGGTCATTTTTAAGGAAGAAATCCCTCATCACAAGGGTCATAGACCATTTCTTGACATGGTAGACCCAAGTGTGAAGATGATTTCTCCTCTCTCTCTTCCTTTCCTCTTTGGTTCGACCAAGAGCATCTTTGCTTCTTTCCTTGGGCTATCTTTGACCTTGGTGTCTTCTTATTCTTGAGGTGCTCTTGTGGCTAAGTGTGGAGCTTTTGGTGAAGTTCCTTCAACCCTTGGATCATGTGCTTGGAGTTCTTGATCTTGGAGTTGGAGCTCTTGGTGGTGATCAACTTAAGGCGGGTTATATAACACTAAACCTACTCTATTATTGCATTTCTTTATATGTTTTTTTATTGACTTCTCTCTCTAGATTTCTTCCTCATCATGCTTGTGCTTACTGGTAACTTCTAGAGCTTGTTTGGTAAAGTTATCTTGCTTGATTTGAAAGCAAACTGAAACCCTAATCTTTTGTACTTGATTTGGTAGATAATGTGTTATGAAAGTTTTTCTTTATCTTTGCTCCTTATCTTTCTCTCATACATGGTGTTCATGTACTTAGAGGTTGGAGGGATGTTAGGTTCAGTTTTGGTTATCTTGAGCATGGTTTTCTCTTCCTTGGATAAGGTTCCTCCTTGGTAGTTTCTTGACCAATGACTAAGGGTCTTGGTGATCGTTTGTATGTGACCTTTTCTTCATGATAACTATAGTTTCACCCTTGGTTTCTGTTCTATTTTGGTGACCTAAATGGTGTATCTTGGTGTTCATGACCTTTCCTCCCTGGGTGGTCGTGAGACTCGTGACCTTGACAGCCTTTGGATGGTATACCCCTCTTGTGGTTAAGTTTGACCTAGTGGTGATAGGTTGAGACTCTTGGGTGTGGTGGCTTATTTACCCTTGGTGTTGGGGCTTTGTTCCTTTTTTTTGGGCTGGTACACCCTCTAGTGTGTTGTATCATGACCATGAGGTCTTAGGT
This sequence comes from Alisma plantago-aquatica, assembly GCA_963693085.1. Taxonomy (NCBI): domain Eukaryota; kingdom Viridiplantae; phylum Streptophyta; class Magnoliopsida; order Alismatales; family Alismataceae; genus Alisma; species Alisma plantago-aquatica. The sequence goes on from OY856415.1 coordinate 328,915,127, forward strand.
CGCGACATATGCTGGTGGTTGAGGCTATTTGGTCGAGACACCTTCTGGTCAAGATGTTCTGGCGGAACCCTAACCCTATTGTCACGGGTGTGACATGATCTAAGGGTTGGTCGTGGTATGGACCATGGTAAGTGGTTATGACCTATGTGGTCATGTGGTCAACATAGGGTGATGATAAGTGGTTGTGAAGCCCATATGAACGCTTAATGATAATCATATATGAACAATACATAAGCCATACATAGTACTATTTGGAACGTTATCCAATCAATTTTAATAATGTATCATAATTCTTACCCACTCTAAGATGATGGAGGGTGATGGTCCTAGGGTGGATAGTCATACCTAATCTTGAAATATCTAAATGGCTAAGAGAAAACCCTAACCCTAATGGTGAACAATGAGCTTGCTTGTTTCCCTATCAGGAAAGGATTATAATGTTATGTGGTTATCTTTCTCTTGCCTATCAACTTATAACCATGCATGTATTATAAGATTGATAACCATAGATAGTGCATGCTATGGGGGCTATGATATGATACAGGTTATATGAGACTTGAAAGGCATGTTGAGCGCTTATGATGCAAGAATGATGTGGGTGGTCCTACGACTTGGTAGTGATTTGTGGCCTAATATGAGATAAGTTGAGGGATTGATATCCCATGGTATGTGGACTTGTTGATGATGTTGTGAATGGCAATCATACATGCATTATGTCGTGATAGTGTGACAAGTTCACCCCATATATGTTTATATCTGTTGAAAGTGTGTTATGCCCTTATCTTTGTAGAAATTGTTGTGACTTTATACATTGTAACTTGATTGATGCTAAAAAGACACTTAATTAACTTAACTAATCAAGTGGAACATAATCACATAGTTTTGCCCTGTGCCATAGATCCATCTCAGTGTCAGCACTTGTTGGATGGTGAAATGAACTTTCCCTTAAAGGAAGCCTGGAGTCATGTACTATTGAGTATATGAATTCACAGGATTGGATGCGGTCCATACCCTGGTAGGAGTGCGACTGTGGACCGTAGCTCATTGATATGTTGACTATGAGATTTCACAAGATTGGTTGTGGTCCATACCCAGGAAGGAGTGCGGTTGCGGGCCATAGCTCTGTTTCACTAGCGTTGAGACCTGTACCAAGGTGGGCTAGGACTTTCACTGTTGACTATATGTCACAGATTGTAGTTGACTGGTATGTCTCTGCTATGTACTCGTGTACTAACCATGAGGTTTGGTGAGGTCATGGATTTTGGCTCTTTCATAGACCTTGTATGGCACTGATTTCAACTTGGCAGTGTTCGGTTGGATTTGGGTGGTATGACTCAAATCCTCGAGGCATAATAAAATATGTAATCAATCATAAAGTATCTTGCTTAGGTTCAAATACAAAAATGTTGGATGAGGCCTTGCTTGCTTTTGTATAGTATAGTTGGTAGTGAATGTACATGTTCTTCGTATTCCTTTTCTGATGATGATATGTTTCATAATCCAATTGCTATTGCATATACTTTTAATGATGACTACCTGCTTCTTATAGTTGTAGCTTTACTTTTGTTCTTTATCACCTTATTTGTACTAATAATTGTTTTGGTGGAGAGTTATTTCTCCCGCTGAGATTTGGAATCTCACCCTATGGGTTTCCCACATCTTTTTAGGTGGGCATGCATGAAGAGGTAGAGATCCTACAATAGAGGCTGAGCAGCAGCAAGAAGGATAGTAGCTGACAAGGTTGGAAGTGCTGCTTGTGGTCCTTTCATTATTAGAGTCCTAGAGTCATCCTTGTATGCTCATGTCTTTGGGATGGTTTTTGGGTGTGTTTAGTAGACATGCTTTCAACACGTTGTTTGGCTTGTGTGCCCTTTTGATGTACGGATATAGTGGATATGTGCATATGTTTGGGACCGATTTTCTTGTAACAGGTTGATGGAATCCATGGCAAGTATATGTTGATGTAAGTACTTTATGTCTTGTGAGAACTTATATGTAAGGGGTTTTTCTGCTTTGGTGCTTAATGAAAATGGTTTTAATTTCCAATGTTTTCTGGTAATCTGTCTATTTAGCTTTGTTTCCGTGTTTAGTTTTGAGTTATCTTATGGTTTGTGGCGTGAGGCATCACACAAAGATTGATCTTTTATGAATAAAAAGAGCAACTTGGATATTATGTGAACTTAATCTCCCATTATCTGAAGAATTAGGGTTTCCTTGATATTAAAAGTGTAATTAATGATAGTATTAGGGTTTGATTACCCAAAAGAGCATGAAAAGTGGTGGGTTTAGAGAGATAGAACCCTACTAAAAACCTAAAGTTGACCTAGAAAACCCTAACTTGAGACGCAAGTCAGTCTTAATGATGATTTTGATAAAATAACAATACATGGGTACATTACTTTAACTTTCAGGATAGAATTGCTTGGTTGCTTTTTTGGCTATTCCTAATTGATTTTACTTAGACTTCAAGTTACTATTGAAAAAGGTATGTGGTTATGTCTATGACTAATCTCTTTAGTCTCCCGAGATTTTTTGAGATTTTACCAGATTGCTTGAAATTAAATGCTTGGATGATATTTATTTCTTGCAATATATAAAGTCACTATGTCTATCACAATACTAAGCTTATAACTTGCTCGAACCCCGCATATCAAATCTGGAGGTTTGGAAGAAAGGAATGAAAATTCATGGTGATGACTTAAGACCATGCCCCATATTGGGAAGGTCAGACCAGGCCCCAGATTGGGAAAGTCAGATGAGGTTAGACCATGCCCTAGATTGGGAAGGTCACATGAGGTTAGGCCCCAGATTAAGAATACCAACATGGAACCTGGGATCCAGATTGAGAAGGTGGCCTAAGGTCCACTGCATGGACAAAACCCTAAGAGAGGTTATCCCAGAGGTTGAGTAAAACGGGTTGAGAAGTTACGAAGAAAATGATAAATTTTGATTCTGTAACAATAATTGATGTGGTTATTTTGTTACAAGTATATGCAAACTTTCTAGTTCCTCCACATACCAATATAACTTGATATACTGACCACATGTTTTGTTTGTTGGCATTTTAGGATAATATGCTATTATTCTGCAAGTATGATGAAAGATGAACTCCCAGAGAAGAAGACATCAAACAAATAAATTTAATGTAACACCTGGAGGATATAGTTAGATGGTTGTACATCTATGGTAAACTTTCAAAATCCATATTTTTAACCATGTTGGAAAATTTATATTTCATCTTGTACCAAACTCATTCATATTTATTGAAATTATTTAATCATATTTGGTTAATTGTTAAACCTTCAATCCTGTAAAGAAGGTAATGGCCCTTTCCCTCTCGGTCTGCCTGAATAGGGAATAACATGGGGAGGGGTCGTTACAATTAGGGTTTATATTCATTTAACACATTAAAGGTAGCAACTTTGAACACTTTTTGATTTGGAAGCAGATACATGTTAAGATTATATTTTTACTTGATAGCTTGCATTTTCATATCTGAATTCATATATTATACGTCATCATTGGATATTCCTATGGTTTACTATGATTTTATCAATTAAATACATTTTGGCCAATCATAGGGTGCCACCTAGGCAAAAAGCCTCAAGCCCCACCCTGCCAACTCGAATGGGTTGGCCTATCTGCTGGCAAGTATCTCTTTGGTTATGAATTTTATCTTTTATGCTCATGTGGGTAGTCCTTTTCTCTTGCATGGGAAGCATTTATAATTGATGTACTTATTGCCCTATATTGCTCAAGTTTTCTTTAGTATACGCATACCAGCTTTTGCTGATATCCTCTTTTCTTGTTATGGGGTATGCTTCCAACCCCAGGTTAGATTTGGAGAACTTCAACATCAACCTTGTAGCTGATCTTTGGGAGACTTGAAGAGGTGGTTAGATGATCCTCAGCTTGATCTTTGGCTTACATGTTTAGTTTTAGTTCTAGTCACCCATGTGTGGTGAATCGTTGTATCATGTAATCAACTTTGTAAATTGTTAGATAATGACTCTTCCGCTGCTACTCATTGTGTAATGATACATACATGTTGATTGAATTGGTCTCCATTCTGTTGGTGAAAATTTTATGTGGTGTTTGGTTCAACGGATGGGATCTTTTCTTTCTAGTAGAGGAGTGGTTTCACTTCTTTACAGATGCTTTGAGTCAGAAATAGCTTAAATGTGCAGTTGTTTTGTCCAGTCAGTGGAAGAATTTGGAGGAGCTGGTGGAGTGGACTCCACAACCGCTAGAAGATCAAGTTCGTTTGGCTAATATCTAGATTCAATCTGAGTTTTTAAGTGAGATCATAGCAGCACAATTGACCAGTGAAGAGCTAGACAAGATGAAGGGTTTGATGATGAAACAACAGACTCGTCTATCTGTGGGAGTAGATGGAGGAATCAAGTTTGAGAATCACATATGGGTTCCCGTGGATTCATAGATAAAGGAACGTATCCTGCAAGAGGCTCATGGATCCAAATACATAGTGCACCCAGGAACTACTAAAATGTTCAAGGACCTGTTGTGGTTTTTCTGGTGGCCAAGAATGAAGAAAGACATTACGGAATGTGTGGCCAATTGTCTTATGTGCTAGATGGTGAAGGCTGAACACCAACGACCTGGTGGGCTTTTACAGTCGATAGAGATTCCAGAGTGGAAATGGGAGAAAATTACTATGGATTTTGTGGTAGGTCTACCCCGGACCAGGAAAGGCCATGATGTGATATGGGTCGTGGTAGATCGTCTTACCAAGTCAGCACACTTCCTTGCCTTAAAGACCATTGCTAAGGTGTCAAACCTAGTTGAGCTATATATCAGAGAGATAGTGCAGTTGCATGGCGTACCAGGACCGATCATCTCTGATAGAGACCCAAAGTTTACTTCCAAGTTGTGGAAGCAAGTTCAAGAAGAACTTGGTACCAGGTTGAAGTTTAGTACCACTTATCACCCCCAGACGGATGGTCAATCAGAAAGGACAATCCAGACATTAGAAGATCTGTTGAGAGCTTGTGTGCTCGATTGGGGTGTCTCATGGGAACAATACCTACCTTTAGCTGAGTTTGCCTACAACAACAGCTACCAAGCCAACACACACTCTTATCTTGATGTGTCATTATTGTATATCAACCTTCCACAATGACATCCGACTAGGGACATAACAAGAATTTACATACTCTTAGCATCTGTATGATCTCATTGTTTAGGTCCTCAACCCGATGACATACGTCATTGAGTATTGTCATTCTTTATACATTCACTCTACTCCATCATTTATCTCATAATCGATTGAGCTAGTATGAATTGGAAGCTTGACTTTGATACTTATCAAATCAATTAGAATATATGCCAATCCAATCATCATATGATTGGATCTCTGGGCATACATACCAACAACTATATGTTCCTTTAGCAAGTTACATGATAAACCATATATTGAACAAGAAAAGGATCACATAAGCAATAAAAGCAATATGGTTGAGTTTTAAAACATTGAACTTATCTCCCCCTTTTGGCATTATTAAAAAGTAAGGGGGGTAGAAGAGCACAAAAATAGATCTTCTCCAAGAACAACCAAAAAAGACATCCACAAGATGAAACATGCAATCTCATAGCACATCAAACAGAGATGAGAGAGAGACAAGCAATCTAAGTCATAATCAAAATATGGGTAACATAGCACCAACTCATGAGATATAAGCAATCAAAGAGTACGTGTACATATGATTATGATTACAACATTGAAAGCATGTCCTCAAAACACCTACAAGCCAAAATGATGAAAACAACATGATGATAGAAATAATACATCTCAGATAATGTGCCCAAATGTTATCGAGATGCCTCCGTATGAAGCTTTGTATGGGAGACTATGTCGGTCCCCACTTCACTGGGATGATGTGGGAGAGAGGACTCTATTGAGGTCAGATGAGCTCCAAGTGTATGCTGATAAAGTTGCTTTGATCAAGCAAAGGCTGAAGAGAGCCCAGGATCGACAAAAGTCGTATGCTGATGCAAAGCGGACTGATGTACATTTCACTATAGGAGAGCATGTGTTTCTGAAAATCCGACCGCTCCGAGCTATAGCTAAGAATAGAGGAAAGTTGAGTCCCCGATACATGGATTTGTTTGAAGTGTTAGAGCGGATTGGTGAAGCTGCATATCATTTGGTGTTACCCCCTCAATATAGCATGATGCATGATGTGTTTCACGTGTCCAACATGAAGTGATATGTGCAAGATCTGAGCCATGTGCTAAGCATTGAACCTATTGAGCTTCAAGGGAAGCTAACTTATCGTGAGATACCTTTGCGGATTATAGATACCAAGGTGAAAGAGCTCAGATGCAAGAATATAGAGATGGTAAAAGTTCTTTGGAGGCACCATGGAGAGGATGAGGCCACATGGGAGCTGAAGGTGGACATGGTGAAAGCATACCCTGAATTGTTTGCTTGAATTTTGAGGACAAAATTCCTATAAGGAGGGGAGGATGTTATAACCTCAATTTCCTAAGTATGTAATGAGAGGTGTAATTCTCTTTTAAAGAATAAATGAAATCTATTTTTGATTTGTGATAGATTTCGTGTCAAATTGCCTTGAATGACTGATAATGGGCTTTGTTGGCCATTGAGCCCAATTGAAAAGAAAAGAGAAATAAAAAAGAAAAAGGATTTAATTAATAAAAGGAGAATGTGTGAAATAGACATAAATAAGAGGATGAAGGCAAATAAATATTCCCCAATATGGGAATTCATGCCTTTAGGTTTTCTTGAGGTCCAAGGGACCCAAGGTAACAAGATAATAGCAAAGGGAAAAGAAATACTAACTAATTTTGGATTAATTAATGGATAACTTGGGAGGGAAGGAAACCTTTTCATCCGTTGGAATTTGTTTCCCAAATTTAATAAATAGCTAGATAATGTCAAGGCGAATTTTCCCTTAAAATTTGAGATAAAGTGGAGCTATGGTTTAGGAGATATGATTTTCTCAAGTTATCTCCAAAATATGGAATTATTTTGCAAATAAGAATAAGAGTTTCCTTTTTGGTTGGTCGCGTGCAATGAGAACTGTTGGATCTCGATCCAACGCTTGATGCTCATCGTCTAGTCCCACATTGACTGGGACTCTGCCGAGTTGTAGAGGGATTTTCCCTCTCAAATTCCTCGCGATCCTGAGCGTTTGCAAGCCTGGATTTGTTTCCTTTGGACTCAGGAGAGGAGTCCGACGAGAACCATCCCTACTTTGTAGGGGTTTGGTCATCATTTGGGGAAGTTCCCAAATCTCGTGAACTTGCCTTCAACCCTATATATAGGGGAGGGTGAGGGAGGATACCAGCATGCCTATTTGCTACCCTAAGCACTGCAGTAGATCGCAAGGAGTGCTCTCATGCTTCCAATTGCCCCTTTCACCCTAACATGCACCCTTGTCTTCTTGGCAAGCCTCACCGGAGTCCGGCGAGTAGGAGGAGGTCACAGCGTGTTCTTGGCACACAATTGAACCCGTGGACGAGTTCGGCAGAGGAAAGCGGAGCTCCCTGGCCCTTTGGCATGCTCATAGGGTGACAAGATCGAGAAGTCAACCCCGAGGTTGATCGTGGTCTCGCTATGCTTGGGCACGAGGAATACAAAGACCTTGTGGTCTTTTACCAAATTGCCCCTCTATGTCTTCTGTCCAGGTAAGGATATTCTAGTCTATTCGTGTACTTCAGATCATAGAATAGGTGCGTGAATATTGAGCCGTTGGATCCTCAGTGGACCCGCGGACCATGGATCAAGCAATCCCCGTTTTTCTAAGGATTGACAAATAAATCAGAAAAAAGATTTTCCTTGCAAAAATCATATCTTTTACTAGAAAACTCAGATGAGGAAAGTTTATACATGAAAATTGATCAAAAAAATATGAGGAATAAGTTAAAAATAGTTTGGAAATCTAAATCTGTATCTTTTTGCAAACGTGTATAATTTTGATGGAAAAGGTATTAATTTGTGGTTAGAAGCCCTAATTGCTGATAAAGGATAGATTTAATATTGCAAATAAGTTAATTCGAGCATGGTTAACCTTTTTAATGGTAAATATGAATCTTAACCTATTTTGAAGATGAAATTGCAAGATTTAAGGTTTTTAACCTAATATGATGGTTAATATACTTAGAAACCCTAAATAGGAGAAAAAGGAAAGAAAAATGCTTGTAATCCAAAATTAGGGTTTCATGTTGCTAAAAGATGATCTTAGGATATTTTGTGAAAGAAAGATGAGATAATTAGGGTTTGTGAGTAATTTTATAAAATTAGGGTTTAAAATAATAAAAATGAAGTGAAACCCTAATTGTAATCAAAACCCTAAAAAGGACTAGTAACCCTAGGAAACAACTAGGATTAATAGACCATGATGGCATGATTAATAATAGGAAAATTGGATGCCTATTTTAGGATCAAATTGGGTGTGCTTTCTTGGTTTCTTGATTGGTTGAATTATTTCTGCATTCAAGTCAGCTTGACAGGTATGTGGTTAATTACGGTTAATCGCATTAGTTTTCCCAAAAGTTTTCCAAATGGTTAATCACATTGAATGCAACCTATCAGTTTGGATGTTCATACTTGCAAATTATAAAGTCACTGTGATTATCACAATTGTAATATAAATGTGTATTCTTGCACCTACATGCCACCCTGATGGATGATGCAAAAAGGTCAAGCCCAGGAGGGAAGACCAATGGGCACCATGAGAGGGGACCCCAGACACCAAGCTCGAGAATGAGAAGGTGGTCTATGTTGCATGACTAATGGGAACCATGAGAGGTGACCCCAGGCACCAAGCTCGGGATTGAGAAGGTGGCCTTAAGTCAATGGCAAAAGAGAAACCCTGGAGGGGGTATTCCAGGGTTAGGGCAAAAGCGGTGGAGAATGTCACATTGAAAAGGTAAATTGGCTTGTTAATTACCTTGGTTGTGATAATTAGATTGTTAGCCATATTTGTGAATTTTTTGTTGCCTCCACATACCGACATATTTTGATATGCTAACTAACATTTTGTTTGTCGGCGTTTTAGGTGTAACCCTGAAAAGCACAAACAGTAAAGTGACACATTGTGAAAATAAGGAATAAAGTGCAAGGAGGATTAGATAGAATAGATCCAAGTTGTGGATAGAGTAGATCACCAAAGTTTTAAAAAGGTATGCAAAAGTTTTTTGTATATACCATATTTCAGTTTAGTTAGTAGAATTTCATAATTATTACTGATTATTTGCCAAACCTTTGATCTGATTTATTGGGATAACGACTCTGACCTCTTGGTCTCCCTTAAGTGGGGGTTACCGGGAGGCGGGATCATTACAGTCTCCCTGACACATATGTTCTCTAGTCGATGGAAATAATGTTGTTGAGGAATGACTTCAACTTGTTGGCCATCATTTTTTAAATCATTTTGTAGAGGTGTTATAAAGACTAATGGGCTTGAAATCATTCATGGAATCATGATTTTTCATTTTTGGGATTAAAACAATATTAGTGGAGGTGATTTCTTCAAGTTTGCATTCCCCTCGCCACCTTTCAGCAAAAATTTCAAACCATCTTCACCTAGAATGTCCCAAAAATGTTGGAAAAAGCCCACATGGAGGCCATCAGGCCTAGGGGCCTTTATAGGATGCATTTGGGAGAGCGCATTCCAAAGTTCATCTTTGGTGTAGGATCATCAGAGGAAATGGTTCATGTTGTTGGCCACCAATTTTCAGATGCTGCTAGTAGCTTTTGTTGAATCATCGATATCCCCTGCGATGAAGAGATTATCATAGTACTTTGTGATAATGTTCACAATCTCCTTTGCTCCAAACTTTGCATTCCCCCCCCTTGTCTTTCAGAACTTTGTGGTGTTTCTTTTCTTCTACTTTGATGCTATTTTGTGAAAACAACTTGTATTTTGATCACCCTCCCTCATCTCGTTAGCCTTGTCACTCATAAACTAGTGACTTCATTCAGATCAAGTAGGTCCGCTACTTCTTCACTAGCCTTCTTGCATTTCTCTATGTTTTCATTTGTTTCCTTTTCTCCACCTCTAGTTTCTTTTCATTTGCTTTGAGCTTTTTGCTAATATCCCTATAGGTTTTTCTCACCCAGTCCTTTAAGCATTGCGAACAAGCTTTGATTTTTTTGATAATAGACTCACCACAATTCTCTTTCCATATTGTAGCAACCGTCTTTCTACATTCTTCGTTATTCAACTAGTAGCTCTTGAATTTGAAATTTGGGGTCCTCGCCCTACTCACATTTTCTGGTTCGAGTCCATTAGAATGGGGTGTGATCAAATTGAGTGATAGGCAGGTATTTCAAACATGCACAGGGGAACATGTGATACCACCCCTCATTCACGAGTCAGCTGTAAGGACCCTGACCTCCATTTAGGGTTTACTCTGTTTTCTTTGCTTACCTTGATGCTTAGTTGCTTGCTAATCACCTCTAGTAGTGATTAGGGTTTGTTTGTGCTTTGTTGAGAGTTGGAGGTGCTACTTGCAAATAACCCAAGTCTAGGGTTTGTGGGCAAGTTTGTCACATTGTGATGTGTTCCTCCCTCTCCTTGCTTCCTCTAGAATAGAGAGGAAGGTTTGGGCTCGTTGCTTGAGTTCCTTTGGGCCCGGTTGAGCTTGTTGGGCCTTGTGGTGCCTTGTCTTTGCTTGGTTGAACCTTGTGTCGGGCACGAGGAGGTTGTGTCACCCATGGTGATTGTGTATCGTCTAGGTGTGTCGCTCATGGACCTTTGACCTTTTTTGACCTCGTTTGTGTCACCACTAGTGGACACTTGGTGCTTGATGCTTGCATGTAGCAATGGCCTTGGACATGTGTTTAAGACATGCAAAAGTGGTGGTTTTTTCACATGGACAAGTATCCCTAGGTGGGCGACACCTTGCTTTGCTTTGCTTTGGTTTCTCCTCCATCTCCTTCTATATATGTGTTTCCCTTCTCTTGCTAAGGATCCCTTTAGTTCCTTAGTCTTCTTTCCCTTTGGTGCACGATATCCTCTCTTCTTTTGCAAGCTTGGTGGACGATCCTCCTTGGAGTCTTCTTCTTCCTCTAGTGGTGGCCGAACCCTAGAGTGTCTTGCTCTCCTTCTTCCTTGGTGGTGCTTGGAGCTTGGAGCTAGGAGCTTGAAGCTTGCTTAAGGCGGGTTACATAACTCCTAACCCTAACTACACTACCTTCTTTCTATGTTCTTATTGTTGGTATATGTATGCCCGTAGAGCCATCCCAAGCGATTACATGAAGTCAGATATTAATTAATCAATTAATGTGATTATTTGGTTAATTAATAAATTCTGGAATATTCTAATTAATCCACGAGCGTTTTAATTAACGCAACGTTTCCATTTACTGATGGGTTTAGGAAACCCTACTTCCCTTCGTATCCTATTTAAAGGAGGATCGACGGCCCATATCTATATAAGATAGAGAGAGGTTTTTTCGTTTACGCTCACGTACGTAAACCTAGCCGTCGCCGTCCTTAGGAGCGAAAGAAGAGCAACGCGCCGCTAGCACGCCGCCGTAGAGACATACTCCTTCCCGTCGGCTTAGGAAGCACGACGTGGAGTTCCATCCATCCGCGTGGACGAAGTAGAGATGCACACGCATTGACGCCTGCGTTCGGAGGATGTCAACGACCACCTGTACGCGCTGCGAGCAACGTACGTCACCGTCGCAAAGGAGCATCACCGGATCAACCTGCGACATTGAACGGGAGAGAAGATCCGTCCGTGTTTGACAAGCAGCGTTGCACCGTCGTGCAGCGGGACATCGCCGGACTTGCTCCTCGATAAGGTATATCCCGCAAACCTGTTTCCGAATACGCTGTTATCGACGAGATCCTGTTACGGGTTGCGTGGATTTTGTTGCTTCCTCCGCGCATGTTTTCTCCACAAAACCCAACATTGGTATCAGAGCAACGTCGATCTACGGCGTATTTGGATTAGTTTTGATATGATCGAATCGCTGTATACTGTTTTTATGTTGCATACGATGCGAATTAAACCTGCTAATGTGCAAATCTAAACATAATTCCACATACGCCGCAGGCTTCTGGTTTTGACGTTTTGGACGGGGTCGACTATGGAAAATATTGATTTTCCTAAGTGCACGGAAGTGAAATTCCGTAGACCTTTCAGGGGCTCTGCCCCTGAGACCCCGTGAGAGGCGGCCTCCCCTCGACCTGTGTACCCCGCATTGTCTGCATGGGAGTCAAAAAATATTTAATGGGGAATGTCCCGCATTAAAAGTACTGCAATTTTAATATGTGTATATGTAGATATACCTATGATAGCATACACATCACTTTTAAAATCTATTTTATGTGGTGAGTGCATGCACGGTTATGGCCTAGTATCCCCTTTTGTGAATGTTGTGAATGGATATGGATGTCAATCTTGTGGATATGTTTGTTTGTGAATTCTATGGATGTATAATGGTTACATATGGATCCTTTGTAAAAAGTATTCGGCTTGCATGCCGAGCCTCATCTCTTACTTCAAAGTGTAATTAATTCTTTCCTTTTATGTTTGTACTCATATGATGTAATAGAGATAGGATTAGTTTTAGTCTTTGTAAACTTGATGTAAGGAGGCCACTTGAAGATCCAACTCCAAGGAGTGTCCATGGAGAAGCACCATGAAGATCTAATTCCAAGAAGCAACCTGAAGATCCAACTCCAAGGAGCGTCCATGGAGAAGCAACAAGAAGATCCCATTCCAAGAAGCAACTTGAAGTTCCAACCTCACGAAGCATACATGAAGTTGTTCATTGTAATGTTGATCATTACATGCTTACAGGTTGATTCACAGGTGTTGCATGAGATGCATAAGACCATAGGTGGACCGTAATCCTTTGTTGCTCCAAAGGATTACAATAGTATGGCCATAACCGATGTATTTGTGTTTGTGATTGCATGTCTATCGTTTGTGGTTTTGGATATAGTAGTATATGATACGTACTATAAGTATGTGGCGTTTGGATATGTATATGTATTAATAAAACCCCTCAATTAATAATATTAAGTTTTAGTTGCCTTCCATAAAGCAACACACATGAAAAGCTTGATCGATTATGTGTGGGCACGCCTCCACGTGGTACACTGTCTATCTCGTGGAAGTGTGATGGTGGGTGTGTGGGTCTGCCTCCGCAGGGTGCACACTCATCGTGTTGGCTTATGGGTTGGACTTGACTAGGGAACCTTGATAGGATCAAGTACCTAGAGGCACACAGATGCATCATGGCAAGGAGATGTACATGATCATCTATCCAAGAGTTGCATATGATGCAATTGGCAAAAGTTGCCTACCTTAGTATTTGGTCTTTGACGCCAGCGTTGGCTGGGCATTGATCCAATTATTTTGGGTCTTGGCTCACTAGAAGGTTGTGCGTTGCAATCTTCCGAGTTGATAGTGAGGGCTATCAATTTGAATAAAATAGTGGGAGCGTAATTAATTAAAGGCCTAATTAATCTCGTTTATCAAATCCTTACAAGTCAAAATGTTTTGGACTAAATGCAAAATTTTCTTTTGTAGCAATCAAATGGCAACCAACACCCACACTTTCTCATTATGATCGGTCCTTGAGAAGGACAAACTTACCGGAACCAACTTTCAAAACTAGTTTAGGACGTTGAGAATTGTTCTCACACATGAGTGTAAGCTCTATGTCCTTGAAACACCAGAGCCAAAGGAGCCCGCCGTAAATGCGCCCAAGGCTGAAAAGGATGCTTACAAGAAGCACCTTGATGATGTCGTGGATGTCAAGTGCCTGATGTTGTGCTCAATGAACTATGAGTTGCAAGAGCAACATGAGAACATGAATGTCATGGAGATGGTAACACATCTCAAGAATATGTATCAACATCAAGCAAGACAGGAGAGATATGATGTCTCAAAGGCTTTGTTCAAAAGCAAGATGAAAGAGGGAGACTCAGTTGGCACCCATATACTCACCTTGATTGGGTACGTGGAAAGCCTATCCAAGCTGGGATTTCCCCTAGGTCAAGAGTTGGCCACTTATGTGATTCTACAATCGGTGCCTGAATCATATAGTCATTTTGTCATGAACTACAACATGAACAATTTTGATAACCCGTTGTCAGAATTGTTGGGCATGTTGAGGAAAGCTGAAGCACAGATGAAGAAAGACAAGCCCAATTCTGTGATGGTGATCAACAAGGCAAAGGGAAAGTCAAAAGGCAAAAGCAAGGCTAAGAAAGGTTCTAAAGCCGGGCAGAAGCCAAAGTCATCCACGCTCAAAGCTAGAGGTGGGATCTCCAAAGAAGGCAGTTGTCACCATTGTCACCAGCCTGGACATTGGAAAAGAAACTGTCCTCTCTACCTGGAGGAACTGAGGAAGAAGAAGCAGGGGATAGAGATCTCCACTTCAAGTATATATGTTATTGAGATAAACTTAAATACTTCTTCATCATGGGTACTGGATACCGGATGTGGATCTCACATATGTTCTAATATGCAGGATCTGATAAGAAGTAAGCCTTTACGAAAGGGCCAAGTCGAGCTGCGGGTTGCTAATGGAGCAAGAGTTGCTGCCACCGCAGTTGGAGTTATTAGTTTATCTTTGCCTACGGGCCTTGTAATAGAATTAGATAATTGCTATTACGTACCTGCCATTAATAGAAATAGTATTTCTATATCTTGTATGGACAAGAGTGGATTTGAATTTCACATTAAGAATGGAATTATTTCTATATCCAAAGATGAGATCTTTTATGGCAATGCCCCTATGTCTTATGGTATCTACTTGTTAGAACTTGAGACTAGCATATATAATGTAAATACTAAAAGGTTAAAACTTGACAACTCAAACAAAACATTCTTATGGCATTGTCGTCTTGGGCACATAAATGAGAAGCGCATATCTAGACTCCGTAAGGATGGTTATCTAGACTCTTTTGATTTTGAATCATTAGAGACATGTGAGGCATGTTTATTAGGGAAGATGACCAAAACTCCTTTCACTGGACACAGTGAGAGAGCCAGTGATCTACTAGGGCTCATACATACTTATGTATGTGGACCTTTTAGATCAAATGCTAGAGGAGGCTATCAATACTTCATTACCTTCACTGATGACCTCAGTAGGTATGGCTATGTATATCTTATGAAACACAAGTCAGAAACTCTTGAAATGTTCAAGACTTTCATGAATGAAGTAGAGAAGCAACTTGGTAAGAGTATTAAAGCACTCCGTTCAGATCGAGGTGGCGAATACTTAAGCCAAGAGTTTGAGGACCTTCTGAGAGACCGTGGTATTGTATCACAATGGACTCCACCTGGTACACCACAACATAATGGTGTGTCAGAAAGAAGGAATCGTACATTATTAGACATGGTACGATCAATGATGAGTTCAGCTGAACTTCCAATATTGTTCTGGGGATATGCTCTTGAAACTGTAGCATTTACACTTAACCGTGTACCTTCCAAATCGGTTCAAAAGACACCATATGAGATATGGAATGGGAATCGTCCCAATTTGTCTATGTTAAAGATTTGGGGATGTGAAGCTTATGTTAGGAAACAATTTCCTGAAAAGCTTGGACCCAAATCGGAAAAATGCTATTTTGTTGGATACCCCAAGGAAACTCGGGGATACTACTTCTACACACCAACTAACAACAAAGTGTTTGTTGCTAGGACTGCTGTATTTCTTGAAAAGGAATTTATTTCCAAAGGAATTAGTGGGAGGAATGTAGAGCTCGAAGAAGTTCGAGACCAACAAGAAAGCAGAGAACCTGAGGAGGTACTGATAACCTCTCACTTTGTGATGCTATTTTATTAGTTTTCCCTTGTTTTCCATACTCTTTTTTAAATAAATTAGAAAGAATCATTAAATCTTTACCTTATTGCTGACACATCAATAGATTAACTTTTCTCTTCTTTATCCTTGCAGAAAAACACACAAAAAAATTACAAAAACCCCAAACGGTCCCAAGACCGTTTAAGGCCAAACGGTCCCAAGATCGTTTAAGGCTAAACGGTCCTAAGACCGCATAAGCTCAAACGAGTCCAGCGCCCAAAAAATGGGTCCAGCGCCCAAACGAGTTCGGCGCCCAAACGGGTCCAGCGCCCAAACGGGTCTAGCGCCCAAACGAGTTCGCCGCCCAAACGGGTCCAGTGCCCAAACGAGTTCGGCGCCCAAACGGGTCCAGCGCCCAAACGAGTTCGGCGCCCAAACGGGTTCGGTGCCCAAACGGGTCCAGCGCCCAAACGAGTTTGGCACCCAAATGGGTCCACCGCCCAAACGGGTCCAGCGCCCAAACGAGTTTGGCGCCCAAACGAGTTCGGCGCCCAAACGGGTCCAGCGCCAAATGAGTTTGGCGCCCAAACGTGTTCAGCAACCAAACGGGTCCAGCGCCCAAACGGGTCCAGCGCCCAAACGAGTCCAGCGCTCAAACGGGTCCAGTGCTCAAACGGGTTCAGCGCCCAAACGGGTTCAAGACCGTTTGGGCTCCACTTAAGCCTATAAATAAGACCCAAAGGGGTCCTCACACCGGGGGGAGAACTCTCAGACGCCCAAAGGCTGCCTCTCCAGTTCCAGAGCACTCCCATCTTTCATCCATCGCCCCAAGGCTGCCAGTTTGAGATCCACGTTCCATCTTCAAGCTACCTTCTCTCTCAACAACAAAGAAGGTGGGAAGAGAAGATCCATCATCAAAGCATCCACGAAGTGCGAAGATCGTTGCTCTCTTCACCAAGGGTTCATCCTTCCCTCCTCCGTGGAGATGACGTTCTTTCTCTCTCTTCTCACCTCCTTCTTTGTCCTTGATATGAGCGAGTAGTCTCATTCACTAGGGTGCGGGGAGTAGCCCCGCTACCCATGTTTTCATTTCATGCAATGTAATTCAACTGTTTGCAATAGAGATACTCTCCTTTTCAGTTCAACATCAATCGTTAAATGAATGCTTATTGTTTGATCATCAACTTATATTACCCATTGTCTTTCGGTATGAATTGTCTACGTTTGTACCCTTAGATCTGAATATCGATTGAAAGTTGGTTCTGGATGTATGTAGTCACCATACGTCTGTTTCGGTATCTAGGAGTGCTTTCATGAGTGGAGTAAACTCACTCCCATCGTTGCACTTTCATACTATGAAATGGAATCAGTTGACGTATGAAAGTGCAACCTTGGCAAGGTCGAGGAACACACTTCATGAAGAAGTAATGCAAAGCAAGTGACCATTCATTATGGGATGGCTGGCGTTGCAATACTCCACACTTCTCGTAGTTAGTTATCTGAAAAGAAACTAAGTCTACAAGATACTAACTGATTAGAATCTCTTTCCAGGTTATTTTATTATGTTGCATGTTTTGATCCATGTGTAGTGGCGTGAAACCCGATAACATCCTAGTGGTTTTTAATCATTGTTTACAACCCTAATTTCTACTTTCTTGCTTTTACTTTCCTCGCACTTAGTTTAAACAACCAAATCAAACTTTCGATCTAAATATCAACCGTTAAGTAATTAGGTACGACTAAAACGTTTTCCATCTTGATTAATTCTAATCAAGACCGTTGTCCCGAGGGTTTGACCCTTAAACTATACTACGATAAGACTTCCGCGTGTCCTAGCATACCTGGGTGGAGATCTTACCATAGTACAAGAAAGGCTAAACCTAGAGATTCATCATCTCTAGGATTTTTAGTGGCGTTGCAAAACTCCATCCAGCGCCCAAACGAGTTCGGCGCCCAAACGAGTCCAGCGCTCAAACGGGTCTAGTGCTCAAACGGGTTCAGCGGCCAAACGTGTTCAGCGCCCAAACGGGTTCAAGACCGTTTGGGCTCCACTTAAGCCTATAAATAAGACCCAAAGGGGTCCTCACACCGGGGGGAGAACTCTCAGACGCCCAAAGGCTGCCTCTCCAGTTCCAGAGCACTCCCATCTTTCATCCATCGCCCCAAGGCTGCCAATTTGAGATCCACGTTCCATCTTCAAGCTACCTTCTCTCTCAACAACAAAGAAGGTGGGAAGAGAAGATCCATCATCAAAGCATCCACGAAGTGCGAAGATCGTTGCTCTCTTCACCAAGGGTTCATCCTTCCCTCCTCTGTGGAGATGACGTTCTTTCTCTCTCTTCTCGCCTCCTTCTTTGTCCTTGATATGAGCGAGTAGTATCATTCACTAGGGTGCGGGGAGTAGCCCCGCTACCCATGTTTTCATTTCATGCAATGTAATTCAACTGTTTGCAATAGAGATACTCTCCTTTTCAGTTCAACATCAATCGTTAAATACTAGGGTGCGGGGAGTAGCCCCGCTACCCATGTTTTCATTTCATGCAATGTAATTCAACTGTTTGCAATAGAGATACTCTCCTTTTCAGTTCAACATCAATCGTTAAATGAAAGCTTGTTGTTTGATCATCAACTTATATTACCCATTGTCTTTCGGTATGAATTGTCTACGTTTGTACCCTTAGATCTGAATATCGATTGAAAGTTGGTTCTGGATGTATGTAGTCACCATACGTCTGTTTCGGTATCTAGGAGTGCTTTCATGAGTGGAGTAAACTCACTCCCATCGTTGCACTTTCATACTATGAAATGGAATCAGTTGACGTATGAAAGTGCAACCTTGGCAAGGTCGAGGAACACACTTCATGAAGAAGTAATGCAAAGCAAGTGACCATTCATTATGGGATGGCTGGCGTTGCAATACTCCACACTTCTCGTAGTTAGTTATTCGAAAAGAAACTAAGTCTACAAGATACTAACTGATTACAATCTCTTTGAAGGTTATTTTATTATGTTGCATGTTTTGATCCATGTGTAGTGGCGTGAAACCCGATAACATCCTAGTGGTTTTTAATCATTGTTTACAACCCTAATTTCTACTTTCTTTCTTTTACTTTCCTCGCACTTAGTTTAAACAACCAAATCAAACTTTCGATCTAAATATCAACCGTTAAGTAATTAGGTACGACTAAAACATTTTCCATCTTGATTAATTCTAATCAAGACCGTTGTCCCGAGGGTTCGACCCTTAAACTATACTACGATAAGACTTCCGCGTGTCCTAGCATACGTGGGTGGAGATCTTACCATAGTACAAGCAAGGCTAAACCTAGAGATTCATCATCTCTAGGATTTTTAGTGGCGTTGCAAAACTCCATCCAGCGCCCAAACGAGTTCGGCGCCCAAACGAGTCCAGCGCTCAAATGGGTCCAGCGCTCAAACGGGTTCAGCGGCCAAATGTGTTCAGCGCCCAAACGGGTTCAAGACCGTTTGGGCTCCACTTAAGCCTATAAATAAGACCCAAAGGGGTCCTCACACCGGGGGGAGAACTCTCAGACGCCCAAAGGCTGCCTCTCCAGTTCCAGAGCACTCCCATCTTTCATCCATCGCCCCAAGGCTGCCAGTTTGAGATCCACGTTCCATCTTCAAGCTACCTTCTCTCTCAACAACAAAGAAGGTGGGAAGAGAAGATCCATCATCAAAGCATCCACGAAGTGCGAAGATCGTTGCTCTCTTCACCAAGGGTTCATCCTTCCCTCCTCTGTGGAGATGACGTTCTTTCTCTCTCTTCTCGCCTCCTTCTTTGTCCTTGATATGAGCGAGTAGTCTCATTCACTAGGGTGCGGGGAGTAGCCCCGCTACCCATGTTTTCATTTCATGCAATGTAATTCAACTGTTTGCAATAGAGATACTCTCCTTTTCAGTTCAACATCAATCGTTAAATGAATGCTTGTTGTTTGATCATCAACTTGTATTACCCATTGTCTTTCGGTATGAATTGTCTACGTTTGTACCCTTAGATCTGAATATCGATTGAAAGTTGGTTCTGGATGTATGTAGTCACCATACGTCTGTTTCGGTATCTAGGAGTGCTTTCATGAGTGGAGTAAACTCACTCCCATCGTTGCACTTTCATACTATGAAATGGAATCAATTGACGTATGAAAGTGCAACCTTGGCAAGGTTGAGGAACACACTTCATGAAGAAGTAATGCAAAGCAAGTGACCATTCATTATGGGATGGTTGGCGTTGCAATACTCCACACTTCTCGTAGTTAGTTATCCGAAAAGAAACTAAGTCTACAAGATACTAACTGATTAGAATCTCTTTGCAGGTTGTTTTATTATGTTGCATGTTTTGATCCATGTGTAGTGGCGTGAAACCCGATAACATCCTAGTGGTTTTTAATCATTGTTTACAACCCTAATTTCTACTTTCTTGCTTTTACTTTTCTCGCACTTAGTTTAAACAACCAAATCAAACTTTCGATCTAAATATCAACCGTTAAGTAATTAGGTACGAATAAAACATTTTCCATCTTGATTAATTCTAATCAAGATCGTTGTCCCGAGGATTCGACCCTTAAACTATACTACGATAAGACTTCCGCGAGTCCTAGAATACATGGGTGGAGATCTTACCATAGTACAAGCAAGGCTAAACCTAGAGATTCATCATCTCTAGGATTTTTAGTGGCGTTGCAAAACTCCATCAAAAATTGGCGCCGTTGCCGGGGAACGAACGGAACGTTTTAGTTTTTACTTAACAACTTCTTGGTTGATTAGGATTTTTACACTTTTCCTTGATAACTACTCCAAATTTTCTTGACCTCTTTGCTTCCTTTCATCATCTAACCGAGTGAATTTCTTCCTACTCAGGTAGAAAACGTGTATGCAAACCCCGCATCACATCAGATTCTCCCCTGAACCATAGTACGACTCTGAGGTAGAAAGAAGTTTCCACTGAAGGATTAGACTTAACTGCCAAAGAGCCAGACAGATGGCTGAAGAGCAACACCTCGTTGCAGAAAGAGTTAACGCCGCCATAGCTGCACAACGAGCACAACTTATCACTGACACTCGTGCTCAAGTGCAGGCCGAGATTCGAGCTGAGGAACAATCATGCATCCAAGCTGAGAATGCCGCTGCTCAATTAGCATTAAGAAACAAGCAACTTCGGGACTACGCAGTCCCAAAGAATTATGAAGATGATCACCCAGTCCGACCACCGATTATTAACATACCAAACTTTGAAATCCGGACGCAATGGATCCTGATCATGCAAGGCATCTCTTTCTCTGGAGGATCTGGAGACGATTGCATGGATCATCTTAAGAGATTCAAGTCACTCTGCCGACTTGTACCTCAAGCAGGAGTTGCCTTGGAAGCAATAATGTTACACCTCTTCCACTTCACCTTATCTGGAAGAGCGCTAAGTTGGTACAATGCTTTAGATAGGCACCCTATCATCACTACTTGGACTCCCTTAGAAGAAAAGTTTCTTGAGAAATTCTTTCCACCTTCACTAACCTATGAGATTAGGGGGCAGATCAACCATTTTGCCCAACTACCCAGAGAAACACTTGCAGAAGCTTGGGAAAGATTCAAGGAACTCCTGAGAAAGTGCCCTCACCATGGCATATCCCAAAATCAACTGATTGAAACATTCTATAGAGGAGTAAGTGATGATATCAAGCAGTTTTTAGACTCCTCATCTAGAGGAAACTTCATGAGAAAGAACTATGAAGATGCTTGGAATATAGTTACATTAGGGGCCGAGAACCAATCCAATTGGGGAAGGTCGTCTAACCAATCCAAGGGAGTTCTTAAAGTCTACAAGGCTGAAGAATCTATGGAACTCAAGGCCATTGCAGATGCCTTGAAGACTATTGCTAGCAAGCAACAAGCTCTCGAAACTTCTTTCAGAGAATACGACAAGAAGAAAAGCTCCCAGGTTCAACAAGTAAAAGCAGCTACTAGAACTTGTGAAGCCTGTCATGCATCTGATCATCCCACACTATCATGTGGTCTATTATACAATGTTATGATGGATCTACAACCACCAGTGCCGCAATATGAACCCATTATTGAACATCCCGAGGACCAAATGCCAGAGCAAGTCAACTCCATTCAATCAATACCTGGCCAGGTGTATTACAATCCAGATAAACCAAGAAACCACCCTGGTTTTCAATATGGGAATCCTGCAGGGACTGCCAATCCACAACAACAGACACAAGGCAGATCTTTCAATAGACAACCACCAGGATTTCAGAATAACTTCAACCAAAATCAAGGGAATTATAGAAATGGTTTCCAAAGATCCAATTATCCTAGGAATCCCTCTTACCAATATACCCATCCAGGACTGCACCCACAGCTGCAACAACCTCAGTTGCAGCAGCCACAACAACCACAGTTAACCGCACCTCCACAGCAACCACAAGGGCAGTAAGTCACTCAATATCAATAGAGGAGTGCCCCTTCCCAACCATCTGATGAAATTTATTTGATTAGACAGATGCTTCAATCTCAGCAAACTATGCTTGCGAACCAAAAGGCTCAACAAAAGGCTGTAGAGGCCCAATTAGCACAGATTGCTGCTCAGATGAAACCACCAGCATGTACCTTTACTGGGCAACCAGAGGCAAACCCAAGGCATGACCAAAATAGACCTGAGCAACTAAATGCTGTCACCACAAGGTCTGGTCGTGTCCTTCCTGATACCACTAGAATCATCCATGATGATGATAATGATTTAGCTATTCTTTCCCCAACAGAAAGCTCAACCCAGGAAAAGGAAAATCTACTAAAACCACTGAAAGAGAAAAAGAAAAGGAACCAATGCCAGAAGTTCCACCCAGAATTCCTTATCCGGAGAGGCTGAAAGGAACCAAAATGGACACTAGGTTCCAGAAATTCAAAGAAGTTATGAAGAAACTATACATTGATATACCATTCCTCGATGCTCTTTCCGAAGTGCCCGCTTGGGCCAAATACTTGAAAACCCTTCTATCAAGAAAATATATGACAGAAGAGCACGAAACAGTGAAACTAGCTCAGACCACTTCAGAGATTCTGCTTAACAAAATGCCAAAGAAAAAGAAGGACCCAGGTTCCTTCGGTATTCAGTGTTCAATTGGAAATGGCTCCAGCAAGAAGGGATTAGCAGATTTAGGAGCAAGTATATCCATTATGCCCTATTCTATGTGCAAAAGATTAGGCTTCACTGATTTGTTACCTACGACAATGACAATTCAGTTAACCGACTCTACCATAACTGCTCCCCTTGGAATCATTGAAGATATACATGTCAGGATAGGAATGAATTCTTATGTTCCGTGCGATTTCGTTATTATGGACATACAAGAAGACCTAAGATACCCGATAATCTTCGGCAGACCTTTCCTAGCTACTGCCCGAGCGCTTATCGATGTAGAAGTAGGAACTATTATCTTGAGACTTGGGAAGGAAGCTTTCCAGTTCAGAGTCCTTAATAGCATGAAAGGTCCAAGCATTCAAGAGGAAGTCTTTCCCTGGACGCTATATATCAAATGTCCCAATTAGAAATGTCTGAACCCTCCGATGATTTGGAAGATATCTTGACAAATCCGGAAGTAGAATTCTCGGTAAATGAACTTGTGCAAGAATGCCTTCAATACTTAGAAAAAGCTGAAGAAGACCCAACGACCACCTTTGAAGAACTCAAGGCCGTCACCATTATAGAAGCAACGGAGCCACCTAAGGCTCCTGAAATAAAATCTCTACCTGAGGGACTCAAACATGCCTTTCTTGACAACGAGAAACTTTGTCTAGTGATTATCAGCTCCACCCTGGAGGTGGACCAAGAAAACAGACTTCTTGATGAACTAAAGAGACACAAGAAAGCTATCGGATACAAGATGACTGACTTGACGGGTATAAATCCAGCTTTATGCATGCACAGATTGCCTATGGTGGAAGAATTCAAACCATCAAGGGAACATCAAAGAAAGTTGAACCCTAATCTCAAGGAGGTAGTTCACCTCGAGGTTCTCAAACTTCTGAAAGCAGGTATCATCTACCCAATCTCGGATTCTCAATGGGTAAGTCTCGTGCAGGTGGTCCCAAAAAAAGGGGGGGACCACTGTTGTTCTTAATGATAAGAATGAACTAGTACCTACTAGAACAGTAACTGGGTGGCGAATGTGCATCGACTACCAAAAACTTAACAAAGAAACAAGGAAAGATCATTTCCCCTTGCCCTTCTTGGATGAGGTTCTCGAACGAATCACTCACCAAAAAATTTTCTGTTACCTTGATGGATATTCAGGATTTTACCAAATCCCAATCCATCCTGAAGATCAGGAAAAAACCACCTTTACTTGTCCTTTTGGAACATATGCCTTTAGAAGGATGCCTTTCAGGTTATGCAATGCACCCGCAACCTTCCAAAGATGTATGACTGCTATCTTCGCCGGATTAACAGAATCTATCATGGAAGTCTTCATGGATGATTTTTTTTGTATACGGAAATTCTTTCGACGACTGTTTACTCAATCTAGGAAAAGTCCTACAAAGATGTGAAGACACCAACCTGATCTTGAATTGGGAAAAATGTCACTTTATGGTGACTGAAGGTGTGGTCCTAGGACATCGAGTAAGTGAAAAAGGGATTGAAGTGGATAAAGCAAAGGTCGATGTCATCTCAAAGCTAACTCCACCTAAAGACATCAGAGGAGTCAGGGCATTCCTTGGTCATGCAGGATTCTACAGAAGATTTATAAAAGATTTTTCAAAGATAGCAAAGCCAATGACTCACCTACTAACCAAAGAAGCAGATTTTATATTTGACCAAGAATGCATTAATAGCTTCACAACTCTGAAGAATGCCCTTATCTCTGCCCCTATTCTAAGAGCTCCTGACTGGTCACAACCGTTTGAAATTATATGTGATGCTAGCGATTATGCTATAGGGGCAGTCCTTGGACAAAGGATTGACAAAAAGCCTTACGTCATATATTACACCTCCAAGACGCTTGATGAGACACAGAAGAACTATACTACCACCGAAAAAGAGTTCCTGGCAGTTATCTATGCTTTTGAAAAGTTTTAGTCTTACCTAATCGGGTCAAAAGTCATAGTATATACTGACAATTCTGCAATACGATACTTGGTCCAAAAACAAGATGCTAAACCCCGACTTATCAGATGGGTATTAATGCTTCATGAGTTTGATTTAGAGATTAAAGACAAAAGTGGGGTTGAAAATGTCGTCGCGGATCACCTCAGTCGTATTGAATCTAAAGACTCCGATAAAATACCCATTCGAGACTCTTTACCGGATGATCAACTAATGAAGATTACTACTGGATTTCCTTGGTATGCTGATATTGTTAATTATTTGGCAACAGGAATCATCCATTTGTCTGCATCATACCATGACAAAAAGAAATTCATTCATGACGCTAAGAAGTACTTCTGGGACGAGCCCTACCTATTCCGCTTATGCGCAGATGGACTTTTTCGTCGATGCATTCTAGAAATAGAAATCACCCCAGTTTTAGAACACTGTCACTCAGGCCCTACTGGGGGGCACATGAGCTCTAAGAAAACCGCTCTTAAAATTATTCAATCTGGTTTCTACTGGCCAACCATCGCAAAGGATGCACATGAATATGTGCGATCATGTGACAAATGCCAACTATCTGGAGGAATAACTAAACGAAATGAAATGCCTTTGAATATGTGGCAAGAAGTCGAACTCTTTGATGTTTGGGGAGTGGATTACATGGGTCCTTTCCCCCCATCTTACGGATTCACGTACATTCTAGTAGCTGTGGATTACGTTTCGAAATGGGTAGAAGCTCTACCGACCACTTCTTGTGATTCCAAACCAGTCATCAAAATGTTTAAAGAAATAATATTCCCCAGATTTGGCGTTCCAAGAACAATAATATCCGATGGCGGATCTCATTTTCTTGAGCGGAGTTTCAAAGCACTATTAAGAAAATATGGAGTCAAACATAAAGTTTCCACACCTTATCACCCACAGACTTGTGGACAGGTCGAAGTCTCCAACAGGCAACTCAAGGCCATTTTGGAAAAAAGTGTTAATAGGCACCGCACAGACTGGTCTACCAAACTTCCTGATGTTCTATGGGCCTATCGCACAGCTTTCAAAACACCAATTGGAACAACACCATTTCGATTGGTGTATGGGAAGTCGTGTCATCTACCAGTCGAATTATAGCATAAAGCTTGGTGGGCTATCAAGCAATTGAACTTTGATCTCAAGAGTGTCGGTGAATCTAGACAACTTCAATTACAAGAATTGGAAGAGTTGCGAATGACAGCATACCAAAATGCTAGAATTTACAAAGAACAAACCAAGATGTGGCGTGATGGCCACATAAAAAGAAAGGATATAATCATTGGAGATAAGGTTCTCTTATTCAATTCCAGACTAAAATTGTTTTTGGGAAAACTGCGCACAAAATGGTCAGGGCCTTTCACTATCAAACATATCTACCCGACAGGAGCGGTTATTATCCTTGATGATAACGGGGGAGAAAGAACCGTCAACGGTCATAGGTTAAAGAAATACTACATTCCAGCAGACAAATTGCCAAGACAAACTATAGAGATCCAAGATCCTATAACATCAGCATAGCCAGATCAGCATTTCGTCGAGCCAGCGACATTAAACCCAGGCGCTACTTGGGAGGCAACCCAAGATCTGAGTATCATCATTTTTCATCTTCCCTCTTCTTCTTTTTAGTTTAGTTTTCTTTTGAAATATATATACAAAAAAAATCCACATAAACAATATAAACATAAAAATCAAAAACATCAAAAACCTAAACCTCCCCAAACGGTCTCGCGCCCGTTTGGAGTTCAAACGGTCTCACACCCGTTTGGAGTTCAAACGGTCTCGCACCTGTTTGGAGTTCAAACGGTCTCACACCCATTTGGAGTTCAAACAGTCTCACACCCGTTTGGAGTTCAAACGGTCTCCCACCCGTTTGGAGTTCAAACGGTCTCACACCCGTTTGGAGTTCAAACGGTCTCACACCCGTTTGGAGTTCAAACGGTCTCGCACCCGTTTGGAGTTCAAATGGTCTCGCACCCGTTTGGAGTTCAAACGGTCTCACACCTGTTTGGAGTTCAAACGGTCTCGCACCCGTTTGGAGTTCAAACGGTCTCACACCCGTTTGGAGTTCAAACGATCTCACACCCGTTTGGAGTTCAAACGGTCTCGCACCCATTTGACTTCAGGAATTTGTAAGGACGCCCCCCCCCAATCCTATAAATAACACCCACACCCTCCTTTCTCTCTTCTAGAACCTCTCGCTTTCTCTGTTCCACTGTCGTTTCACTCCAGTTTCCGCGCGCACTTTTTCTTCTTCGAGCTCACCGTTATCACCTCCGTCTTCCACCGCCGTTCTCATCTCCGACTGACGCTTCTCCGTCGTCTGTGCGCGGCTCCATTCTTCCGCTCGCTCATCGTCGCTTCCTTCCGGCCCTTCTTCTTCCGCCGTCGTCGCCTAACAGGTAGAGTTTTCTCTCGCGGTTCTCGCTACTGCCGTCGCCGTCGCCGTCGCCACCGCCGACGAGCATTTTTCGGCTTCCCTCCCGCCGTCCCTCGCCGCCAAACGACCTGGCTCTTCGTCTTCCCGACGGTCTGCTCCAAACGGGTTTGCACCCATTTGGACGAAGGACCGTTTGGCCCCAAACGGTCTCCAAACCGTTTGGTGCCAAACGACCTTGCACCCGTTTGGACGAAGGACTGTTTGGCCCCAAACGGTCTCCAAACCGTTTGGTGCCAAACGACCTTACACCCGTTTGGAACCAAACGGTCTTGGATCCGTTTGGAACCAAACGGTCTCGAACCCGTTTGGATCCAACCAAACCTCAAAAATACTGTTCTATTCTAATAAACTTGTTTAAATTCAAATTTCAGAACTCTAACTTTTGTTTTCTTGACAAAAATTTCAGAATGGCCTCCCCCGCAAAACAACCAACAGGAACAGCCGACAAACCTTTTTGGACTAAGGAGGAATTAATTGCTGACCGGGCGAAGTTTCAGCAAATCACTGACCACTATGAAAAAACTAGAACGGTCCCAGCAAAGGTGGACCTGATCAAAGTCATGCATGAGATAAAACGCATCAACCACTGCTTAGCAGAAGAACCTTCTGAAGAGGAGGTCGAAGAAATCTCATCTGATGACCCCTCAGAATATGAGCCTTCATCGGAGGCAGAATCCCCTACCAAAAAGTCCTTGGGGAAGAGGAAGGCCCAAGCAACCACTTCAGCACCACAACCGAAGAAGAGGGCAAGGAAACAGATTCACCCTATCACTGCAAGGGAACAAACCCTAGCAGGTTTCATTCCACCATCCTCCATTCAACCAACCACCACCATCACCGCCACCCCTGCCACCATTACCATTCCTATTTCCCCCCCCCCAATTACCACCATAGCACCACCACCAGAAAATCTTCACATCCATACCCTCCCATCCATTAAACAAACTCTAAAACCGACAAAGTATGTTTGCCCAAGCATACTTATGAAGATGGGGATCTACAATAGAATCCTCACCTTGCTAGACAATTCCAATCTTTCTCGACTTTGTTTTGTCACCGAATCCTCATACGTTGAGCCTACAATGGAATTCTTCACTTTTTTCACTAGAGAAGCAGTGGACACTTTCGATAAAGCACAGGACGGTGGTGATCGTAGAATATCCACCAGAATCTTCAACAACAAAGTGGTCATAACTGAAAATATGCTGAATGAAATCTTTATAGACAACCAAGAGTAGCTGAAGAAAGCCAAGGCTATTGGCACAGACAACACCAAGTTCAACAAACACAACTTCTGGAAATCTTTAACGGGGCTACCAGTTTATGATGCAAAAACTTGTAAAGCATCAAACATTCAATCGGGTCTAGTGCGCACACTTCACAAAATCCTTGATGGCGCACTCTTCCCCAGGTCAGAAGGAGGAAATGTAATCCTCTCAGACCTCTTTGTTATCTGGTCCATCCTAAATGGGTTGCCAGTCAACATTGGGCGTCTTATCATTCAAAAACTACCAGCTTACACCCTAGGAAAAAATATGTATGGGTGGTCTTATCACATCAATTATCAAATACCTTAAGATGGATAGACTTCTACCTAGATGCACAAAAATAAAGGGCGACATCCTTACAAATGAACAAACGTTGAAGAACTCCTTCATCATAAAAGACAAGGATGGCAAGCTACACTACGTCTTCTGCCCTACAGCAAAATCCTTCAGAACGTTGCTCCCACTACCAGAACTTGCGGATTATGACAAAGACAAGCTCCTTTTCTCAGATGACGAAATCGCAACACTCATGTCTTCGGTCAAAATCACCGAAAAGAAAGCAACAATGGGACAGACAGAGCTTAGCATAACCGCCTCGGCAGCGAAAACAACAAAAATTCCTGTAAAACGCCCTTCCAGAAGGCTTTTGAAGGAACAAGAGCTGTCGGGAACACCAACTTCCAAACCCCACCCCGAAATAGAACCCACCCTTCCAGAGGAACACATAACAACATCATCACTAGACTCTTTCATAATGAGTCTACATGCTGATCTCGAAACCACCACTCCACCATCCACCATCCCAACATCCACCACCCCACCATCTTCTACCACACCATCCACCATCCCAACATCCACCACCCCACCATCTTCCACCACACCATCCACCACCCCATCATCCTCTACTCTTCCACCTTTTTCCAAATCACCCTTCTTCCCTTCGGGCATCCCATTTTCCGCTACTACGCCCGAATTCACTTCTTTCACCTCAACAGACTTTCCATCCACATTACCGGACTCACTTTTCTCTCCGGATATGTCACCACCCTTCTCATCCGCCGCCGCCCCGACACCGCTAGTGACCCCTTCCACAGTCACTACGCAGTTCGCGGGACCATCAACAGTGTCCTTTCCGCATGACACTACCACCACCATTCCACCCCGACCCCAGCCGCCCCACCCTTCTCTCACTGGGGTCCCCTTCACTAATGTCGGTGAGGAATTCGGACGGCAATTTGACACCATCTGAAACCTCCTCGCCGACCCTTCTAACATATTAAATTCTATTTTTTCTTGTGTGCAGGGTTTAAAAAAGTAGGTCACCAAGATCGACGAGCAAAACTGCGCCATGCCAAGCATCCTCCAAGAAATCCAGCAACGACAAGTTTCAGTGGCTAAGCAAGTTGACCACGTCGACGTCCACTTCAAAACCTTGCCCGGGATGGTCCTTGGAGTCCAAAGCCAGCACAAGGCGATGGCAAAGCAAGTCGAGAAGATATCAATACAGACTCAACCGCTGCCTGAGACCCTCCGCGAGCTCAAGCAGCAACAACAAGCTTTCAGCACGCGCTTGGACGACATCAACATCACCCTCACACAGCTACACAAACGCCAAGAGGAGTCATCAACCAATGAACTTACTCAACTAAGAGCTCAAGTAACTGACCTCACAGCACGACTCCTCTTGGCTGAAGCACGTTATTCTGATTTAAGGGAAACCCACGACGCACTGCTTGAAACACACGAGCACGTGCAAGTGGCATATGACGAGCTTCAATCCATCCATCGTCAGTGCAAGAAGAAAGCACATAAGAAAACAACGGATAAATCAGCAGCAAATGAAGATGATGAAGATTTTGATTCCTCGGCTGACTCCAACAACAGTACCTCCTCAAGTGATGATTCTGATAAACTAGATAATGCTGGGGAGGGTCCCAGCCATGGAACAGAACCCAAACAGCAGATGGATCACCATGACGGTGATAAAGATCCCAAATCCCCACGCAATGATAATGTTAACATGTCATATGGGGACCAATTTCTTGACTATTCCACTATGGGATCCATCGGGGAGGCTGCTAAAGACGCGACTTTCGCTGAGTTCCACCAATGTATAATAGGAACCAGTGCCAGCCCCCCCGCAATAGCTGTCCCACCCCCCTCAGCGCTCAACACGCCAGCAGCTTCACCACATGACGAGGACGAATCAGAACGAGTGCGTTTAGATACTGATGAAGAGCTCAATTCTGCCTCGGACTCAGACGACGACATACAGGGCTATGAGGAAGCTCCAGAACTACCTCCCTCCCCCCTCCACGAGAGCTTCCCCCGCCACCACCCCTACCGCACAAAATGCATGACCTAGATATGGCGGCCATCTCCACATTAGATGCTCAGGATATTTTTATACTGAACACTATCGTGGACAATGTAAAAGCAGGGGACGATATTATCTACCAAAATGCTAAAACAAAGCGCAAGATGACACGTGAAGACTTCCACAACATTCTGCAACCTCGGTCAATGATGCCAATGTCTATCTTCCGTGTCCTTCTCGCCAACTGTATAGAAATGTACAGAAGTCATAAGCGGCAGCAGCCTGTTTTTAATGCCTTTCCTGCCCTATCTTTGGGCCTGCTATACAAGGACATCAAAGAAAAATCAATCGAACGTCTGCGTACCGGTTTAGCACGACGAGCACGTTATCTTACCGTGCCCTTCCAAGTTTCAAATCATTGGTTATTCATGGTTGTTTCCGAGGCTCGGGACGCCACGGTTTATAACTTCTGCAGCGCTGAGCTACCCGTCGGTACAATAAACTTTATGGGTGAAGCAGCTGGTGAAGCAAGATGTATACCCTTTCGGCTGCTTAAGCTAATTTGGGCTGCACGTCCATCTCTCTGCCACAACTGGAGCCAGCCTTGGTTCAAAATAATAAACCCGCAAGTCCAAGCTGACGAGGAATCCGGGGATTGCGCTTTCTGCACCATATGTCACATCCAAGCACTGAACCAAGAAATCCCATTCTCTGCTCTGGTTGCTGAAGATTTTCATTCTTTACGAGGACGTTATGCCATGGAGCTCATCTGTGATAGACGGTTCTTCAAGGACCCGACGATGGCACCAGATGATGTCCCTCGCTACCTCTTCTCCTCTATCCAGCGACCGCAGCGGCGACCCTTCCGACAAACTCTGAAGGAGTCAGAGAAATCAAAGGAACCGGCCTCGACAACCGAGCAAAGCAAAGACGACATTGATCCTTTATCTGCCATCAAACCATCTTTCCCAGACTTTGATCTCAGTGCTTGCAAAGGCCTCTCCGACTACGAACTACGTCTCATCATGTCAAGGCTTTCTGCTGAGAAAGATGAACTCGTGTTCATGTCTGGTGACATTCTCATAATGGCAGACACTCTTCGAGAAACTTTACAATTTAAAGGATCACTCTCTGTAAGCCTAATGGCCGCTTACCAATTTCTCCTAGGCTAAGATAACCCCACAACATATATGGCATCTTCTTATTTGAAGGATGACCTTTTAAAGCTAAAACACTTCGGCGCATATGAAACACTAATCGCCTATCTACAACACACAACGCCGAAGTTCATCATGCTACCCTTCCTCTATCATGAACACTGGCTGCTCCTGGCAACAAATCTACCATAAGGAACAATTACAATTTATAATAGTTCCGACAGCCAGTACAATCCACAACAGAAGAATTATGTCGTGACACCAAAAACACCCACGGAGGTAGTAGCGAAAGAATGTGCTGAAAAATTAATCCATTTTCTAAGTCAGCACACAAAAGCTTACGACAAAGAAAATTTTCACCGCCCTTCCTTCTGCAACAAGTGTCCCCAACAAATTTGACAATCAAACGACTGTGGCTTCCATGTCCTCTATTGGATCTACACCATCATCGTTCTTCAGAAACCAGTAGAGGATATACATGACGTAGACTATCACGCCCTGCGAGGACAATTTGTAGCTAAACTCCTTCAAGCACCAGGGGCAAGCACAGGATTCACTTAGCCTGCGGCCCTTGTCCTCGTACTACTCCACCTATCACTTTGACACTCTGAGGACAGAGTGCGTGATAAGTTAGGGGGGGTACACTAGACAAGGGCGAGGTATCATCTCTATATCCTTCTTTCTCCATCTTCTCCTATTTTTTTTGTATAAATTTTCTCAGTTTCCGTTACACCTTTAGCTTCTTAAGAATGATTCATCTTTAGAATAAAAGTCACCCTCAGCTAACTTTAGAATCAGGTTAGTCCTCAAAAGTAAAATAGCACTTAGACATACAACGGTGACTTAATAATATCTCTCCACCTTGGGTTTTCATGCTCTTGTTTCACTTCTATATCTGACTCTCCATAAGGTCAATATCAAGGCAGAAATAAGCCGAGCTTTCAAGGACGAGAGGGGTATCAGGAAACTTCCGAATTAAGAAGTCTTGCAAGCGGACCACACAATAAGTGCATGTTGAAAAACTCTAAGAACAGCTTTTCTCTCTTCAAATAAAAGAGGCTTGGCCGCCCAAAATTATTTCCAAAAGTAATCCTCAAATCCCAAGCCTGTGAGTTTTTCGAATAAAAGCCAGAGTGTTGAATAAAAACATGAGAGTTGTGCCATACATAAGGACTTATAAGAAGAGACAATAAAGGTCTCACCCGGTCGGTACATTCAGCTTCCCTCATAAAGGCAGATGTGTCGTGCCCGGTAGTGGGACCCTAAGGTTTCTAAATATAAGAGAAGGCTGATAAAGAGCTTACCCGGCCGGTACATTCATCTGCCCTCATGAAGGCAGATGTGTCGTGCCCGGTAGTGGGTCTCTAAAAAGCATAGACAAGCCCTCTCCCACAAAAAGGGAGAGTTACACTTTAAGCCTTTAGCCAACCCTCATACCCACTCTAGTTACCGGTAGGTTCCTCAGAGAGATATAAAGCTGATTAGAGTCAACAACATGCACAGAATAAAAAGTGGTCCCAATGCAAGCTACGAGATACGGAAGGAACTTGAGACCCATGCATCTCTCAAAAACCTAAAAGAGTCAAGGCAAGCAATAAGATCCAATATGATTTGAGGAGAACTCAGGTTGAAAATTGAAACAAGAGTATGGAAACCCTAACTAAATAAAATCGCCTCGCCACTGCATGTCTTAGCTCTATCTAACTTGAGGACAAGCTAGACTCTAAGTTAGGGGGGTGATAACCTCTCACTTTGTGATGCTATTTTATTAGTTTTCCCTTGTTTTCCATACTCTTTTTTAAATAAATTAGAAAGAATCATTAAATCTTTACCTTATTGCTGACACATCAATAGATTAACTTTTCTCTTCTTTATCCTTGCAGAAAAACACAAAAAAAAAATTACAAAAACCCCAAACGGTCCCAAGACCGTTTAAGGCCAAACGGTCCCAAGACCGTTTAAGGCTAAACGGTCCCGAGTCCGCATAAGCTCAAACGAGTCCAGCGCCCAAACGAGTTCGGCACCCAAACGGGTCTAGCGCCCAAACGAGTTCGGTGCCCAAACGAGTTCGGCACCCAAACGAGTTCGGCGCCCAAACGAGTTCGGCGCCCAAATGGGTTCAGCGCCCAAACGGGTCCAGCGCCCAAACGAGTTCGCCGCCCAAACGGGTCCAGTGCCCAAACGAGTTCGGCGCCCAAATGAGTTCGGCGCCCAAACGGGTCTAGCGCCCAAACGAGTTCGGCGCCCAAACGGGTTCGGCGCCCAAACGGGCGGCACCCAAACGGGTCCACCGCCCAAACGGGTTCGGCGCCCAAACGAGTTCGGCGCCCAAATGTGTTCAGCAACCAAATGGGTCCAGCGCCCAAACGGGTCCAGCGCCCAAACGAGTTCGGCGCCCAAACGAGTCCAGCACTCAAACGGGTCCATCGCTCAAACGTGTTCAGCACCCAAACGGGTTCAAGACCGTTTGGGATCCACTTAAGCCTATAAATAAGACCCAAAGGGGTCCTCACACCGGGGGGAGAACTCTCAGACGCCCAAAGGCTGCCTCTCCAGTTCCAGAGCACTCCCATCTTTCATCCATCGCCCCAAGGCTGCCAGTTTGAGATCCACGTTCCATCTTCAAGCTACCTTCTCTCTCAACAACAAAGAAGGTGGGAAGAGAAGATCCATCATCAAAGCATCCACGAAGTATGAAGATCGTTGCTCTCTTCACCAAGGGTTCATCCTTCCCTCCTCCGTGGAGATGACGTTCTTTCTCTCTCTTCTCGCCTCCTTCTTTGTCCTTGATATGAGCGAGTAGTCTCATTCACTAGGGTGCGGGGAGTAGCCCCGCTACCCATGTTTTCATTTCATGCAATGTAATTCAACTGTTTGCAATAGAGATACTCTCCTTTTCAGTTCAACATCAATCGTTAAATGAATGCTTGTTGTTTGATCATCAACTTGTATTACCCATTGTCTTTCGGTATGAATTGTCTATGTTTGTACCCTTAGATCTGAATATCGATTGAAAGTTGGTTCTGGATGTATGTAGTCACCATACGTCTGTTTCGGTATCTAGGAGTGCTTTCATGAGTGGAGTAAACTCACTCCCATCGTTGCACTTTCATACTATGAAATGGAATCAGTTGACGTATGAAAGTGCAACCTTGGCAAGGTCGAGGAACACACTTCATGAAGAAGTAATGCAAAGCAAGTGACCATTCATTATGAGATGGCTGGTGTTGCAATACTCCACACTTCTCGTAGTTAGTTATCTGAAAAGAAACTAAGTCTACAAGATACTAACTGATTAGAATCTCTTTGCAGGTTGTTTTATTATGTTGCATGTTTTGATCCATGTGTAGTGGCGTGAAACCCGATAACATCCTAGTGGTTTTTAATCATTGTTTACAACCCTAATTTCTACTTTCTTGCTTTTACTTTCCTCGCACTTAGTTTAAACAACCAAATCAAACTTTCGATCTAAATATCAACCGTTAAGTAATTAGGTACGACTAAAACGTTTTCCATCTTGATTAATTCTAATCAAGACCATTGTCCCGAGGATTCGACCCTTAAACTATACTACAATAAGACTTCCGCGTGTCCTAGCATACGTGGGTGGAGATCTTACCATAGTACAAGCAAGGCTAAACCTAGAGATTCATCATCTCTAGGATTTTTAGTGGCATTGCAAAACTCCATCAGGTACATAAAGAACATGAAGACTCACAAGTTGTTGTGGAAATTCAAGTTCCAAATGTAACACATGAACCTTGTAGGTCTAGTAGGACACGACTTGAGCCTGAGAGATTTGGATTTCTCATGACTCAAGACAGTGATGAATTGGGCATAGCAGATGAGCCAACTTCCTATCTAGAAGCTACTAAGGGACCAGAATCTGAGAAATGGCTTAAAGCCATGAGATCTGAGAT
This sequence comes from Alisma plantago-aquatica, assembly GCA_963693085.1. NCBI lineage: Eukaryota > Viridiplantae > Streptophyta > Magnoliopsida > Alismatales > Alismataceae > Alisma > Alisma plantago-aquatica. The sequence continues at coordinate 328,951,125 of OY856415.1, forward strand.
GGAATCCATGTACACCAACAAGGTATGGACCTTGGTGGATCCACCTAAAGGGGTAAGACCCATAGGGTGCAAGTGGGTCTTCAAGAAGAAGACTGACATGGATGGAAATGTTCAAACCTATAAAGGTAGATTGGTTGCAAAAGGATTCCGTCAAATTCAAGGTGTTGATTATGATGAGACCTTATCACCAGTTGCCATGGTTAAATCCATCAGGATCATGCTTGCCATTGCAGCTTATCATGACTATGAGATTTGGCATATGGATGTTAAAACAACATTCCTTAATGGGAATTTACTCGAGGATGTGTACATGACACAACCTGAGGGTTTTATCGATCCAAAGGAAGCCAATAAAGTCTGTAAGCTACAAAGGTCAATCTATGGATTGAAGCAAGCATCTCGGAGCTGGAATCTACGTTTTGATGAAGTAGTCAAAAAGTTTAGCTTTAGTCAAAATGAAGATGAACCTTGTGTTTACAAAAGGGTTAGTGGGAGCACAGTCGTATTTCTCATATTGTATGTGGATGACATACTATTGATGGGAAATGACATCCCTACTCTTCAGACAGTAAAAGGTTGGCTAGGGAAGACTTTCTCTATGAAGGATTTAGGCGAAGCATCCTATATACTAGGGATCAAGATCTATAGAGATAGATCTAGAAGGCTTCTAGGCCTAAGCCAGAGCACATACATTGACAAGGTGCTAAAGAGGTTTAGCATGGAGGCTTCTAAGAGAGGTAACTTGCCCATGTCCCATGGGGTTACGATCTCTAAATCCCAATGTCCTAGTTCATGTGATGAACAGGCACGCATGAGTAAGATTCCATATGCATCAGCAATTGGATCTATCATGTACGCAATGTTATGTACTCGTCCTGATGTGTCGTATGCTTTGAGCATGACGAGCTGGAATCAGTCAGATCCAGGTGAATGTCACTGGACAACCGTAAAGAACATCCTAAAGTACTTGAGAAGAACTAAGGATCAATTCTTGGTATACGGTGGTGAGGAAGAGCTCGTGGTAAAGGGTTACACCGATGCTAGCTTCCAAACTGACAAAGATGACTACAGATCGCAATCTAGATTTGTGTTTTGCCTGAACAACGGAGATGTGAGCTGGAAGAGTTCCAAGCAAGAGACGGTTGCGGATTCTACAACAGAGGCCGAATATATTTCCGCATCTAATGCTGCAAAGGAAGCTGTGTGGATCAAGAAGTTCATTTCTGAACTTGGAGTGGTTCCAAGCGCTGGTGATGCAATTGAGTTGTTTTGCAACAACAATGGAGCAATTGCACATGCTAAAGAACCAAGATCGCACCAACGTTCCAAACATATTCTACGGCGGTTCCATCTCATACGAGAGATCGTACAACGAGGAGATGTGAAGATTTGCAGAGTACCTACAGAAAGCAATGTGGCTGACCCGCTCACAAAAGCACTTTCACAGCAGAAACATGACGGACATGTTCGATCACTTGGATTGAGATTCATGAGTGATTGGGTATAAGTGCAAGTGGGAATCAGTTGGTATGTATGCCCATAGAGACTATCATTCGATGATTGTAATGGGATACTATGTAAATGATTTGTAATACTACATTGATCATATCAATAAAGGCAAGTTTCCAATCTATATGTTTGTGTTTTATATTATGAGATGACCATAAAACTTATAGATGTCTATAGAATAATATACTCAATGACATATGTCTTCGGGTTGATGACCTGAACAGTGAGATCATATGTATGCTAAGAGTATGTATTCTTGTTTTGTCCCTAATCGGTTGTTATTGTGGAAATATCCATAGACATCAATAACACATAAGATTATAATGTATGTTGGTTGATGGAAGAATCTCATTATCCATGCTATGGAGATATCAAACCAAATACATAGATACTTGTTAGAGAACAGTGTATCGGATAGACCCACCTTGAGAGTGACACATGGATACCATGATTGGTAGTTGGAGTCACATCTCATAATGATGGTGGTGATTGTGGTTCTTAGACCTGAAGTCACTACACTTATCACATGTCGTTCGGTGTACTTTGACATCATCCACCGTGGTCCTGAATAAGGATTGCTATAAAGATGGTGCTTGGGTGCACTGTGACACATGGGGATGATTGTGAGTGATGTAGATGGAATTTGTCCTTCCTACGGGAGTTTGATATTCCGGCCACTTGATAAGCGAGACTGAGAAATGCATGGCCATGCTGATGTGAGTCAATATGTGATATTGAGCTTACATATATCTCAGACAGTCTACTCTAGTTCAAGGAACATGGATTGAACGTTGAAAAGGATAACAATTCCATGACTCGAGTTCAATCCGGATATCAGTGACAAAGGAACTATACAATCACTGTAACACCAGTCATGAATGATAGGTCAAGTTGTTCTCCAACTTCTCCAATTACTTGGGTGGAAATGAAGTCTTGCTAGATACCAATCATTGCTTGTGAAATCATAATATGATTATAGATATCACTGCCAACGTAATTTAGAGCCTACCGGGTCACACGCATAGGATGTATTGGAATAGGAGTATAATTGTGGATTTGATTGGAATTGCTCCGAATCACATTGATTACTAAAATGTTTATGTAATGGATTAGAACAATATTGGAGTGACTGGCTCTAAGTGCAAGTGGGAGTCTGTTGGTATATGTATGCCCGTAGAGCCATCCCAAGCGATTGCATGGAGTCAGATATTAATTAATCAATTAATGTGATTATTTGGTTAATTAATGAATTCCGGAATATTCTAATTATTCCATGAGTGTTTTAATTAACGCAACGTTTCTGTTTACTGATGGGTTTAGGAAACCCTACTTCCCTTCGTATCCTATTTAAAGGAGGATCGACGGCCCATATCTATATAAGATATAGAGAGGTTTTTCCGTTTACGCTCATGTACGTAAACCTAGTTGTCGCCATCCTTAAGAGCGAAAGAAGAGCAATGCGCCGCTAGCACGCCGCCGCAGAGACATACTCCTTCCCGCCGGCTTAGGAAGCGCGACGTGGAGTTCCGTCCATCCGCGTGGACGAAGTAGAGACGCAGACGCATTGACGCATGCGTTTGGAGGACGTCGACGACCACCTGTACGCGCTACGAGCAACGTACGTCACCGTCGCAAAGGAGCATCTCCCGATCAACCTGGGACAGTGAACAGGAGAGAAGATCCGTCCGTGTTTGACAAGCAACTGTGGGCTCTGATCTCCAAACCATAACATAAACACGATTAAAACTTAGCGGAAGCGAATCGGTAATCAGCGGAAGACAAAAATCACGGGAAATTAAAACTTTTCGAGACAAGAGCTTGGATCCATAAAACTCCTTTCATAAAGAGAGGTAACTGTTTACATCTCAGGATAATTACTTCTTGAGTAATTATATACATCAAGATACAAAATCTCAAGATCACATAACACAAGACTCCAAGACCTGAGAGTACAGAGGACACATAGGACTGACTCTAACTACACCACATGGCAGGACAAATCTCCACCTGAGATTACTGCTGCCTCTGGTGCTGGTGCTGCTGAGACTGGTCACCTGTAGGCTGGTTCCTTCGTCTCCGACGTCCACCTAAAAAGTTGAAGCCTACGGGGTGAGACAATTATACATAATTGTCCCAGCGAGAGTTATAACTCTTCGCCAGAAGCTTTATTATAACATCAAAGATTATTTTAAACAGTAAAGCCTTCAAAGCATTCTATAACAGTTGCAGGTATAACAAGATCTCTGCAATTTAGAAGATATGGAGAATATCAACATTATTGCAATGTAACATCAATCAACTAACTTGGAGTCATCTCTAACAAGTTATACTACATGGTTGATTATGTTTTACAAACAACATTATGCCCTGTGGAGATGAGGCTTACCACTCATACTCCAACTGATCGCTGAGAAGCCGCATCAGTATCATACATAGGTCATTAAGAGAGCCGGATTCTCATGACCTTCACCTTCCTCAGTCAGTAAGAGGATCACTTGTAGGACATCTCGTGTCTCTACTACTATAGCTCACCAGGGTAAACTGGTCCTTCGCTATTCTAGAGTCACAGTGGCGTTCTGTACTCTCTTCGTCATCAGGAGGTTACATATTTACCTACCACTGATACGGATATCTGTGCTGTCTTCGTCATCAGGAGGTTTCATGTTTACCTACCACTGATACGGTATGGAACTATAGTGAAGGATGGATGGATTACACATCTACATCACTTTCCTACACTAGGATGTAAGGTTCTACACATCCATGTACCCCACATACTCAAAAGTATGTGCTTCAGGAGTTCCCTGAGGAAAACCTGTTTCACCATCATTTAATTTCTGACAATGATGGATCTATGATCAGGGCTCTACATTATACTTGATTAGTTAGGTACATTCAGTATTCTTTAACAGCATACATTGTTCTGCAAACAATAACAATAGCATATCAGCTATAAAAGAAGAATACTAAATGTAACAGGCCTAACTCATATCAATCATCATTTCTCATTATCCTCATCACAAGTCATCTCTAAGGCATGACCTTGATGGTATTTATGGCTCTCATAGCCCAATATCAGCATAGGATGCCACTGGCAAGGCATCAGATTACTTTACTTATTCATAAGGCTAACAACATGCCTTTAATGAATATAACATCAACATCCATACTTGGATATGATTACCTTCATATCAGAACCTGCATGGTTAATACATCTGATAAAGGTAATGCAACAATAAGGAATGTACTTCCTACTCTTGTCATAAGAGCTAAATCTCTAACTCAAATCAAATAGAGTTTAATACTCAAAAGCATGCCATTACCCTTGCATTAGAGTTTACTATTCTCATCACATGTCATCACCCTTGAATTAGGGTTTACTATTCACATTACATGTCATTACCCTTGAATTAGGGTTTACTATTCACATCAAGGTGAATTAAACTCATAACATCATCATGTATGAGTAACATCTTCATTGATACTCTTGGATTAGTTAAAGGTTCATCATTTATCATAATTAGGGTTTCTATGATCTCACACAGGTGGATCATACCCTAATTATGCTCATTTCTGTGTATTGGGGATGCTTCAATTGAGTTTCCATTTAAAAAGGGTACTTTCTCTCTCTAGAAGTACTTTCTCTCTCTAGAAGTACTTTCTCTCTCATCATAAGGTTAGGTGATGTCAACATCACTCTAAAACAGGTTGGGTTGAGTCATCATAGGCTAACATAGCCAAAAACATCACCATTAAGTGATTAGAGTTACTTTCTCTCTCTAGGGTACTTTCTCTCTCTAGAGTACTCTCTCTCTCATCATACTAATGGTTGATGATAACATTAGACTAGATCAAGTTGGATAGAGTCATTATGACTAAAAACATCATTCTCATGTAATTAGTTTGAATTGAGCAAGGTATAACTCAATTGACCCTTCAGGGGTATTTTGGTAATTCACCCCATTGATCATCATCATGGTCAAAAACCTTAGTCAAATAACCCCTTACTATCCTAGATTATCATTAGGGTTTGATTTGGGCAATATTGAACCATTTACATCATCAAATGATTGAATGAGGTCAACCTTGAATCACATTGATTGCTTTCAATCATTAATCATCAATTGGGTTGAGATTGGTTGAGTGTTGACCGTTTGCCCACTTTGACCATCCAAGACCGCGAGCCTCTTTCTAGCTCCAAGACCGCGAGCCCCCTTAGGCTTCAAGACCGCGAGCCTCTTCAAGGGTTCAAGACCGCGAGCCCCCTTAGGCTTCAAGATCGCGAGCCTCTTCAAGGGTTCAAGACCGCGAAGCCTCCCATTGGTTCAAATTAATGTTGAGACCGCGAAGACCAATTTGAGTTGAGACCGCGAGGGTCATGAAGACCATTTGCCCTTCTTTGTCCTCAGGACCGTGAGGCCCTTCGCGGTCTTGAGACCGCGAGCCTCCTCTCGGTCTTGAGACCGTGAGCCCCCTCACGGTCTTGAGACCGCGAGCCCTCTCACGGTCTTGAGACCGCGAGGCTCTCATGGTCTCAGCCGCTTGGTCCTTCAACAAGGCTCAAAGATGCAACCGATAATGTCAACCCATACTGAAGCCCTCAAATGGTCAAAGTTATGTTGACCACTTATGGACTTAGTCAATTAAGATTATGCTTGATCACTTGGTCATTCAATTGGCCCATAATGGTTAAAATCGATTCAATTAGGGTCTATCAATGTTCACCCATCAACACTCAACAATGTGCATCAACACAAGGTTGAACCCTTGAATTGAGCTCCAATTGGGCCCAAACTTGGCCCAAACGGTCTTGAGGTCATGTGGGTGGACCCCACATGGTCTTAAGACCGTTTGCCCAAGATTTTATCAAAGTCTAAGGTGATTTGATAGGGGTTGAACCATGATTGACCCACAAAACATAATTTTGATTAAATTGATAACTTATTTGCAATTGGGTCCTCAATTGGTCAAATTACTCAACCCTAGACCTTCAAACGGTCTTGGGTGATTGTCCTCTCGGTCTTGAGACCGTTTGGATGAGTTCCAAACGGTCTTGAGACCGTTTTCCCATCAAATTTTTGGATTCTAGTGCAGATTCATCAAGGTTGAACAAATTGAGTTGATGATTATATCAATATTTAATTGCAATGTAACTTGGTGTAAAAGTGCCTTCAATTGGTCAACAAATCTTGACCCCAGACCTCCAAATGGTCTTGGTTGATTGCCCTCGCGGTCTTGAGACCGTTTGGTGACCCCCAAACGGTCTTGAGACCGTTTGCCCAAAAGGCAATTTCAGACCGTTTGAAAATCAGCAATTAATTCATTTAAAGTTGTGACTTAAAAAGGTCATATCTCCCGATTCCTTAGGATTTAGTCTCCCAAATTTTGAGGGTAATTAACCTATATAGTTAGGAACAGATTTCTTATACGTTCCACGCTCGGTCAACGGGGCCAAACGGTCTTGAGACCGTTTGCCCTGTCGCGGTCTCGAGACCGTTTGCTCACCTCGCGGTCTTGAGTCCGAGAGAGCAAACTGTTAGGACCGTTTAAGGAAAAGAAAAGCGGTGGGTTTTTCTTGGAAATCACGCCTTCATCTTCTAGCTCAAGAACAGTACAGATATCCCACGGGTTTGCTTGCAAAATAGCAGGGAAAAGTAGGGAAACACTAAGAGCTATCATCAAAACGCATATAAAGATGCACATAGTAAAGCATGGGTTTAGAGTTATAAAACCCGCCTAAAGCTTGCTTCTTGAGCTCCAAGCTTTCCAGCTCCAAGCTCTAATGGCGTCCTTGAGTTCCCACAGGTTGGCCAAGGTGAAAACTCCAAGGAAGGACGAAGAGAGATGGCTAGAAAGATAGGGTTTCGAGAATTAGCCATGAAGCTGACCTTGAATTTGAATTCTAACCATGGAATTAGGCAAGAAGAGGGGTTTAAACCTACCTTGCACCCCTTGGTCGTCCTCCTTAGCTCCAAGGCAGTCCTTGGTCGTCTTTGGTGAAATGAAACAGTAAGGGAACGAAGGGTGAGTTCCCTTGCAACTAAGGGAAGGAGAGCTTATATACATGGGGTAGGATCTTCAACATTAGTTCATAAGTTTCCCTTAATTCCAACTAAGTCCTTCCTTTATTACTTGCTCGTCCCTTCCTCTTTATTCTAAGGACAAACCTTATCTTAAGTTATAGAAAAGAAGGCAAGGAAGAACAATCTAATAATAAAGTTCATACTTAAAGGGATATTGCACATATACCCTGATTATTCACTCACAAGGTATATCTCATAACTTGATAATTCAATTGAGGTGACTCCCTCATCATTTCTTCTCTAAATGATGGCAAGAGTCTAAAAAGATACATTAGATGACATATTTCACAATTTGTATCCCTTAATTTGGGTAAATTGCATTTTACCCCAATTTAAGGTTTCAAGCACTGGGATTGCTTCCACAGCTGCACCTTGGTGCTCTAGCTTGGGAAATCCCTCAAACTTTGCCAAAGAGATTCTCATGATGTCTCAACATCAGAGGAACATCTCATCATGTGCAAATTGCAAGCTAACCCTTCTAACTGGGTAAATTGCACATAGGTCCCTGTATATCAAAACAATGCTACAACTTTAAATAAAAAGGAGCAACTACTGAAATATATGTTTCTGAGAAACTTAATTACATGCTCAGAGTTAATCACAAAGATTTAATTACATATTTAGGCAAAACACCTAGGGTTGACTCATAACCCAGGTCAGGGATGTTAAAAATTATCCACCCCTTACAAGGATTTCATCCCCGAAATCGATAAAACATACTAAGAGAAAAGGGCAGGATACTTCCTTCTCATCTCATCCTCTAACTCCCAAGTGGCTTCTTCAATACCACGATGGTTCCAGAGGACTTTCACTAGACTTATATCTTTCTTCTTTAACTTTTTAGTTCATTTATCAAGGATTGACATTGGTCCCTCCTCATAGGATATGTCATCATTCAATTCTACTTCCATAGGTTGTAGAACTGACTCGGTGTCTGGGTGACATTTCTTCAACATAGAAATGTGAAACACAGGATGTAACCTTTGTAATTCTGGGGGAAGCTCTAGTTTATATGCTACCTTTCCAATCCGTTCAATGATTGGATAAGGCCCCATATATCTAGAAGCTAACTTCCCCTTCCTTCCAAAACGAAGGACCCCTTTCCAAGGTGAGACCTTAAGATACACTCTGTCTCCAACCTGGAACTCTAAGGGTCTACGACGTTTGTCAGCATAAGATTTCTGCCTATCCTGAGCAGTCTTAATCTTATGTTGTATAACTTTAATCTTTTCTGTGGTTTGCTGCACTAGGTCAGGACCTAACAACTGGTGCTCACCAGTCTCAAACCAACACAAGGGTGATCTACAACGTCTACCATATAAGGCTTCATAAGGTGCCATATCAATACTATGCTGATAGCTATTGTTATAGGCAAACTCTATCAAGCTTAGGTGTAGATCCCAACTTCCGGTGAACTGGAGAACACATGCTCGCAACAGGTCTTCTAAGGTTTGTATGGTCCTTTCCGACTGTCCATCAGTCTGTGGATGAAAGGCTGTACTAAACTTTAGCTTAGTGCCTAAGGCACTGTGCAACTGTTCCCAAAAACGACTTGTAAACTGAGGACCTCTGTCAGAAACTATTGTGACAGGAACTCCGTGCAAACGCACTATCTCTTGAACATACAACTCTGATAACCTTTCAGCAGAATATGTTGTTTTGACAGGCAAGAAATGTGCTGTCTTAGTCAACCTATCAACAATTACCCAAATGGAATCATGTCCTTTGCTTGTCCTGGGTAGGCCAACAACAAAGTCCATGGTCACATGGTCCCATTTCCACTGTGATATGGGTAAAGGTTGCATTGTTCCTGCAGGCTTCTGGTGTTCAACTTTAACTTGCTGACACACAGGGCACCTCAGAACAAACTCTGCAACGTCCTTCTTCATCCCAGGCCACCAATACAGATCCTTCAAATTCCGATACATCTTGGTGCTCCCTGGATGCATAGCATACATGGAAGAATGGGCTTCTTCCAGGACTAACTTCCTTAAGTTGTCCACATCCGGCACTATCATTCTTCCATTATAACAAGCTACTTGATCTTTTGAGTCATGAAACCCATCTTGCTTCTCATTTCCATACTCAGATCTTATATGTTGAACTGCAGCATCACCTAGTTGTGCTTCTTTAATCTGCTCTCTTAGGGTAGGTTTAATATGCATCTCAGCTAACAAACCGGCTAGCAATGACACCGTCAACTGTACATTGTTTTGCCTTAAAGAGATAAGCATATCTCTCCTAGAGCATACTAAAGAGTTTAGTTGTGCTCTATTCATGGTTGATGTTGCTGATTTCCTACTCAAGGCATCTGCAACAACATTGGCCTTGCCTGGATGGTAATCAATTGTACAGTCGTAGTCCTTGATTAACTCCATCCAGCGACGTTGCCTCATGTTGAGCTCATGCTGAGAGAAGATATACTTAAGGTTTTTGTGGTCTGTGAAAATCTGGAATGTCTCTCCGTAGAGATAATGCCTCCAGATCTTCAAAGCATGAACCACAGCTGCTAACTCTAGATCGTGTGTCGGATAATTCTCCTCGTATTTCTTAAGTTGTCGGGAAGCAAAAGAAATCACTTGTTTATCCTGCATCAACACACATCCAAGCCCATTCTTGGAAGCATCACAGAAAACTACATATCCTTTTCCTTGTTCAGGTAACACTAACACAGGTGCACTTGTCAACTTCTCCTTCAGTAACTGGAAAGATTGTTGACACTTATCACTCCAAGAAAAAGGAACATCTTTCCGGGTTAACTTGGTCAAAGGTAAAGCTATAGAACTAAAGTTCTTAATGAACCTTCGATAATAGCCAGCTAACCCCAAGAAACTTCGAATCTCCGTCGGTGTCTTCGGTTGTTCCCATTGTAGAACAGATTCTACCTTTGTAGGGTCAACACGAATTCCCGAGGCGGATATCACATGTCCAAGAAAAGATACCTCCGGCAGCCAGAACTCACACTTGCTAAATTTAGCATACAACTTATGTTCTCTTAGCAAGGTCAAAGCTTGGCGAAGATGCTGCTCATGCTGCTGGGCATCCTTACTATAAATCAGTATGTCATCTATGAAGACGACAACACACTGATCCAGGAAAGGTCGAAAAACTCTATTCATGAGTTCCATAAATGCAGCTGGTGCATTGGTTAGTCCAAATGACATAACTGTGAACTCATAGTGACCATATCTTGTCCTAAAGGCAGACTTGGATATGTCACTATTCTTAATACGGAGTTGGTGATATCCAGACCTCAAGTCTATCTTTGAAAAGACCGTTGCACCACGCAACTGGTCAAAGAGATCATCAATCCTCGGCAGAGGATACTTATTCTTTATTGTTACTTTATTGAGTTGTCTATAGTCGATGCACAACCGCATTGACCCATCTTTCTTTTTAACAAACAAGACCGGAGCACCCCAAGGTGAAGTACTCGGTCGGATAAAACCTCTCTCAAGTAGCTCTTGAAGCTGTTTCTTGAGTTCTGCCATCTCGGCAGGAGCCATTCTATACGGAGTTTGAGCTATGGGTTTCGTATCTGGAATCAGATTGATTTCAAAGTCAATCTCCCGAGGTGGTGGTATACCAGGAAGTTCTTCAGGAAACACATCCTCGAATTCCCTGACTATGGGAACTTCAGCAGGATTGGTCCTTTCCTTGGTAACATCTACCACATGGGCTAAGAATGCATAACATCCTTGCCTCAACAGCTTATCAGCACCCATAGCTGATACAAGACAGGTGGGCAGAATCTTTCTTTCTCCTTGAAAGATCCATGTGCTGCTTTCATCAGCAAACACAGCCAACTTGGACTCACAATCCAAGACAACTCTATACCTTTCCAAGGTATCCATCCCGAGGATTATATCAAATCCCTGCATATCAAGTGGTATAAGATCCACTTGAATGCGATGGTCAGAAAAGAAAAGGATGCAGGGAGAACATACCTCCTGCAAAACGGCAGACCCACTCAACGGAGTCTCTAACAACAAACTATCTGCCCTATGACTAACAGTCACATTGCAGTTACGAATCACTTCACGAGTGATGAAAGAGTGTGTAGCACCCGGATCAATCAGAACAGATACATCACAGGATATAGACATATCAGAATATAAAAGTTTCATCTGACCTGCCACTACCCGTGGATTGACCACTGCTTCAGGTGGGTTCATAGCATAGAACCTCGCAGTCGCCTGGTGTTGAGGTGGTGCTGATGATCCAGCTTGAGACGCTTGTCCACGTCCTCGAGCTGCTCCTTGATGTTGTCTATTCTGAGATCCCTGTTGATTCTGTCTCGGGGGTTGTTGTGTCACACCGACAGGCCTAGAACGACAATCCTTCATCAAGTGTCCCACCTTACCACAGTTGTAGCAACTCTTCTCCTGTTGCTGTGGTCTGGGTGGTCCAGTAACTGACACTGATGTAGAATTGTGCGTCCCTTGAAGTGGTTGACTCCGTCCTCTACCTCTGCTTGGTGTCCATTGAGTTTGAAAACTCGATCTGGGTGGTGGAGGGTTAGGTGCAGAGAATCTAGGTCTCTTGGAATCCCTAGATGAAGAACCCTGGAACTGTGGATATCTTTTATGGGTTTGTCTTTTCTCAACCACAGATCTCTCTATCCTTCGGACTGACTCAACGAAGGTAGAGAATCTCTCTCTGTTTTCTAAGGCAGACACAGGGGTTGACATATCGGAAATCAAACCCTTTTCGAATCTTCTGATTCTTTCCTCATCCGTAGCAGCCATGTGCGGACAGAACCGCAACAACTCCATGAACTTAGCTTCATACTCACTAATGTTCATCATACCCTGCCTTAGTTTCTCAAACTGGGAGATCTTCTCATCTAGGAAGGTCTTTGGAAAATATCTATTGATAAATTCCCGATGAAACTCTTCCCATGAGAATTCTACTCCAGGTCTCTTCTGCTCTTCCATGTTCCACCAGTGACCAGCACTGCCTTTGAGAAGATAGACAGCATGTCTAACCTTCTCAGCTTCCGGAATCATAAGAATCCTGAAAGCCTTCTCCAACTCTGTCAACCATAAGTCAGCATCTGCAGGGTCGGCAGTTCCGAAGTACTCGGTAGCTCTGACACGACGAAGTCGTTCGAACGTCTTACCGATACCTTGTGCTTCAGGCTGGACAGGTTCCCTAGGTGCAGGAATGGGCATCCTATCGGTTATATGTGTCATGGCAGTCATAAACTGCCCGAACATCGTCTGTACAGCTGGATCACTCATGTCAGCTGGGTTGAACTGGGGTGGCTCTCTTGGCGACTCAGGGGAAAGTTGTTCTATTCTCGGAACTCTTGCACCACCTCGAGGTGCACTAGCACTACTCTCTGCCACGTGCTCATCACGATGTTTTGACATTCTTATGTATCTTCTTCTCCTGAGGAGCAGAAGATTCTATTAGATAAGGAAGGAGTACCAAAGGTAGACTCAACATCCTAAGTCCTATGCCTCTGTAGACTCAACTGAACCTGGAGCTCTGATACCACTACTTGTGGGCTCTGATCTCCAAACCATAACATAAACACGATTCAAACTTAGCGGAAGTGAATCGGTAATCAGCGGAAGACAAAAATCACGGGAAATTAAAACTTTTCGAGACAAGAGCTTGGATCCATAAAACTCCTTTCATAAAGAGAGGTAACTGTTTACATCTCAGGATAATTACTTCTTGAGTAATTATATACATCAAGATACAAAATCTCAAGATCACATAACACAAGACTCCAAGACCTGAGAGTACAGAGGACACATAGGACTGACTCTAACTACACCACATGGCAGGACAAATCTCCACCTGAGATTACTGCTGCCCCTGGTGCTGCTGCTGCTGAGACTGGTCACCTGTAGGCTGGTTCCTTCGTCTCCGACGTCCACCTAAAAAGTTGAAGCCTACGGGGTGAGACAATTATACATAATTGTCCCAGCGAGAGTTATAACTCTTCGCCAGAAGCTTTATTATAACATCAAAGATTATTTTAAACAGTAAAGCCTTCAAAGCATTCTATAACAGTTGCAGGTATAACAAGATCTCTACAATTTAGAAGATATGGAGAATATCAACATTATTGCAATGTAACATCAATCAACTAACTTGGAGTCATCTCTAACAAGTTATACTACATGGTTGATTATGTTTTACAAACAACATTATGCCCTGTGGAGATGAGGCTTACCACTCATACTCCAACTGATCGCTGAGAAGCCGCATCAGTATCATACATAGGTCATTAAGAGAGTCGGATTCTCATGACCTTCACCTTCCTCAGTCAGTAAGAGGATCACTTGTAGGACATCTCGTGTCTCTACTACTATAGCTCACCAGGGTAAACTGGTCCTTCGCTATTCTAGAGTCACAGTGGCGTTCTGTACTCTCTTTGTCATCAGGAGGTTTCATATTTACCTACCACTGATACGGATATCTGTGCTGTCTTCGTCATCAGGAGGTTTCATGTTTACCTACCACTGATACGGTATGAAACTATAGTGAAGGATGGATGGATTACACATCTACATCACTTTCCTACACTAGGATGTAAGGTTCTACACATCCATGTACCCCACATACTCAAAAGTATGTGCTCCAGGAGTTCCCTGAGGAAAACCTGTTTCACCATCATTTAATTTCTGACAATGATGGATCTATGATCAGGGCTCTACATTATACTTGATTAGTTAGGTACATTCAGTATTCTTTAACAACATACATTGTTCTGCAAACAATAACAATAGCATAGCAGCTATAAAAGAAGAATACTAAATGTAACAGGCCTAACTCATATCAATCATCATTTCTCATTATCCTCATCACAAGTCATCTCTAAGGCATGACCTTGATGGTATTTATGGCTCTCATAGCCCAATATCAGCATAGGATGCCACTGGCAAGGCATCAGATTACTTTACTTATTCATAAGGCTAACAACATGCCTTTAATGAATATAACATCAACATCCATACTTGGATATGATTACCTTCATATCAGAACCTGCATGGTTAATACATCTGATAAAGGTAATGCAACAATAAGGAATGTACTTCCTACTCTTATCATAAGAGCTAAATCTCTAACTCAAATCAAATAGAGTTTAATACTCAAAAGCATGCCATTACCCTTGCATTAGAGTTTACTATTCTCATCACATGTCATCACCCTTGAATTAGGGTTTACTATTCACATTACATGTCATTACCCTTGAATTAGGGTTTACTATTCACATCAAGGTGAATTAAACTCATAACATCATCATGTATGAGTAACATCTTCATTGATACTCTTGGATTAGTTAAAGGTTCATCATTTATCATAATTAGGGTTTCTATGATCTCACACAGGTGGATCATACCCTAATTATGCTCATTTCTGTGTATTGGGGATGCTTCAATTGAGTTTCCATTTAAAAAGGGTACTTTCTCTCTCTAGAAGTACTTTCTCTCTCTAGAAGTACTTTCTCTCTCATCATAAGGTTAGGTGATGTCAACATCACTCTAAAACAGGTTGGGTTGAGTCATCATAGGCTAACATAGCCAAAAACATCACCATTAAGTGATTAGAGTTACTTTCTCTCTCTAGGGTACTTTCTCTCTCTAGAGTACTCTCTCTCTCATCATACTAATGGTTGATGATAACATTAGACTAGATCAAGTTGGATAGAGTCATTATGACTAAAAACATCATTCTCATGTAATTAGAGTTTGAATTGAGCAAGGTATAACTCAATTGACCCTTTAGGGGTATTTTGGTAATTCACCCCATTGATCATCATCATGGTCAAAAACCTTAGTCAAATAACCCCTTACTATCCTAGATTATCATTAGGGTTTGATTTGGGCAATATTGAACCATTTACCTCATCAAATGATTGAATGAGGTCAACCTTGAATCACATTGATTGCTTTCAATCATTAATCATCAATTGGGTTGAGATTGGTTGAAAGTGTTGACCGTTTGCCCACTTTGACCCTCCAAGACCGCGAGCCTATTTCTAGCTCCAAGACTGCGAGCCCCCTTAGGCTTCAAGACCGCGAGCCTCTTCAAGGGTTCAAGACCGCGAGCCCCCTTAGGCTTCAAGATCGCGAGCCTCTTCAAGGGTTCAAGACCGCGAAGCCTCCCATTGGTTCAAATTAATGTTGAGACCGCGAAGACCAATTTGAGTTGAGACCGCGAGGGTCATGAAGACTGTTTGCCCTTCTTTGTCCTCAGGACCGCGAGGCCCTTCGCGGTCTTGAGACCGCGAGCCTCCTCTCGGTCTTGAGACCGTGAGCCCCCTCACGGTCTTGAGACCGCGAGCCCTCTCACGGTCTTGAGACCGCGAGGCTCTCATGGTCTCAGCCGCTTGGTCCTTCAACAAGGCTCAAAGATGCAACCGATAATGTCAACCCATACTGAAGCCCTCAAATGGTCAAAGTTATGTTGACCACTTATGGACTTAGTCAATTAAGATTATGCTTGATCACTTGGTCATTCAATTGGCCCATAATGGTTAAAATCGATTCAATTAGGGTCTATCAATGTTCACCCATCAACACTCAACAATGTGCATCAACACAAGGTTGAACCCTTGAATTGAGCTCCAATTGGGCCCAAACTTGGCCCAAACGGTCTTGAGGTCATGTGGGTGGACCCCACATGGTCTTAAGACCGTTTGCCCAAGATTTTATCAAAGTCTAAGGTGATTTGATAGGGGTTGAACCATGATTGACCCACAAAACATAATTTTGATTAAATTGATAACTTATTTGCAATTGGGTCCTCAATTGGTCAAATTACTCAACCCTAGACCTTCAAACAGTCTTGGGTGATTGTCCTCTCGGTCTTGAGACCGTTTGGATGAGTTCCAAACGGTCTTGAGACCGTTTGCCCATCAAATTTTTGGATTCTAGTGCAGATTCATCAAGGTTGAACAAATTGAGTTGATGATTATATCAATATTTAATTGCAATGTAACTTGGTGTAAAAGTGCCTTCAATTGGTCAACAAATCTTGACCCCAGACCTCCAAACGGTCTTGGTTGATTGCCCTCGCGGTCTTGAGACCGTTTGGTGACCCCCAAACGGTCTTGAGACCGTTTGCCCAAAAGGCAATTTCAGACCGTTTGAAAATCAGCAATTAATTCATTTAAAGTTGTGACTTAAAAAGGTCATATCTCCCGATTCCTTTGGAGTTAGTCTCCCAAATTTTGAGGGTAATTAACCTATATAATTAGGAACAGATTTCTTATACGGTCCACGCTCGGTCAACGGGGCCAAACGGTCTTGAGACCGTTTGCCCTGTCGCGGTCTCGAGACCGTTTGCTCACCTCGCGGTCTTGAGTCCGAGAGAGCAAACTGTTAGGACCGTTTAAGGAAAAGAAAAGTGGTGGGTTTTTCTTGGAAATCACGCCTTCATATTCTAGCTCAAGAACAGTACAGATATCCCACGGGTTTGCTTGCAAAATAGCAGGGAAAAGTAGGGAAACACTAAGAGCTATCATCAAAACGCATATAAAGATGCACATAGTAAAGCATGGGTTTAGAGTTATAAAACCCGCCTAAAGCTTGCTTCTTGAGCTCCAAGATCTAATGGCGTCCTTGAGTTCCCACAGGTTGGCCAAGGTGAAAACTCTAAGGAAGGACGAAGAGAGATGGCTAGAAAGATAGGGTTTCGAGAATTAGCCATGAAGCTGACCTTGAATTCGAATTCTAACCATGGAATTAGGCAAGAAGAGGGGTTTAAACCTACCTTGCACCCCTTGGTCGTCCTCCTTAGCTCCAAGGCAGTCCTTGGTCGTCTTTGGTGAAATGAAACAGTAAGGTAACGAAGGGTGAGTTCCCTTGCAACTAAGGGAAGGAGAGCTTATATACATGGGGTAGGATCTTCAACATTAGTTCATAAGTTTCCCTTAATTCCAACTAAGTCCTTCCTTTATTACTTGCTCGTCCCTTCCTCTTTATTCTAAGGACAAACCTTATCTTAAGTTATAGAAAAGAAGGCAAGGAAGAACAATCTAATAATAAAGTTCATACTTAAAGGGATATTGCACATATACCCTGATTATTCACTCACAAGGTATATCTCATAACTTGATAATTCAATTGAGGTGACTCCCTCATCATTTCTTCTCTAAATGATGGCAAGAGTCTAAAAAGATACATTAGATGACATATTTCACAATTTGTATCCCTTAATTTGGGTAAATTGCATTTTACCCCAATTTAAGGTTTCAAGCACTGGGATTGCTTCCACAGCTGCACCTTGGTGCTCTAGCTTGGGAAATCCCTCAAACTTTGCCAAAGAGATTCTCATGATGTCTCAACATAAGAGGAACATCTCATCATGTGCAAATTGCAAGCTAACCCTTCTAACTGGGTAAATTGCACATAGGTCCCTGTATATCAAAACAATGCTACAACTTTAAATAAAAAGGAGCAACTACTGAAATATATGTTTCTGAGAAACTTAATTACATGCTCAGAGTTAATCACAAAGATTTAATTACATATTTAGGCAAAACACCTAGGGTTGACTCATAACCCAGGTCAGGGATGTTACAAATTATCCACCCCTTACAAGGATTTCATCCCCGAAATCGATAAAACATACTAAGAGAAAAGGGCAGGATACTTCCTTCTCATCTCATCCTCTAACTCTCAAGTGGCTTCTTCAATACCACGATGGTTCCAGAGGACTTTCACTAGACTTATATCTTTCTTCTTTAACTTTTTAGTTCGTTTATCAAGGATTGACATTGGTCCCTCCTCATAGGATATGTCATCATTCAATTCTACTTCCATAGGTTGTAGAACTGACTCGGCGTCTGGGTGACATTTCTTCAACATAGAAATGTGAAACACAGGATGTAACCTTTGTAATTATGGGGGAAGATCTAGTTTATATGCTACCTTTCCAATCCGTTCAATGATTGGATAAGGCCCCATATATCTAGAAGCTAACTTCCCCTTCCTTCCAAAACGAAGGACCCCTTTCCAAGGTGAGACCTTAAGATACACTCTGTCTCCAACCTGGAACTCTAAGGGTCTACGACGTTTGTCAGCATAAGATTTCTGCCTATCCTGAGCAGTCTTAATCTTATGTTGTATAACTTTAATCTTTTCTGTGGTTTGCTGCACCAGGTCAGGACCTAACAACTGGTGCTCACCAGTCTCAAACCAACACAAGGGTGATCTACAACGTCTACCATATAAGGCTTCATAAGGTGCCATATCAATACTATGCTGATAGCTATTGTTATAGGCAAACTCTATCAAGCTTAGGTGTAGATCCCAACTTCCGGTGAACTGGAGAACACATGCTCGCAACAGGTCTTCTAAGGTTTGTATGGTCCTTTCCGACTGTCCATCAGTCTGTGGATGAAAGGTCGTACTAAACTTTAGCTTAGTGCCTAAGGCACTGTGCAACTATTCCCAAAAACGACTTGTAAACTGAGGACCTCTGTCAGAAACTATTGTGACAGGAACTCCGTGCAAACGCACTATCTCTTGAACATACAACTCTGATAACCTTTCAGCAGAATATGTTGTTTTGACAGGCAAGAAATGTGCTGTCTTAGTCAACCTATCAACAATTACCCAAATGGAATCATGTCCTTTGCTTGTCCTGGGTAGGCCAACAACAAAGTCCATGGTCACATGGTCCCATTTCCACTGTGATATGGGTAAAGGTTGCATTGTTCCTGCAGGCTTCTGGTGTTCAGCTTTAACTTGCTGACACACAGGGCACCTCAGAACAAACTCTGCAACGTCCTTCTTCATCCCAGGCCACCAATACAGATCCTTCAAATTCCGATACATCTTGGTGCTCCCTGGATGCATAGCATACATGGAAGAATGGGCTTCTTCCAGGACTAACTTCCTTAAGTTGTCCACATCCGGCACTATCATTCTTCCATTATAACAAGCTACTTGATCTTTTGAGTCATGAAACCCATCTTGCTTCTCATTTCCATACTCAGATCTTATATGTTGAACTGCAGCATCACCTAGTTGTGCTTCTTTAATCTGCTCTCTTAGGGTAGGTTTAATATGCATCTCAGCTAACAAACCGGCTAGCAATGACACCGTCAACTGTACATTGTTTTGCCTTAAAGAGATAAGCATATCTCTCCTAGAGCATACTAAAGAGTTTAGTTGTGCTCTATTCATGGTTGATGTTGCTGATTTCCTACTCAAGGCATCTGCAACAACATTGGCCTTGCCTGGATGGTAATCAATTGTACAGTCGTAGTCCTTGATTAACTCCATCCAGCGACGTTGCCTCATGTTGAGCTCATGCTGAGAGAAGATATACTTAAGGTTTTTGTGGTCTGTGAAAATCTGGAATGTCTCTCCATAGAGATAATGCCTCCAGATCTTCAAAGCATGAACCACAGCTGCTAACTCTAGATCGTGTGTCGGATAATTCTCCTCGTATTTCTTAAGTTGTCGGGAAGCAAAAGAAATCACTTGTTTATCCTGCATCAACACACATCCAAGCCCATTCTTGGAAGCATCACAGAAAACTACATATCCTTTTCCTTGTTCAGGTAACACTAACACAGGTGCACTTGTCAACTTCTCCTTCAGTAACTGGAAAGATTGTTGACACTTATCACTCCAAGAAAAAGGAACATCTTTCCGGGTTAACTTGGTCAAAGGTAAAGCTATAGAACTAAAGTTCTTAATGAACCTTCGATAATAGCCAGCTAACCCCAAGAAACTTCGAATCTCCGTCAGTGTCTTCGGTTGTTCCCATTGTAGAACAGATTCTACCTTTGTAGGGTCAACACGAATTCCCGAGGCGGATATCACATGTCCAAGAAAAGATACCTCCGGCAGCCAGAACTCACACTTGCTAAATTTAGCATACAGCTTATGTTCTCTTAGCAAGGTCAAAGCTTGGCGAAGATGCTACTCATGCTGCTGGGCATCCTTACTATAAATCAGTATGTCATCTATGAAGACGACAACACACTGATCCAGGAAAGGTCGAAAAACTCTATTCATGAGTTCCATAAATGCAGCTGGTGCATTGGTTAGTCCAAATGACATAACCGTGAACTCATAGTGACCATATCTTGTCCTAAAGGCAGACTTGGATATGTCACTATTCTTAATACGGAGTTGGTGATATCCAGACCTCAAGTCTATCTTTGAAAAGACTGTTGCACCACGCAACTGGTCAAAGAGATCATCAATCCTCGGCAGAGGATACGTATTCTTTATTGTTACTTTATTGAGTTGTCTATAGTCGATGCACAACCGCATTGACCCATCTTTCTTTTTAACAAACAAGACCGGAGCACCCCAAGGTGAAGTACTCGGTCGGATAAAACCTCTCTCAAGTAGCTCTTGAAGCTGTTTCTTGAGTTCTGCCATCTCGGCAGGAGCCATTCTATACGGAGTTTGAGCTATGGGTTTCGTATCTGGAATCAGATTGATTTCAAAGTCAATCTCCCGAGGTGGTGGTATACCAGGAAGTTCTTCAGGAAACACATCCTCGAATTCCCTGACTATGGGAACTTCAGCAGGATTGGTCCTTTCCTTGGTAACATCTACCACATGGGCTAAGAATGCATAACATCCTTGCCTCAACAGCTTATCAGCACCCATAGCTGATACAAGACAGGTGGGCAGAATCTTTCTTTCTCCTTGAAAGATCCATGTGCTGCTTTCATCAGCAAACACAGCCAACTTGGACTCACAATCCAAGACAACTCTATACCTTTCTAAGGTATCCATCCCGAGGATTATATCAAATCCCTGCATATCAAGTGGTATAAGATCCACTTGAATGCGATGGTCAGAAAAGAAAAGGATGCAGGGAGAACATACCTCCTGCAAAACGGCAGACCCACTCAATGGAGTCTCTAACAACAAACTATCTGCCCTATGACTAACAGTCACATTGCAGTTACGAATCACTTCACGAGTGATGAAAGAGTGCGTAGCACCCGGATCAATCAGAACAGATACATCACAGGATATAGACATATCAGAATATAAAAGTTTCATCTGACCTGCCACTACCCGTGGATTGACCACTGCTTTAGGTGGGTTCATAGCATAGAACCTCGCAGTCGCCTGGTGTTGAGGTGGTGCTGATGATCCAGCTTGAGACGCTTGTCCACGTCCTCGAGCTGCTCCTTGATGTTGTCTATTCTGAGATCCCTGTTGATTCTGTCTCGGGGGTTGTTGTGTCACACCGACAGGCCTAGAACGACAATCCTTCATCAAGTGTCCCACCTTACCACAGTTGTAGCAACTCTTCTCCTGTTGCTGTGGTCTGGGTGGTCCAGTAACTGACACTGATGTAGAACTGTGTGTCCCTTGAAGTGGTTGACTCCGTCCTCTACCTCTGCTTGGTGTCCATTGAGTTTGAAAACTCGATCTGGGTGGTGGAGGGTTAGGTGCAGAGAATCTAGGTCTCTTGGAATCCCTAGATGAAGAACCCTGGAACTGTGGATATCTTTTATGGGTTTGTCTTTTCTCAACCACAGATCTCTCTATCCTTCGGACTGACTCAACGAAGGTAGAGAATCTCTCTCTGTTTTCTAAGGCAGACACAGGGGTTGACATATCGGAAATCAAACCCTTTTCGAATCTTCTGATTCTTTCCTCATCCGTAGCAGCCATGTGCGGACAGAACCGCAACAGCTCCATGAACTTAGCTTCATACTCACTAATGTTCACCATACCCTGCCTTAGTTTCTCAAACTGGGAGATCTTCTCATCTAGGAAGGTCTTTGGAAAATATCTATTGATAAATTCCCGACGAAACTCTTCCCATGAGAATTCTACTCCAGGTCTCTTCTGCTCTTCCATGTTCCACCAGTGACCAGTACTGCCTTTGAGAAGATAGACAGCATGTCTAACCTTCTCAGCTTCCGGAATCATAAGAATCCTGAAAGCCTTCTCCAACTCTGTCAACCATAAGTCAGCATATGTAGGGTCGGCAGTTCCGAAGTACTCGGTAGCTCCGACACGACGAAGTCGTTCGAACGTCTTACCGATACCTTGTGCTTCAGGCTGGACAGGTGCCCTAGGTGCAGGAATGGGCATCCTATCGGTTATATGTGTCATGGCAGTCATAAACTGCCCGAACATCATCTGTACAGCTGGATCACTCATGTCAGCTGGGTTGAACTGGGGTGGCTCTCTTGGAGACTCAGGGGTAGGTTGTTCTATTCTCGGAACTCTTGCACCACCTCGAGGTGCACTAGCACTACTCTCTGCCACGTGCTCATCATGATGTTCTGACATTCTTATGTATCTTCTTCTCCTGAGGAGCAGAAGATTCTATTAGATAAGGAAGAAGTACCAAAGGTAGACTCAACATCCTAAGTCCTATGCCTCTGTAGACTCAACTGAACCTGGAGCTCTGATACCACTACTTGTGGGCTCTGATCTCCAAACCATAACATAAACACGATTAAAACTTAGCGGAAGCGAATCGGTAATCAGCGGAAGACAAAAATCACGGGAAATTAAAACTTTTCGAGACAAGAGCTTGGATCCATAAAACTCCTTTCATAAAGAGAGGTAACTGTTTACATCTCAGGATAATTACTTCTTGAGTAATTATATACATCAAGATACAAAATATTAAGATCACATAACACAAGACTCCAAGACCTGAGAGTACAGAGGACACATAGGACTGACTCTAACTACACCACATGGCAGGACAAATCTCCACCTGAGATTACTGCTGCCCCTGGTGCTGCTGCTGCTGAGACTGGTCACCTGTAGGCTGGTTCCTTCGTCTCCGACGTCCACCTAAAAAGTTGAAGCCTACGGGGTGAGACAATTATACATAATTGTCCCAGCGAGAGTTATAACTCTTCGCCAGAAGCTTTATTATAACATCAAAGATTATTTTAAACAGTAAAGCCTTCAAAGCATTCTATAACAGTTGCAGGTATAACAAGATCTCTGCAATTTAGAAGATATGGAGAATATCAACATTATTGCAATGTAACATCAATCAACTAACTTGGAGTCATCTCTAACAAGTTATACTACATGGTTGATTATGTTTTACAAACAACATTATGCCCTGTGGAGATGAGGCTTACCACTCATACTCCAACTGATCGCTGAGAAGCCGCATCAGTATCATACATAGGTCATTAAGAGAGCCGGATTCTCATGACCTTCACCTTCCTCAGTCAGTAAGAGGATCACTTGTAGGACATCTCGTGTCTCTACTACTATAGCTCACCAGGGTAAACTGGTCCTTCGCTATTCTAGAGTCACAGTGGCGTTCTGTACTCTCTTCGTCATCAGGAGGTTTCATATTTACCTACCACTGATACGGATATCTGTGTTGTCTTTGTCATCAGGAGGTTTCATGTTTACCTACCACTGATACGGTATGGAACTATAGTGAAGGATGGATGGATTACACATCTACATCACTTTCCTACACTAGGATGTAAGGTTCTACACATCCATGTACCCCACATACTCAAAAGTATGTGCTCCAGGAGTTCCCTGAGGAAAACCTGTTTCACCATCATTTAATTTCTGACAATGATGGATCTATGATCAGGGCTCTACATTATACTTGATTAGTTAGGTACATTCAGTATTCTTTAACAGCATACATTGTTCTGCAAACAATAACAATAGCATAGCAGCTATAAAAGAAGAATACTAAATGTAACAGGCCTAACTCATATCAATCATCATTTCTCATTATCCTCATCACAAGTCATCTCTAAGGCATGACCTTGATGGTATTTATGGCTCTCATAGCCCAATATCAGCATAGGATGCCACTGGCAAGGCATCAGATTACTTTACTTATTCATAAGGCTAACAACATGCCTTTAATGAATATAACATCAACATCCATACTTGGATATGATTACCTTCATATCAGAACCTGCATGGTTAATACATCTGATAAAGGTAATGCAACAATAAGGAATGTACTTCCTACTCTTGTCATAAGAGCTAAATCTCTAACTCAAATCAAATAGAGTTTAATACTCAAAAGCATGCCATTACCCTTGCATTAGAGTTTACTATTCTCATCACATGTCATCACCCTTGAATTAGGGTTTACTATTCACATTACATGTCATTACCCTTGAATTAGGGTTTACTATTCACATCAAGGTGAATTAAACTCATAACATCATCATGTATGAGTAACATCTTCATTGATACTCTTGGATTAGTTAAAGGTTCATCATTTATCATAATTAGGGTTTCTATGATCTCACACAGGTGGATCATACCCTAATTATGCTCATTTCTGTGTATTGGGGATGCTTCAATTGAGTTTCCATTTAAAAAGGGTACTTTCTCTCTCTAGAAGTACTTTCTCTCTCTAGAAGTACTTTCTCTCTCATCATAAGGTTAGGTGATGTCAACATCACTCTAAAACAGGTTGGGTTGAGTCATCATAGGCTAACATAGCCAAAAACATCACCATTAAGTGATTAGAGTTACTTTCTCTCTCTAGGGTACTTTCTCTCTCTAGAGTATTCTCTCTCTCATCATACTAATGGTTGATGATAACATTAGACTAGATCAAGTTGGATAGAGTCATTATGACTAAAAACATCATTCTCATGTAATTAGTTTGAATTGAGCAAGGTATAACTCAATTGACCCTTCAGGGGTATTTTGGTAATTCACCCCATTGATCATCAGCATGGTCAAAAACCTTAGTCAAATAACCCCTTACTATCCTAGATTATCATTAGGGTTTGATTTTGGCAATATTGAACCATTTACATCATCAAATGATTGAATGAGGTCAACCTTGAATCACATTGATTGCTTTCAATCATTAATCATCAATTGGGTTGAGATTGGTTGAGTGTTGACCGTTTGCCCACTTTGACCCTCCAAGACCGCGAGCCTCTTTCTAGCTCCAAGACCGCGAGCCCCCTTAGGCTTCAAGACCGCAAGCCTCTTCAAGGGTTCAAGACCGCGAGCCCCCTTAGGCTTCAAGATCGCGAGCCTCTTCAAGGGTTCAAGACCGCGAAGCCTCCCATTGGTTCAAATTAATGTTGAGACCGCGAAGACCAATTTGAGTTGAGACCGCGAGGGTCATGAAGACCGTTTGCCCTTCTTTGTCCTCAGGACCGCGAGGCCCTTCGCGGTCTTGAGACCGCGAGCCTCCTCTCGGTCTTGAGACCGTGAGCCCCCTCACGGTCTTGAGACCGCGAGCCCTCTCACGGTCTTGAGACCGCGAGGCTCTCATGGTCTCAGCCGCTTGGTCCTTCAACAAGGCTCAAAGATGCAACCGATAATGTCAACCCATACTGAAGCCCTCAAATGGTCAAAGTTATGTTGACCACTTATGGACTTAGTCAATTAAGATTATGCTTGATCACTTGGTCATTCAATTGGCCCATAATGGTTAAAATCGATTCAATTAGGGTCTATCAATGTTCACCCATCAACACTCAACAATGTGCATCAACACAAGGTTGAACCCTTGAATTGAGCTCCAATTGGGCCCAAACTTGGCCCAAACGGTCTTGAGGTCATGTGGGTGGACCCCACATGGTCTTAAGACCGTTTGCCCAAGATTTTATCAAAGTCTAAGGTGATTTGATAGGGGTTGAACCATGATTGACCCACAAAACATAATTTTGATTAAATTGATAACTTATTTGCAATTGGGTCCTCAATTGGTCAAATTACTCAACCCTAGACCTTCAAACGGTCTTGGGTGATTGTCCTCTCGGTCTTAAGACCGTTTGGATGAGTTCCAAACGGTCTTGAGACCGTTTTCCCATCAAATTTTTGGATTCTAGTGCAGATTCATCAAGGTTGAACAAATTGAGTTGATGATTATATCAATATTTAATTGCAATGTAACTTGGTGTAAAAGTGCCTTCAATTGGTCAACAAATCTTGACCCCAGACCTCCAAATGGTCTTGGTTGATTTCCCTCGCGGTCTTGAGACCGTTTGGTGACCCCCAAACGGTCTTGAGACCGTTTGCCCAAAAGGCAATTTCAGACCGTTTGAAAATCAGCAATTAATTCATTTAAAGTTGTGACTTAAAAAGGTCATATCTCCCGATTCCTTTGGAGTTAGTCTCCCAAATTTTGAGGGTAATTAACCTATATAATTAGGAACAGATTTCTTATACGGTCCACGCTCGGTCAACGGGGCCAAACGGTCTTGAGACCGTTTGCCCTGTCGCGGTCTCGAGACCGTTTGCTCACCTCGCGGTCTTGAGTCCGAGAGAGCAAACTGTTAGGACCGTTTAAGGAAAAGAAAAGCGGTGGGTTTCTCTTGGAAATCATGCCTTCATCTTCTAACTCAAGAACAGTACAGATATCCCACGGGTTTGCTTGCAAAATAGCAGGGAAAAGTAGGGAAACACTAAGAGCTATCATCAAAATGCATATAAAGATGCACATAGTAAAGCATGGGTTTAGAGTTATAAAACCCGCCTAAAGCTTGCTTCTTGAGCTCCAAGCTTTCAAGCTCCAAGCTCTAATGGCGTCCTTGAGTTCCCACAGGTTGGCCAAGGTGAAAACTCCAAGGAAGGACGAAGAGAGATGGCTAGAAAGATAGGGTTTCGATAATTAGCCATGAAGCTGACCTTGAATTCAAATTCTAACCATGGAATTAGGCAAGAAGAGGGGTTTAAACCTACCTTGCACCCCTTGGTCGTCCTCCTTAGCTCCAAGGCAGTCCTTGGTCGTCTTTGGTGAAATGAAACAGTAAGGGAACGAAGGGTGAGTTCCCTTGCAACTAAGGGAAGGAGAGCTTATATACATGGGGTAGGATCTTCAACATTAGTTCATAAGTTTCCCTTAATTCCAACTAAGTCCTTCCTTTATTACTTGCTCGTCCCTTCCTCTTTACTCTAAGGACAAACCTTATCTTAAGTTATAGAAAAGAAGGCAAGGAAGAACAATCTAATAATAAAGTTCATACTTAAAGGGATATTGCACATATACCCTGATTATTCACTCACAAGGTATATCTCATAACTTGATAATTCAATTGAGGTGACTCCCTCATCATTTCTTCTCTAAATGATGGAAAGAGTCTAAAAAGATACATTAGATGACATATTTCACAATTTGTATCCCTTAATTTGGGTAAATTGCATTTTACCCCAATTTAAGGTTTCAAGCACTGGGATTGCTTCCACAGCTGCACCTTGGTGCTCTAGCTTGGGAAATCCCTCAAACTTTGCCAAAGAGATTCTCATGATGTCTCAACATCAGAGGAACATCTCATCATGTGCAAATTGCAAGCTAACCCTTCTAACTGGGTAAATTGCACATAGGTCCCTGTATATCAAAACAATGCTACAACTTTAAATAAAAAGGAGCAACTACTGAAATATATGTTTCTGAGAAACTTAATTACATGCTCAGAGTTAATCACAAAGATTTAATTACATATTTAGGCAAAACACCTAGGGTTGACTCATAACCCAGGTCAGGGATGTTACAAATTATCCACCCCTTACAAGGATTTCGTCCCCGAAATCGATAAAACATACTAAGAGAAAAGGGCAGGATACTTCCTTCTCATCTCATCCTCTAACTCCCAAGTGGCTTCTTCAATACCACGATGGTTCCAGAGGACTTTCACTAGACTTATATCTTTCTTCTTTAACTTTTTAGTTCGTTTATCAAGGATTGACATTGGTCCCTCCTCATAGGATATGTCATCATTCAATTCTACTTCCATAGGTTGTAGAACTGACTCGGTGTCTGGGTGACATTTCTTCAACATAAAAATGTGAAACACAGGATGTAACCTTTGTAATTCCGGGGGAAGCTCTAGTTTATATGCTACCTTTCCAATCCGTTCAATGATTGGATAAGGCCCCATATATCTAGAAGCTAACTTCCCCTTCCTTCCAAAACGAAGGACCCCTTTCCAAGGTGAGACCTTAAGATACACTCTGTCTCCAACCTGGAACTCTAAGGGTCTACGACGTTTGTCAGCATAAGATTTCTGCCTATCCTGAGCAGTCTTAATCTTATATTGTATAACTTTAATCTTTTCTGTGGTTTGCTGTACCAGGTCAGGACCTAACAACTGGTGCTCACCAGTCTCAAACCAACACAAGGGTGATCTACAACGTCTACCATATAAGGCTTCATAAGGTGCCATATCAATACTATGCTGATAGCTATTGTTATAGGCAAACTCTATCAAGCTTAGGTGTAGATCCCAACTTCCGGTGAACTGGAGAACACATGCTCGCAACAGGTCTTCTAAGGTTTGTATGGTCCTTTCCGACTGTCCATCAGTCTGTGGATGAAAGGCCGTACTAAACTTTAGCTTAGTGCCTAAGGCACTGTGCAACTGTTCCCAAAAACGACTTGTAAACTGAGGACCTCTGTCAGAAACTATTGTGACAGGAACTCCGTGCAAACGCACTATCTCTTGAACATACAACTCTGATAACCTTTCAGCAGAATATGTTGTTTTGACAGGCAAGAAATGTGCTGTCTTAGTCAACCTATCAACAATTACCCAAATGGAATCATGTCCTTTGCTTGTCCTGGGTAGGCCAACAACAAATTCCATGGTCACATGGTCCCATTTCCACTGTGATATGGGTAAAGGTTGCATTGTTCCTGCAGGCTTCTGGTGTTCAGCTTTAACTTGCTGACACACAGGGCACCTCAGAACAAACTCTGCAACGTCCTTCTTCATCCCAGGCCACCAATACAGATCCTTCAAATTCCGATACATCTTGGTGCTCCCTGGATGCATAGCATACATGGAAGAATGGGCTTCTTCCAGGACTAACTTCCTTAAGTTGTCCACATCTGGCACTATCATTCTTCCTTTATAACAAGCTACTTGATCTTTTGAGTCATGAAACCCATCTTGCTTCTCATTTCCATACTCAGATCTTATATGTTGAACTGCAGCATCACCTAGTTGTGCTTCTTTAATCTGCTCTCTTAGGGTAGGTTTAATATGCATCTCAGCTAACAAACCGGCTAGCAATGACACCGTCAACTGTACATTGTTTTGCCTTAAAGAGATAAGCATATCTCTCCTAGAGCATACTAAAGAGTTTAGTTGTGCTCTATTCATGGTTGATGTTGCTGATTTCCTACTCAAGGCATCTGCAACAACATTGGCCTTGCCTGGATGGTAATCAATTGTACAGTCGTAGTCCTTGATTAACTCCATCCAGCGACGTTGCCTCATGTTGAGCTCATGCTGAGAGAAGATATACTTAAGGTTTTTGTGGTCTGTGAAAATCTGGAATGTCTCTCCGTAGAGATAATGCCTCCAGATCTTCAAAGCATGAACCACAGCTGCTAACTCTAGATCGTGTGTCGGATAATTCTCCTCGTGTTTCTTAAGTTGTCGGGAAGCAAAAGAAATCACTTGTTTATCATGCATCAACACACATCCAAGCCCATTCTTGGAAGCATCACAGAAAACTACATATCCTTTTCCTTGTTCAGGTAACACTAACACAGGTGCACTTGTCAACTTCTCCTTCAGTAACTGGAAAGATTGTTGACACTTATCACTCCAAGAAAAAGGAACATCTTTCCGGGTTAACTTGGTCAAAGGTAAAGCTATAGAACTAAAGTTCTTAATGAACCTTCGATAATAGCCAGCTAACCCCAAGAAACTTCGAATCTCCGTCGGTGTCTTCGGTTGTTCCCATTGTAGAACAGATTCTACCTTTGTAGGGTCAACACGAATTCCTGAGGCGGATATCACATGTCCAAGAAAAGATACCTCCGGCAGCCAGAACTCACACTTGCTAAATTTAGCATACAGCTTATGTTCTCTTAGCAAGGTCAAAGCTTGGCGAAGATGCTGCTCATGCTGCTGGGCATCCTTACTATAAATCAGTATGTCATCTATGAAGACGACAACACACTGATCCAGGAAAGGTCGAAAAACTCTATTCATGAGTTCCATAAATGCAGCTGGTGCATTGGTTAGTCCAAACGACATAACCGTGAACGCATAGTGACCATATCTTGTCCTAAAGGCAGACTTGGATATGTCACTATTCTTAATACGGAGTTGGTGATATCCAGACCTCAAGTCTATCTTTGAAAAGACTGTTGCACCACGCAACTGGTCAAAGAGATCATCAATCCTCGGCAGAGGATACTTATTCTTTATTGTTACTTTATTGAGTTGTCTATAGTCGATGCACAACCGCATTGACCCATCTTTCTTTTTAACAAACAAGACCGGAGCACCCCAAGGTGAAGTACTCGGTCGGATAAAACCTCTCTCAAGTAGCTCTTGAAGCTGTTTCTTGAGTTCTACCATCTCGGCAGGAGCCATTCTATACGGAGTTTGAGCTATGGGTTTCGTATCTGGAATCAGATTGATTTCAAAGTCAATCTCCCGAGGTGGTGGTATACCAGGAAGTTCTTCAGGAAACACATCCTCGAATTCCCTGACTATGGGAACTTCAACAGGATTGGTCCTTTCCTTGGTAACATTTACCACATGGGCTAAGAATGCATAACATCCTTGCCTCAACAGCTTATCAGCACCCATAGCTGATACAAGACAGGTGGGCAGAATCTTTCTTTCTCCTTGAAAGATCCATGTACTGCTTTCATCAGCAAACACAGCCAACTTGGACTCACAATCCAAGACAACTCTATACCTTTCTAAGGTATCCATCCCGAGGATTATATCAAATCCCTGCATATCAAGTGGTATAAGATCCACTTGAATGCGATGGTCAGAAAAGAAAAGGATGCAGGGAGAACATACCTCCTGCAAAACGGCAGACCCACTCAACGGAGTCTCTAACAACAAACTATCTGCCCTATGACTAACAGTCACATTGCAGTTACGAATCACTTCACGAGTGATGAAAGAGTGCGTAGCACCCGGATCAATCAGAACAGATACATCACAGGATATAGACATATCAGAATATAAAAGTTTCATCTGACCTGCCACTACCCGTGGATTGACCACTGCTTCAGGTGGGTTCATAGCATAGAACCTCGCAGTCGCCTGGTGTTGAGGTGGTGCTGATGATCCAGCTTGAGACGCTTGTCCACGTCCTCGAGCTGCTCCTTGATGTTGTCTATTCTGAGATCCCTGTTGATTCTGTCTCGGGGGTTGTTGTGTCACACCGACAGGCCTAGAACGACAATCCTTCATCAAGTGTCCCACCTTACCACAGTTGTAGCAACTCTTCTCCTGTTGCTGTGGTCTGGGTGGTCCAGTAACTGACACTGATGTAGAACTGTGCGTCCCTTGAAGTGGTTGACTCCGTCCTCTACCTCTGCTTGGTGTCCATTGAGTTTGAAAACTCGATCTGGGTGGTGGAGGGTTAGGTGCAGAGAATCTAGGTCTCTTGGAATCCCTAGATGAAGAACCCTGGAACTGTGGATATCTTTTATGGGTTTGTCTTTTCTCAACCACATATCTCTCTATCCTTCGGACTGACTCAACGAAGGTAGAGAATCTCTCTCTGTTTTCTAAGGCAGACACAGGGGTTGACATATCGGAAATCAAACCCTTTTTGAATCTTCTGATTCTTTCCTCATCCGTAGCAGCCATGTGCGGACAGAACCGCAACAACTCCATGAACTTAGCTTCATACTCACTAATGTTCATCATACCCTGCCTTAGTTTCTCAAACTGGGAGATCTTCTCATCTAGGAAGGTCTTTGGAAAATATCTATTGATAAATTCCCGACGAAACTCTTCCCATGAGAATTCTACTCCAGGTCTCTTCTGCTCTTCCATGTTCCACCAGTGACCAGCACTGCCTTTGAGAAGATAGACAGCATGTCTAACCTTCTCAGCTTCCGGAATCATAAGAATCCTGAAAGCCTTCTCCAACTCTGTCAACCATAAGTCAGCATCTGCAGGGTCGGCAGTTCCGAAGTACTCGGTAGCTCTGATACGACGAAGTCGTTCGAACGTCTTACCGATACCTTGTGCTTCAGGCTGGACAGGTGCCCTAGGTGCAGGAATGGGCATCCTATCGGTTATATGTGTCATGGCAGTCATAAACTGCCCGAACATCGTCTGTACAGCTGGATCACTCATGTCAGCTGGGTTGAACTGGGGTGGCTCTCTTGGCGACTCAGGGGTAGGTTGTTCTATTCTCGGAACTCTTGCACCACCTCGAGGTGTACTAGCACTACTCTCTGCCACGTGCTCATCACGATGTTCTGACATTCTTATGTATCTTCTTCTCCTGAGGAGCAGAAGATTCTATTAGATAAGGAAGGAGTACCAAAGGTAGACTCAACATCCTAAGTCCTATGCCTCTGTAGACTCAACTGAACCTGGAGCTCTGATACCACTACTTGTGGGCTCTGATCTCCAAACCATAACATAAACACGATTAAAACTTAGCGGAAGTGAATCGGTAATCAGTGGAAGACAAAAATCACGGGAAATTAAAACTTTTCGAGACAAGAGCTTGGATCCATAAAACTCCTTTCATAAAGAGAGGTAACTGTTTACATCTCAGGATAATTACTTCTTGAGTAATTATATACATCAAGATACAAAATCTCAAGATCACATAACACAAGACTCCAAGACCTGAGAGTACAGAGGACACATAGGACTGACTCTAACTACACCACATGGCAGGACAAATCTCCACCTGAGATTACTGCTGCCCCTGGTGCTGCTGCTGAGACTGGTCACTTGTAGGCTGGTTCCTTCGTCTCCGACGTCCACCTAAAAAGTTGAAGCCTACGGGGTGAGACAATTATACATAATTGTCCCAGTGAGAGTTATAACTCTTCGCCAGAAGCTTTATTATAACATCAAAGATTATTTTAAACAGTAAAGCCTTCAAAGCATTCTATAACAGTTGCAGGTATAACAAGATCTCTGCAATTTAGAAGATATGGAGAATATCAACATTATTGCAATGCAACATCAATCAACTAACTTGGAGTCATCTCTAACAAGTTATACTACATGGTTGATTATGTTCTACAAATAACATTATGCCCTGTGGAGATGAGGCTTACCACTCATACTCCAACTGATCGCTGAGAAGCCGCATCAGTATCATACATAGGTCATTAAGAGAGCCGGATTCTCATGACCTTCACCTTCCTCAGTCAGTAAGAGGATCACTTGTAGGACATCTCGTGTCTCTACTACTATAGCTCACCAGGGTAAACTGGTCCTTCGCTATTCTAGAGTCACAGTGGCGTTCTGTACTCTCTTTGTCATCAGGAGGTTTCATATTTACCTACCACTGATACGGATATATGTGCTGTCTTCGTCATCAGGAGGTTTCATGTTTACCTACCACTGATACGGTATGAAACTATAGTGAAGGATGGATGGATTACACATCTACATCACTTTCCTACACTAGGATGTAAGGTTCTACACATCAATGTACCCCACATACTCAAAAGTATGTGCTCCAGGAGTTCCCTGAGGAAAACCTGTTTCACCATCATTTAATTTCTGACAATGATGGATCTATGATCAGGGCTCTACATTATACTTAATTAGTTAGGTACATTCAGTATTCTTTAACAGCATACATTGTTCTGCAAACAATAACAATAGCATAGCAGCTATAAAAGAAGAATACTAAATGTAACAGGCCTAACTCATATCAATCATCATTTCTCATTATCCTCATCACAAGTCATCTCTAAGGCATGACCTTGATGGTATTTATGGCTCTCATAGCCCAATATCAGCATAGGATGCCACTGGTAAGGCATCAGATTACTTTACTTATTCATAAGGCTAACAACATGCCTTTAATGAATATAACATCAACATCCATACTTGGATATGATTACCTTCATATCAGAACCTGCATGGTTAATACATCTGATAAAGGTAATGCAACAATAAGGAATGTACTTCCTACTCTTATCATAAGAGCTAAATCTCTAACTCAAATCAAATAGAGTTTAATACTCAAAAGCATGCCATTACCCTTGCATTAGAGTTTACTATTCTCATCACATGTCATCACCCTTGAATTAGGGTTTACTATTCACATTACATGTCATTACCCTTGAATTAGGGTTTACTATTCACATCAAGGTGAATTAAACTCATAACATCATCATGTATGAGTAACATCTTCATTGATACTCTTGGATTAGTTAAAGGTTCATCATTTATCATAATTAGGGTTTCTATGATCTCACACAGGTGGATCATACCCTAATTATGCTCATTTCTGTGTATTGGGGATGCTTCAATTGAGTTTCCATTTAAAAAGGGTACTTTCTCTCTCTAGAAGTACTTTCTCTCTCTAGAAGTACTTTCTCTCTCATCATAAGGTTAGGTGATGTCAACATCACTCTAAAACAGGTTGGGTTGAGTCATCATAGGCTAACATAGCCAAAAACATCACCATTAAGTGATTAGAGTTACTTTCTCTCTCTAGGATACTTTCTCTCTCTAGAGTACTCTCTCTCTCATCATACTAATGGTTGATGATAACATTAGACTAGATCAAGTTTGATAGAGTCATTATGACTAAAAACATCATTCTCATGTAATTAGAGTTTGAATTGAGCAAGGTATAACTCAATTGACCCTTCAGGGGTATTTTGGTAATTCACCCCATTGATCATCATCATGGTCAAAAACCTTAGTCAAATAACCCCTTACTATCCTATATTATCATTAGGGTTTGATTTGGGCAATATTGAACCATTTATATCATCAAATGATTGAATGAGGTCAACCTTGAATCACATTGATTGCTTTCAATCATTAATCATCAATTGGGTTGAGATTGGTTGAAAGTGTTGACCGTTTGCCCACTTTGACCCTCCAAGACCGCGAGCCTCTTTCTAGCTCCAAGACCGCGAGCCCCCTTAGGCTTCAAGACCGCGAGCCTCTTCAAGGGTTCAAGACCGCGAGCCCCCTTAGGCTTCAAGATCGCGAGCCTCTTCAAGGGTTCAAGACCGCGAAGCCTCCCATTGGTTCAAATTAATGTTGAGACCGCGAAGACCAATTTGAGTTGAGACCGCGAGGGTCATGAAGATCGTTTGCCCTTCTTTGTCCTCAGGACCGTGAGGCCCTTCGCGGTCTTGAGACCGCGAGCCTCCTCTCGGTCTTGAGACCGTGAGCCCCCTCACGGTCTTGAGACCGCGAGCCCTCTCACGGTCTTGAGACCGCGAGGCTCTCATGGTCTCAGCCGCTTGGTCCTTCAACAAGGCTCAAAGATGCAACCGATAATGTCAACCCATACTGAAGCCCTCAAATGGTCAAAGTTATGTTGACCACTTATGGACTTAGTCAATTAAGATTATGCTTGATCACTTGGTCATTCAATTGGCCCATAATGGTTAAAATCGATTCAATTAGGGTCTATCAATGTTCACCCATCAACACTCAACAATGTGCATCAACACAAGGTTGAACCCTTCAATTGAGCTCCAATTGGGCCCAAACTTGGCCCAAACGGTCTTGAGGTCATGTGGGTGGACCCCACATGGTCTTAAGACCATTTGCCCAAGATTTTATCAAAGTATAAGGTGATTTGATAGGGGTTGAACCATGATTGACCCACAAAACATAATTTTGATTAAATTGATAACTTATTTTCAATTGGGTCCTCAATTGGTCAAATTACTCAACCCTAGACCTTCAAACGGTCTTGGGTGATTGTCCTCTCGGTCTTGAGACCGTTTGGATGAGTTCCAAACGGTCTTGAGACCGTTTGCCCATCAAATTTTTGGATTCTAGTGCAGATTCATCAAGGTTGAACAAATTGAGTTGATGATTATATCAATATTTAATTGCAATGTAACTTGGTGTAAAAGTGCCTTCAATTGGTCAACAAATCTTGACCCCAGACCTCCAAACGGTCTTGGTTGATTGCCCTCGCGGTCTTGAGACCGTTTGGTGACCCCCAAACGGTCTTGAGACCGTTTGCCCAAAAGGCAATTTCAGACCGTTTGAAAATCAGCAATTAATTCATTTTAAGTTGTGACTTAAAAAGGTCATATCTCCCGATTCCTTTGGAGTTAGTCTCCCAAAATTTGAGGGTAATTAACCTATATAATTAGGAACAGATTTCTTTTACGGTCCACGCTCGGTCAACGGGGCCAAACGGTCTTGAGACCGTTTGCCCTGTCGCGGTCTCGAGACCGTTTGCTCACCTCGCGGTCTTGAGTCCGAGAGAGCAAACTGTTAGGACTGTTTAAGGAAAAGAAAAGCGGTGGGTTTTTCTTGGAAATCACGCCTTCATCTTCTAGCTCAAGAACAGTACAGATATCCCACGGGTTTGCTTGCAAAATAGCAGGGAAAAGTAGGGAAACACTAAGAGCTATCATCAAAACGCATATAAAGATGCACATAGTAAAGCATGGGTTTAGAGTTATAAAACCCGCCTAAAGCTTGCTTCTTGAGCTCCAAGCTTTCAAGCTCCAAGCTCTAATGGCGTCCTTGAGTTCCCACAGGTTGGCCAAGGTGAAAATTCCAAGGAAGGACGAAGAGAGATGGCTAGAAAGATAGGGTTTCGAGAATTAGCCATGAAGCTGACCTTGAATTCGAATTCTAACCATGGAATTAGGCAAGAAGAGGGGTTTAAACCTACCTTGCACCCCTTGGTCGTCCTCCTTAGCTCCAAGGCAGTCCTTGGTCGTCTTTGGTGAAATGAAACAGTAAGGGAACGAAGGGTGAGTTCCCTTGCAACTAAGGGAAGGAGAGCTTATATACATGGGGTAGGATCTTCAACATTAGTTCATAAGTTTCCCTTAATTCCAACTAAGTCCTTCCTTTATTACTTGCTCGTCCCTTACTCTTTATTCTAAGGACAAACCTTATCTTAAGTTATAGAAAAGAAGGCAAGGAAGAACAATCTAATAATAAAGTTCATACTTAAAGGGATATTGCACATATACCCTGATTATTCACTCACAAGGTATATCTCATAACTTGATAATTCAATTGAGGTGACTCCCTCATCATTTATTCTCTAAATGATGGCAAGAGTCTAAAAAGATACATTAGATGACATATTTCACAATTTGTATCCCTTAATTTGGGTAAATTGCATTTTACCCCAATTTAAGGTTTCAAGCACTGGGATTGCTTCCACAGCTGCACCTTGGTGCTCTAGCTTGGGAAATCCCTCAAACTTTGCCAAAGAGATTCTCATGATGTCTCAACATCAGAGGAACATCTCATCATGTGCAAATTGCAAGCTAACCCTTCTAACTGGGTAAATTGCACATAGGTCCCTGTATATCAAAACAATGCTACAACTTTAAATAAAAAGGAGCAACTACTGAAATATATGTTTCTGAGAAACTTAATTACATGCTCAGAGTTAATCACAAAGATTTAATTACATATTTAGGCAAAACACCTAGGGTTGACTCATAACCCAGGTCAGGGATGTTACAAATTATCCACCCCTTACAAGGATTTCGTCCCCGAAATCGATAAAACATACTAAGAGAAAAGGGCAGGATACTTCCTTCTCATCTCATCCTCTAACTCCCAAGTGGCTTCTTCAATACCACGATGGTTCTAGAGGACTTTCACTAGACTTATATCTTTCTTCTTTAACTTTTTAGTTCGTTTATCAAGGATTGACATTGGTCCCTCCTCATAGGATATGTCATCATTCAATTCTACTTCCATAGGTTGTAGAACTGACTCAGTGTCTGGGTGACATTTCTTCAACATAGAAATGTGAAACACAGGATGTAACGTTTGTAATTCTGGGGGAAGCTCTAGTTTATATGCTACCTTTCCAATCCGTTCAATGATTGGATAAGGCCCCATATATCTAGAAGCTAACTTCCCCTTCCTTACAAAACGAAGGACCCCTTTCCAAGGTGAGACCTTAAGATACACTCTGTCTCCAACCTAGAACTCTAAGGGTCTACGACGTTTGTCAGCATAAGATTTCTGCCTATCCTGAGCAGTCTTAATCTTATGTTGTATAACTTTAATCTTTTCTGTGGTTTGCTGCACCAGGTCAGGACCTAACAACTGGTGCTCACCAGTCTCAAACCAACACAAGGGTGATCTACAACGTCTACCATATAAGGCTTCATAAGGTGCCATATCAATACTATGCTGATAGCTATTGTTATAGGCAAACTCTATCAAGCTTAGGTGTAGATCCCAACTTCCGGTGAACTGGAGAACACATGCTCGCAACAGGTCTTCTAAGGTTTGTATGGTCCTTTCCGACTGTCCATCAGTCTGTGGATGAAAGGCCGTACTAAACTTTAGCTTAGTGCCTAAGGCACTGTGCAACTGTTCCCAAAAATGACTTGTAAACTGAGGACCTCTGTCAGAAACTATTGTGACAGGAACTCCGTGCAAACGCACTATCTCTTGAACATACAACTCTGATAACCTTTCAGCAGAATATGTTGTTTTGACAGGCAAGAAATGTGCTGTCTTAGTCAACCTATCAACAATTACCCAAATGGAATCATGTCCTTTGCTTGTCCTGGGTAGGCCAACAACAAAGTCCATGGTCACATGGTCCCATTTCCACTGTGATATGGGTAAAGGTTGCATTGTTCCTGCAGGCTTCTGGTGTTCAACTTTAACTTGCTGACACACAGGGCACCTCAGAACAAACTCTGCAACGTCCTTCTTCATCCCAGGCCACCAATACAGATCCTTCAAATTCCGATACATCTTGGTGCTCCCTGGATGCATAGCATACATGGAAGAATGGGCTTCTTCCAGGACTAACTTCCTTAAGTTGTCCACATCCGGCACTATCATTCTTCCATTATAACAAGCTACTTGATCTTTTGAGTCATGAAACCCATCTTGCTTCTCATTTCCATACTCAGATCTTATATGTTGAACTGCAGCATCACCTAGTTGTGCTTCTTTAATCTGCTCTCTTAGGGTAGGTTTAATATGCATCTCAGCTAACAAACCGGCTAGCAATGACACCGTCAACTGTACATTGTTTTGCCTTAAAGAGATAAGCATATCTCTCCTAGAGCATACTAAAGAGTTTAGTTGTGCTCTATTCATGGTTGATGTTGCTGATTTCCTACTCAAGGCATCTGCAACAACATTGGCCTTGCCTGGATGGTAATCAATTGTACAGTCGTAGTCCTTGATTAACTCCATCCAGCGACGTTGCCTCATGTTGAGCTCATGCTGAGAGAAGATATACTTAAGGTTTTTGTGGTCTGTGAAAATCTGGAATGTCTCTCCGTAGAGATAATGCCTCCAGATCTTCAAAGCATGAACCACAGCTGCTAACTCTAGATCGTGTGTCGGATAATTCTCCTCGTATTTCTTAAGTTGTCGGGAAGCAAAAGAAATCACTTGTTTATCCTGCATCAACACACATCCAAGCCCATTCTTGGAAGCATCACAGAAAACTACATATCCTTTTCCTTGTTCAGGTAACACTAACACAGGTGCACTTGTCAACTTCTCCTTCAGTAACTGGAAAGATTGTTGACACTTATCACTCCAAGAAAAAGGAACATCTTTCCGGGTTAACTTGGTCAAAGGTAAAGCTATAGAACTAAAGTTCTTAATGAACCTTCGATAATAGCCAGCTAACCCCAAGAAACTTCGAATCTCCGTCGGTGTCTTCGGTTGTTCCCATTGTAGAACAGATTCTACCTTTGTAGGGTCAACACGAATTCCCGAGGCGGATATCACATGTCCAAGAAAAGATACCTCCGGCAGCCAGAACTCACACTTGCTAAATTTAGCATACAACTTATGTTCTCTTAGCAAGGTCAAAGCTTGGCGAAGATGCTGCTCATGCTGCTGGGCATCCTTACTATAAATCAGTATGTCATCTATGAAGACGACAACACACTGATCCAGGAAAGGTCGAAAAACTCTATTCATGAGTTCCATAAATGCAGCTGGTGCATTGGTTAGTCCAAATGACATAACTGTGAACTCATAGTGACCATATCTTGTCCTAAAGGCAGACTTGGATATGTCACTATTCTTAATACGGAGTTGGTGATATCCAGACCTCAAGTCTATCTTTGAAAAGACCGTTGCACCACGCAACTGGTCAAAGAGATCATCAATCCTCGGCAGAGGATACTTATTCTTTATTGTTACTTTATTGAGTTGTCTATAGTCGATGCACAACCGCATTGACCCATCTTTCTTTTTAACAAACAAGACCGGAGCACCCCAAGGTGAAGTACTCGGTCGGATAAAACCTCTCTCAAGTAGCTCTTGAAGCTGTTTCTTGAGTTCTGCCATCTCGGCAGGAGCCATTCTATACGGAGTTTGAGCTATGGGTTTCGTATCTGGAATCAGATTGATTTCAAAGTCAATCTCCCGAGGTGGTGGTATACCAGGAAGTTCTTCAGGAAACACATCCTCGAATTCCCTGACTATGGGAACTTCAGCAGGATTGGTCCTTTCCTTGGTAACATCTACCACATGGGCTAAGAATGCATAACATCCTTGCCTCAACAGCTTATCAGCACCCATAGCTGATACAAGACAGGTGGGCAGAATCTTTCTTTCTCCTTGAAAGATCCATGTGCTGCTTTCATCAGCAAACACAGCCAACTTGGACTCACAATCCAAGACAACTCTATACCTTTCCAAGGTATCCATCCCGAGGATTATATCAAATCCCTGCATATCAAGTGGTATAAGATCCACTTGAATGCGATGGTGAGAAAAGAAAAGGATGCAGGGAGAACATACCTCCTGCAAAACGGCAGACCCACTCAACGGAGTCTCTAACAACAAACTATCTGCCCTATGACTAACAGTCACATTGCAGTTACGAATCACTTCACGAGTGATGAAAGAGTGCGTAGCACCCGGATCAATCAGAACAGATACATCACAGGATATAGACATATCAGAATATAAAAGTTTCATCTGACCTGCCACTACCCGTGGATTGACCACTGCTTCAGGTGGGTTCATAGCATAGAACCTCGCAGTCGCCTGGTGTTGAGGTGGTGCTGATGATCCAGCTTGAGACGCTTGTCCACGTCCTCGAGCTGCTCCTTGATGTTGTCTATTCTGAGATCCCTGTTGATTCTGTCTCGGGGGTTGTTGTGTCACACCGACAGGCCTAGAACGACAATCCTTCATCAAGTGTCCCACCTTACCACAGTTGTAGCAACTCTTCTCCTGTTGCTGTGGTCTGGGTGGTCCAGTAACTGACACTGATGTAGAACTGTGCATCCCTTGAAGTGGTTGACTCCGTCCTCTACCTCTGCTTGGTGTCCATTGAGTTTGAAAACTCGATCTGGGTGGTGGAGGGTTAGGTGCAGAGAATCTAGGTCTCTTGGAATCCCTAGATGAAGAACCCTAGAACTGTGGATATCTTTTATGGGTTTGTCTTTTCTCAACCACAGATCTCTCTATCCTTCGGACTGACTCAACGAAGGTAGAGAATCTCTCTCTGTTTTCTAAGGCAGACACAGGGGTTGACATATCGGAAATCAAACCCTTTTCGAATCTTCTGATTCTTTCCTCATCCGTAGCAGCCATGTGCGGACAGAACCGCAACAACTCCATGAACTTAGCTTCATACTCACTAATGTTCATCATACCCTGCCTTAGTTTCTCAAACTGGGAGATCTTCTCATCTAGGAAGGTCTTTGGAAAATATCTATTGATAAATTCCCGACGAAACTCTTCCCATGAGAATTCTACTCCAGGTCTCTTCTGCTCTTCCATGTTCCACCAGTGACCAGCACTGCCTTTGAGAAGATAGACAGCATGTCTAACCTTCTCAGCTTCCGGAATCATAAGAATCCTGAAAGCCTTCTCCAACTCTGTCAACCATAAGTCAGCATCTGCAGGGTCGGCAGTTCCGAAGTACTCGGTAGCTCCGACACGACGAAGTCGTTCGAACGTCTTACCGATACCTTGTGCTTCAGGCTGGACAGGTGCCCTAGGTGCAGGAATGGGCATCCTATCGGTTATATGTGTCATGGCAGTCATAAACTGCCCGAACATCGTCTGTACAGCTGGATCACTCATGTCAGCTGGGTTGAACTGGGGTGGCTCTCTTGGAGACTCAGGGGTAGGTTGTTCTATTCTCGGAACTCTTGCACCACCTCGAGGTGCACTAGCACTACTCTCTGCCACGTGCTCATCATGATGTTCTGACATTCTTATGTATCTTCTTCTCCTGAGGAGTAGAAGATTCTATTAGATAAGGAAGGAGTACCAAAGGTAGACTCAACATCCTAAGTCCTATGCCTCTGTAGACTCAACTGAACCTGGAGCTCTGATACCACTACTTGTGGGCTCTGATCTCCAAACCATTACATAAACACGATTAAAACTTAGCGGAAGCGAATCGGTAATCAGCGGAAGACAAAAATCACGGGAAATTAAAACTTTTCGAGACAAGAGCTTGGATCCATAAAACTCCTTTCATAAAGAGAGGTAACTGTTTACATCTCAGGATAATTACTTCTTGAGTAATTATATACATCAAGATACAAAATCTCAAGATCACATAACACAAGACTCCAAGACCTGAGAGTACAGAGGACACATAGGACTGACTCTAACTACACCACATGGCAGGACAAATCTCCACCTGAGATTACTGCTGCCCCTGGTGCTGCTGCTGCTGAGACTGGTCACCTGTAGGCTGGTTCCTTCGTCTCCGACGTCCACCTAAAAAGTTGAAGCCTACGGGGTGAGACAATTATACATAATTGTCCCAGCGAGAGTTATAACTCTTCGCCAGAAGATTTATTATAACATCAAAGATTATTTTAAACAGTAAAGCCTTCAAAGCATTCTATAACAGTTGCAGGTATAACAAGATCTCTGCAATTTAGAAGATATGGAGAATATCAACATTATTGCAATGTAACATCAATCAACTAACTTGGAGTCATCTCTAACAAGTTATACTACATGGTTGATTATGTTTTACAAACAACATTATGCCCTGTGGAGATGAGGCTTACCACTCATACTCCAACTGATCGCTGAGAAGCCGCATCAGTATCATACATAGGTCATTAAGAGAGCCGGATTCTCATGACCTTCACCTTCCTCAGTTAGTAAGAGGATCACTTGTAGGACATCTCATGTCTCTACTACTATAGCTCACCAGGGTAA
The DNA here is from genome assembly GCA_963693085.1 of Alisma plantago-aquatica. Taxonomy (NCBI): domain Eukaryota; kingdom Viridiplantae; phylum Streptophyta; class Magnoliopsida; order Alismatales; family Alismataceae; genus Alisma; species Alisma plantago-aquatica. The sequence goes on from OY856415.1 coordinate 328,994,712, forward strand.
ACTGGTCCTTCGCTATTCTAGATTCACAGTGGCGTTCTGTACTCTCTTCGTCATCAGGAGGTTTCATATTTACCTACCACTGATACGGATATCTGTGCTGTCTTCGTCATCAGGAGGTTTCATGTTTACCTACCACTGATACGGTATGGAACTATAGTGAAGGATGGATGGATTACACATCTACATCACTTTCCTACACTAGGATGTAAGGTTCTACACATCCATGTACCCCACATACTCAAAAGTATGTGCTCCAGGAGTTCCCTGAGGAAAACCTGTTTCACCATCATTTAATTTCTGACAATGATGGATCTATGATCAGGGCTCTACATTATACTTGATTAGTTAGGTACATTCAGTATTCTTTAACAGCATACATTGTTCTGCAAACAATAACAATAGCATAGCAGCTATAAAAGAAGAATACTAAATGTAACAGGCCTAACTCATATCAATCATCATTTCTCATTATCCTCATCACAAGTCATCTCTAAGGCATGACCTTGATGGTATTTATGGCTCTCATAGCCCAATATCAGCATAGGATGCCACTGGCAAGGCATCAGATTACTTTACTTATTCATAAGGCTAACAACATGCCTTTAATGAATATAACATCAACATCCATACTTGGATATGATTACCTTCATATCAGAACCTGCATGGTTAATACATCTGATAAAGGTAATGCAACAATAAGGAATGTACTTCCTACTCTTGTCATAAGAGCTAAATCTCTAACTCAAATCAAATAGAGTTTAATACTCAAAAGCATGCCATTACCCTTGCATTAGAGTTTACTATTCTCATCACATGTCATCACCCTTGAATTAGGGTTTACTATTCACATTACATGTCATTACCCTTGAATTAGGGTTTACTATTCACATCAAGGTGAATTAAACTCATAACATCATCATGTATGAGTAACATCTTCATTGATACTCTTGGATTAGTTAAAGGTTCATCATTTATCATAATTAGGGTTTCTATGATCTCACACAGGTGGATCATACCCTAATTATGCTCATTTCTGTGTATTGGGGATGCTTCAATTGAGTTTCCATTTAAAAAGGGTACTTTCTCTCTCTAGAAGTACTTTCTCTCTCTAGAAGTACTTTCTCTCTCATCATAAGGTTAGGTGATGTCAACATCACTCTAAAACAGGTTGGGTTGAGTCATCATAGGCTAACATAGCCAAAAACATCACCATTAAGTGATTAGAGTTACTTTCTCTCTCTAGGGTACTTTCTCTCTCTAGAGTACTCTCTCTCTCATCATACTAATGGTTGATGATAACATTAGACTAGATCAAGTTGGATAGAGTCATTATGACTAAAAACATCATTCTCATGTAATTAGTTTGAATTGAGCAAGGTATAACTCAATTGACCCTTCAGGGGTATTTTGGTAATTCACCCCATTGATCATCATCATGGTCAAAAACCTTAGTCAAATAACCCCTTACTATCCTAGATTATCATTAGGGTTTGATTTGGGCAATATTGAACCATTTACATCATCAAATGATTGAATGAGGTCAACCTTGAATCACATTGATTGCTTTCAATCATTAATCATCAATTGGGTTGAGATTGGTTGAAAGTGTTGACCGTTTGCCCACTTTGACCCTCCAAGACCGCGAGCCTCTTTCTAGCTCCAAGACCGCGAGCCCCCTTAGGCTTCAAGACCGTGAGCCTCTTCAAGGGTTCAAGACCGCGAGCCCCCTTAGGCTTCAAGATCGCGAGCCTCTTCAAGGGTTCAAGACCGCGAAGCCTCCCATTGGTTCAAATTAATGTTGAGACCGCGAAGACCAATTTGAGTTGAGACCGCGAGGGTCATGAAGACCGTTTGCCCTTCTTTGTCCTCAGGACCGCGAGGCCCTTCGCGGTCTTGAGACTGCGAGCCTCCTCTCGGTCTTGAGACCGTGAGCCCCCTCACGGTCTTGAGACCGCGAGCCCTCTCACGGTCTTGAGACCGCGAGGCTCTCATGGTCTCAGCCGCTTGGTCCTTCAACAAGGCTCAAAGATGCAACCGATAATGTCAACCCATACTGAAGCCCTCAAATGGTCAAAGTTATGTTGACCACTTATGGACTTAGTCAATTAAGATTATGCTTGATCACTTGGTCATTCAATTGGCCCATAATGGTTAAAATCGATTCAATTAGGGTCTATCAATGTTCACCCATCAACACTCAACAATGTGCATCAACACAAGGTTGAACCCTTCAATTGAGCTCCAATTGGGCCCAAACTTGGCCCAAACGGTCTTGAGGTCATGTGGGTGGACCCCACATGGTCTTAAGACCGTTTGCCCAAGATTTTATCAAAGTCTAAGGTGATTTGATAGGGGTTGAACCATGATTGACCCACAAAACATAATTTTGATTAAATTGATAACTTATTTGCAATTGGGTCCTCAATTGGTCAAATTACTCAACCCTAGACCTTCAAACGGTCTTGGGTGATTGTCCTCTCGGTCTTGAGACCGTTTGGATGAGTTCCAAACGGTCTTGAGACCGTTTGCCCATCAAATTTTTGGATTCTAGTGCAGATTCATCAAGGTTGAACAAATTGAGTTGATGATTATATCAATATTTAATTGCAATGTAACTTGGTGTAAAAGTGCCTTCAATTGGTCAACAAATCTTGACCCCAGACCTCCAAATGGTCTTGGTTGATTGCCCTCGCGGTCTTGAGACCGTTTGGTGACCCCCAAACGGTCTTGAGACCGTTTGCCCAAAAGGCAATTTCAGACCGTTTGAAAATCAGCAATTAATTCATTTAAAGTTGTGACTTAAAAAGGTCATATCTCCCGATTCCTTTGGAGTTAGTCTCCCAAATTTTGAGGGTAATTAACCTATATAATTGGGAACATATTTCTTATACGGTCCACGCTCGGTCAACGGGGCCAAATGGTCTTGAGACCGTTTTCCCTGTCGTGGTCTCGAGACCGTTTGCTCACCTCGTGGTCTTGAGTCCGAGAGAGCAAACTGTTAGGACCGTTTAAGGAAAAGAAAAGCGGTGGGTTTTTCTTGGAAATCACGCCTTCATCTTCTAGCTCAAGAACAGTACAGATATCCCACGAATTTGCTTGCAAAATAGCAGGGAAAAGTAGGGAAACACTAAGAGCTATCATCAAAACGCATATAAAGATGCACATAGTAAAGCATGGGTTTAGAGTTATAAAACCCGCCTAAAGCTTGCTTCTTGAGCTCCAAGCTTTAATGGCGTCCTTGAGTTCCCACAGGTTGGCCAAGGTGAAAACTCCAAGGAAGGACGAAGAGAGATGGCTAGAAAGATAGGGTTTTGAGAATTAGCCATGAAGCTGACCTTGAATTCGAATTCTAACCATGGAATTAGGCAAGAAGAGGGGTTTAAACCTACCTTGCACCCCTTGGTCGTCCTCCTTAGCTCCAAGGCAGTCCTTGGTCGTCTTTGGTGAAATGAAACAGTAAGGGAACGAAGGGTGAGTTCCCTTGCAACTAAGGGAAGGAGAGCTTATATACATGGGGTAGGATCTTCAACATTAGTTCATAAGTTTCCCTTAATTCCAACTAAGTCCTTCCTTTATTACTTGCTCGTCCCTTACTCTTTATTCTAAGGACAAACCTTATCTTAAGTTATAGAAAAGAAGGCAAGGAAGAACAATCTAATAATAAAGTTCATACTTAAAGGGATATTGCACATATACCCTGATTATTCACTCACAAGGTATATCTCATAACTTGATAATTCAATTGAGGTGACTCCCTCATCATTTCTTCTCTAAATGATGGCAAGAGTCTAAAAAGATACATTAGATGACATATTTCACAATTTGTATCCCTTAATTTGGGTAAATTGCATTTTACCCCAATTTAAGGTTTCAAGCACTGGGATTGCTTCCACAGCTGCACCTTGGTGCTCTAGCTTGGGAAATCCCTCAAACTTTGCCAAAGAGATTCTCATGATGTATCAACATCAGAGGAACATCTCATCATGTGCAAATTGCAAGCTAACCCTTCTAACTGGGTAAATTGCACATAGGTCCCTGTATATCAAAACAATGCTACAACTTTAAATAAAAAGGAGCAACTACTGAAATATATGTTTCTGAGAAACTTAATTACATGCTCAGAGTTAATCACAAAGATTTAATTACATATTTAGGCAAAACACCTAGGGTTGACTCATAACCCAGGTCAGGGATGTTACAGCAACATTGCACCATCGTGCAGCGGGACATCACCGGACTTGCTCCGCGATAAGGTATATCCCGCAAACCTGTTTTCGAATACGTTGTTATTGACGAGATCCTGTTACGGGTTGCGTGGATTTTGTTGCTTCCGCCGTGCATGTTTTCTCCACAAAACCCAACACTTATATGTTGCTATGATCATGTCAGCTATATGAGTTGTTAGTTAGTTCCTTGCTTAAGTTGTTCTTGTTGGCCGAGCCATGTGTTCTAGGGTTTCTTGGTGAGCAATACTCCTTTCTCTCCTTGGTCTAGAGGAGTGAGCTTGAGTTCTAGTAGCATGGGCAATACCCCTCTCTCGTTTAAGTTGAGAGGTGAGCTTGTGTTCTAGTTGCTTGAACAACACCCTCCTCTCACCATGGACTTGAAAGGTGAGCTATGTTGTGGTTGTGGACCTTTGTTGAGGTTGATCTTTGTGTTGCCCGATTGGTGATATGAAGTTTGGCAATACCCCTCTCTCTTGATAGTTGAGAGGTGAGTCATCTTCTTGATCCATTAGGGTTTGGTACCCTTGTGCTTGAATTTGATGACAACCGTGTGGAGTTGCATCTTGACCGTTATGATCTTAGGGGAGGTGTTGCCCGACAACCCTCTTGACCTAGAACTTTGGACGACACATGTTAATATGGTGACGAACGTTATCCCTTGGTCCCTGCTTTGTGTATGTGTCGGGCATCACCCCTTGATGAGTAACCTGCCTAATACCTTAGCCTCTGTTATGGTTTGACGTTGTTGTGCGTTGAGGTTTGCAGCTTTATAGCTAGTTGGTAGTGTTGTGTCGAGTGTCACACCTTAGCGACGGCTTGATATCGTTATGGCCTGTTATGGTAGAAACGTTGTTAGCTGGTGGGTGTCACCCCCCTTAGTATCTGCTCTATGTGTGTGTCGGCCGTCAGCACGACACCTGACGAGCATTGCGCGACACCCTAGTGCCGCTTCAGGTGGTTGGCCGATATGCTTTGGGTGCCCATCAGTAGGCGGTTGCACAACACACCTCTTGAGTTGCTGTCGATAGGCATTATGACCGTTGCCCCAGTTGCATGACACAAAGGTGCATAACACACCGTTGCATGACTTGGACTGGGCTACACGCCTGGATCAGATGGTAGCATAATGACCGTTACACCTTAGATGGCCGACGGAGTGTTGCACGATAGGTGCTGGTTTGCTTGGTCGACATGAGTTGAGTGTCGGGCGATAGGGTGGGTGCCCTGCCCGATACCACCTCTAGTGAGGGTGCTGGATGCTTTAGTGAGAGTCCCGTCCCTTATGGGAACAGATACGTTGTTCTTGCATCACGTTTGGTTTTGATAGTAACCCTGGATGTGCACAGTATAGTAGACCACATCTATGCATTCTAATATAACATCTCATATGTATGTAATCATCTTGATATTATGTATAATGCTGAGATAATGATAAGCATGTAGAATGCCTTGCTTAATGATGTAACCTCTGCTTATGATCACAAGTTGAGGCACGATTGATAAAGCATAAATGTCGCCCTGTGTTGATGATATGAACTTCTAAGATTTTCATGATGATTATGTATACTAACCATGCAGGTCTCATACAGATGCATAGCCAGGTAAAGGGCTATGAGGTATATATGTTGAGTAACTCTGCTGTGATGGTTACTCTTGATAATGAGATAACCTGTATGATGTATGTGACTAAAGTGCTTGGGATCGCTATCCCATGATGATGATGTAAGCCTTGAGAGGCAGTGGCACTATGTGATAAGGGATTGAGATCCCATGGCAATGTGATGATCCTTGAGATGGATCTGGATGATTGGCAAGAAGCCAAGTGATAACATGTAATGTGGATCCTTGTAATGGATCAGGATGATGTTGACTACAATGAAAGCATATTGTTGAGTTTCATATTGTCTATTCTTATTATAGTTTGCATGTTATATAACCTTGGCTGAATCTTGCAATCCACTTAAAAGATACTAACTAATTACAGTGAAACATATCATGTAGTTGCCCTGGCCATAGATCCATCATCGTCAGGAGCTAGTGATGGTGAAACGGGTTCTCCTACGGGTTAACCCGGAGCGCATATTGTTGAACATGCGAGGTTTCTCCTAGCCTAAAATAGTGAGGATTCGAGTGCAACTACGGTTGCAGACTCGAGATATGTATAGGAGCATGGTGAACAGGCCCATGGCTCAAAATATGTGATATGGGATCATGAATGTGTTCATGGATCAGAGCATGGTGAACTGGCCCATGGCTCAGGAATACTAGCGCCGAGACCTGTACCGAGGCGGGTTAGCGGATGGGTAGCCTATGGAGCTGACCCTGTGGCTGAGGCCACTTAAGCACGAGACTGTGGTCCTGCTTTGGTTCTCGTGCACTAACCACGAAGTGGGAGGTCATGGAGTCTGACTCTTCCATTGACCTTGTATGGAACCGGCTCCGGGTTTCGCAGCCGTCGGTTGGATTTGAGCGGTACATCTCACTTCCTCAGGGCATAATAATACGTAAGTCAGCCGAATAGAATTTACTGCTTCAGGCAAAATATGGAACATTGATTGAGGCCTTGCTTGTGTAATTGCTCTTGCTATATATTGCAGTTACTTATACGTTCCTCATGTTATGTGATAAGACCTTATAAATCTTATCTTGTTAATCATGTTCCATAAAGAAATACATGAGTGTATTCCTTCCGTATATTTGGTAAGCTTGACGGTATGAATATCTTTACTTTATTAACTGCTCTCGTTATACTTCTTATCAGTTATCTACTTTATCTTTCTGAGGTTTTTGTAGTTTTCAGCGGGGAGTTATATTTCTCGCTGGGACTGTGTCTCACCCTGCTGGTTTACACCCTTTTTAGGTGGTCGAGCTAGACGTGGTGGTGGTCGTGGAGTTGCGGCCGAGCAGCAAGACGAGCAGTAGAAGGCAAGAGATGGATATACTGCTGTTTCAGATGTTTTGTAGTAGAGTCGTAGAGTCATCCCTATACTCTCATGTCCTTGGAGGTGTTTCGACGATTGTTTCACGATGTGTAGCTGTTGATGTTTTGTATATCCTGTTGCTGGCCGGATGTGGGCCTTTATGTACTTATAAACAGGTGATGAACTCATGTGATGACAGGACAGCTGATCCTTTAAGCTGTGGACACGTATCAAGATCTTATAAATGTTTATATAACCTGTTTCCCTGCAGGATGAGGACCTAGATGTAATAGTTTCTCAGTTTATCAGCTTTCCGCAATCGGTTTTAATTAACCCGTGTTTTTGATAATCCGTGGTTTATGGTGATTTCCGCACATTTTCGCTTAACACCTCGCTGTCTGTGTGATAGTGGGATGTGTTGCCACATCAGCTATCCAGCCCCTCATTAATAGTTGTACTCTCATTAAGGCATTTTCTCCAGGTAAAGGGGTTGTCGTAGTAGCCCAAATCCACCGGATTTGTAGTAGTCTACCATCTCCCTAAAGTCATCGATGTGACACACACTATTGTCCGCTCCCCCTATTTCTCTGCCCAGCTGAGAATTTTGTTGGAATCACCCGTCAAGAGTATAGGCGACCTACTGTCCATGACAATCTCTTTAATAAGGCTTCATGTCTTGTGTTTCTGGTTGTAAACATGCCATATGTAGACACTCCCCATCATCCATTTTGTTGCACCATCCACCTCATCAACCTCAATGAGGTAGTGATGCTTTGAATAAGATATGGTATTAATATTGATATCACCCCGCCACATGCCCATACCTCCTGAACTGCCTTCACTGCTAAGGCACACTCCATTCCCAAAGCCACATTTTCTTTTATTCTTCTCCAGATCTAAATGGCTGATCATTGTCTCCCTCACGAAGATAATAACTAGATGTTCTCTCTAACATATATGTTGGAAAGACTGAACTGTCAGGCAATGACCCGACCCCTGACAATTTCATGCTAGGATTTTCATTTCTCTTCGCAATGATGGTTCTCATCCATCACTGATACTTGAGAGTACACCTCCCACACCATTGCCATACCCTTGCTTTTTCCCATCTTTGAGGTTTTTGGTCACCTTCCTTCATTGCTTATTGTGCTTCTTCCGCTTCACTTATCTTCCTTTTAGCTTTCCTGGCTGGCTCATTGATTTTTCCCTATATCATAGTTTTCCCGATGTTAGAGTAGCTTCTTCTATTCCTTTCTTTGTTTAGGGAGTTCTTTTTATACCCGAGACCTACTTCTCCTTGCTCTGGTGTGTATGCATTCATTCTTTTCTTCTATCATTGGTTTCCCTCCTTCCTCCTCCTTGACGACTACTAGCTTTTGTCTTCCACCTTCATTTGGTTGGGCCTTCTCGTTCACTGAGTTCATTGTCTCTGACATTAAATATGCCCCTCTCTCCCCACCCACCACATAGTTGGCTTGGTTTACTTCTTCCTACGTATTTATTTCATTCGAGCTCTCTTGGACATTTTCATAGACAACCTAAGTGCTCCTTCCCTTTACGTTGCCGCTCCCCATGTTTTTATGGTGTGGGATTATGTAAGTGGTCACTATCGCCTTTTACTACCTTCTTTACCCCACTCTCCACCCTTGTAGCATGTGATATTCTCATGTGACCTTGTCCCTTTATCTTCGTAGCATTTTGTTGTTCATTTTCCCTATACCCAAGGTGAAAAGATTCCTCTTTAGTCCTTTATAGGTCCCCCATTGTTGGGGTTCCTTTGGTTCCATCTTCGCGATGCTTTAAGCCAATTCCCCACTTCCTCTGTGCCTCTAGATTCTCGTCCTCTATCCAATGACATTTCTGGTCAGGGTGCCCTATCATTCCATAGTGATAGCAACAAGTTGTAACCTTTCATATCTCACTTCCACCTCCTTCTGTGTCTTTCATTCTTTGTACCAACTTGAGAGGCTTTTCTAAGTCGATCATCACTCTGATGCTTTTGGCTATGCTCCATCCTTCGTCCATGTCCACCTTGATAACAATCCCTTCTTTTTCTGCAGTCTTCTTCACTACTTCTGTCTTTCTGTACCCCAGATGTATGTTGTACAAGCGGATCCCAAAAGGGGCTTCTTTTAAGTTGATCCTCAACGATTGTGTCTCTGGAGTAATCTCTTTTAACAGTAGCATGTGGCTATCGAAGTTCCATGGAGCTTCTTCTTTTTTTGATTGCCGGGGTAAACCCACCCCCTAGGCGGAGGCCCAGATAGCAGGGATGGTAAACCCGGGAGATCCGTGCGCCCGCACACTGATATCTCAATAAGTCGCATCAGAGGCCGGCTGACGTTGCGGGAAATTCATTTCCGAGCAGTGCTTCCAGCGGGAGTCGAACCTGAGACCCTTCGTGAGGGGCCCCGAGCTGCGACCAGCTGGGCTACTGCTCACCGGCTCCATGGAGCTTCTTTAATGACTCTTTCCTTGTCAATCTTGTGTTCGAACTTGATGATGATCACACTGTGCTTGATTTTTCTGAAGGTGACTCTTCTTTGGAGTTTCCACCTTTGCTCCATCGCCCTTTTAAGAGCGTTGAAGTTGTAGGGCATTTGTGCAAACAACTTAGCCGGAAGGATCAATTCATCGTGTTCTTCCACCCCTTGAATGCTCCCATATGTGAAGTTTGTTATTTCATCTTCATCTTCTAGGTTGAGTCCTTCACATCTCATGGCTATTTCATCTGCCATCGGGAGGGGGGATCGAACCTCAGTGGAGGGAGAGAGGGCGCCCAAGCCGGTTGTCCAGGAGGAGTAACCCTAATCACTAAGCGATTGCCATACCGGGCTTAAGCGGAGTCGGACAAACATAGACTTATTAGGTCATTGATAAACTTGCCAAACTAGAAACGTGATCCAATAAAAATGCAAACAACCCGCTCTCGCTGTATCAAAAACCTAGGCAAATGGATGATGTATGAACCGTTGTACAGGATGTAGGCCCAAAGACGGCGCACCTCACATATATGGACCCAAACGCTCGATTTCAACCGTAGTATAAATTTGGACCATCTTAGCTTAGCGTACCGTACTGGGGCCCGCAGCCAGGCATCGCTCACCTCTCGGCTATGTTGTTATCATTGAATTTGACGCGCAGCGACCGGTCCGCGGTTTCGCTAGTCCGTGCCTCTCATCGGTTTCAGTCCTCCTCCCTGACCCTGGGGCCTCGCACTGAACAAAACAAATGGTGTCTGCTTCCTCACTGGAGTAGGCAGCATTGCATGCTCTCTGCTCGCACCGTGCTTGCACCGTCGAGGAAAGGCCTGGGCTATGCAGATGGCTATCTGTGGGGATTTGAGTACGTTTGCGACCTTCTCCGCCGCCCGTCCGAGTCGTCTTAGCCCTAGTTCCTCATCCAAGGTAGACGTTTCCCTTTCCATCTGTTCCTTTCTCTTCGCTTCCCTAGTTTCCTTCCTTCTTCAATGGGAGCATTAGGATGTCTCCAGTCATTGTCCATTGTTCTGTTTTCGCTTAGCTCACGCGTGGATAGCTTTTCTTCGGATTAAATGTTCAAAAACGTCTTCACGCCCCCTTTTGGTTGTTGCCCACTCCTGGGAAATTAGTTCGTAATTCCTGATAATAACAATTTTGTGATGAGGTAGCACCTTAATTAGACGGCGATACAGGTCACTTTTCGGTAGTATAACAATATATAGATTCTTCGTTGCGATCATTTTACCTGTTAATCGAACTACGGAATCTAGTCAGGCGACGGTTCTCCTAACCAGTGCGGGTCTTCCGTTGTGTATAAACCCAGTTTGGCATTCTATTTCAATTCCGACATGACTGGTTTTATTGTTATTCTTTGTAGTACGATACAGTGTTGAATGCATGGTTGATTTAATCTTACATCTTGCCCTAAGCTAATATGCATTACACTACGAAAGAATGATGAGCTAATAGCTGAACATAAGAAGTTTAGGGTTTAGGGAAAACCGTAGGTAGCTACTCACTTTAGGGCAAATTCTACCTGGACGTGATGGTGAGGCCAGGGCAATTGTAGCATTATATGCTGAACCTTTGTCTTCAGCATTTTTCTTTCTTTCTTTCATAATAGAAAGGGCAATACACATAGTTTAGTCCAATATATGTCTGGAATACCAGATTACCCAACCTATATTAAGTTGCCCAATGCCCAGGTCTTGCACCATCCTTGTTTTGACCAATTTCTATTTCCCACACTGCCCCTTCATCCTCCTCATTTTCTAGCTCCACTGTGGGTGCCTGGAGCTTCCATGGGTGAAGTGCCACAGTGAACCACTGCTCAATGCAGGCTCAGGCTTCCATTAACTGCCACCTTTCTGTCATCCCCAACATGTCTGTGCCACAAGTGGCTCCTTTCTTCTTGCTACCTCTATCCTCCCTTCATCCTTCTTTGTTGTTGAAACTCACAGACACAAAACCCATAATTCATTCGGTTGAGCTGAATAATTTATAATCTAGGAATTATGCAGAAATTTCAACAAAAATAAGTAAAAAGATGATGAAAGTGAGGTTTACTATTTAAGAAGACATCTGAAAATTACAGAGTCAAAAGTCATATATATATATATATATATATATATAGAGTCAAGCTAGAATACACTCGAGTGTATCCGGAGCGGAATACACTCAGGTAGTTTTTCATGATGCAATATTTTTTTTGAAAATCTAATCCATTGATCTTCTTAAACATCTCGTGAACAACTCATACGTAAAATTTGAGCACATTTGGATATGTATAGCTCATGTTATGAAGACCGCAAAAATTATGCATTTCAAATTAGTTTCGCGCGTCGATTTTGTTGCCCTTGGATGAGTGACTTACACTCATCCAAATGGGCTCAAAATTTGTATGTAGCCTAGTTATAATATGACAGTGAAGATCAACGGTTTACATTTTTGAACCTGATGATTATGATGGATGTGAGGGGTTTTCACAGGCTTGCTTAATTCTGTTGAAAATCTGTCAAAGATTTTGGCCCTGTCATGGCACCCTTGATTTAGCTGAGCCTATGCCGTCCAAAGGGTGTTTGGAGTAATAAAAAACGCATGCATTGCAATGTGCTTGTGCTTGTGTTGCCAAATTGTCCAAATCTGACAAAACAGTTTCAGGGTGAATGTGGTGCAAAGGTACTGATTGGGGCAAGATTGATTCAAGAAAAATGACCCATTGTCTATTCTAGACAAGTTGAAAAGGTCCATATGAAATCCACATATTACAAGGCACTCTATGCTGGTGTGAGGGAATTAAAGCTTAGTGGCCACTATTTTTTACCAATCCCCCGTTTTGCTACATTTTGATCAGGTTGAGTCTCAAACTAGGAAAATATGAGGTTTCAAATGTTTATGTTCTCCATCAGGGACATAAACAAAAGTCTGAATGCTGCTGAAGATGTCTAGGTGATACTCCATAAGGTGGAAGTTCTTAGAGTTTAAGCATATGAATGATCTATACCGGAATGGTATTGCTTTCACTAAGCACGAATCTAGAGAAGAGAGGCAAAGCCAATATCTACTCCTTGATGACTAGCTTTTGAGCCCAATAAGCAATGCATTCTTCGAAGGTCGACGTTAGAATTGCATATCTGGAAGGTGCATGAAGCTGGCTTGTTGGTCATTACATAGTTCAATCATGGTTATATAGACGGCTAGGCGTTCCAAGCGGATGCCAGACAGCCTAGGCGCCCAGGCGGAGGCCCAGACATTTCCAGGCGTTTTATATATTTTTATTTTAACAACTATATGTAAAATTTCCGAAAAATACAATCCTTTCACATATAAATATACATGATAAATATGCAATCAATGTGCTAGCATCGTATGAAGAAAGCAACAAAATCATTAGATATGGAATAAATTGTGGAAGTTTTACCTAAACAAAATTCCTATAGAAATCAGAAAGCTAAACAAAATTCACATAGATATTTAGGGAATAAGTACCTTTGGAATGATCTATCCAAATTTGATCAAATTTGACCTATTTTACCCTAATTTTTGCCTAAACCATACCTAATTTTGTATACCATGACCTAATCAATCCCAATTTTCACAACTTTGATATATATTCACCCAAATGAGACAAAATTTGGCCAAATAAGACTTAGTCATCCAATTTAGAATAATTTCCTCCAAATCATACCTGTTTCCCCTAAATTAGAACTAATGTGCCCAATTTTGACATGATTTGGCCTAAACAAAACCTAATTTTGTATATTATGATCCAATCAGGCCTAATTTCCCCAAATTTTCCCTATATTGACCTAAACAATATCTAGTTTGACCAAATTAGACCTAATCTTACCATATCAGACCATTTCCCCAAAATCATACCTGTTTTCCCCAAATCAGACCTAATCTGCTCAAATTTGACATAATTTGGCCTAAAGTCAAACCGAATTTGCATAACATGACCAAATCAAATCTAACTAACCCTAAATTTGCCTATGTTGATCTAAAAGAGGCCTTACATGACAAAAGCAGACCTAATTCCCCCAAATTAGACTTAATTCCCCCAAATCAAGCCTGTTTCCCCCAAATCAGACATAATTTACCCTAAATTGACCCCATTTGGTATAAATCAGACCCAATTTAACCATAAAATGACTCAATTTGATCAAATTCAGATCTAATTTATGCTAAATTAGCCTTGAATTGGCTTAATTTGGGCCTCAAAAGGCCTTAGGCAACAACTTAGGTCAATTAGGGGGCTGGGTGTCCAGTTTGAGACGGGCTGACTTAAGCCTAGGCGCCGCCTAGGCGGACGCCTGTACAACACATGGTTCAATAGACAATTATAAGCTTACAAGAGCACTTTTGTTGGTCTCTGATGCTACTGGAGGCCAACAATACATGAATAAATGTGTGACATGCATGAGCTCCTCCCACAAAGGGATTTGCATCCCATTGTTTATACCTGAGCAGTTGTGGAACGATGTAAGCATGGACTCCATGCTAGGATTACCATGAAGCCACACGAGTAAGGGATGCTGTTATGGTGGTTGTGGATAGGTTAACCAAAATATGATCCATTTTATTGTTTCCTTCAAGACCGATGATACTTCATACATAGCTGTTTTTCTCTTTAGTGAAAAGTCATCCAACTACATGGAGTTTACCATATTATTATGATTGATCGAGCAATCAAGTTACATATTTACTTGTGAAAGACATTCTAGCAACAATTTGTGGACATGTTTGCTAATTAGTATCTCTCACAATCCATAGATCGATGGCCAAACTTGAATAGCTAATCGGATATTAGACACCCTTGTTACAATTGTTGGTTAATAAAGACGTAGGTATTGGGTTACCAAACACTTTCACGCTGAATTTGCTCACAACCACCATTTGTAGCCGGTGGAAGCTGTCCTATTGAAGTTGTTTATAATTTATAATCCTTCCTTCCCCTCTACAAAAGGGAAGTTGATAGATCATGATGCAAAGGCAAGATTTGACACCATTCACTACATCCATGAGCTACTTGCATCCATACAAAATAAATCAACAAAACATACAAGCAGCGGGAAAACAAGTTTTGTTTGCAACCTGAGTTTCAACGTAGGCATTCAATATGGCTACATCCATATAATAAATGTTTCCCTTCTTAGCTAAATAACCAGCTTATGGACAAGGCTTATGGCCATTTTAAAGTTTTTGTGGGATTCATAAAATTCATAGTCATAGATGTCTATGAAGGAGTGATTTCTACTTTCAATACAGATTTAAGCGCAAATAGTCTTCATCAAGGGGAGAATGATGCAAGAGCATCTCATTTGGAATTTTCTTCGGGGATTTCAATTCAAGTTGATGTGATAATGCATGTCCGCATGTCTAATTAAATCATCTAACATTCAACCATTGTTGTCAAGGTGGGTATAGTTAATTACATACATAGATATATACAATACATTGTATCAATCCACCAATGTAAGGATGCATCAAAGCATATAATATTCCATATTTGGAAATAATGTCATAAAACACCGCGAATAGTTTTGAATAAAGACTATGTAATGCACTCAACAAGTATTAATCAAAAAGAGAAGAGTGAAGAAGACATACCGTTCTTAATTTCAGATTTTTTAGTACTGGAGATTGCTGAAACAATGGAATTGCTGCTTACTAAAACTAGAGTTATATGGCAGACTGCTTGAATGAAATTGATATTTAAGCAGATTATCTTTCATCCATTCCATGGTAAAAGAAAAACACAAACAGACTGCAGTCTAAGTCTGCATGAAAAATATCCAAAACGTCAAAAACTATAACTGCATATTATTTAGACTTTATATAAAAACCAATATCTGTCTAAAGCTGCTGAAAATGTAACCATCATCATCATCTTAGTTGTCAAGGCGCCCGCCTAAGCGCCCTAGGCAAGACGCCTCAAACTAGGTGCCCAGCCTATTAAGTGCGTTAAGTGGGCGTCTAAGGCCTTTTAGGCCCAATTAAGCCATTTAAAGGCTAAATTAGCATGAATCAGGTCTAGATTTGGTTTAGATCACCTTTGAGTTATTTTATGGTTTAAATAGGTTTGCTCTAAATAAGAATAAATGGGTCTTATTTGCTTTAAATAATTCCTATTTTTTTCATCAAAATAGATAAATAAATAGGTCTTATTTAGAGCAAATCAGGTCAAATTTGGGCAAATTAGATCTGATTTGGGGGAAACATGTCTGATTTGGGGAAGTGAGGTCTGATTTGGGCCAAATTTGTAAGTCTTCATAGCGTTGTTTGTTAAATTTTTTCTACTTCCTCATATGTTTGTTGTTCTTGCTTCTTTTTCTTTTCTTTTTTTTAATCCTTTCTCCTGCATTGAATTTCTGAATCTTACTGCTGTTGCGTTTTTTTTGAGTTATACCTCCTATATTCCCTTCTACTACTATGTGAATATGTGCATATGTCTTATTTCATATTTGTCCTATATCTCCTGCTACCAAATCTACTACTACTGTTTGCATATATTTTTTCTTCTTTTTCTGATTTCTTCCTCCTAAATCTTCTCTCACAGCTACTGTTGTTGCATGTTTCTATTTATTTTCACCGACTTATTCTCGCTTGCTCTATATGTTATATTTCAACACCTACTACTGCTGTTTTTTATTTTGTTTTGTTGAATTCTTCCTCCTCGTTCAATCTCTTTTTACTGCCCTTGTGTTTGTCTTATTCTGACTTCTTCCTGCACAACTCCTATCATTTGCATGTTTCTTTTTATCCCATTTTCTCTCTCCAATTCCTACTTATCTTCCTCTTACTCTTGTTTCTTTTTCCTCATGTTAATTATCTTGCCCCTGATTCTCCTATAGTTATCAATTCAAATTAGACTAACAGTAACATTTAGTGAATGAAATTTACATTATCACACATTATCATACATGGTGCAGGACCTCGACTTCGTGTCGACTTCGCCAGGTGTGGAAGTGGAAGTTTGCGGAAACTTCGAGGAAGTTTCGAGGAAGTTTAGACGCAAACTTCGACAAACTTCGATGCCGATTTTTGAAGAAAGTGATGTGAATTTGAAGGAAACTTCGATTGAAAACTTCTAATTGTGTTATACCTCTATCTTATACTTATTAAGTTAACACAAAAGCACGATTCATGACTCTCTAGCCCTAAGTAGGTTGATAATACAATGTGTTGCTTGCAATGGTCAAACGTGCAATACACATACAAATACAGTTCAAGCGTTGAACATATGTATTATCTACAATATACAACCAAATTGTAGTTACAAGACCCTCTCTTGGAAAGAGTGGCAACAACAAACATAGGAGTTGATATTACAAGTTGTGAAGAGGGTTGGAGGTGACACTTATGCCTTATACGACCTGGGGGGACATGCGGGAAGAGCCTGGAGGCACAGGAACACCTTGCTGAAGGCCGCAACAAGGGTGGCCAGTTAGGGAACTAGTTAGGATTATTGTTCTGGGTTGTCTCAACTTCGCCCCAACTTCCCCAACTTCGAGGAAACTTCGACAACTTCGGAGAAGTTTGGACAAATACATACAAAAAATTCAACTTAGACGAAACTTCGAAAAATTCGCTCCGAAGTTTAGACGAGGCCGAAGTATTGGGGATTTGACTTCGCCCATAGTCGAAGTTTGAAGTTTCGACGAAACTTCGCCCAACTTCGCCGAAGTTTAGTTCCATGCTATCATATGTACACACATTTATGTATGCAACTGAGAGAAAAGGTTAAAAAAAAGCCCTAAAAAGCCTAGGCGCCCCTTAGCTTAAACCCACCGCCTAGACGCCTTGACAACCATGATCATCATCATCTTCATCATCTAAGCCTCAATACCAACTATCTAGGGGTCGGGTCGACTACATGGATCTTTCTTTTCCAATCAGCTATGTTATGGGTCATGCTCCGATCAAGATGTCAAGATTGAAAATCTCTCTTTATGAGCTCTTCACTGGACAATCTACAAATTCAGAATCATAGGTGCCAGGCGAGGGGTCACACTTCTCTCCAGCTTCATACTTGATGATGGTTTAAGTAATAAACCCGCGCCATAGAGGTTGAGGCATTTGATATGCCCACTTCTTCTCAACAATGTCTATGATGGGCTTGAAGTCCCTTTCTTCTTGAGAAAAATTCAGCTTGATCTCTTCTTTTGTTTTCTCAATAGCAGCTAAATATAGCCCTTGGGAGGCTTCTCCTCAGCATCTACAAGTCTCAATACCATACGAGGGACTTTGTGTGGAACATGTGAAGAAGAAGATCAAAGAAGATAAACCAAAATAATATATTTCTCAAATCATATTCAACTGCCCGGACAAAGGCCCCAAGACTGGCTTTGATAAGATTACATGACTTGATCCACAAGTAATGGAAATAAACTCCTATTTAATGAAATTCGGAATTAAATAAAACCTAAAATAAAAAAGCATAAACAATTTATGAATAAGACATTAATTAGATTATTTGCACTGAGGTCCATAAATATGAAAATAAAGCAAAAAAGTAGAATAAAGTCTAATTCGTCCTACATCACTTTGAAGATCTAAGTAAATCCTAAATGCATTCTAAAATGCCCGTGAGTGACAACTTGCAGATACCATCTTCCCTGCTCATGTCTTTACCCAACTGCTCTCCTCCCATTCTGTTGAATCAAGCCAATCAAAGTCTCCGTGTGGCCTAGCATGCTTTGAAGTGTAAGAATGGAAGTAGCAAATCTAGTCACCCTAGGTCTCATCAACTCGATATTATTCTCACTCTTCTTGACGAATACATCATGCAATAGAATGTGTTGGTTTATGTAGGCTGTCAGCTTCCTTGCCTTTGTGATAAAAGGGGACATACATAGACATATTTCCTATATCTTCCCACATTAGATCTACACAATGCGCAACACATGGTGTCCTAATAAGTCTTCTTTTAAGTATCAACTTCTACCCTACACTTACATAGTTGCATTATTTATATGACTTGCTCTACATTCTCTTCCCTGATCCTCTCAATCGCCTCATCAAGAACATACAACATATAATCAGCCGTGTGCACTACAGAATAAGAATCAATAGAGTACATATAGAAAGACCCTCACAAGCATAGTCACAAATTTGGTATTCAAGACACGTTTGGTCGAGTTGAAAAATTTGGGATTTGGAATTATGCGAGAAATTCGGGCAAAAAGCGGTCAACATATGGTAAAAATACGGTCAACCATTCGGGAAAAGTCGGGAAAAGATCAGAGGATATTATATAGTGTATATCAAGGAAGCGTTAACACGTTTCTAGACACGGACACGGACACATGGCACAACAATTTTCTAAATAATAGGACACAAACACGACATTGGATGAGGGGATTTTTTAATATATACATATATGTCGATATACTGGTTGAACTAAAATTCTTTAGAAAATCGAACAAAATTATATATTTATGTACAAAACTATAATATCATATGAATATTAAAGTATGTGTTTGTGAGTGTAATGGAAACAGTACGAAGTAAAGAATGAAACACCACACTTTTTTCCAGTAATCACAACAAATTTTCAGAGTATATACATGAGTTCTCATTACTCAACTAACCAAATTATTAGGCTTTAATATGTTTCCTGATATATAGTTCAGCTTAGATTTTATGTTTTGATTCTTTTATAAAGATCTATTTGCATCTTTAATAAGATCTCAGCTTATCGTTACATTTCCTCAATGACAAGACATAAACAATGATTAGCATAGGAAAAAATAGTGGCTGTATATTCAAAATCTGCACTCTAATTGTAACGCCCGGGCCCACTGCCCAAGGCTCTAGTAGAGTTTCAGGAAGACGACTGTCCCCACAGACCACCACTAGCCTTAACTGCGCGCTTTGTCCTCACTCACGCGCATGCCAGGATCAACTTCCCGATAGGTCACCCATCCCAATACTACTCCAAGCTGAGCACGCTTAACTATGGAGTTCTTAGTGATGGACTCCCAGAAAAAGAGGTGCACCTTGGTGATATGGGTAGTCTAATCATTCCTTTTAAGATCATGTTATCCGAGGCCTCAAATCCTGGGATGTTACACTAATAAAAGGAAATCGCAGCAACAACTTGTCCAGGGAGTGTCCGGGCAGTGTCCAGCTGTGTCCGGGCTGCAAAAAATGACCAAAATTGGTCAGGATACGTCTTAGCTGTGTCCAAAACGTTTTGGGCCGTGTCCAAGAAATGCCTGTGTCCAAAACGTGTTCGACACAGACACAGGGGCTTCCTAGAAGTGTCTGTGCTTCCTAGGTGTATATATATGTTTGTATATATATAATATGTATGTGTTGCACATATATAAATTGTACACACTCATATATTTCTATGCATATACTGCACATTGATAACACCCAAATTCAAGCATTTAGGCTAAGCATTTATTTATGGTTTTGTGTCATTATAGCCTTAATATGCCCAATATAACCCTAGGTTCTTATCTTTTAGTAATTTATATCTTTTCATAGATAGAGTTGCTCAACTAGCCAATTTTGGAACTTACATGCACCGAACCTGAAAAGACATCTATTATCCAAGATTTCTCCCCAACACATAGTTTTTGCAGCAGTTAGGCTTCCACCTGACGCGACCGCGACACCTGACGGGATCGAGATGCCCGGTACGGCCGTCCCGAGGACGAGGGTCAACTGCATTTGCCTCGACCGCGTCACTTGCCTCGACCACGACACCTATCTTGACAGCTGCACCTGTCTCGCCCGCGACACCTATCGCGACCGCTACGCTCGGCACGGCCGCGTCGAGGACAAGGGTCGGTTGCACCTGTCTCGCCCGTGACACCTTCCTCGATCGTGGCACCCATCGCGATCGTGACACCTGTTTTGACCGCAACACAAAGCAACTGCGACCGAATCTCATCTGCCGCGATCGAGACGCTCGACACGACCGCGCAGAGGAAAGGGTTAGATGCACTTGTCTCGACTGAGAAACCCGTCTCGATTGCGACACCTGTCACGACCGCTATGCTCGACACGGCCGCGCCAAGGACAAGAGTCAGCTGCACCTACCTCGACCGCGACAACCGTCTCGACTGCGACGTCTGTCTCGATCGCTACAAGCTCTACGCCCGCGACATACGTCTCGACCGTGACATATCTCTACTGCTACCCCCGACACGGCCGTGCGAGACAAGTGCAGTGGCCGAGACAGGTGTCACGACCACTTATCACATACACTCCATTTTCACCTATAAATACCCACCCCTCGCTTCCTGTAGAGGGGTTTTGAGATTTGGAGGTTCCGGTTTTGCGATTCCGAACATTGGAGGTTCCGTTCCGCCCAGAGCTCCGTGGGAGAGTTCCAAGGTCTGAAAGGGCTGAAGTGCTCATCCTACACTCCTCTCTTCAATTTGCTTCCATCCACCGTCATTTCCCACCACCACTCACTCATATCCTACTATTCCCAGCCATCTTCCACCTTCATACACCCACCAAGCTGCTGTTTGGGGCGGAATCAAAGAAAAAGGAGGCCAAGGAGTCTAGAAGATCGAGGACGACCCAAAGACAAGATCCAGCCTATACGGAGGCTAAAGAGCGAGAGCCACCTCTCCTCTACGGGCTAAATCTCTTCTTCTTCTCCTTTCTTCTACTGTTCTCCTTTGTTTCTGTACAAATGATGTCCTTCCATCTTTGTTCGGTGCCAACTATGCTTGTCTATGGCTAGTTGAGTTTCTTCTTGGCTATGTAGCCCGTTTTGGGCATGTTTATGTACTTTTACCTTAAACAAACAGTTTATTCCAGATCTAGTACGTTTTCTGTTCTATCTTCTCTTTCTGGTTATGATTGCTAGTTTGGTTGATCTCTTTTTTGCTTGAACTTCTATTTCTGCCTATATCGAGAGATTCATTGTAGAAATAGATAAGAGAAGGTAGTTTGGATCAAAACTTGAAAAGAGGACAATTCAAGGTGATATGTGCAGAACTGTAGACCTGGGCACGGCCGGGCCCAACCCGGCACGGTCGGGCCCACTACTAGGTTCTGCCCAGATCACTAATGTTCCTAGCATCTCATAATATTCTAGACCTAAGAGGGTATCTATAATATTCAAGGGTGTTGATTTGTCATCCTCGAGAGAGGTCTCATATCATTGATGGGTTTTAGTCACGTTACGCGAAAGCGAGTGGAATGACCCCCCACATGAACAAATACCAAGTACATACTATGTTTGGATCTACGTTGCTTGCTGGGGTGTTCGAGGGCTGTCTATGCTCGAGAACGGGTGCATAGACTGCTCAACTTGTGGTTACATAGCTAAGAACTCCTCTCTGATTAGTAGAATCTGGCGGACTCTGTCTTATTTTCTTTACTTTATTTTGTTTTGTTTCGTGACATTTTGCTAGACTAGTTTTAGTTCCATACTTTTATCGACTATCAGATTGGCTTATATTATTTAAGAGCGAGACCTTAAGCGTCCTAATTGTCCCCGTGTCCCTGTGTTCGACCCCGTATATCTACTGCGACCCCCATAATAAAGTTGCGGGGGTCCTTGAAGGATTCAGGTTATAAATTTAAAGTTTGATCCTTCTGAGTCCACTTCCTTTCGGACGAGCGATTTTGGCCCTATCAACTTTTGGCGCCGTTGCCGGGGACGTGGTTTTCCACGTTTATACCCCTAAAAGATTTTGTTCAGTCATCCATAAGCATGTATATATATGCATAGTTCTTTTGTTTTACACATACTTGTCCATATATATTGAATAGTTCCCTTTTTCTTATACTTTTTCAGCCATAGACCTTGCTTCAGCAAGGCAGGTTATCTTGTCCACCTATCCTCTTGAATTTTTTCGCAGTTTCGACTGCTGGCAAATAATTGAAAGCCGTGCTCTACAGCTAGTCGAGCTATACTCGCCTCCACCGTTGTCATATGTGGAAGTTCCAATGAAAGAGATTGCCAATCAGTCCTCAATCTTAGCAATGCCATGGGATCAAAAAATGATCAGAGCAGTGGAGCTGCCCGGAGAAAGTGTCAATGCGCTCACCTCCTCCTTAGCTCTTCATCTCCAAGAAAAAGTCGATCCACTCCAACAACTACTAGAAAAGCTGGATCGTCAGCTCCAAGTAGCCACCGAGACCGCAGACCACAGTAGAAGTATACTTCAAACTACTGTCAGTAGTACTGAGCAACGATTCGTCCAAGCACATCAATTTGATACAGTGGGTCTCCAACAGGAGTGCAAGGTGGAATTGACGGATCTTGAAAGAATTGCTGCCCAAGTCCAACAACTTCATGATAAAGATGTTGAACAAGGCATGAAGCTTCAAGAGCTTATCAATTTTTTTACCACACAGTTGCAAGCGCCACCGCTTGACAATGAAGATTTTAGTCATCAAGACCATTCCATTGGGCCTAAAGCGGAGTATGCTTCACCGTCCTATTCAGACCATTAATTGGATTCACCAGGATTTTTCTGTGAAGACCAACTCACCTGAGGAAGCCCTTCATTCTATCCAGATGATTCAGCTGATCAACCAATGGAAGATACAAGCCATACACATGAATGGTTATATGATGATGATGATGACTCCTATCCTCACCAGGGCAGTCAAACAACCTCGCAACATGGAGGGTCAGTTTGAGGAACCTGAATCGGACATTGATCCAGACCAGGGTGATATCTCTCATATTGAGACATGTCACTTCGCCTTGAGCAGTACGTCGATCATGGTTTGGAACAATTTGTTCGATGAGGATGACGTCGACAATTGCTCAAATCGGAACAATGAGTATACTGACGATGACGAATTAGAGCAGCATGAGCCGACATTGTCCACTATTCCTTTTCTAGGAAAAGTTGACATCAAGGGAGCAAGATGGACGATCCACTACAACATGGCTGCTGAGCATGAAGATACCCCGAACCCTATAGAAGGTGACAAACTTGGGGTTGTAAAACTGCAAACAGATTCAACTGGGGATACTTCTTGTTCAGAAGATGATTGGATGACTCAAACTGTATATAAAAATTTATCTGAGCATCCAACCTCAAGTTCAGAGGTGGAGAGAGAAGAGAGGAGTCCCCTAGAAAACTTTCAGCCTCTCCCCTCCATCTCATCCTGTGTCGACATCCTAGGGTCTTTCTATTCAGATTCATACATTGAACAGTACCTTGAGGATGCTCTACCGAAGAATCATTTTAGTGCAGTTCAAGTACATCCCAACACAGAGATGACTTCACCGAGTCGTCAGATTTTATTCCTCTTCTTCTGGCTCGGAAGGGCCCACATCTCCGCCTATTCGACTCCTATTATGTGGCGGAACCCGTCGACGAGACACAAGTGAAATTGGTCCCAAAACTCAGGATCTGGGATCCTAGTGTCGGTATCGTGGGGTAGCCACCCCCTTTTCTCTTGCCCCTTTCTTTTCTCTTTTTGTTAAAATAATTTTTTTTTTCTTCATTTTTTTTGCTTAGATAGTTTCTTTCCTCTAACTGCTTTTAGATATCCTTGCATACATGCATCATGCTAGGACTTTAATAAATTTCTTTCATGTACAACCATGCATTCCTTCCCTACTATCTCAAGTTCAAGGTTTGCTCGAGGACGAGTAAAGTTTTAAGCTTGGGGTGGTAGGCTATTTGCCCTTCTGTCTCTTCATTCTTCTCGCATGCATGTTTACTTCTGGCATTTAGGCGTAAATTTAAATTTAGCCTTATTGTTTTGTAGGACTTTGTTCTGTAATTTGTAGCTTTGCAATTAAGGCTATGTGATGTGAATCTTATACTTAAATGCTTATCCATGCGCCTAAATGCACAATTTTCATCTTAAGATTGCAATCTTTTGCTTGACTTGCTCTTTGGCTCTTTCCTTGAGTTTGGTAATAAATCTAAGGTTATGTGCCTCTTTCATAGCTTAAAACATTATTCCCTTGATCTATGTTTTGAACGAAAAATCCAGGATATAGGACCATTGGAAAGAAGCTAGAGTTTGATCAAAACTCCAAGCTGCGTTTTTCACGAACTTGCCTCTACTCTAAGGATCCTTGAATCATAATTACTACTTTTTCACACATGTATCAAGCGGATAATAATGAGTTTTAAGCTATAATCAAGTAGGATTGTTTTTCCTTGATGGTCTACGCGCCCTCTCACCTTAGATTGAGTAAAAAAGATGAAAAATAAAAAATTTGCAAAAGAGGCATGGCCGTCCACAAAATCTCAAAAATCTCAAAATAGTTCTCACCCAAGCCTATAAATTATTAGAATGCAGAGAATAAAAGCCTGAGTGTGAATAAACGAGCGTTGTTTTCTCTTTTAGGAGAGTTGAGGATGGTGCCCAACCGGTGTATGACTGCGCTTATGAATGCGGGTATGTCGTGCCTGGTAGTGTCACCCTAAAGCTCATTAGAGTTACTAGAAACCCCTAGGAGACCTATGGGATCATCCCAGTAGCAGGGTTGGTTTGAGCGCAGTACGAGGAGTTCGTCTCACTGCTCTGGGCCAACTGGCTCGGACTGCAGGGACTGTTGCTCGTTACATGGACCAACCTGACGCAGATCGGGATCCTCAGAAGTCATTAGAGTCTTCTTGCTTTTGTTCCTTCTAAGGACCCAAATAAGTAGGAGGCGCGTTGTTCCTGATTGATCTACATGAATACTTGATGATGACTCATTGCTTATCACTCGCGTGATCACCTATGTGACAATGCTTTTATGTTGTATAATTATGATTCAAATTCTCATGAGTATTGTCAGGTTACAGTGAATTCGCTTAATCTTGCCTGGAAACTCTTTGATCTTACTTTAGCAGGATTGTGCTCGATTGGTGGGGGTTTGTTCTAAAACGACATGGGTCAGGAGAATTAATGTTTTAAGCTATTTTTCTTAACCTTAGCATTTATCACCATGCTTAATTTGGATGCTATCTTTTTGTTCTTTGAGCACAGTCTTGTTTGAGGACAAACAAAGGTTTAAGCTTGGGGTGGTTGATAACACCCAAATTTAGGCATTTATGCTAAGCATTTATTTATGATTTTGTGTCATTGTAGCCTTAATATGCCCAAAATAACCCTAGATTCTTATCTTTTAGTAATTTATATCTTTTCATAGATAGAGTTGCTCAACTAACCAATTTTGGGACTTGCAGGCACCGAACCTGAAAAGACATCTATTCTTTAAAATTTCTCCCCAACACATAGTTTTTGCACCAGCTAGGCTTCCATATGCCGCGATCGCGACACGTGACGCGACTGAGATGCTCGACATGTCCGTGTTAAGGACAAGGGTCAACTGCACGTGTCTCGCCCCCGACACCTGCCTCGACCGCGACACCTGCCGCGATCCCGCCATCTGCCTCGACCATGGCACCTGCTGCGACCGCGACACCTATCTTAACAGCAACACCTGTCTCACCCGCGACACCTATCGCGACCGCTACGCTCGGCACGACCGCGCCAAGGACAAGGGTCAGCTGCACCTGTCTCGCCCGTGACACCCGCCTCAGCCGTGACACCTGTTTCGGCCGCAACACGAAGCAACCACGATTGAATCTCATCTGCTGTGACCGAGACGCTCGACACGGCCGTGCCGAGCCCGGCACGACCGCGCCGAGGAAAGGGTCAGAGGCACTTATCTCGACTGCGACACCCGTCTCGACCGCGACACCTGTCGCGACTGCTATGCTCGGCACGACCGCGCCGAGGATAAAAGTCAGCTGCACCTGCCTCGACTACGACGTTTGTCTCGACCGCTACAATCTCTGCGCCTGCGACATTCGTCTCGACCGCGACATATCTCTATTGCTACCCCTGGCATGGCCGTGCCGAGACAAGCGTAGCGACCGAGATAGGTGTCATGACCACTTATCACATTCACTTCATTTTCACATATAAATACCCACCCCTCCCTACCTGGAGAGGGGTTCTGAGATTTGGAGGTTCCGGTTCTGCGGTTCCGAACATTGGAGGTTCCGTTTTGCGGTTCCGATCCATTTTGTTTCCCAGAGCCCCGTGGGAGAGTTCCAAGTTCTGAAAGGGCTGAAGTGCTCATCCTACGCCCGTCTCTTTAGTTTGCTTCCATCCACCGTCATTTTCCACCATTCACTCATATCCTACCATTCCCAGGCCTAGCCATCTTTTCACCTCCATACGCCCATCGAGCTGCTTTTTGGGGCGAATCCAAAGAAAAAGGAGGCCAAGGAGTCCAGAAGACCAAGGAGGACGAACCAAAGACGAGATTCGACCTATACAGAGGCTAAAGAGCGAGAGCCACCTCTGCTCTACGGGCTAAATCTCTTCTTTCTTCTACTGTTCTCCTTTGTTTCTATACAAATGATGTCCTTCCATCTTTGTTCGGTGCCAACTATGCTTGTCCATGGCTAGTTGAGCTTCTTGGCTATGTAGCTCGTTTTGGTCATGTTTATGTACTTTTACCTTAAACAAGCAGTTTTATTCCAGATCTAGTACGTTTTCTGTTCTATCTTCTCTTTCTGGTTATGATTGCTAGTTTGGTTGATCTCTTTCTTAGTTGAACTTCTATTTCTGCCTATATCGAGAGATTCGTTGCAGAAATAGATAAGAGAAGGTAGTTTGGATTAGATCCTGAAAAGAGGACGGTTCAAGGTGATCTGTGCAGAACCATAGACCTGGACACGGCCGGGCCCAGCCCGACACAGTCGGGCCTACTACCAGGTTCTGCCCAGATCACACCTGCTCCTAGCATCTCAAAATATTCTAGACCTGAGAGGGTATCTAGAATATTCTAGGGTGTTGATTTGTCATCTTGGAGAGAGGTCTCATATCATTGATGGGTTTTAGTTGCGTTGCGTGAAAGCGAGTGAGATGACCCCCCACAGGAACAAATACCACAGTACATACTATGTTTGGATGTAGGTTGCTTGCTGGGGTGTTCGAGGGTTGTCTATGCCCGAGAACGGGTGCATGGACTGCTCAACTTGTGGTTACATAGCTAGGAACTCCTCTCTGATTAGTAGAATCCGACAGACTCTGTTTTATTTTCTTTACTTTGTTTTGTTTTATTTCTTGACATTTTGCTAGACTAGTTCTAGTTTCATACTTTTATCGACTTTCGGATTGGTTTATTTGACTTAAGAGCGAGACCTTAAGCGTCTTAAACGTCCCCACGTCCCTATGTTCGACCCCGTATATCTACTGCGACCCCGTAATAAAGTTGCGGGGGTCCTTGAAGGTTTCAGGTTATAAATTTAAAGTTCGATCCTTCTGAGTCCGCCTCCTTTCAGACGTGTGATTTTGGCCGTATCACACATATATAAGTACACAACTATACATCTATTACATACATATATAACTCTCTCTCACACAAACACATACACACACACACACACATATATATATATATGTATGTATTTACATATACACACATATATATTATAAAATAAAAAACTTTATTGGATGTGTTAAACAAAATACAATTGACTCTCTTTTATAGGATAAGAGAGTAAGCCAAACAGAGCTAGGAAATTTAGGATAAAAGAAAAAGGCAAAAGACAAGACAACATAACACAATAAAGCATATATATTAATACTCCCCCTCAAGCTGAAGCATAGATATCAATTATGCCCAGCTTGTCCACCATGGTAGTGAATCTGGCCTTGGGAAGAAGTTTTGTCAGGATGTCGACAACTTGATCAGAAGTGTGAGTATATGGAGTAGAGATATTGCCAGACAAGACAGTCTCTGATGAAATGGCAATCCACTTCACTATGTTTAGTGCGTTCATGAAATGTTGGATTGCTGGCAATGAATATAGCAGCCTTATTGTCACAATACATAGGAATATGATTGGGGTCAGAAATATCAAACTCTTTCAGAAGACTGCGAACCCATAACAGTTCACAAGTAGTATGAGGCATAACTCTATACTCAGCTCCAACACTAGAGCCGACGACTACAACTTGTTTCTTGTTGTGCCTAGTAACAAGATTACCTCTCACAAAGGGTTCACCAGAAGTAGATTTGCGGTCTATCCTTCTGCTTGCATAATCGGAATCAGAATACCTTGTGATTTTACAACGCCCATGATTTCTATAAAATAAGCCTTTTCCTGTGGAATTTTTCAGATATTTCAAAATAGGACACACAACATCCCAGTGGCACTGTCTGGGGTTATCCATGTATTTACTGAGTAATCCTACTGTAGAAGTTATATCAACCTTTGTAACTGTCAGATATTTAAGTTTACCAACCAATCGCCGATATTGTTGGTTGTCTGGGTATGAAGGAGAAGTATCATCATCCCAGTTGGTATTATGATCCAAGGGAGTAGTGGTGGGTTTTGCTCCAACCATTTCTGTTTCCAATAAAAGATCCAAGACATTTCCTCTGAGATAAGCAAATACCTGAGGAAGAGCGAGAAACTTCGATACCCACAAAATATCTTAATTTTCTCATATCTTTAGTGACAAAGTGTTTTTTCAGATACTCTTTAGTAGTCTTGATGCCTGCTTGATCGGCTCCTAGATAAAATTATATCATCTACATAAACAATCAAAATTAGAAGTCCAGTTGAAGTTTTCTTAATGAACATCGAGATCAAAATGAGAGCAGCGGAAACTGAAGTTCTGAAGAATACTACTCAGTTTGTCAAACCAAGCACGGGGATTCTGTTTCAGTCCATAGATCGCTTTGCGCAACCTACACACTTTGAAGCACCCCCCCGAGCAACAAATCCATGTTGTGGCTCCATGTATACCTCATGCAGATCACCATATAAAAAGACATTTTTAACGTCTAATTGAAACATAGGTTAATCACAATTTACAATCATAAATATAAGAACACGAACATAATTCAAACGTGCAACATGAGAGAAAGTCTCTAGATAATCCACTCCATACGTTTGAGTATAGCCTTTGGCAACAAGGCGAGCTTTCAATCATTCAGTTGTGCCATCTGGTTGATACTTTGCAGTATAGACCCAACGACAATCGACAAGCGAGCAATCAACAGGGGCATCAACCAAGTCCTACGTATGTTTATCAATAAGAGCCTGCATTTCAGTCTCCATAGCCTGGCGCCATGCAAGATGCTGTAAAGCCTGAGCAACATTCTTAGGAATAGATACATTAGATAAAGCGGAGGTAAAATTAGCAAAATTCATGCCTAGGTTAGCAATTGAACAAAAATTGCCAATAGGATGCTGAGTGCAAGACCTGATCCAATTTTTAGACTAATAGGAACATTTATGTTAGAAAATACCTTAGGTGGAGGTGGATCTGCCGACGAGGATTGAGAAATTGGTAATGGAGGGGCCATGAAGGGAGTTGTATCTCTCGGTCGTCGTGATACACTTTCAGAGACGGTGATTGTGCAACATCTGGAGGAGGCATGTCAGTGTCAACCGACACAGGCAGAGGTGTATCAATCAACAATTTAGATGTCGGAGTAGAACTTGCTGTAACATATGCTCAAAGAAGACATCAACACTAACAAACCATTTCTTTGCAGAGTTTTATCCTTCATGAGTTTGAGAGTAACCCAAGAAAACACATTTGGTACACCGAGGGTCTAGCTTAGTCAAATCAGGACGCATGTTTTTGACAAAGCAAGTGCTTCCAAAAATCAGAGGAGGCACAGTAAAAAGTTGGGCATTGGGTTATAGTATTTGATAAGGTACCTGATTGCAAAGGACATATGAGGGCATGTGATTAATCAGGTCACAGGCAGTCGGGATAGCTTCAGGCCAAAAGGTTTAGGGTACATTATAATGAAAAAAAAGGGTGCGAGCAACTCTAAGGAGGTGCCGATTCTTGCGCTCGACAACCCCGTTTTGCTGTGGTGTGTATGAACATGAAATTTGATGAATAATACCCAGCTTGCGACAAAATTGGCTGACAGACGATTGCACGAATTCTAGAGCATTATCAATGCGAAAAACTTTGATAGGTTTGTCAAAATGGGTACAAATCTCAGCAAAAAAGGTGATAGTGTCAAGCATGTAGAGATGGATATTTTAATAAAAACAACCATGTAGCTCTAGAAAAGTCATCAATAAAGCTCATAAAGTACCGAAAGTTAGAAATACTTGAAAAAAACATGGACCCCAAACATCATCATGCACAATATCAAAATGTTGTTTTGACCTAATACAATTTTTTTAGAAAAGTAGCACGAGTTTGTTTGCCCAATTGGCAAGTTTCACAATGAAAAACTGAAGCTGAAATAGCAGGAATGAAATGCTTCAATTTGGTAGGAGATGGATGCCATAATCTATAATGCCATTGGAGGCCTGTCACTGACGCAGTCAACAGAGCAGTTGTCTTCGGCGTATCCAAGAAATATAACCCGTATGGTCCCTCATGGCCCGAACCAATGTTCATCCTCGTGCGCAGATCCTGAAAAACAACACCGTCCTGGTCAAAAGTAATAGAGCACCGTACGCTCTTCACAATTCTACTAACATATAACAGATTCAAAGGAAATTTTGGAACATAAAGGGATGACACAATAATAGTTTTCCAGGGGTGCAAATATTCCCGATGCTAGAAACAAGTGTCTGTGAACCATCAACAAGTGTAACAGGTGTAACAAAAGAGGTTTTATGAAGTAAAGAAAATAAAGCAGAATTGCCAGAGATATGAGAGGTGGCACTAGAATTAATTACCATTTATTTCTATTAGAAGGTGCAGAGGAGGCAAGAAGAGCATAACCTCCATCATTAGAGGCATCAATAGTAGAGGGAGTGAGACGGGCCTGAAGCAACTTTTCAAACTTAGAGCGAATCCACTCCGCAGAGGGCTGAGATGAAGAGGATGATGCAGAATCATGTTGATCAGTAGTGACTTGATTCGCCCATTCAAGCTTACCATGCTTGATCCAACAACGATCTTCAGTGTGGTTGGTGTGTTTACAGAACTTACAATAATGCTGTTCAGAAGTATCGAGACCAGACGGAGAAGAACCACGACCAGGTCCAGTAGTAGAGCGACCACGACCACGACCTTAGCCACAACCTCGACCATGGAAGGAGTCTCCTGAACAGACAGCTGGAGCATCATCACAGTGGTCGGGTGACAAAGGGGAGACTGACGGGAGCCGTTGAACCCGTGTGAGGACATCGCGCAGAGTAGACTACGGGTCGCTGGGCAATATCTAATCTACCACTCCAGAGAATGAGTAGGCAAGCCCGCAGGAAATTGCCCCAGTTGAAGTTCATTGCGCTGGCGTTGTATTTCAGTGATATCAGCAGATAGGGGGCTAGGAAGCATGGATACTTCTATACAGCCCCCGTGTCCATGTTGGACACGTTTTGGACATGGACGCTTCCCGGACACAACCCAATACATTTTGGACACGGCGAAGACGTGTCCTATCCATTTTTTGTCTTTTTTGCAGCCTGGACACGGCGGGACACTGCCCGAACACTCCCTGGACACATCAGCCTAATAGTTTCTGCTGTTGCAACCTATTTCAGTGTATAAAATCTGAATATTCAGCTACTCCCTGGGCACATCAGCATAGTAGTTGCTGCAACTGAAACCTATTTCTTTCATTGTGTAAGTTCTGGGCATGCAACTACTTTTCAATTATGTCTTGTCATTGAGAATTTGCATCACAAAGCTTGAGATATAATCACAAAACTGCAAACAAAATGTCTTTGAAAGAATTCACATGTAAAATCCAAGATGAACTAGGTATCATAAATCACATTGCGTCACTACATTGACTAAATGAGTAACAGGTTACTCATGTATTTAGTCTGAAAATCTACCATGTTTACTACAAAAACTGCAGCAATGTGTTGATGTGTGCTTGATAGTGTTTATACTACTCAAAAACACACATTCATATTCATATACAATTATGAATACATATGTAAATTTTTTTCCAGATATTTTTCTAAGTAAATCCAATACACACGTACATGCATTATACACACATATGTATATACTTTTATACAAAAATCCTCCATCCAAATGCCGTGTCAGTGTCTTATATTTTAGAAAATTGCCCGTGTCTGTGTCTAAAAACGTGTATGTACTTCCTTGATAGGGGGTGATAGACCTCAAACTCGTCTACAGAGCACATCATTGATTATAGTAATCTTCCACAAAGTAGTATGATACTCCTTAGCCAGTTGCTTGAAAATTTCAAACATTTTCTTCGGGTTTTGTTGATGAGAGTAAACATGTGAGAACTGGTCCCACATGGCTTTGGCACTCTGCAAGAGAAAAAGTGACTAACTGATTTTAGGCTCAGAGCTATTGACCATCCAGGTCATGACGTCGAAATCCTCTTTAGACCACAGATCATAAGCTTGTATGGTTTTATCATTGGCATTCTCAGCAGGTACAGTCGGACCATCAAAGATAAGATGCGAGTAATGTCCCTGAGCTTTGACATAGAGCTCGAAGGCCGCAAACCGGGTATGAAAGTTGGAACCATCCAACTTCATAGTAGTGACACATAGTGTCCGAAGCGAGTCAGAAGAAGCCATCAAAAAGATATGTCTAGGACAGATACCACAACAAAAAAGAAACCCAACTCCGGGGCAACAAGGAAGAAACCCAACGCAGGGCAACAATAATCAGTCATCAAGCATGAGCAGAAGAAAGAACCCAACTCATGGGCAGTAGAGGATTACGATCAACATATTCTAAGAAACCCGCTATGGAGCAGTATGCAGCAACAACAGATCTGGTTCATTAGATCCGAGAAACCCTCACAGGGGCAGAAGAGGAGAAAAAGACCTACGCTCACATGGGGAGAGAGTTACTCCACCATGAAACGCAGGCAGGCAACAAGCAGAGACCTTTTAAAATGTCAATGTGTAATTGTTAAAAGGTGTCTAGAGACGAAGATGAGAAGGGAGGTGAGGAGGCTAGATAGGTGAGCCGATGGCTATTGGGGGTAGGTCGGGAAGCAAAGGCAGTAGGATGAGGGAGGGTGGAGGTGTGGTGGCGGCGGTAAGGGTGGATGGTGGCGCCGACGACGGGAAGGGATTGGCGGGGTGGGTGGTGGCGGGATGGGGAGGGATGTGGCGGTAGGAGAGAGAGTTGGGGTGGGCGGCGGGAAGGGAGGAAGAGAGGAGGGGCGGCTGGGAAGACGAAGAAAGGAGGGGCGGCGGCGGGAAAGGAGAAGGAAGGGGGGTTGGCGGCGGGAAGAAGAGAGAGGGGGGTGGCAGCTAGGGTTGGGGGGAAGATGGGTGGCGGCTAGGTGGAGAGAGGCATTAGGGTTGGGAGGGAATTAAGGTGGATCATAGTGCTGTAATGCCCTATCGAATGGAAAACTTTTATTGGATGTGTTACACAAAATAAAATGGACTCTCTTTTATAGGGTAAGAGAGTAAGCCAGTAAACAAAGCTATGAAATATGGGATAAAAGAAAAAGGCTAAAGACAAGACAAGTCTAAAGCCTATAACAAAAGAAATAACATAACATAACGCAATAAAACATATATACAAATATATATATTCTCAAATTAATTCGGAGGCCTAAATAGTTTAAAACAAGAAAGCGCATGAAAAAACACATAAAATAGGAAGAAAACGTCAGATGCAAAGAATTCATGAATAATACAGGGAATTGGGAGTTATCTGGTCGTTTGATACGTCTAGGGAAAAATTTGTGTTAAACACGACCTATTTAAAAAGTCGGTATATTGTGACTATGTTCACGAGTATTCACCAAGAACATTTATCAGCTTTCTCTATCTCCTATCACAAGTGCCATCAGAGCACACCTATGCGTCTTCCAATGATTTTCATGCTCTTGGTCCAACTTTTTGGCAATTGCATGCTCTCTCTAAAAGAGGTTGCCCCATTTGGTGGTATGAAGGAGGGGGAAGTCCTCCGTCGAATTGTCCGGTTGCTTCTGCGAGCACCTCAAAAGATGCATGGTTCACGGCTTTGAACGATATACATGTAGCAAAAAAGAAAGTAGAAATAGTATCTTAAGCAACTTGTAAAACCTCCTTGAAAACTCAGTAAGACTAAGGCTGACAAAGCCCTCTAATGAGCTCTTTTTAGCACTTCTCCCTTTAGAAGGTAAGAAAAATGGATTTGCTTTTCTCCTACTCCCACCACCTGCCGATGCAATAGGATTCCCTCATCATCCTCATCCTCCAATTCAATATCATTATTGTTGTCACCTAGATTGAGCATGTGCTAGTGTTAGCCTTGCGCTTCTTGTTATGTTGTCTATTTCTTCAACTCGTCGTGTATACTTTGAGAACATCTTGCACATTTCACCGTATCTGGAAACTTTTGCCAATGCGATGCCTCTTCAAACGGTTAATCCCACTACTGCTTACATGGTTGCACAATTTACATTTTACTTTGTTCTTGTTTGACAAAGTTGGCCAAAAATTATATTTCCAACCCTGGATCTCTTGTGGGGTTGTTCACCAGCTCTTAGAAATCGTGGAAGAATCTCCCCAACCAGACTTGAAACTTCTTCCTCACCTTCCATGAATTAGTATATATACAACGAGCAATATAAATCCAAACATGTATGCAAAAAATATGTAAAATATATACAAATAAAAAGAACTGCAAAAGTTAGACTTACTATTGACTGTCAATGTGGATAAAGGACCATGGTGGGTTGGTGCAACTAGGAGCACCAAAGTGTCGAGGAGGAAGCACATACGTTGGAGATGTGTAGTCGGAGGATCGTCAGATGTCAATCACTTGTTGATGTGGGTGACGTGGTGCATGGGGGGAAGTCTCCTTTGAGAATGCTTGAGAAGAAACCGTGCCAGAGAAGCTGCCAGAGAAGAGAGCCGCAGAGAAGAGAGACCGGAGAAACCGTCCGAGCAGGGGACGAAGCCTGCAGAACTCACGATTTCCATTTGTGATTTCTGGCTGTGTGACCCGATCCAAGCCAGATTCACTTGTCTCCTATTGCCGTGTGCCCTTACTTCTTATAGTCAACTCTAATATAAAGATCACCAAGGGCCTCATGGTGGATTACATCATATCCTATCTTTTCTTTTCTATTACTAATAATGAGACTACTTATTGCTATGATTACGACATGGAATGATAATGGTCTTATAAAAGATTTTTCTCCAATGGAGGAATCAGACTCATTAGTGATGCCCTGACAGTTCAATTTTAATCGTTCAAACTTTGTGACATTTCTTCAACTATATTATGAGGCAGTTTGCTGAACATCAATTTATCTAAAATTATTGTCCTTTATATAATCTTCCAACTGGTAGGATTGATACTGTAATATAGTCTATTGCCTGAGAGGATTGGTACCTTCATATACATTGGTATTCCTTATTTCCAAGAACTCTGAAAAGAGGAATGAGTTGTTCGGAAGATCCAGACATAGATTCACTGCGTGGAAAGGCAAAATTCCTATCCTCAGGGAAAGGCGTTGTTCATCTAAAGTATTAATGCAACTATGCAAGCCTTGCCCACATGTATTATGTCGACACCCCCAGCTACCTAGATGTCATCATCGTCTCAACTATGTTTTGGAGGATGCCAAATTGTGCAAAAGAAAAAGCAAAGAATATAAGGAGGAACATTTCCTGGCAATACTAGCATGGATTCCATGCTTACATCGTACCAAAGAAACATGTGGTGTGGAGCTGCTGTGGGCCCTCCATGATAGAAATTTCCAATGATCCAATCTCTTAACATATTGGCTCTTGAAGTTGAAGAGCAGAGACCGGACTATTGTCGTAGGTTTTCCCACATAAATATCACAGTGGCATAATAGTACTAGCTCATTCTTCTCCTTATGGTTGGCATTATTTCTCCTTGTGGCCTCAAATTATGGAGGAATACATCTTCCATGCCAGCTGTATGGTTCCTGGGGAGAGGGTGCAGATCAGATTTTCGGAAGAGAATTAGAATAGTGAGACAACTCAAGGAGGACTGCAAATCCCGTGTTTTTGACTGCACATTGAAGACATTGTTTGAACTACGGTGAAAATGCCATGGGGTAGAGGATGAAAGGGTGGTGGAAGAACTAGCTAAGATTGTGCTAGGACGGAAAACATGCAATCAACATGAACTATGTAAATCTCATGGAGGTGGGATAGTATATCAGGGCTACTACGGAGGTGTGCTGTAATATCATGTTGCAAGAAATTGGGTTGGCTGCTGAAGGTGAAAATATTTGTTTGAAGAGCTCAACTGAATGTACTGGTCACGTTGAACATGAGACAATTTTGCCTCTCTGCTTCTACCTGTAAATTCTATGCTACAGTGATGAGGATGTTGAACACTGGTTTAGAAGCTGCTGCATTGTCCTTATCATTAGAATAATACTACGGGTAGAAGCTATAGATACTGTGTTGTTTACTTGTGCTGTTTTGTTATTCTTGTGATATTAGTCCCATATTGCTCACTTGTTCTTATGTCTCTACTCTCAGTTGCTATATTATAGACTACCCTGTGACCTGTTTTACTCACTCAATAAACAATTCCTTTTTTATTTAGATGGTATAAAGAGCAGGTTTCTTTTTCCTCACCCACCCGTCCGCAGTGACGTAACCACCCCCCCCCCCCCCCCCCCCCCCCCCCCCCCATAGCAAGCGGCCTGTTGTTACTAGGACGGCAGCTTTTTGTAAAAGCAGACAACGAGCAAAATATATTCCATAGCAGTATTCAATAAGAAAGTATTAACCACACACATCTTGGTATATCAATACTTCATGCAGTTAGCTGGATTACTTTCATAGCAGTAATTTGCTGATAAGTTAAAACCTAATATATAAGATTGGTTCAACAGTAATTATACTAATAAGTTTACTGTTGAACAATAGTTATTATTAAGATTACATTATAAGTTTAAGAGTACTGTATGACAGTACTGTTCAACAATTATATGTTTTTTACAGCAAGTTATAAGTAACACATTGGGTATGTTTGGTTACTTGGATTTTACTGTATTGGATTGTATTTTGGACTCTAGTTCTGCAAATTTTATGTTTGGTTTGCGGGATTGGAGAAATTGGACTAATCCCGGGATTTTTAGACATAATAGGAATCCACATTTTGGTCTCCATCAAAATTCTACCGGACGCCAAAATCCAACATGGTCAAGGCAGCAGACACGAAAAAAAAAACCGCACACAAAATCCAACAAATCAAACATAAAATTGTACTTTGCGGAATTTTGACAATGCATCATTTTAGTAATGCAGGATGAACATAATACATGATTTCTGAAAATCCGGAAAACCAAACGTGCCCATTGTGGTACTTTAAAAGTGAAATACTATGATGTAACTTAGGGCAGTAGTTAAAATTAAAATGTGAAATTATTTGATGCAGCATTGTGCGATAGTTTAAGAGTGAAATATTATGATGTTACGTCCATGGCAGCAAAATATTAGTAGAAGTAACTAATAACAGGACCACTTAAAGGAAAATTGCAATTTGTAAGTTCTAGTTGTTGTAAATATACATACACCATAAATGTAATGCAGCAGTACTCTTATATAAATTTTACTTGACATCCATAAGCATTGCGGTAAAGGGCCAAGAAAATCAGAATTAAACAGAAAAGCGGCTGCCGAACAGTAAAATGCCTAGGAAGCCATTTCACACCATATTCCTTTGTTCCATCTGGCTGCGTAAGGGCCCTTTTTTTAGATCAGGGGCTGACGCCGTCTAGATATACTTCTTTTTTGTTTTCTTTTGAATTTGTTTCTCCATATGGCCAAGAAAATCAGTTTTAAACAGAAAAGCGTCTGCCTAACAGTAAAAATGCATAGGAAGCCACTGCAGACCGATTTCTTTTGTTCCATCTGATTGTTTAAGCAGCCATTTTTTTAGATCAGTGGCTGACTTCGTCCAGATGTACTTTTTTGCTTCCTTTTGAATTTGTTTCTTCTTATGGCTTTCTAATAAGGTCATATCATGTTTTCTAAATCATGCAGGTTAAATTTGGTGACTCAATTACTAGAGGTTTAAAATGTCTAGAGCCTTCACCATTGTTGGGGCTGTCTCATGTGGGTTTCAGATGTTATAACCCTGAGAGGAAATTCCATGACTGTCTTGCCTTGGCTGGAAACAAAATGCCCTCTGCAAACATTAATCAGGAAGTTGAAGGATTTCTCTTAAACGCTATTAATATGAGTTTCTTGGATCGTTTGACTTTGGCATGGAGAATCTTATTCCCGACACCTTTGCAAAGGAGAAATTCTAATGCCAGCATTGCAAAGCAACGCCTAAAAATGATACTTTATTCTGACAGATGTGCTGTCAATGACGAAGCTAAGCAGAAAATTGTCAGCAATATAGTTGGCGTTTTATCTGATTTTGTCGAAATAGATTCTGAGGACAAAGTTCAGCTGAGTGTTTCTACGGACCGTGATCTTGGTACTGTGTACTCTGTTATTGTTCCTGTTCGTCGTGTCAAGGCTGAATATCAAGAATATGATGAAGAATATAGGGGAATAACTAACATTGAGTACAGGGATTCTGGGGGTGAACCTGGCGTAGTTGATGTTCAGTTTGAGTTCTTTGTTCCTGACAATAAATGATTTTAAAGGTTGTCTACTCGATATGAGGCATGCTAGTTAAGATGCTAGTTGTGTTCTATCTGTAAATAACGTGGAGTTCATTTGGTTAAACTGTTCCTTGTATCTCTATGCCGGTGGAATATTCTGTGTGCTTATTTCGTTTTGCTCATGATGTGCCACTCTGAGAAGTACTGACACGGCTAATTATCCAAAGTAGCACTTTCTTGCGTGTGAAATAAGGCTTTAACATAAAAAAAAGGCCTTGCATAGTTTTTGGTTATTTCATAAAGATGATAGATATCAAATTCTGGAGGTTATTCCGCTAATCTGTCATTTCCTATATAGAGTATGTTTTAAACTGCAAGAAAAATGCATTGCAACCTATAGCTGCTTTCTTAGCTTCTGAACATGATAGCCTTTGCATGATATTCTTAGGATGAAATTGAGATTTATGAAAACCATAATGAGATTTTAAGTGGCATCTTGGATATGCTTCTTTTGAGTCATTTGATTAAATATTCCCATCTTAATTTGGAAGTGGATAGATGTTGGCTGTTTTATGTGCTAGGATGATGTCTTTTTATGCTTATACAGGATAGGAAACAATTTCACATGTTTCCTTGAAGAATCATATAAAATGTTGCAAGATGGGTGACTGTCATCTCCTTATTAAAATTTAAAAAAAGTACAAAATATCCATCTTTTTAGAAGGACAAAAGATATTGAGGGATGCATGTATAATATTCTAAGTAAATAAGCATGCACCAGATACATTACAAAATGTCAATAGCAGTGAAAATAAAAGAACTAAGCCTATTAATTGGCTTTCATTGTTCATTACATGATTGTTCTCAAAAGAAAAAGATAAGAGAAAAAGATCTAGCTATAGCAATCTAGACATCCTTTCAGATAGCTTGTGATCTACTCCTGACATGAATTCCTTCAAACTTATCCTTCTCCTTGCTCAACACCAACACCTGGATGGTTGGGAAAACACTCAACAAAAGGGGAAATGAAATAACGTATGTGTCACAAAACTAATCTAGGATATCAAGATAAGTACAAAAAAAAACAGACTAGGGTTCATCATATAATGAAGATAACAAGAGTATGAGGCTATATTCAAAAGAAACTTGCCATTAATAATTATATCAAAAAGGATTTGCATGTAAGATAATTATGTCTACCTAACTAAGTAGGGTTGAGGCACCTACCAGACCTCTAACCTTAGGTGAGGGGAGAATAAGACATTCTCAGTCACCTACAATATTATGGGGAGAATAAGACATTCCCCAGGGCGATTATTTACATGCCCTCTGTGGGTGGTTGTACATAAGTACCGCTAC
This sequence comes from Alisma plantago-aquatica, assembly GCA_963693085.1. Classification (NCBI taxonomy): domain Eukaryota; kingdom Viridiplantae; phylum Streptophyta; class Magnoliopsida; order Alismatales; family Alismataceae; genus Alisma; species Alisma plantago-aquatica. The sequence continues at coordinate 329,035,135 of OY856415.1, forward strand.
TTTAAATTAAATAGAACATAAATTCACATGCTAGAAAAGTAGTCATGGCAAGAGTAGTGATAATATTCAATAAGCATGGCAGTGAGGTATAAGACCCAAACAAGAAGAAATTATAATCTAATTTGAGGCATGAACAACATTAGGATTCAAGAATATGATATTTAGGGTTCATTTAAGCCTCATTAGGGAAATATAGGGTTTGACTGCAATTATCCCAACACAGGGTGTAAGGAATGCACATACCTCTCTTACTGATATCAATTACTAACTTTCACCACTTTAATTGAGTCCAAGTTCCACTTTGCCTATTTTCAATGTATTAACATGTATTAGAGTACATAGTGCACATTAATATATAGAAACCCTATTTTTAGAGCTTTTGAGCAAAATTCGGATTTAGACTCTTAAAACATCACCAATAAACTTATTAGGTTTTCCTGATCAAGAAAACATATATTTATGTTAATTTTGGAGTTATGATGATTAAGATGTAATTTTTATGGATTTTATGCATTAAATTCGTTTTACAAAAATCACCCTTCGTCAAACCATAAAATCAGACCTTGAAAATATTTTTATTGGATAGATCTCATTCTCCTGATTCCAAAACATATTTTATTTTGAAATTTGGATAAGCGGTTTAGAAGATATGAATTTTCAATATTGACCAATCGGAAATTGCCACATCATCAAACCGATTGAGATAATTGAAGAGAGAGGGAGAGGGAGAAAACACCATTCGACCAAGATCAGGTTTGAAGTTGCATAGGTAACCAAACTAGAGCTTCTAGAGAAGGTAAAACAACAAGAAATCAAAACTTTAGAAGAGCATGGTAAAAAGAGATGGAAATCGTCGATTTTCAACATAAAAGCATGAGTTTTAAGCATGTACTAAGCAATATATGAGAAGGGTGTAACCAAATTTGCCTCTAGGAAGATAATAAGGTTCAAACAGAAAGGATTTCGAGATTAGAAGGTCTGGTTGCTCTAAGCCAAGCTCCTTTCTTGAGCAAAGATCACCTTCTCCACTTTAGAGGTGCAAACCCTAGCAAAAGAGCAAGGAGATGATATGTTTTAGGATTTTAGGTGGAGTTTTACCATGTATGGTCATGATTCCGACCTAGAAGAAGGTGTAAGGAAGACTAACAGTATGAAAATAGGAAAGGAATGGAGGAAACTTACTAGTTTTGGTCGAATTTATCAAGGAGGAACTTTATAAAACCCCAATAGGGCAATTTGAAAGCCCTAGGAGCCTTCTTCACCAAGGTAGGCTCCCTCTATTGCCTTGGGGCAACAACTTCGTGGCCAAATACAGAAGAAATTATTTTCTAAGCTATAGGAAAGAAAAGGAGAGTAAGATTTTTCGAATTATGAGTTGGGAAGGGGTATACATAGCTATATATAGAAAGAGGTGAAACATGAAGAGTCTTAAGGGACTTTCCATGTGTCTTTAGCCTAGGGATTGATGGCCATGCAAGAGGATAGCTCATAGAGGCTTCATGCATATCCAAAGTCGGTTCTAAGAGCCCATAGATTATTCTAGGCCATCCCCACCATTTTGCAAGAAAGAAATAACCTCATTGGTTGATAGCTTTTAAGGATAAGCATCTTTATAAAGAGGGTAATCCCTATAATGCCCTTGGAAAGAAATACCATCAAACCAAGGTGAAACTAGGTTCTCCAATGGTTTTAAATCTCGTTAATGGTAAGGGAATATCTAAGGATTAAAATTCAGTTGATAATTTGCAAAGAAAACCTCCCAACTGGGTAAATTGCATAAAAGTCCAGAATGTACCTAAAATTGCATAACTTGCACAAACAACATCCAAATCAAACCAAATTTGAAACTTAGCCTCATTTTATATTTTAAAATCATATCAAAAAGTTAGATTAAGGTTTATATCACTTAATTATGGCAATTAATCTTTTATTGAGGTATTTGTGCATAAACCCTTATATTGGTACAATTAGTGAATAAATTTTCACTAAACCACTATAAATTTCACTAATTAAACATAAATGAAAAGGATAGAAATGAGAGGGAAACATGGGAAAAAGGTTTACATGGGGATTACATCTAAGATTCATTATGTTATAGTGACGATGGATACAATCTCATTCACTACCCACAGTGCAACTGTGAGCTACCTCATCCATGCCAATTTGATCACTTTTCAAACCACTAAGATTTGGACTCTCACGTTGGAGAAACACAGACAACAAAAGTGTCCATTATTCATTTTTACCATCGCCTCCATCACTTTAGACTCTCGACTTTTGTCTCCTATTGTTGTTACCACCGCCTCCATCTTCATTCGCAGGATGTTATGTTTGCACTGCCGCACGCACTGCCGCTACCCTCCATCTTATGCTTGTGTTGTCGCCACAATCTCCTCTGTCTTCGTCTGTCAAGTGCATGCCCCCATTGTTGCCACCACGGCCTCCTCCTGTGTCAGTTGGACGCCATGCATCCATCATCGCTGCCATCTCCAATCCGACTTCATTGTACCCATTGCCGTCACCATCATTGCTATGTGAGTTTGGGGGAAGACAATCTTGGGGTGCATGTAGATGGCCTTCTTCTTTAGCCCGTTATTAGTCGTGGCAGTCACCGAAGCTGGTGGCAAGCAGTTGGGGACTGTAGCAGTTTCTTTCTTTTTAGATAATTTTTCATCTACTTGGAGGGACCATTATTCATTTTTAGTTGGGGACTGTAGTAGTTTCTTTCTTTTTAGATAATTTTTCATCTACTTGGGGACTATAGCCAATTTGATCACTTTTCAAACCACTAAGATTTGGACTCTCACGTTGGAGAAACACGGACAACAAAAGTGTCCATTATTCATTGTTACCATCGTCACCATCACTTTAGACTCTCGACTTTTGTCTCCTATTGTTGTTACCACCGCCTCCATCTTCATTCGTAGGATGTTATGTTTGCACTGCCGCACGCACTGCCACTACCCTCCATCTTATGCTTGTGTTGTCGCCACAATCTCCTCTGTCTCCGTCTGTCAAGTGCCTGCCCCCATTGTTGCCACCACGACCTCCTCCTGTGTCAGTTGGACGCCATGCATCCATCATCGCTGCCATCTCCAATCCGACTTCTTTGTACCCATTGCCGTCACCATCATTGCTATGTGAGTTTGGGGGAAGACAATCTTGGGGTGCATGTAGATGGCCTTCTTCTTGAGCCCATTATTAGTCGTGGCTGTCACCGAAGATTTGGTCACTTTGATCACTTTTCAAACCACTAAGATTTGGACTCTCACGTTGGAGAAACACGGACAACAAAAGTGTCCATTATTCATTGTTACCATCGCCTCCATCACTTTAGACTCTCGACTTTTGTCTCCTATTGTTGTTACCACCACCTCCATCTTCATTCACAGGATGTTATGTTTGCACTGCCGCACGCACTGCCGCTACCCTCCATCTTATGCTTGTGTTGTCGCCACAATCTCCTCTGTCTCCGTCTGTCAAGTGCCTGCCCCCATTGTTGCCACCACGGCCTCGTCCTGTGTCAGTTGGACGCCATGCATCCGTCATCGCTGCCATCTCCAATCCGACTTCATTGTACCCATTGCCGTCACCATCATTGCTATGTGAGTTTGGGGGAAGACAATCTTGGGGTGCATGTAGATGGCCTTCTTCTTGAGCCCGTTATTAGTGGTGGCAAGCAGTTGGGGACTGTAGCAGTTTCTTTCTTTTTAGATAATTTTTCATCTACTTGGAGGGACCATTATTCATTTTTAGTTGGGGACTGTAGTAGTTTCTTTCTTTTTAGATAATTTTTCATCTACTTGGGGACTATAGCCAATTTGATCACTTTTCAAACCACTAAGATTTGGACTCTCACGTTGGAGAAACACGGACAACAAAAGTGTCCATTATTCATTGTTACCATCGTCACCATCACTTTAGACTCTCGACTTTTGTCTCCTATTGTTGTTACCACCGCCTCCATCTTCATTCGTAGGATGTTATGTTTGCACTGCCGCACGCACTGCCACTACCCTCCATCTTATGCTTGTGTTGTCGCCACAATCTCCTCTGTCTCCGTCTGTCAAGTGCCTGCCCCCATTGTTGCCACCACGACCTCCTCCTGTGTCAGTTGGACGCCATGCATCCATCATCGCTGCCATCTCCAATCCGACTTCTTTGTACCCATTGCCGTCACCATCATTGCTATGTGAGTTTGGGGGAAGACAATCTTGGGGTGCATGTAGATGGCCTTCTTCTTGAGCCCATTATTAGTCGTGGCTGTCACCGAAGATTTGGTCACTTTGATCACTTTTCAAACCACTAAGATTTGGACTCTCACGTTGGAGAAACACGGACAACAAAAGTGTCCATTATTCATTGTTACCATCGCCTCCATCACTTTAGACTCTCGACTTTTGTCTCCTATTGTTGTTACCACCACCTCCATCTTCATTCACAGGATGTTATGTTTGCACTGCCGCACGCACTGCCGCTACCCTCCATCTTATGCTTGTGTTGTCGCCACAATCTCCTCTGTCTCCGTCTGTCAAGTGCCTGCCCCCATTGTTGCCACCACGGCCTCGTCCTGTGTCAGTTGGACGCCATGCATCCGTCATCGCTGCCATCTCCAATCCGACTTCATTGTACCCATTGCCGTCACCATCATTGCTATGTGAGTTTGGGGGAAGACAATCTTGGGGTGCATGTAGATGGCCTTCTTCTTGAGCCCGTTATTAGTGGTGGCAAGCAGTTGGGGACTGTAGCAGTTTCTTTCTTTTTAGATAATTTTTCATCTACTTGGAGGGACCACATCGCAACCACAGATGTGAGGCTTTTTTTTGTTGTTTCTTCCTCCCTATTCAGGTGTACCAACGAGTTTCGAACCTCCGACCTACTCTACCACGAGATGCAGACTTTACCGCTGAACCAAGCGGTTAAGTACAGGCTGTAGCAGTTTCTGTACTAGTAGCTCCCGCCGGTCGGATCAGCTGACCCATCGCCGCTTAGTTAACCACCAGGCTACCTGGTCCTGTTGACGTTGGTATTGGCCGTGGCGTTAGACTCTTACCTCCAAGATCATTGATCGCCGATATCTTATTATGACCGGACAAAACTCTCAACCCGTACGATCCTAGTGCAGCGGAACATGGTGTAGATTTGGATGCTTGCTCCAACCACACCAGAACCCTGTCCCTCCATACCGTCGTTGGAGCCATGAATGGTTATATCAAATGAAAGGCTTGGAAGGTGTGGTTTAGTTGGGGGGATGGATGCTTGGTTATTTTGCCAAGCCTATGTGTCAACAATTTCTCTTTGGCCACGAGACAACATAGTACATCAATTAGGCACATCAATCGAGCTTCTGTATGACAAATTTGCAACATACATATTTTTAGGTTATTTTATTTTGTAATAAGACCTTTTTGACATCTTTTAATGGTACATGGGAGGAGGTACATCCTTCAGTAAAGGTGAAGAAGATTGCCTTTTACTCCTCCCTTAGCCCCTTAGTGTTCCATCAGGGTTTTGAACCCACAACTTTTGTCTAATAAATCAACTAACAAGAGCATTGTTTGGATAGTAACAAATTTAGTTGACAATTAATATTTTTTTTTACCCACATTTTTCATGAGTTGTGGCGAGGGCATGTTTTCTTACAAGCTATTTCTATATTATTGTGAATTTTCTCTATTTAGCTCTACAAGATTCGACTATATTTTCCCATCGCAACTGCACTAGTAAACCTACCTTATACACGGTACACCTACTCACTAGATGACGGTGTTGTAGCCTGGTATAAGATATTTAAAGCTCTTTTTCTCGCCACGGGTTTGTTTGTATATGGTATAGACAAAAGTTGGGATAGGTAGCTTTATGTCACTATTTTATCACAAAAATAACGCAAAGTTAAAACAGGTAGGGGTAGAAAATATATAAATTGTGCTGGGTTTAATCTTTAGACGATAAAAAAGTTGATCTCTCTTATAACTTGTAGCGGGAGATTGCTATCCCAGTTATATATCCAGACATATTATCTGCTCATTATTGTTTTGTCTTGTCTAGTTACACACTACCTCCAAACATCACCTGAGCTGTATAATTTTTACATGATCCTTTTTTTCTTTCTTTCATAAATCTATATTTTCTCTCACATTTTAGCTGAGACTAGTCCACTAGCCTAACATTCGCCACAATACAACACGATTTCGCATGCAACTTTTTTAAAGCTTAAATTCCAGCTAGAGATAATGTTATAATAATTGTCACGTTTAGCCATCACCTACACCTGAATTTGGTTATCTTGTGTGCACACTTACTCTTATTTGATCCGTTGTTTACAAAAAAAATTGTTCTACATCACAACCCATATCATCATTATCCACAACTCACTGATGGCATGTTTGATATATGAGGAAAGGATGGAATATGAGGGAAGAAAAATGACCGGAAGGTGGAGTTCATCTTATTGATAATGTTAGCATGAGGAGATGAAGGGAAGGCAGAACGTATAAAGGAAAATTAATGTCTAAAGAAGATATTATTGCTCCCTCCTTCCATATCCACTCAACTGTGTGGAAACATAAGCAGGAAGGTGTTCACATAGACCATTCTCTCATTCATCTTCACCCTCTATCCTTCCTCATCATTTTTACCAAATATTAGACATAGTCAGAGGCCAAACCCCATGTTATGGGTCCAAGGTACGGCAAAGTTTTCTTGAGATGGTAGAGAGATCGGTAAGGGTCCATCTAAATCCAAACAAACTCTAATGCACGAATGAGTGCTTGTGGGCCTTATCTTTGAACAATTACAATATTGTACCGATTCACGCATGGGACACACACGTTTGGGTTAAAAAAATTTGTAACCCTAATGGACACACTCAAATACTCTAAACTTTTACTTGCAAGCGCATGGGTTTGTATTGTAGCATAGGCAGGTGGCAAGTTAGGGGTGGATTTGCAGGGAGAGGGGGGCACTATAGCTTAGTTCATTTTGGGTTAGGTTCCTAACATGGAGTCTATAGTTGAAGGGGTTGACTTGGATTTTAAAATTGCACTAATGGGCCAAGCAAGCAATTAGAGGAAAGCAAGAGCAAAACCTACTTTAATCCTATACAGTTTAATTCTAATCAACAAAGAAAAGGAAGCTAAACAAGACAAGAGGCAAATTACAATAAGGCAAACAAGCAAGAGCTAACACTACCACTACACTAACAAAGCAGTTCTAATTATCAACCTAGAGATGGAAACTAACTAAACTAGGCAAGAACTTACACTAGAATAGTAATTAGCAAACTAGAGCAATTAAGGATCTACACTAGCAACTAACTAGATAAGAATAGCACAAGCAATCATAAAAGAGAAATGACTACACTCGCAAGACCTAGCTACCATGAACAATGCAAAAGAGTAAATTAAGAAAGTAAAGACACTAATCGAGAAAACATTAACTAAGCAAGAAGATGATTATGGTTTTAGCAAACAATGGGAAGTGTTGTCCATGTGGGGTAATGTAGCTATAACCTAGGTTGGGGTCTTATAACATGCAAACTTTACTCATTTGTTTAGATTACCAAACCAAACAACAAGTTAGATGCTAGAGAATTTTGCTAAACTACTAATTGGACATGGATGGAATAGGGTGTGTATATGGGAACTACTCCTTAGCACCCCCTATCCAACCTTTCAAGGCTCATTTGGATTAGGGTTTAGGTGGAATTCAACTAGGATCTAATAAGTCTAGGTTTCTAGAATAGGAGCTCTTAAGGCAATTGGGGACCAAGGATATTAATGGTGGGTGGAAATGAGGGTATTACACTTCACATCACCAAGGGTAGTTGGACCTGTAGTGTTTAATCTAGAAGAGGATCATAGGCGGGAGCCGCTCACCAACGCGAAATGTGGAAGGGAGCCAAAAATGGAGTTTGAAAGTGATATAGTTGGACTATGGGATGGTGGGGTGACATTGAAGGCTCTCTTTGGGCAGGCTTTGGTGTTGATAATGGCTTGGATGCCACTTTGGAACCCCTTATTCACTGCCTTGACCATATTCTTCATTTTGCAAGGACATCGGTGAAAAATGGAGATGGAGTTAGGTTTTTCATCCTTCCAGAGAGGTGGAGCAGAATGGAGCTGGAGACAGAGATTTGGAGGTGGAAATGGATGGAAAATTAGAGCTGGAGGTAGGAGATGACTCTTGGGAGCCCAAGGAAGCTTCAAGGAGCTTGGGGGTGAAAATTGTGAGGACTGGAGGACTGGAGTGTTGCACCCTAGGTCTCCAGATCAAATAATAGCCATGTTGACTAAAAAAGAATGAGGAAGGGTCATGCTGCATCGAACATAAATCGATGACTTAAGTGGTGGGGATGGGACAACACAGTTGGTCTGGCCAGCACAACCATGTTGTCACAACACCAGAATGACCATTCTTTCCAACAAGGATGTTATGTCCAACACAACCGTGTTGGCTGGCACCAAAGCTTGAATTTTCCATTGTAAATTTGACAAGGCTAATTAGGCCATTCCGTGACAACTTTTAGTGCAAAAATATTTTATTCTTCTCAATTCTTACAAAACTAATTATGATTCAAATTATCTGATCCACAAAAGATATTATATATTATGTTCCACTGATTTGAGCCCTTTTTCTCAATTTCTAACCCATTTTCCTACCACATTTATAAACTCTAGCAAAAAGTATTAAACACATGTGTGTTCTTTCTTGTAAAATGTATAAAATAATAAAAAAGTATAAAAAATTGAAGGTTGTGTGAAAAATTCCCCAAACCTATGTCGTTTGCTTCCCACTAGCACTAAATTTAATGCATTCAACTAGACTCTATAGTTCTCTTAATGAATCCACCATTAGGAAACCTCGTGTGTCCATCCTTGAAGTAGATGGCTCCCTCATTTGCATTTAGCAGCTATTCATTATCCCATTGATAATAAAAGTTATTAAGAAGTATTCCATCTAGGTCTCATATTTTAAGTAATCATCTTCAATATTTTTTAGTGACAATATTCAACATCCTCATGTCGTTCTTGCCGGGTGAGAGTCTTTACATATTGATCTTCTTCATGTCCATGAAAGAGACTATCATCGTGTCACTATACACATGTATTTCAACATCAAATGTAGATCAGAATGGTCTTCCCATCTTGATGGGAGTCTTCCTATCCTTCGATTAGATCAAGAACAATACAATCTGCAGGGAACATTGTTTCTCTTTCTTTGTCGATCATCACTAAGACACCTTACTCTAGACACTTTGATTAATAATACACCAATAAGAGAGTACTATTGGTTGATTTCAGCTTGCCTAACTCCAGTTACACATAGACGCTATATGGCATCAAATTCACACTAGATCCCAAGTCAAAGAAAGATTGGTCTATGCGATGTCCTCCTATGTAGCTAGGTATGAATAGGGCTCCTAGAAGTGCATGTTGTAGAATAGATCTCACTTGTTATATCATCTTGATTTTCTTATGCATCCTTCCCATTGACTATTTCTTGAAAGTGTACATATATGTGAGAAACTTGGCTTAAGGAGGAATTTCATGATAGCATTCAATAAAGGGATATTCACTTTCACCCATGGGAACATCTATAGGATGTCAACATTATGTTTCTTTCTCTTTTTTGATGATGGAGGCTTTTCCAATGCATATGGGATTGGGGGTTCACTTGCACTTGATTTTCTTGGATCAACTGATTATCTTTAGACATGATATAAGGAATTCCTAGAATCATGGGTGGAACATAGGGATTGTAGAACCTACAAACAAAGTATATGATGGAAAAATGGTACCAAAAAATCTACATGAGTATCACATGATCTTCTTATGATATCTCAATCACCATATCACCAACTACTTTCTTCATCCTCATTTCATCAACGCGCCCTTGGTTCACATAATTATTTCCCATTCCACTTGAACTCTTCCATGCACTCCTTAGAACTATTATAGCATTAACTTGCTCATGGTGAAGAGGGGGAACTTGTTGTTGCTGTGGAGGAGGTGAAGGGGACCCTTAGTGTTGGAAATGAGGTGGAGATGAGCATTGATGATGGTGAGTGTATTGGTAGGGTTGTTGTGGTGATGGAGGCATATAAGGTATATGAGGAGGATGACCTTGAAATTGATATATGGGATAAAATTGCAATGGGGGTGGACTATAGGAGTTTTGAGAAGTACCTATTTGTCCACTTGCATCATTAGAGTTCAACGTGGGTTGGGAAGGAAGTTTCACTTTTATCCGGAGATCAAGTATTAAGGAGAGCTTCTCCACTCTTTACTCAAGTTTGGTCACATTCTTTTGAACCTCATCAAAGAATTATAACCTAAAGAGAATGTCACATCCCAAGATTTGAGACCTCGGATAAAATGATATTGTAAGTTATGATTGGACTACCCATATCACAAGGTGCTCCTCCTTTTAAGGTATCCCATCACTAATAACTCCATAGTTAAGTGTGCTCAGCTTGGAGTAGTACTAGGATGGGTGACTAGTCAGGAAGTTGATCCTGGATTATGTGTGAGTGAGGACAAAGCACACATTTAAGGATAGTGGTGGTCTGTGGGGCCAATCGTCATTCTTGAAACTCTAATAGATCCTTGGGCAGTGGACTAGGGTGTTACAGAGAACTTCACCTACAAATATTGAACTATACTTTTTTACCTTGTTGCTCCAGGTTGCTATGGGAATGAAGGGCCTTAATTTCTTTGCCATAGGATCCAATAGAATTAACTAAGTGAGTAGGAGCACCCCCACTTGATTCTTCATAAGATTCATCATTTTAACAAGGATATTCATCATTTGTGGGCTTGAATCATTAGAAGATGAAGGTGTCACACAAATGACACAATCACAATCATTAACAATGCTAGAAGCTTGGTGCCTTGAGTTTTCAACCAAGTGCTCAAATAAAGGTCATGTCTCCTCGGGGGATTTAGCCATGAAAGCTGCTTAACAAGAAGAATATGCTGAATCTTGACTCATTTGAGAGAGACTACGGTGAAAAGATTGAGAAAGCTTTCACAAAGGAATTTTTTGGTGAGGGTACTCGCTCAAAATCTTATGGAAATTTTCCCAAGCATCATCGAACCTCTCACGATCCATTTGGCTGAAATTTACTATAACATGCACATTTGTGTAAACCTTGCAGTAGAATAGCAATTCTTCAAGAATGCATTCTTCATATCTCTCCAACTCTTGATTTCTTCTGAATCATACAAATGTCTGGCCTTGTCTTTCAGGGAGAATGGGAACAAGGTAAACTAGATGGAGTCATGTGTAGCTGTGGGAATTTTGAAGGTAGATCATGTCTTAAGGAAAGAGTCCACATGTGTGACACTTCTGATGTGCCACAATGATATTGCTCAAAACAAAACACAGAAATAATACCAATCAAGCCACATTACCACACAATAAGGTAAATTAAAACCGATATTACATATCCACCTCAAGTGGAAACTTATTGCATATGGATCCACAAAGCCACCTGTAACATATCTCATGCCAAAAGATTATTACATAACACTATTCACTAGCTCACTGGCCACAACCTATTTATATATACATGCCATAATGTGCAACCATAGCATACTGTCAAAACATCGTCTTGATATACACACATCTAAAAAATACATCTCAAGGACCAAAGAGTACAGGGACAACATATATGACTCTACTACCACACTAGCAACATATCCAACCTTTAACAACTACTGCTCCTCTTGCTGCTCAGCCTCAACCGCATGATCTCTACTTCATCATGCACAACCATCTAAAAGATGTGAAAACCCACGAGTGAGACCAAACATCCTAGTGAGAGATATAACTCTCCGCCAATGCCTATTATTAACACAAATAGATTATACAGAGAAAATTAAACATTATAAGCAAATTCAGCTCAATGATATTGTAAAGAGGCGAGATCACCTCCTTTCTAAAATTTAAAGGAAGTACAAAACATCCATCTTTTAAAAAAGACAAAAGATATTGAGGGATGCATGTATAATATTCCAAGTAAATAAGCATGCACCAGATACATTACAAAATGTCAATAGCAGTAGAAATAAAAGAACTAAGCCTATTACATGGCTTTCATTATTCATTACACGATTGTTCTCAAAAGAAAAAGATAAGAGAAAAGGATCTAGCTATAGCAACCTAGACATCCTTTCAGATAGCTTGAGATCTACTCCTGAGATGAATTCCTTCAAACTTGTCCTTCTCCTTGCTCAACACCAGCACTTGGGTGGTTGGGAAAGCACCCAACAAAAGGGGAAAGAAAACAAGGTATGTGTCACAAAACTAATCTAGGATATCAAGATAAGTACAACAAATAAAAATAGGCTAGGGTTCATCATATGATGAAGATAACAAGAGTATGAGGCTATATTCAAAAGAAACTTGCCATTAACAATTATATGAAAAAGGATTTACATGTAAGATAATTATGTCTACCTAACTAAGTAGGGTTGAGGCACCTACCAGACCTATAACATTAGGTGAGGGGAGAATAAGACATTTCCAGTCACCTACAATATTATGGGGAGAATAAGACATTCCCCAGGGCGATTATTTACATGCCCTCTGTGGGTGGTTGTACATAAGTACCGCTACTTTAAATAGAACATATCTCCACATGGTAGAGAAAGTAGTCATGGAAAGAATAATCATATGAATCAATAAGCATGGCAATGGGGTATAAAACCCAAACAAGAAGAAATTATAATCTAATTTGAGGCATGAACAAGATTAGGATTCAAGAATAGAATATTTAGGGTTCATTTAAACCTCATTAGGGAAATATAGGGTTGGGTTGCAATTATCCCAACATAGGGTGTAAGGAATACACATACCTCTCTTACTGATATCAATGACTAACTTTCACCACTTTAATTGAGTCCAAGTTCCACTTTGCCTATTTTCAATGTATTAACATGTATTAGAGTACATAGTGCACATTAATATATAGAAACCCTATTTTTAGAGATTTTTAGCAAAATTCGGATTTAGACTCTTAAAACATCACCAATATACTTATTGGGTTTTCCTGATCAAGAAAACATATATTTATGTTAATTTTGGAGTTATGATGATTAAGATGTAATTTTTATGAATTTTATGCATTAAATTCGTTTTACAAAAATCACCCTTCGTCAAACCATGAAATCAGACATTGAAAATATTTTTATTAGATAGAAATTAATTTTCCAATTCCAAAACATATTTATTTGTCAAATTTGGATAAGCGGTTTAGAAGATATGAATTTTGCAATACTGACCAATAGGAAATTGCCACATCATCAAACCGATCGAGATAATTAAAGAGAGAGGGAGAGGGAGAAAACACCATCCGACCAAGATCAGGTTTGAAGTTTCATAGGTAACCAAACTAGAGCTTCTAGAGAAGGTAAAACAGCAAGAAATCAAAACCTTAGAAGAGCATGGTAAAAAGAGATGGAAATCGTCGATTTTCAACATAAAAGCATGAGTTTTAAGCATGTACTAAGCAATATATGAGAAGAGTGTTAACCAAACTTGCCTCTAAGAAGGTAATAAGGTTCAAACAGAAAGTATTCCAAGATTAGAAGGTCTGGTTGCTCCAAGCCAAGCTCCTTTCTTGAGCAAAGATCACCTTCTCCACTTTAGAGGTGCAAACCCTAGCAAAAGAGCAAGGAGATGACATGTTTTAGGGGTTTAGGTGGAGTTTTACCATGTATGGTCATGGTTCCTACCTAGAAGAAGGTGTAAGGAAGACTATAAGTATGAGAATAGGGAATTAAGGGAGGAAACTTACTAGTTTTGGTCGAAATTACCAAGGAGGAGCTTTAGAAACCCTAATAGAGCAATTTGGAAGCCCTAGGAGCCTTCTTCGCCAAGGTAGGCTCCCTCTATTACCTTGGGGCAGAAACTTCATGGCCAAATACAGAAGGAACTATTATCTAAGCTATAGGAAAGAAAAGGAGAGCAATAGTTTTCGAATTGTGAGTTGGGAAGGGGTATACATGGCTATATATAGAAAGAGGTGAAGCGTGAGGAGTCTTAAGGGACTTTCCATGTGTCTTTAGCCTAGGGATTGATGGCCATGCAAGAGGATAGCTCATAGAGGCTTCATGCATATAAAAAGTCGGTTCTAAGAGCCCATAGGTTATTCTAGGTCATACCAACCATTTTTCAAGAAAGAAATAACCTCATTGGTTGATAGCTTTTAAGGATAAGCATCTTTATAAAGAGGGTAATCCCTATAATGCCCTTGGAAAGAAATACCATCAAACCAAGTTGAAACTAGGTTATCAAATGGTTTAAAATCTTGTTAATGGTAAAGGGAATATCTAAGGATTAAAATTCAGTTGATAATTTGCAAAGAAAACCTCCCAATTGGGTAAATTGCATAAAAGTCCAGAATGTACCTAAATTGCATAACTTGCACAAACAACATCCAAATCAAACCAAATTTGCAACTTAGCCTCATTTTATGTTTTCAAATCATATAAAAAAGTTGGATTAAGGTTTATAGCACTTAATTATGGTAATTAAGCTTTCACTGAGGTATTTGCGCACAAACCCTTATATTGGTACAATTAGTGAATAAATGTTCACTAAACCACTATAAATTCCACTAATTAAACATAAATGACATAAATGAGAGGGAAACTTGGGAAAAATATTTACATGGAGATTACATCTAAGATTCATTATGTTACAACACTCCACCCCTTTAAAAGGATTTCGTCCTCGAAATATCAAGCAAAAAGAGAAGGGTGAGTACGTAACATTTCATCTCTCAACTCCCAAGTGGTTTCTTCCAGACCATGATATTTCCACAAAACTTTTACCAACTCAATCTCTTTGTTCTTCAGCTACTTTACTCGGGAGTCAAGAATCTTCACAGGTAGCTCTTCATAGGTCAGATTCTCATGTATCTCCAAAGGCTCAATAGTAAGCACATGAGAAGAGTCCTTCACATACTTCTTCAGCACAGAGACATGGAACACATTATGAATCTTATCATAGGAAGGAGGTAAGGCTAAGCGGTATGCATAGTCTCCAACTTTATCTAAGATTTCAAATGGTCCAACATAGAGGGGACTCAACTTGCCTTTAACTTTAGATCTAGCAATAGAACAGATAGGCTTGATCTTCAGGAATGTATAGTCACCCACTAGGAAGTTAACATCAGACCTCTTCTTGTCAGCATACATCTTCTGTCAGTCTTGAGCAGCTTTCATGCGTTTCTTTACCAACTACACCTTTTCTATCATCATTTGCATGTCATCGGTCTTCATTAGAGAACGTTCACCGACATCATCCCAATGCAAAGGTGAACGACATGGTCTACCATAGAGAGCTTCAAAAGGTGGCATACCAATACTAGCTTGGTAGCTATTATTGTAAGAAAACTCAGCTAATGGTAGATATTGATCCCATACACCACCCCAATCCATCACACAAGCACGAAGCAAGTCCTCCCAAATCTAAACTATTCTCTCAGATTGACCATCAGTCTGTAGGTGGTAAGCAGTGCTGAAACGCAAGTCAGTACCCATCTTCTCCTGAATCTGACCCCATAAATGAGAAGTAAACTTTGGGTCACGATCAGAAACTATTACCTCAGGTACTCCATGCAGGCGTACGATCCACTCAACGTACAACTGAGCCATATCTGCAACTTTGTAATTGGTTTTGAAAGGCAAGAAATGAGAAGTTTTTGTAAGCCGGTCAAAAACCACCCAAACAACATCATAACCTTTCTTGGACTTGGGGAAACCAGTAACGAAGTCCATTGTGATTTTCTCCCACTTCCATTCTAGAATTTCAAGAGGGTGAAGAAGACCACCAGGTCATTGATGTTCGATCTTGACTTGCTGACATGTCAAGCACTTCGCAATGAATAGAGCTATACCATTCTTCATGTTCTTCCACCAGAAGCTTCGTTGTAAGTCCTTATACATCTTTGTTGTGCCAGAATGAATAGTGTACTTGGACCCATGAGCTTCACTCAGAACATTCTCTCTTAGATCACCAACATTAGGAATCCACAACCTTTGTTTGAAGCGGACAACACCATCCACTCCGACAGAGAAGTCAGATTGTGGTTTCTTAGTTAAAGCTTTCATCTCCTCAAGCTCAGAACTCTCCAACAGTGCAGCCACGACTTCCGAGATCTAGGTTGGTGTAACAGTCAAGCTGGACATATGAACACACAACTTGTCTTCATCTACTGATTCAATAGGTTGAGGTCTCCATCTAGCCACATATTCAAGGTTTTCCCATACTGAACATCTCAAAGCAGCACAAACAACATCCTTCTTGCGACTTAAAGCATCAGCTATGACATTCGCTTTACCAGGATGATAGGTAATGGTGAAGTTGTAATATTTAAGATATTCCATCCACCTACATTGTCGCAAGTTCATATCCTTCTAAGTCAACAAATATCTCAGACTCTTGTGATCAGAAAAAACTTCAAACTTTTCACCATAGAGATAGTGTCGCCAGATCTTCAAAGCATGAACTATGGCAGCAAGCTCCAAATCATGTGTAGGCCAATTAGCTTCATTAGGTTTCAACTGTCAAGAAGCATAGGTGATCACCTTTCCGTCTTGCATCAAAACACACCCTAATCCTTGTCTGGATGCATCAGTGTAGATGACATAGGGTATGCCCTCAACAGGCAAAGCAAGCACGGGAGCAGAAGTCAGGCTCTTCTTCAACTTTTGAAAACTATTCTCACATTCTGGTGTCCAAGATAACTTGACCTCCTTTCGCGTCAGCTTGGTTAAAGGCAAGGCCAATTTAGAGAAGTTCTTGATAAAATTTCGATAGTGACCTGCTAAGACAAGGAAACTACAGATCTCTAAGGGATTCTTTGGAGCTTTCCACTTGGTCACAACTTCTACCTTTGTAGGATCAACAACTATATGTCCAGTAGAAATCACATGACCCAGAAACATCACTTCCTTTATCCAGAACTCACACTTTGAGAATTTTGCATAGAGTTGATTTTCTCGTAGTGTGTTGAGTACAATCCGCAGATGCTCGTGATGTTATTCTAACGTATCAGAATAAACCAAAACGTCATCGATAAACACCACCACAAACTTGTCAAGGTATAGGCGGAACACTCGGTTCATCAAGTCCATGAAGGAAGTAGGGGCATTTGTAAAGTCGAAAGGCATGACCATGAATTCGTAATGCCCATAGCGAGTTATGAACGCCGTCTTCGGTACATCATGGTCCTTCACGCGCATCTGGTAGTAGCCACTTCACAAATCCATCTTGGAGAACACAATGGCTGACTTTAGCTGGTCGAACAAGTCATCGATGCGAGGCAAAGGATAACGGTTCTTCACTGTCACTTGGTTAAGCATGCGGTAGTCCATACACATCCGCATCGAACCATCCTTCTTCTTTACGAACATGACAGGGGCTCCCCAGGGTGAAACACTAGGGTGGATGAAGCCCATGTTGAGAATCTCTTCTAGATGCTTCTTCAGTTCGGCAAGCTCGGCAGGGGCCAAGCGGTAAGGTGGCTTCGATATTGGTGAAGTTCTGGGTACAAGCTCGATGGAGAACTCCACCTCCCGAGTTGGTGGCAAACTAGGTAACTCCTCGAGAAAGATGTTCGGGAAGTCCTTCACCACATCTATGTGGTTGAGAGAAGGAAGTGTAGTCTCGAGGACTATAGAGGCTAAGAAAGCTCTACACCCTTATGAGACTAGATTTTTAGCTTTGATAGCAGAGATAACAAATTATCGATCTTCTCGCTTTCTACCCTTGACACACAATCTTCCCTCAACATGATGTGATAAACTAACCTTTGATTCTTCACAAAACAAAATAGCTTTGTACCTCTTCAACCAATCCATTCCTAGGATGACATCAAAGGCGGTCATGTCGAGTAAGATGAAATCTGAGGGAAACATGATACCAGATATATAGAGGTCCATGGTTGGAGTTTGTAGATATGAAGAGCATATCTTACCACTAGGGTTTTTACATCTGATCCATATACTCAGATTCTATTTCTAACATGGAAGCAAGCTGACATGATATGAAGGTATTAGATGAGCCAGAATCAAACATTGCCTTTATAAGATGCATATTAAGATGCAAGGTACCTTCAATAAATTCATTATCTTTGCCTGCTTCCTCAACATTGAGAGCAAATACTCTCCCATTCCTCTTCTCCACTGGCGGTCGCCTTGGGCTCTGGTTGTTGTTGTTATTATTCCGTAGAGGCAGATTCTGCCTTGGCTGCTGGGCATTATTCTATCCTTGCTGGAAACATGGGCAGAGTGGTCAGATATGCCCAACTTGGCCACACTCGTGGCAGGTCGGAGGAGGCTGGTTGTCTCTACGAGCATGTGCATTGTTGATAGGACATCTCCCTAGAGGATGGTGGCAAGAACACCTATTGCACCGATCACGTCCGTGATTCTCATTCTGGGTAGGGTTCTTCCTCTTGTTGTTTCTATAACCATTACTGTGTCCATATGATTGGAATCCTGAGTAGGACTCGATGGCCATGGCCTTATCCACCATCTGTTGGAAGGTGAGTGGAAGCTGTGGAACAAGACTTCGACCCACTTGGTAGTTTAGGCCCTCCAAGAACAATGTTTCCCTTCTCTCGGCTCCAAGGTCGGTGGCATAGCATTCCATAAGTAGGAACCTTTGGATGTAGTCAGACACACTCATGCTTCCCTGCCTGAGGCTGTAGAACTCAGCTTCCTTCTTCCTTAAGAAGGCAGGACAGATGTACTTCTCCTTGAAGAGCTTCAGGAACTGGTCCCACTCCATGGTAGAGGTGTCTCGAGTGCGGGCGACACCATTCCACCAGACACGTACCGGTCCGTCCACCACATACGTCGCGAACTGAACTTTCTGGTGAGGAGGGCATGCCATACCCTCGAAGGTCCGATCCAAAGCCAACACCCAATCATCAACTTTATCCACCATGTTGTGTTCACTTTCACCTTTGAAGTAGGGTGGCTGCATCTTTATGAAGTCAGTGAGGGTGAACTCCCTTGGCTTTTTGGCATTGGCAGCCACTGTGTGGAGCTGCCCCATCATGGTGGAGAGCACCTGGCGCAACATTTCCAGCTCTTGCTCTGGTGTGAAGGAGGGGGTGCCCAGAGTAGTAGGGTTGACCACACTATGGCCGACAGGAGTCACATGAGTGTTTTCCACATTGGAGTCATTAGGGTTTGACTCCTTTCCCTTATTCCTACTGTCAAACAAGTCACCTATCCTGAAAGGTAGGGTTAACATATTAAGTTCCCAGGAGTATTTGAATCATAGATGAAAAAGAATAGAAGCATAGACGAGAAAAGAATATCTAGAATGCTATTGCCTAAAAGCATACTATTTTGGGCAATTCGTATCAGCTCAGGCCAGGCCGGTATCATATGGGTACGGGAGTCCTCGTAAACCAAGCTAGTGGTACGGAGGAAAATATTGCCAGCCCCCGAAACCCTGATCCATTCTAGACACCTTTGCTTCAACTTCATGTCCTAATAGTTGCCTAAATGCTCTGATACCATGCTATAAAGAGGCAAGATCACCTCCTTTCTAAAATTTAAAGGAAGTACAAAACATCCATCTTTTTAGAAAGACAAAAGCTATTGAGGGATGCATGTATAATATTCCAAGTAAATAAGCATGCACCAGATACATTACAAAATGTCAATAGTAGCGGAAATAAAAGAACTAAGCCTATTACATGGATTTCATTGTTCATTAGATGATTGTTCTCAAAAGAAAAAGATAAGAGAAAAGGATCTAGCTATAGCAACCTAGACATCCTTTCAGATAGCTTGAGATCTACTCCTGAGATGAATTCCTTCAAACTTGTCCTTCTCCTTGCTCAACACCAGCACCTGGGTGGTTGGGAAAGCACCCAGCAAAAGGGGAAAGAAAACAAGGTATGTGTCACAAAACTAATCTAGGATATCAAGATAAGTACAAAAAATAAAAATAGGCTAGGGTTCATCATATGATGAAGATAACAAGAGTATGAGGCTATATTCAAAAGAAACTTGCCATTAACAATTATATGAAAAAGGATTTGCATGTAAGATAATTATGTCTACCTAACTAAGTAGGGTTGAGGCACCTACCAGACCTCTAACCTTAGGTGAGGGGAGAATAAGACATTTCCAGTCACCTACAATATTATGGGGATAATAAGACATTCCCCAGGGCGATTATTTACATGCCCTCTGTGGGTAGTTGTACATAAGTACTGCTACTTTAAATAGAACATAAATCCACATGGTAGAGAAAGTAGTCATGGAAATAATAATCATATGAATCAATAAGCATGGCAATGGGGTATAAGGCCCTTACAAGAAGAAATTATAATCTAATTTGAGGCATGAACAACATTAGGATTCAAGAATAGAATATTTAGGGTTCATTTAAACCTCATTAGGGAAATATAGGGTTGGGTTGCAATTATCCCAACATAGGGTGTAAGGAATGCACATAACTCTCTTACTGATATCAATTACTAACTTTCACCACTTTAATTGAGTCCAAGTTCCACTTTGCCTATTTTCAATGTATTAACATGTATTAGAGTACATAGTGCACATTAATATATAGAAACCCTATTTTTAGAGCTTTTAAGCAAAATTCGTATTTAGACTCTTAAAACATCACCAATAAACTTATTAGGTTTTCCTGATCAAGAAAACATATATTTATGTTAATTTTAGAGTTATGACGATTAAGATGTAATTTTTATGGATTTTATGCATTAAATTCGTTTTACAAAAATCACCCTTCGTCAAACCATGAAATAAGACCTTAACAATATTTTTATTAGATAAATATTAATTTTCCAATTCCAAAACATATTTATTTGTCAAATTTGGATAAGCGGTTTAGAAGATATGAATTTTGCAATACTGACCAATAGGAAATTGCCACATCATCAAACCGATCGAGATAATTAAAGAGAGAGGAAGAGAGAGAAAACACCATTCGACCAAGATCATGTTTGAAGTTTCATAGGTAACCAAACTGGAGCTTCTGGAGAAGGTAAAACAATAAGAAATCAAAACCTTAGAAGAGCATGGTAAAAAGAGATGGAAATCGTCGATTTTCAACATAAAAGCATGAGTTTTAAGCATGTACTAAGCAATATATGAGAAGGGTGTTAACCAAACTTGCCTATAGGAAGGTTATAGAGTTCAAAAAGAAATAATTACGAGATTAGAAGGTCTGGTTTCTCCAAGCCAATCTCCTTTCTTGAGCAAAGATCGCCTTCTCCACTTTAGAGGTGCAAACCCTAGCAAAAGAGCAAGGAGATGACATGTTTTAGGGTTTTAGGTGGAGTTTTACCATGTATGGTCATGGTTCTGACCTAGAAGAAGGTGTAAGTAAGAATATCAGTATGAGAATAGGGAATTAATGGAGGAAACTTACTAGTTTTGGTCAAAATTACCAAGGAGGAGCTTTAGAAACCCTAATAGAGCAATTTGGAAGCCCTAGGAGCCTTCTTCACCAAGGTAGGCTCCCTCTATTACCTTGGGGCAGAAACTTCGTGGCCAAATACATAAGGAACTATTATATAAGCTAGAAGAAAGAAAAGAAGAGCAAGAGTTTTCGAATTGTGAGTTGGGAAGGGGTATACATGGCTATATATAGAAAGAGGTGAAGCATGAGGAGTCTTAAGGGACTTTCCATGTGTCTTTAGCCTAGGGATTGATGGCCATGAAAGAGGATAGCTCATAGAGGCTTCATGCATATCAAAAGTCGGTTATAGGAGCCCATAGGTTATTCTAGGCCATCCCCACCGTTTTTCAAGAAAGAAATAACCTCATTGGTTGATAGCTTTTAAGGATAAGCATCTTTATAAAGAGGGGAATCCCTATATTGCCCTTGGAAAGAAATACCATCAAACCAAGGTGAAACTAGGTTCTCCAATGGTTTAAAATCTCGTTAATGGTAAGGGAACATCTAAGGATTAAAATTCAGTTGATAATTTGCAAAGAAAACCTCCCAATTGGGTAAATTGCATAAAAGTCCAGAATGTACCTAAAATTGCATAACTTGCACAAACAACATCCAAATCAAACCAAATTTGAAACTTAGCCTCATTTTATGTTTTCAAATCATATCAAAAAGTTATATTAAGTTTTATAGCACTTAAGTATGGTAATGAAGCTTTCACTGAGGTATTTGTGCATAAACCCTTATATTGATACAATTAGTGAATAAATGTTCACTAAACCACTATAAATTCCACTAATTAAACATAAATGACATAAAGAATAGAAATGAGAGGGAAAATTGGGAAAAAGTTTTACATGGAGATTACATCTAAGATTCATTATGTTATAGATATGAATAAAATAGATAACAATGTTTAAGCAGTTTAGGTATCTACAACTGAGCACCAAAACATATTATAACTTTGGAAGGAATACAAAGAACATGTATAACAGTTGATTTCTCTTACCACATTCTAATTCAAGAAATCAGTATAAGAGATCAGGCAAAGGGTCATCTAATGTGAGTTATGTTTAACCCTAAGCAATGTACTACATGGCTGTGTTACATCTTTTATTATGCCCCGGGTAGATGAGATATACCACTCAAGCTACAGTGACCACTACTAAGTTGAAATCACTGCCATACATGATATAGGAGGAGACAAACTCCAATGATCTCCCACACCCTCAGTCAGTATGAGTCCTCCAAAATGACATATCAAGCCCAACTGCAAAACAGCCTAGCCCGCCTTGGTATATAGGTCACATCACTAATGAAACTAAGATACGACCGCAATCGCTCTCCTGCCAGGGTATGACCACAATAATCCCAGTAAACATGTCACATATATTGATTCATATTATTTGTGATACAACCTCAACCATTCTCCTTTCAAGGTATGACCTAAGCCATCCCAGTGTATTAAGGATACAAGGAGATACCTCGACTTGCACCCCACATATTCAACAATATGCGCTCCGAGTTTCCCGTAGGAATTGCTCTTTTCACCATCCAGCTAGTACTGACGCTGAAGATGGATCTATGGCACATAACAACTACATTATTAGGGTTTCATTTGATTAGTCAAGCCTATTGGGTACGTTTTAGCATCAATCAAGTTACAACACATAAACCCTAAACAAACTCTACAAAGATAAGTGTTATAACCTCAATTTTTCTTGTATTGTTGTGTAATTTATCAATGAAAAAGGACTTGTTTGGAAATTTGTATGCATTGTTTTTTAAAATGGATTTCTTTGAAAATTTCCCTTAAATAATGGATTTTGTGGCTTTCCCTGTGTTATTAAACCAATAAAGGATGAAAGTAAAAAGGATAGGAGAAAAACCTCATATTAAGTAAAAGGCAAAAGAAAATGAATGTTAATTGCATAATGCTTAAGAATAATGTGGAATTCTCTAGAAAGTGGCATGGGTGGACACAGTTAACTAGTTTTTGGTTCCACATGCTTCATAATAAAAAGAAAGTTGAAATAAAGGAAATGGAAAAGAAAGAAAGGCAAATATATGTTTAAATGCATGAAATATGCCTTAAAAGTGGATAACTTACATATTAAGAAAAGATGTTTTTATTTTTGAATTATAAACCAATTCTTTGCACAAGAGTAGTTTAAGTCATTTAAGATTTTCCTTTAAAATTTGGGATCAAAAGGATAACTGGATTAGGAGATATGGATTTTATAAAATTCCTTTTCGATTTTCCTTTAGTTGGCTTTTAATCCATGCACACGATGAGGACCATTGGATCTACAAACCCAATGGCAGCGTGTTCATCCTCTAGCTTGTCCAGATAAGAAAACTGAACTCAAACTAATTAATCTCAAAAGCGATTTCCTCATGATCCATTGCATGAGCAGATCGGGAAATCATCCCAATGAATCCGCGAGATCATTGCAAACACACCTACCCTAGTTTTCACCAAGGGTTAAGGATTCTAGAAGATTCACCCAATATCTCACCCTAAGGTTAAATCTGCCACTATAAGAAGGTATATATAGGGGTACTAACCCTCTGCAGGACTACAAATCAACTTCATAGCACCGGGTGATCCTTGCAAGTAATTCTCTAGACTCTATTGCACAACTAATCCCTGCTACCATCCTCACCTCTTCCTACTTCTCCACCAGAGTTCTTCTCTGTCCCAACATCTCAGACCATCACCGGAGAAATTAATACATCCCTCCGGTCTGTGGTGCCTAGGCGGAGGTGTAAGCACCTTCACTTGAAGCTCAGAGGACGAGAATCCCAGAGTTAACCCACATGTTGATTTCCTGGTTCTTAAAGGAGACTGCCCAAGATTGAAGAAGGGCTATGGGCAAAAGATGACTTTGCCCTCATGCACGCCTTTTAGAGGTAAGGCTAGTCTGGTGCTTACACCTCTTTTTATCACTCACCTAATCAGTCTGCCATGCTTGACGTCTATCGCGTGTCGGTTATCTTATCTCTTAGAGATGCTATCGTTCTTTCACTCGAGCCGTGTGACATGTGTATCGCGTGACACGTTTATCGTGCATCCTTATCGTGCATACTTAGTTAAATGGAGTTACCTAATACTCCACGAGCGACACACATATCTCTTAGACCTTATCACTTAGACCATACTGACTTCACCAATGCATCAATTTCTCTTCTGCCTGATAACGGTTTATTCTGAGTATTGTTCAAAGTGCATATCAGTTTTCTTGGTATCGGGCACTTATGTGTCGTCCTCCAGGATTAAAGAAGCACGATATGATACCAATTCTCACATGTATCACTCGACCCATATTGGGTGACATCCTTTCTTTTACTAACTCCCAGTATTAGGTAAATAAAGTTTTGGTCCAACAACTCTTTTTGATTTAAATTCCTTATCCAATCATTGCAGAAAATGGCACGCACCAAGTAGACCGTCGTTTTGGTCGATGAACAAGGCCAGAGGATCAACCCCGAGGCCACAGATGAAGCCACCAACGGGTAGAAATGCCCTAACCCAGAGACGGTTGGGCCCTCTGAGGCCGAGAAGTGACCCAAAGTAGAAGCAATCCCAGCCCCAACCACGAAGAAAGAACCAGAGGTCCTGGCCCACTCACCAGGACGGTTCGTGTTGAGAGAAAAATAGCACCAAAGGCACTACATCGAGTTGGCAGAAAAAGTCTACCGCCCAACTCGATTCTGCCACCAAGCATCTTTCCGACAGATAGGCATCTTTGATAGGCTAGAAAACATCCTAGAAGTTGTCGGACTCCGAAAGATCTACTTCTGCTTCTCTGCCTCCTACACCAAGATGACGAAGGAGTTCGTCGCTTCCCTCCGCCGAGTCCCAAATATAATAGAGGAAAGCAAAAGGTACGGCGGAGCAAATAGACTACAGGGGTGCCTCTACAATGCAGAGCATGATGTAACAGAGAGGCTACTCAATGAGATCTTCTCCTCCAGTGAGGCTGAGCAAGAATTGCTCAACAATGCGGCCTAAATCAGTGACAGCGACGACTTTGACCCTGTCAGGCTTTGGAAGAAGATGACAAGCGAGTCCTCCTTCAAGCCAGGGAGTAAGGTGGCGGTGGTCCAATCTTGCTTCTGTAGGATAGTACACAAGATCGTGGCAAGCCTACTCTTCAGTAAGTATGAGACGAGCAACCTCTACACTAAAGAGCTACACCTTATATGGTACAAAATGGAAGGTAAGCTGATCAACCTGGGGTTCTTCCTGCTGAATCGTCTTCATCTTATAAAGGACACCACCAACAAATACAACATGGGAGGAGTCGTCAACCTCATAGCGGTCGGGCTTGGGTACCCGAGGGAGTCACTCAACCTGTCACGAACCAGGGGCGATGACAAGATAGATATAAAGTTCCTCATCAAGGCGAACATAATCAAGAAGAAGGGTCACCGCCTCTTCTATAAGTTCACGAGGACCAATATCCTCCTGGCCCTCCCAATCTGCATCAACTATGATGCGAAGAAGCTGATCTTTATGATAGTAGATGTCCAAGATCTGACTGTAGATGCAGCTTACGCTGCCACAACGGCTATCCAAGAAAGGATGGCCGCAATAGGGAGACATGCACCCCTCGACGCTCGGTGGGACAAATCATCGGTAGTCATCCTTGAAGACTCACTAGTCACCACCGCTGTCGAGCCAACCGCAACAACTGCCAAACCAATATCTGTTACTCCAGTGGTCGCTACTACCACCACTGAACCAGCTGCGGCAACCACAATGACGCCCTCCGCGGATACAAAATAAGTATCGACCATTAGGGAGGTCGTTGACACCATCGAGTCTGCCAGAATGGTCATTTCCTCAGAAGTCGCTGCCACAGAAGCAGTAGCCACAGCGCCCCAAGCTTCAGCTCTGCCGGCAATGGCAGAAGCCGCAACCATGCCCTTGGTGCGGCCGGATGCCTCTTGCAACATCGATGAGGTGTTCTTTGAGCTTGTAGTGGTGGAGCTCAGGTCTGTCTAGCAGACCCCGACACCGTCACCCTCAATGCCAGTAGTCACTATGGAGGAGGAAGTTGAGAGCCGGATGGTCGATCAGCATCCGCCCACTCCGCCACCTTTGCCACGACCCCATGCTGAGGAGACGGAGGTAGCCACAAATGTGGCAACGCCTCACCCGGAGGCCATGCCCTCACGTACTATCCTAGTGGACTCAGCCTCGACAAGCAATGCATATTCAACGGGCTACGTCACTAATGCGAGGAGCGCTACGAAGAGCCGAAGCTGATTGGCGACAATCCCTTCCTCGCTAGGGCAAGCCTTTGGCTTTGAGTTTGACAACTTGCAGGAGGTAACAAGCAACCACAACGCTACTTTTGCTTCCCTAATCCGCACGTTTCAGGTCTTCCAACATAGGTTGGGCGAATAGGAGTGTCAGCTGCTGACTCTAGTTGGTCTCCCCGGCCAACTCAAGGCGATGAACAACACAATGCAGGCGGTGCTCCAACGCCTAGACGCCATCAAGCAGAGGCTCAACGAGAGGGATGCCTGTTGCCAATCAAGGCATTCCCGAAGATCGCCTTCACCACCAACACCTCATCTCCGCCATCATCATCATCATCACCTTCTTCCACCAGCTTGTCATCCTCATCCAATGCCAGTGGGCCCTCAACAAAGCCCGAGGAGGAGACGATGAATAGAACTACCAACGAGGGCCCCATAGGACAAGGGAGCACTCGTGGCGTCAATGTATCTGCAACCCCTCAACTGCTAGAGCCAACTGATGTCGTAGAAGAAATGTCTGAAGGCCTAGCGGAGGATTCATATGAGGGAGAAGGGGGTGACCTGTATAGCTCACTTGCTGAGCAACCCCCAAGAGTGAAGACTTTAGTGGATGATGCCTTTTCTACACCGTCTGAGATCCCAGTCTTTGAGATGGCCGACTTCGACAGGCACGCCATCAACTACCTAACGATCCGGGTCCAACAATTGTTGAATATGGTCCTAAGGCCATAGGGAGAAGAAGAAGCTATCCTCTAGAGCAACAGATACTTCTCCATTCGACGACGAGCACTCAAAGCAATGTTCCACTTAGAAGCTGTCATGGGGAAGGTTCTGTTTAGAGTCCTGGAAGGCGCCATAATCAAGAATATTGCGCTCAGGACAGGCCGACAACCGATCTACAATGCCACCCCGACCTTAGCCAGGAAACTACTAGTAGGGGCGGATAACACAAGGTCAGTGGTTGATATGTTGAAGAATATAAAAGAGCACAACCCAGACCTGGTGCTGGCCGCCCACAAGCATAGGGGATACTGGATTCTCTGTGTGGCTGACCTCCGCTCCCATGAAATTACCCTACTTAGCTATTGCAACATAGAGGTCCCCCACTTAGAGCACATCTTCCTCCACCCCGAAGACACCGACCTCAGGCTCCTACCTCTGCATCTCCACCAGGTCATCAAACAAGGCATCTGATGCTACATAGGCATCTAGAACTTCTATGGGATCAAGGACTTCCTAGTTCAATAAGACCCGGGGAGCGGAAATAACACCTTCATTGTCTTGCGTGCCATAGAGCTGATAAACATATTCAGATACATATGGCAGCTCTGGGACACAAACTTCTACCATCTAAGGAGCATATATGTGTTGTTGCTGATAAAAGACAAGCGCTATTTCTGAGACACAGAGCTCCCAGAGGATCTGTTGGAGATAGATGTTGGCTCTGATTCTAGTTCGCATTCTTCTTCATCCAGCAGTCCTGCAAGAAATGAGGTTGAGGGCTTCTCTAACATCTTTAGGACAGGAAAGAAGATAGAGCATTTGCAATCCTTATTCACTGTTGAAGGCACTTCTACTTCGCCTGTCATCACCGACTCTGTCACCATCAACTTCGACCGTTCCGCATGCAGTTCTTTATCTCAGGAATAGGTCAATCAAATACTTCTACAACTCACTGATTCTAACACTACAAACGTCATCTATGAGAAAGATAATGCAGTAGCCCCCCTCGACAATCTACGTGACTTAGTCAAGGCTGGAGGGTGTTTAGCAATGGCAGTGGCATTAGCTTACCTCCCTATCTTATAAAAGAAGATTGGATAGCCCTACATCGCCCATCCGATGTTGTTCAATGACCTATGCCTGGCTAATGAAATAGGAGTGTGCCAGTTGTTCCAGCTCGAAGCCAAAAAGTGTCTACTGCACATATTGTTTCTTCCTATACTGCATGACAATCACTAGACACTACTCATGATATACACTCATCCCCGCACTGGTTTCTTCTACAACAGCTCAGACACTAATAGTGACTGGACGACGGAGTGTGCATCTTCACCGGAGACACCCCTCGAATGACTGGCAAGAAAATACTATACAGAGGTGGTGTCCTTAATACAACCTTATCTTGAAGATCCGGCGGCAACCTGGCACAATCTCCAATTCTGCCACTGTAGTCCACAACAGGTGCCCCTATCAAACGACTGTGGAGTCTATGTGCTACATTGGATACACAGCGTGGTAGCCCTAACAAAGACGCCAGAGAAGCTCCATGACCTCGACTACCACAACCAACGAGGAGAACACATTTTGGGGCTCTTATCTGTCGATGCTGCGCACATCCATTGAACCCTCACTGAACTATGCCTACCCTTTTTATTTATGTCACTACTCTGGGACAGAGTGTGGGGTAAGTTTGGGGGGGGGGTGTTCCATAGAATCAGTGAGGGAGGTACTCTAAAATTGTCTCATTCTTTCCCTTCTCTCTCCCCACCATACTATGTGTATATATGTATATAAATGTTTGATAGAAAGAAATACATACACAAAATATACACAACCGCCTGTTGCTCAAAACTGTAAAAAATACTTTATCATAAATATTTGGTACAACTTCTTCCAGCTTGTTCTCTCCATATCTAATGCGGTGGACATTTCTTCTATGCTCTCTTAAAAATGTAGTCTTAAACGACAAAGGCTATAACTTTTTTTATGCCAACTTTGAAAAATAATCTCGTTCCAGCTAAGAGGCATGCATGTGAAGGAAAAAGCTGCCCAAACAACAAACTCCCTTTTTCCCTACCCATCAAAATCCCAAAAAGAGAGGAAAGTCTTATGAGAGCGAATAAAAGCATGAGAGTTGTACCAAAAAAACACTTGTCTTCCCAAAAGTACCCATCTTTAGGCATGGTAGATCTGGGGCAGTGGTACGTAGGATGTGAAATCACTGCTCTAAAACCAACTGGCTTGGACTATAGGGACCACTTGCCCGCTAACAGAGCCGTACCTGGATGGACCAATGGGAAGGAAGAAAAACTCAAAAAGCCTTAAACCTTTCCAAAAACCCCACCTTCCACTTCCAAGACTCAAGCAGTTTGGTGTGAAAGCTAACTTCAAAACCATGCACTAAAGTCTCACAAAAGCTGGGGAGAAAATTTTTGTTTAAACAAGGAAAAAAAATAAAGTCCATTGTTCATGGTCGGATGTAATTTTCCTTAGGACATCCCAAAAATCCACTTAACCCCTTGTCCAAAGACCACACCTGGTTTTGAAAGGTATCACAAACAAAGTTTTAAAATAAGTACAGATTGATTGAGGACAATCAAAATGCTAAGTTTGGGGGAGTTGATAACACCCATTTTATGGCTACTAGAGCTTATATTTTACTATAAAAACAACCTCTAAACCTGACTTCCTCTCCATTTTATCTTATTTTGTTGAAAAGAAATAATGCCCACTATGCCCCTGATAACATTTCCTATCTTTTGTAGAGTTTCTCTTATTTTTCCACAAAAAGAGTGTTAATGGGCCCTTTAGGCCCATCAGCAAGGAAGCACCCATCCCGGCTCGGTAACACACGAGGTGACAAACCCCTTTACCCATCACAGTCGCTACCTGATACGACAACAACCCGACGCGGGTGTGTCGCACAGGAGCCTTACCCATCACAGTTGTCCCAGCCGATGACATCGATTACACAATACGACTACCCCTTGGTGCAGCAGCTCGCCAAGATCCTTACCCCGCCACGACTGATGGCCCGACATGCGTGTCGGACAACAGACGTATCACCCCCTTTCAAAGCCACATGAATGATGCCAGACAGAGGACACATGGCCCAACAAGAGTTGCAACTCTCACCAGCCCACTTCCTATAAATAGCAGCTACAGGCCTACAATGGACGGGCCAAACCCTACGAGAGCTAACTCTTAGATCACAAGAGCTAGTGCGTCGAGTTCTAGAGTCTGTGGGGCGATACTAGGTGAGTACACCCCAACCCGAGAGGGATGGGAGGAGTTCACTGAGAACCTGACCCAGTAGCAGCAAGCAACGCGAAATGACCCTCAAGGCTACTTCAACATGTTGGGTCCCTACCTAGGCTTCAACCTGAGATGGCTCACCCATCTATTCCCGACACGAGGAACTCGAGAACCCTATGATAATGCTAACCCGATATGGTCTATACCCATCATGGCTGCAGCCCGATAGGGACGGCAGTCCGACACGACCATATCAGGTAGGGAGTCCTTTCCCGATACGCCCCTTACCCATCATGGTTCACGACCTGACACGGTCAAGAACCTGACACAGTTGTATCCCGATAGGGCTCCTACCTAGTATCGGGTTAACGTTATCTTAGGTGTTTGCTACTATGTATATCGATCTCCTAAATCAAGGATACCGATACCTATCTTCCCTTTTTCAGCACTTTACTTTCATTTTACTACTGCATTGTAACTAAACCCTTTTATCTCTTTATGATTATTGGAATCTATGGAGTTTATCTCATGTTGTTCTGTGTATGGCTCCTTTTTGTTGGATGATTTCTTTATAGCATCTGATCTCTAGTCTCTTCTGTCTGGATCATGCTTTTAACTAGCTATCGAATCGTGTTTCTCATTTTGACTCCTTTGAGAGAGGGACATCGTGAACTCTAGAGCTTGGTCTGATTCAGGTGTATGAGAGTACCCAGAATTAGGGCTTCCCCAGCCTACCTTTCCGCTCCATTCTATGCCTGGTACCCTTGAGAGAGGGAATTTAGTGCATGGCTAGTGGCACCTTCTTTGAGAAAAGAGGGTGCAAGATGTACGCCGTTGTCGCTTGTTACAATTAAGTTTTCTTCCTTCGTGATGTACGCCAAGAACAGTTTTATCTCCTTGTCTTTCCTTTATTTAAAACTTCCATAAAACTACTAAACCCCCAAATTTTAATCCTTTTGGTAACTCCCTTTGGAGATAGGTTTTTGGTTTGATTCTTTATGATTCTTTCTCATTGCATCAAAAACTTATTCTTTGACTTTTCGACGTGCTTAGACAAGTAAAACTTGAGTTCCAAAGCGCTATTCTTCCAATCCATGTGTTCGACCCCAAACTACTTCGACCCTGTGTGAGTTGCAGGAGTCTTAAACATTCGGGTATTATAAATTTTCTAAAGTCTGATGACCTAGACATGTCTCCATTTTTGGACCCACATTTAAGGCTTGTCACCAGTCTTTTGATTCTTTGAGTGGTGAGGTTGGTTCTTATACTCTAGATCTCAGAGACTATAAATGATCATGGAACCTACAAAAGGTGAATAGAAAGTGATAAGAAATCTAATTAATGGGTCAAGATCAATTAAATTGCAACAATTCCCTAAAATTGAGAAATAATAAGATACATCCTAAACAAATATCTAAAAGATGCGATGAAAAAGAAATGAATATTCATTCATCAACCATATCATGGAATTATCATCCTAATCAAATTCCATGATTTCAAATGAACTTTAGTTTTCCTATGCATAAGCTACTCATAATCAAGATATCATGTGATTAATAGTCAAGAGAGAAGAATCACATGAAGAGATAAGAAGCTAGCTAATCATTGTTTACATGGGTGTCTTGGTTTGTAACATCCATGACCTGGGTTATGAACTAACCCTAGGTGTTTTTCTTAAGTATGTGATTTGATGCTTGTGGTTAACTTTTGAAATGTAATTAAGGCTCTTGAGGAACTCATATTTCAATTTCAGTCCTTTTTGAATAATGTTGAAACATTGTTTTGTTAATTTTGGACTAAAGTGCAAATTACCCAAGTTGAGGGGTTAGATTTCAAATTGTGTATGATAATGAGTTCCTCATGTGTTGATGCATCATAAGAATGAAGATGATGCAGAGGTATGGCTTGTGATAGCCTGAATACCAAGAAAGTGCTGATAAAGCAAAGTTTGTACATTAAAACCTAGTTTTGGTGTAAAGTGCAATTTACCCAAAACCTAGGGTTCAATATGCAAATTACCACTTCAATAAGGTCCCTAATAATCTTTGGCATCAAGTAGAGCAAAGAAAATGATATGGGCACCTCATTTGAATTATCTTGGAGGAGAGAGAATCTTGACATTAAAATAATCAAGATTTAATCCTAATTGAAACCCTAATTCAATTTAGGGCAAAAATGAATAAAAATAATTGAAGGGCTTTCAACCAAAATGTTTTGGGTTGATTTTAAATAAGGATGGACGTTCCTTTGCCAAGATAAGGAACGAAAATATCCTAAGTAGGTGAAATTCCACTCACCATTATTATAAGGAAAAGAAAACCCACTCACATATGGATATTAATATAATAAGGATTAAGGTGCTTAATTTATTTTCCATTAACTCTTGGATAATGAAGAGATTTTACGAAAGTTTGAAGGTGGTTTCGTGATAAAGTAATGGAGGAGGATTAGGGGGAAATTAGTATGGAATTTATTTAAGGAAAATGATTCATTTTCTCTTTCATCAAAGACCCATATACATATTCTTTATATATACCTTATTTCAATAACACATAAGGAACGTTTCCCTTAGCCTTTTCCTTATTCCTTTTGCTTTGGCCGACCTAAGGAGATCTCAGGAGCAGGAGAAGGATGAACACCACCTGTAGGTAAGGTTTTATCATCTTCTACCTTGGATTCATGGTGAAAACCCTAAATCAATGATTGATTCTAGGTTTTCTTCACTCGATTTCCATTTCTAGCCATCCATTTCATCCAAAAGCTCAAGAACGAACCTTGGATAGTTTCTAGAGCTCCATCCACCATTAAATCCACGGATCTTGGAGCTTGGAGATCAAATTTGAGGTGGGTTTTATAACTTAAACCCTCAAACATTGCTATTGCATCAATCTTCTATGCTTTGTTGATTGATTTCTTCAATTTGATAAACTTTTGCTTCTTTGCTGCAAATTCCATCAAGAACGGTTGCTGTTCTTGGGTGCACGAAGGAAGATGATGATGAAATCATCATAATCAAGCACCTCACCAAATATCTTGGGAGAAAATGATCTCATTGGTTGGGACCAAACGGTTTCACCAAAACCGTTTGGTGACCAAACGGTTTGCAGACCGTTTGGTGGCAAACGGTCTCAAGACCGTTTGAGATGGTTGACCAAGCGTTGACCGTTTGGGAATCTCGTTCCTAATTATTTAGGCTAATGACCCTCCAAATTTGAGGGGTTAACTCCACAGGAATCATAGGTTGAAGGCCAATCAATTAGGAAAATAGAACTGAATTAAGTGCTGATTTTCAACCTGATTAACTTGACCTGGTTGAGAAAACGGTCTCAAGACCGTTTGAGATGGTTGACCAAGCGTTGACCGTTTAGGATTCCTGTTCATAATTATGTTTATTAGTAACCCTCCAAATTTGAGGGATTAAATCCAAAGGATCCGTGACTTGAAGCCTAATCAATTAGGGAAACCTAATTGGATTAAGTGCTGATTTTCAATCTGATTTAATTGAACTTTTTGGGCAAACGGTCTCAAGACCGTTTGATTGCGTTGACCAAGCATTGAACGTTTGGGATTACTGTTCCTTATGATGTGATCTAATGACTCACCAAATTTTATGGATTAGTTCCAAACGAGTCATGAGTTGAAGTCCAATCAATTAGGCAAACCCTAATTGAAAACAGTGCTGAAATTCCAATGAGTTAAGTTGAGAATTTGGGTTGATTAGCCCAAACGGTCTCAAGACCGTTTGGGGATCACCAAAACGGTCTCAAGACCGTTTGGGGATCACCCCAAGACCGTTTGGAGGTCTGGGTTCAAGTATAGTTGACCAATTGAAGGTCCAAAGGTACTAATCATATTGCAAGGTAGTGCTGATTTGTTGATCAACTTGATAGACCAATCCATGATGATTTTTCACTAAAGTCCAAAGGTTGGATGGGCAAACGGTCTCAAGACCATTTGGAGCTCATCCAAACGGTCTCAAGACCGTTTGGTGGTCACCCAAGACCGTTTGGAGGTCTAGGGTTGGGAATAGTTTAGTGGTTGAAGGTCTAAAGATATCAAGTTGATCTGCAATAAATTGCTGATTTGGTGAGCACTTCAATGAACCAAACCCTAATTGGATTGCTTGGTTTTGAGTGATATGATGAGCAAACGGTCTCAAGACCGTTTGGAGGTCATCCAAACGACCTCAAGACCGTTTGGTGGTCACCCAAGACCGTTTGGAGGTCTAGGGTTGGGTATAGTTCAGTGGTTGAAGGTCTAAAGATATCAAGTTGATCTGCAATAAATTGCTGATTTGGTGAGCACTTCAATGAACCAAACCCTAATTGGATTGCTTGGTTTTGAGTGATATGATGGGAAAACGGTCTCAAGACCGTTTGGAGGTCATCCAAACGACCTCAAGACCGTTTGGGGTCAGGTCATACCCCATTTGAATGGTGGTTCAATAGTTATGAAGTAACTAGTCACACATTGATGAATATTGAAGGTTCATTGATTCTAAACCCTAATTCAATTGATTCCAACCCTAATTGAGGATCAATTGAGGGTCAATTGAGTATCAAATCAGTTGAGGGTTGATCTAATTAACTCAATTTATTAGTGTCTAACATGTGCAAGATCGATTGAAGGGTTCAACATTGAAAACCCTAATTCAATGTGATTGATGGAAACCATATTTGGTCCTTTCGGTTTTGAGGTGGTTTGGACCAAACGGTCTCAAGACCGTTTGGGACCAAACGATCCCAAATCAGTTGAGGCTTAAACAGTTTCAGAAGTTCAATTTTGTTAAGTGGTTTCAATTACTATCCTACTAAATGGTTTCACCTATTCCAAGATCACTTGGAAGGTAATCAACCAAAGAGTATGAACTCTCAAATTGGATGAAGGTCAGTGGTATATGTAATCAATCACATGATGTAATCCAAGGGAGATTGAGTTCTTAATGATCTTGATATAATGACATATCCTATGATGTCAATTCTTCTTTCAAGATTGAGTTGACTTAGATTAATCAAGGTTGAAGTAACTTCATCTTATAGAAGATGAGGGATAAGTTATTAACCCTAATTGAGCTAAGGGAATGGTTACCCTAATTGAATTAAAAAGGAAACCCTAACCCTAGTAAGGGCATAGTGGGGTAATCCTTGAATAGTGATGTTATCATTATTTTGCATTGTACTGATATAAAATTGATGTGTTGTTATCATCTGTACTAATCATGCAGGTTTCATGAGGTATTGAACATAGTCAGGTATGAGCTATGATGCCTTGTGTATTGAAAACACTTTATAAGTTCTATAAGCAATGATATGCCATGTTGCCTAGTGAAAGGTAACAAAAGAGTTTGATAGGCTTTAAGAGCCATGTGAAATACCTGCATTACATTTATCATGTTTACACTGTTAGATGACTTGATGGGATTAAGTTACCTGTTAAAGTGGTAACATGTGTCTTGATGATTTAAGGGTTTGAACACCCATATTCTTGAATCATGATGATGAGATGATAAGGGATTGAGATCCCAATGTTAGCAAAGCTGTGAAATGAACTTGATAGAAATAGTACTCATTCTTTATAGCAAATGTTATAATGTTATATGATTGACAACATGCCTGATGCTAAAAGAATGATGTAATGTACTTAAATAATCAAGTGAAATGATATCATGTAGAGCCCTGACCATAGATCCATCATCGTCAGTAGTCAGGTGATGGTGAAACAGGTTTTCCTAAGGGAACTCCTGGAGAGCATACTTTTGAGTATGTGGGGGTTATGGGCGCGAATATCCTTACGCCCTAATGAAGGAATTGATGTGAGATAAACACTAAATCTCTCAATTCTTCATTATATGTATATGCCGGGATGATGTATCACTAATCTCCCGATAATGTTGTTAATGCCGCATCGATGAGAGATAAACAAGAAATCCCTCGATGGCGAAGAGAGTACATAATGCCACTGTAACTCTAATAGCGAAGTTGCCAGAATACCCTAGAAAGCTATTATAGCAGAGACACGAGATGTCCTGCATGTTGTTCCTCACACTGACTGAGGAGGATGAGGTCATAGAAATCCGGCTCTTCTAATGACCTATGTATGGTACCGATTTCGACTTCGCAGTGATCGGTTGGAGTATGAGCGGTATATCTCATCTCCTCAGGGCATAAGTATGTTTGTAATATGTAATCAGACGTGTAGCATATTTGCTTAAGGTTGAACTACGAGAATCAATGGTTGAGAATACATTGATTAACATGTTCTAGTTGGATAAATGATTTACATTATCTTTATATTTCTTCCTAAATGGATAACTTGCTACTTATTCAAGTTACAACTGAAATGATTGCATAGAGAATGCTGCTCTATTTAGTTTATCTAATGCATTACCTGCTGATAAATGTTTATATTTCTACTGCTCAGTGTTATTCTATTATTTGCAATAACAATGTTTCTGGCGGAGAGTTATATCTCTCGCTGGGACAATTTTTATAATTGTCTCACCCCCGTGGGATTAAATTTTTAGGTAACCGCCGACGAAAAGGCAAGGAACCTATTACAGAGGAAGAGCAGCAGCAGCAGTAGCAGGGACAGCAGTAAATCCCAGGTGGGGATATGAGCTGTCAAGTTGTATATAGAAAGTCCTATGAGTCGTCTCTGTACTCTCAGGTCCTAGGAGTCAGTAGAGTGTCTGATGTTGATCTGAGATTTTGGCTTGAAGCCTCGAGATTTTTGTATCCTGCTCATGCATAGTTTAACAGGGCTGACAATGTTATGACTCTCGAGATGAAATGATACAGAGATGTAATGATGAATCAGTTTGTAAATAACTTACTTTGGTTCTTTATGTCAAAGTTTCACAGTTCGTGGATCTTCTTGCAAAAAGTTTTAATTTTTAGTGATTTTGAGTAATCCGCTACAAATAATTCGCTTCCGCATTAGTTAATCCTGTTTTCGCGAGACGGTCGTCACAAATTTAGTGGTATCAGAGCTCTAGGTTCGCCGAGTCTACAGAGACATAGGACTAGGGTTGTTGAGTCTGTTCTAGTGTCTTCCAGTATATCTGAATAGTGTCTTCTGCTCATATAGGAGGAGAAGAGAAAACTAAAGATGTCTGGATCACACGAGGAACATGTTGTTGAAAGTAGTGTCGCTGCACACGGAGGAGGTGCAAGTGACCATCATAGGGAGGAGCATGTGCCTGAACCACCCCAGTTCAACCCAGCTGACATGGGGAATCCAGCCTTCCAAGCTATGTTTGGGCAGTTCATGACTGCCATGACACATATGACTGATAGGATGCCCATGCCTGCACCCAGGGCACCTACTCATCAAGAAGGACAAGGAGTCGGCAAGACGTTTGAACGACTTCGCCGAGTTGGAGCCACAGAATATGCTGGGACAGCTGACCTAGCAGATGCTGACATGTGGCTAACTGAGCTAGAGAAGGCCTTTAGAATCCTTAACATCCCAGAAGCTGAGAAGGTTAGGCATGCTGTGTACCTTCTTAAGGGGAGTGCTGGTCACTGGTGGACCATAGAGGAGGGAAAAAGGCCAGGTGTGGAGATTGCATGGGAAGTATTTCGACGAGAATTTGTCAATAGATACTTTCCTAAGACCTTTCTGGATGAGAAAATCTCTTAGTTTGAGAGATTAAGACAAGGACCAATGAACATTAGCGAGTATGAGGCTAAGTTCATGGAGCTTTTGCGGTTCTGTCCGCATATGGCAACCACTGATGAAGAAAGGATCAGACGTTTTGAGAAAGGATTAAATGCTGAGTTGACCACCCCTGTGTCTGCTCTGGAGAACAGGGAAAGATTTGCTACTTTTGTAGAGTTTGTTAGAAGAATAGAGAGGTCTGTGACTGAGAAGAGACAGACCCAGAACAAGAAGGTGTACCCCCAGTTCCGAGGATCTTCATCCAAAGGTTTCAAGAAACTGAGGTTTTCTGCACCAATGGCACCACCTAGATTCAATACCCAGACGCAGTGGACGTCAAATAGGGGTAGAGGACGAAGTTTACCACCAGAAGGAGCTCACAGCTCAGCATCTGTATCGGTTACAGGACCATCCAGACCACAGCAGGGGACCAGAAGTTGTTTTATATGTGGAAAGGTGGGACATCTGATGAAGGATTGTAGAGCCCGAGAGGTGAGTGTGACTCAACCTCAAAGGCAGAGTCAACAAGGTTCTCAAAGGAGGCAGTTTCCAAGTGGAGCTAGAGGACGTGGACAAGTGTCCCAAGCTGGATCATCATCATCTAGTCATCGAGCACCAAATCAACCACAGGCAATGGTGAGATTTTATGCGATGAATCCACCTGATGCAGTGATCAACCCTCGGGTTGTGACAGGTCAGATGAAACTATTTTATTCTGATATGTCTACATCCTGCATCGTATCTGTTTTAATTGATCCAGGAGCTACTCATTCCTTTATCACTCGGAGAGTGATTCTTGACTGCAACATGACTACAAGTCATAGAGTAGATAGTCTGTTGTTAGAAACTCCTTTAATGGGATCTGCTATGTTGTGGGAAGTATGTTCTCCTTGTATTCTTTCCTTTTCTGAACATTACATCCAAGTGGATCTTATACCACTTGAGATGCATGGGTTCGATATAATTCTTGGGATGGACACCTTAGAAAGGTACAAGGTTGTCTTGGATTGTGAGTCCAAGCAAGTTGTGTTTACAGATAACAGTGACACATGGATCTTTCAAGGAGACAGAAAGATCCTTCCAACCTGTCTTGTGTCAGCCATGGTAGCTGAGAAGATGATGAGGCAAGGATGTTATGCATTCTTGGCCCATGTGGTAGATACCACCATGGAGAGTCCTAATCCTGCTGAAGTTCCTGTAGTCAGGGAATTTCAAGATGTATATCCTGAAGAACTTCCAAGTGTACCTCCACCCCGAGAGATTGATTTTGAGATTAATCTAATCCTGGGCATACAGCCAATAGCACAAACATCATATAGAATGGCGCCTGCTGAGATGGCAGAACTCAAGAAACAACTACAAGAGTTGCTTGAGAAGGGTTTTATCCGACCAAGTACTTCACCCTGGGGTGCTCCGGTCCTCTTTGTTAAG
Source organism: Alisma plantago-aquatica (assembly GCA_963693085.1). Taxonomy (NCBI): domain Eukaryota; kingdom Viridiplantae; phylum Streptophyta; class Magnoliopsida; order Alismatales; family Alismataceae; genus Alisma; species Alisma plantago-aquatica. The sequence goes on from OY856415.1 coordinate 329,074,936, forward strand.
AAGAAGGATGGGTCAATGCGGTTATGCATTGATTACAGACAACTTAATAAAGTGACTATAAAGAATAAGTATCCTCTGCCAAGGATTGATGATTTGTTTGACCAGTTGCGTGGTGCAACCATCTTCTCAAAGATAGATTTGAGGTCGGGATACCATCAATTACGTATTAAGGAGGGTGACATACCTAAGTCTGCCTTCAGGACAAGGTATGGTCACTATGAGTTCACAGTTATGTCATTTGGACTAACTAATGCACCAGCTGCATTTATGAAACTCATGAATAGAATCTTCCGACCTTTTCTTGATCAATGTGTAGTCGTCTTTATAGATGACATCCTGATCTACAGTAGAGATGCTCAGCAGCATGAGCACCATCTTCGTCAGGCTCTGACTTTGCTAAGAAAGCATAAGTTATATGCTAAGTTTAGCAAATGTGAGTTCTGGCTACCAGAAGTTTCTTTCCTTGGACACGTAATATCTGCTTCAGGTATTCGTGTTGACCCTAAAAAGGTAGAATCTGTTCTACAGTGGGAGCAACCGAAGACACCAACGGAGATTCGTAGTTTCTTAGGGTTGGCAGGCTATTATCAAAGGTTCATTAAGAACTTCAGTTCCATAGCCTTACCCTTAACCAAGTTAACCAGAAAGGATGTTCCTTTTGTGTGGAATGACAAGTGTCAACAATTGTTCCAGTTGTTGAAGGAAAGGTTGACTAGTGCACCTGTATTGGTGTTACCTGAGCAAGGGAAAGGGTATATATTTTTCTGTGATGCCTCTAAGAATGGACTAGGATGTGTGTTAATGCAGGATAAGCAAGTGATTTCTTTTGCTTCCCGACAGCTTAAGAAACACGAGGAGAATTATCCAACACACGATCTAGAACTAGCTGCTGTAGTTCATGCCTTGAAGATCTGGAGACATTACCTCTATGGAGAAACATTTCAGATTTTCACAGACCACAAGAACCTAAAGTATATCTTTTCTCAGCATGAGCTTAACATGAGGCAACGCCGCTGGATGGAATTAATCAAGGACTATGATTGTACAATTGATTATCATCCAGGGAAAGCCAATGTGGTTGTTGATGCATTAAGTAGAAAATCAGCAACACCAGCTCTAGATAAAACACAGTTGAACTCCTTAGTGTGCTCTAAGAGAGATATGCTTATCTCCTTGAGGCAAAACAACATACAGCTTAAAGTATCGTTGTTAGCCGGGTTGTTAGCTGAGATGCACATAAAACCTACTCTGAGACAACAGATTAAGGAGGCACAACAATCTAATGCTGTAGTTCAGCAGATTAGATCAGAGTATGGTAGTGAGAAACGAGAAGGTTTCTATGATTCAGATGATCAGGTAGCCTGTTATCATGGTAGAATGATAGTACCTGATGCTGATAACTTAAGGAAGTTAGTCCTGGAAGAAGCTCATTCTTCTATGTATGCTATGCATCCAGGAAGCACCAAGATGTATCATAACTTGAAAGATATGTATTGGTGGCCTGGTTTGAAGAAGGATGTTGCTGAGTTCGTGATGCGGTGTCCAGTGTGTCAACAGGTTAAAGCTGAACACCAAAAGCCTGCAGGAACACTGCAGCCTCTGCCTATACCACAGTGGAAATGGGATCATGTGACCATGTATTTTGTGGTTGGTTTACCCAGAACAGCCAAAGGTCATGATTCCATTTGGGTAATAGTTGATAGGTTGACAAAGACAACACACTTCTTACCTGTCAAAACAACCTATTCTGCTGAGAAACTGGCACAGCTATATGTAGATGACATAGTGCGGCTGCATGGGGTCCCAGTTACCATTGTTTCTGACAGAGGTCCCCAGTTTACAAGTCATTTTTGGGAGCGACTTCATAAAGCCTTAGGCACACAATTAAGGTTTAGTACAGCCTTCCATCCTCAAACAGATGGACAGTCTGAGAGGACAATACAAACCTTGGAGGACTTGCTTAGGGCATGCGTCCTTCAGTTTACAGGAAGTTGGGATCTACATCTAAGCTTGATAGAGTTTGCCTACAACAATAGCTATCAGCACAACATTGACATGGCACCTTATGAAGCTTTGTATGGTAGACGTTGTAGATCTCCCCTATGTTGGTATGAAACTGGTGAATATCAACTTTTGGGCCCTGATCTTGTGCAGCAAACCACCGAGAAGATTAAAATAATACAACAATAGTTGAAGACTGCACAGGATAGGCAGAAATCCTATGCTGACAAGCGTCGTAGACCTTTAGAATTCCAGGTTGTAGACAGAGTATACCTCAAGGTCTCACCTTGGAAAGGAGTCCTTAGATTTGGAAGGAAAGGAAAGTTAGCTCCTAGATTTATGGGGCCTTATCCAATTATAGAACGGGTTGGAAAGGTAGCTTATAAGCTGGAGTTACCACCTGAATTGCAAAAGTTACACCCAGTGTTCCACATTTCCATGCTAAGGAAATGTCACCCTGACACAGAAACGGTTCTACAACCTATGGAGGTTGAGCTTAATGATGATATATCATATGTTGAAGGACATGTGTTGATTCTTGATAGAAGAATCAAGAAGCTGAAAAAGAAAGACATAAGTCTTGTGAAAGTCCTCTGGAATCATCGTGGTACTAAAGAAGCCACATGGGAACTAGAGGAAGAGATGAGAAGGAAATACCCTGCTCTTTTCTCTTAATATGTTTTGTAATGATTTCGGGGACAAAATCCTTGTAAGGGGTGGATAATTTGTAACATCCCTGACCTGGGTTATGAACTAACCCTAGGTGTTTTTCTTAAGTATGTGATTTGATGCTTGTGGTTAACTTTTGAAATGTAATTAAGGCTCTTGAGGAACTCATATTTCAATTTCAGTCCTTTTTGAATAATGTTGAAACATTGTTTTGTTAATTTTGGACTAAAGTGCAAATTACCCAAGTTGAGGGGTTAGATTGCAAATTGTGTATGATAATGAGTTCCTCATGTTTTGATGCATCATAAGAATGAAGATGATGCAGAGGTATGGCTTGTGATAGCCTGAATACCAAGAAAGTGCTGATAAAGCAAAGTTTGTACATTAAAACCTAGTTTTGGTGTAAAGTGCAATTTACCCAAAACCTAGGGTTCAATATGAAAATTACCACTTCAATAAGGTCCCTAATAATTTTTGGCATCAAGTAGAGCAAATAAAATGAGATGGGCACCTCATTTGAATTATCTTGGAGGAGAGAGAATCTTGACATTAAAATAATCAAGATTTAATCCTAATTGAAACCCTAATTCAATTTAGGGCAAAAATGAATAAAAATAATTGAAGGGCTTTCAACCAAAATGTTTTGGGTTGATTTTGAATAAGGATGGACGTTCCTTTGCCAAGATAAGGAACGAAAATATCCTAAGTAGGTGAAATTCCACTCACCATTATTATAAGGAAAAGAAAACCCACTCACATATGGATATTAATATAATAAGGATTAAGGTGCTTAATTTATTTTCCATTAACTCTTGGATAATGAAGAGCTTTTACGAAAGTTTGAAGGTGGTTTCGTGATCAAGTAATGGAGGAGGATTAGGGGGAAATTAGTATGGAATTTATTTAATGAAAATGATTCATTTTCTCTTTCATCAAAGACCCATATACATATTCTTTATATATACCTTATTTCAATAACACATAAGGAACGTTTCCCTTAGCCTTTTCCTTATTCCTTTTGCTTTGGCCGACCTAAGGAGATCTCAGGAGCAGGAGAAGGACGAACACCACCTGTAGGTAAGGTTTGATCATCTTCTACCTTGGATTCATGGTGACAACCCTAAATCAATGATTGATTCTAGGTTTTCTTCACTCGATTTCCATTTCTAGCCATCCATTTCATCCAAAAGCTCAAGAACGAACCTTGGATAGTTGCCAGAGCTCCATCCACCATTAAATACACGGATCTTGGAGCTTGGATATCAAATTTGAGGTGGGTTTTATAACTTAAACCCTCAAACATTGCTATTGCATCAATCTTCTATGCTTTGTTGATTGATTTGTTCAATTTGATAAACTTTTGCTTCTTTGCTGCAAATACCATCAAGGACGGTTGCTGTTCTTGGGTGTACGAAGAAAGATGATGATGACATCATCATAAGCAAGCACCTCACCAAATATCTTGGGAGAAAATGATCTCATTGGTTGGGACCAAACGGTTTCACCAAAACCGTTTGGTGACCAAACGGTTTGCAGACCGTTTGGTGGCAAACGGTCTCAAGACCGTTTGATATGGTTGACCAAGCGTTGACTGTTTGGGAATCTCGTTCCTAATTATTTAGGCTAATGACCCTCCAAATTTGAGGGGTTAACTCCAAAGGAATCATAGGTTGAAGGCCAATCAATTAGGAAAATCGAACTGAATTAAGTGCTGATTTTTAACCTGATTAACTTGACCTGGTTGAGCAAACGGTCTCAAGACCGTTCGAGATGGTTGACCAAGCGTTGAACGTTTGAGATTCCTGTTCATAATTATGTTTAATAATAACCCTCCAAATTTGAGGGATTAACTCCAAAGGAATCGTGAGTTGAAGCCTAATCAGTTAGGGAAACCTAATTGGATTAAGTGCTGATTTTCAATCTGATTTAATTGAACGTTTTAGGGAAAACGGTCTCAAGACCGTTTGAGTGCGTTGAACAAGCGTTGACCGTTTGATATTACTGTTCATTATGATGTGATCTAATGACTCACCAAATTTTATGGATTAATTCCAAACGAGTCATGCGTTGAAGGCCAATCAATTAGGCAAACCCCAATTGAAAACAGTGCTGAAATTCCAATGAGTTAAGTTGAGATTTTGGGTTGATTAGCCCAAACGGTCTCAAGACCGTTTGGGGATCACCCCAAGACCGTTTGGAGGTCTGGGTTCAAGTATAGTTGACCAATTGAAGGTCCAAAGGTACTAATCATATTGCAAGGTAGTGCTGATTTGTTGATCAACTTGATAGACCAATCCATGATGATTTTTCACTAAAGTCCAAAGGTTGGATGGGAAAACGGTCTCAAGACCGTTTGGAGCTCATCCAAACGGTGTCAAGACCCTTTGGTGGTCACCCAAGACCGTTTGGAGGTCTAGGGTTGGGAATAGTTCAGTGGTTGAAGGTCTAAAGATATCAAGTTGATCTGCAATAAATTGCTGATTTGGTGAGCACTTCAATGAACCAAACCCTAATTGGATTGCTTGGTTTTGAGTGATATGATGGTCAAACGGTCTCAAGACCGTTTGGAGGTCATCCAAACGACCTCAAGACCGTTTGGTGGTCACCCAAGACCGTTTGGAGGTCTAGGGTTGGGTATAGTTCAGTGGTTGAAGGTCTAAAGATATCAAGTTGATCCGCAATAAATTGCTGATTTGGTGAGCACTTCAATGAACCAAACCCTAATTGGATTGCTTGGTTTTGAGTGATATGATGGGAAAACGGTCTCAAGACCGTTTGGAGGTCATCCAAACGACCTCAAGACCGTTTGGGGTCAGGTCATACCCCATTTGAATGGTGGTTCAATAGTTATGAAGTAACTAGTCACACATTGATGAATATTGAAGGTTCATTGATTCTAAACCCTAATTCAATTGATTCCAACCCTAATTGAGGATCAATTGAGGGTCAATTGAGTATCAAATCAGTTGAGGGTTGATCTAATTAACTCAACTGATTAGTGTCTAACATGTGCAAGATCGATTGAAGGGTTCAACATTGAAAACCCTAATTCAATGTGATTGATGGAAACCATATTTGGTCCTTTCGGTTTTGAGGTGGTTTGGACCAAACGGTCTCAAGAACGTTTCAGTCCAAACGGTCTCAAGACCGTTTGGGACCAAACGGTCTCAAGACCGTTTGGGACCAAACGATCCCAAATCAGTTGAGGCTTAAACAGTTTCAGAAGTTCAATTTTGTTAAGTGGTTTCAATTACTATCCTACTAAATGGTTTCACCTATTCCAAGATCACTTGGAAGGTAATCAACCAAAGAGTATGAACTCTCAAATTGGATGAAGGTCAGTGGTATATGTAATCAATCACATGATGTAATCCAAGGGAGATTGAGTTCTTAATGATCTTGATATAATGACATATCCTATGATGTCAATTCTTCTTTCAAGATTGAGTTGACTTAGATTAATCAAGGTTGAAGTAACTTCATCTTATAGAAGATGAGGGATAAGTTATTAACCCTAATTGAGCTAAGGGAATGGTTACCCTAATTGAATTAAAAAGGAAACCCTAACCCTAGTAAGGGCATAGTGGGGTAATCCTTGAATAGTGATGTTATCATTATTTTGCATTGTACTGATATAAAATTGATGTGTTGTTATCATCTGTACTAATCATGCAGGTTTCATGAGGTATTGAACATAGTCAGGTATGAGCTATGATGCCTTGTGTATTGAAAACACTTTATAAGTTCTATAAGCAATGATATGCCATGTTGCCTAGTGAAAGGTAACAAAAGAGTTTGATAGGCTTTAAGAGCCATGTGAAATACCTGCATTACATTTATCATGTTTACACTGTTAGATGACTTGATGGGATTAAGTTACCTGTTAAAGTGGTAACATGTGTCTTGATGATTTAAGGGTTTGAAAACCCATATTCTTGAATCATGATGATGAGATGATTAGGGATTGAGATCCCAATGTTAGCAAAGCTGTGAAATGAACTTGATAGAAATAGTACTCATTCTTTATAGCAAATGTTATAATGTTATATGATTGACAACATGCCTGATGCTAAAAGAATGATGTAATGTACTTAAATAATCAAGTGAAATGATATCATGTAGAGCCCTGACCATAGATCCATCATCGTCAGTAGTCAGGTGATGGTGAAACAGGTTTTCCTAAGGGAACTCCTGGAGAGCATACTTTTGAGTATGTGGGGGTTATGGGCGCGAATATCCTTACGCCCTAATGAAGGAATTGATGTGAGATAAACACTAAATCTCTCAATTCTTCATTATATGTATATGTCGGGATGATGTATCACTAATCTCCCGATAATGTTGTTAATGCCGCATCGATGAGAGATAAACAAGAAATCCCTCGATGGCGAAGAGAGTACAGAATGCCACTATAACTCTAATAGCGAAGTTGCCAGAATACCCTGGAAAGCTATTATAGCAGAGACACGAGATGTCCTGCATGTTGTTCCTCACACTGACTGAGGAGGATGAGGTCATAGAAATCCGGCTCTTCTAATGACCTATGTATGGTACCGATTTCGACTTCGCAGTGGTCGGTTGGAGTATGAGCGGTATATCTCATCTCCTCAGGGCATAAGTATGTTTGTAATATGTAATCAGCCGTGTAGCATATTTGCTTAAGGTTGAACTACGAGAATCAATGGTTGAGAATACATTGATTAACATGTTCTAGTTGGATAAATGATTTACATTATCTTTATATTTCTTCCTAAATGGATAACTTGCTACTTATTCAAGTTACAACTGAAATGATTGCATAGAGAATGCTGCTCTATTTAGTTTATCTAATGCATTACCTGCTGATAAATGTTTATATTTCTACTGCTCAGTGTTATTCTATTATTTGCAATAACAATGTTTCTGGCGGAGAGTTATATCTCTCGCTGGGACAATTTTTATAATTGTCTCACCCCCGTGGGATTAAATTTTTAGGTAACCGCCGACGAAAAGGCAAGGAACCTATTACAGAGGAAGAGCAGCAGCAGCAGTAGCAGGGACAACAGTAAATCCCAGGTGGGGATATGAGCTGTCAAGTTGTATATAGAAAGTCCTATGAGTCATCTCTGTACTCTCAGGTCCTAGGAGTCAGTAGAGTGTCTGATGTTGATCTGAGATTTTGGCTTGAAGCCTCGAGATTTTTGTATCCTGCTCATGCATAGTTTAACAGGGCTGACAATGTTATGACTCTCGAGATGAAATGATACAGAGATGTAATGATGAATCAGTTTGTAAATAACTTACTTTGGTTCTTTATGTCAAAGTTTCACAGTTTGTGGATCTTCTTGTAAAAAGTTTTAATTTTTAGTGATTTTCAGTAATCCGCTGCAAATAATTCGCTTCCGCATTAGTTAATCCTGTTTTCGCGAGACGGTCGTCACAAATTTAGTGGTATCAGAGCTCTAGGTTCGCTGAGTCTACAAAGACATAGGACTAGGGTTGTTGAGTCTGTTCTAGTGTCTTCCAGTATATCTGAATAGTGTCTTCTGCTCATATAGGAGGAGAAGAGAAAACTAAAGATGTCTGGATCACACGAGGAACATGTTGCTGAAAGTAGTGTCGCTGCACACGGAGGAGGTGCAAGTGACCATCATAGGGAGGAGCATGTGCCTGAACCACCCCAGTTCAACCCAGCTGACATGGGGAATCCAGCCTTCCAAGCTATGTTTGGGCAGTTCATGACTGCCATGACACATATGACTGATAGGATGCCCATGCCTGCACCCAGGGCACCTACTCATCAAGAAGGACAAGGAGTCGGCAAGACGTTTGAACGACTTCGCCGAGTTGGAGCCACAGAATATGCTGGGACAGCTGACCCAGCAGATGCTGACATGTGGCTAACTGAGCTAGAGAAGGCCTTTAGAATCCTTAACATCCCAGAAGCTGAGAAGGTTAGGCATGCTGTGTACCTTCTTAAGGGGAGTGCTGGTCACTGGTGGACCATAGAGGAGGGAAAAAGGCCAGGTGTGGAGATTGCATGGGAAGTATTTCTACGAGAATTTGTCAATAGATATTTTCCTAAGACCTTTCTGGATGAGAAAATCTCTCAGTTTGAGAGATTAAGACAAGGACCAATGAACATTAGCGAGTATGAGGCTAAGTTCATGGAGCTTTTGTGGTTCTGTCCGCATATGGCAACCACTGATGAAGAAAGTATCAAACATTTTGAGAAAGGATTAAATGCTGAGTTGACCACCCCTGTGTCTGCTCTGGAGAACATGGAAAGATTTGCTACTTTTGTAGAGTTTGTTAGAAGAATCGAGAGGTCTGTGACTGAGAAGAGACAGACCCAGAACAAGAAGGTGTACCCCCAGTTCCGAGGATCTTCATCCAAAGGTTTCAAGAAACTGAGGTTTTCTGCACCAATGGCACCACCTAGATTCAATACCCAGACGCAGTGGACGTCAAATAGGGGTAGAGGACGAAGTTTACCACCAGAAGGAGCTCACAGCTCAGCATCTGTATCGGTTACAGGACCATCCAGACCACAGCAGGGGATCAGAAGTTGTTTTATATGTGGAAAGGTGGGACATCTGATGAAGGATTGTAGAGCCCGAGAGGTGAGTGTGACTCAACCTCAAAGGCAGAGTCAGCAAGGTTCTCAAAGGAGGCAGTTTCCAAGTGGAGCTAGAGGACGTGGACAAGCGTCCCAAGCTGGATCATCAGCATCTAGTCATCGAGCACCAAATCAACCACAGGCAACGGCGAGATTTTATGCGATGAATTTACCTGATGCAGTGATCAACCCTCGGGTTGTGACAGGTCAGATGAAACTATTTTATTCTGATATGTCTACATCCTGCATCGTATCTGTTTTAATTGATCCAGGAGCTACTCATTCCTTTATCACTCGAAGAGTGATTCTTGACTGCAACATGACTACAAGTCATAGAGCAGATAGTCTGTTGTTAGAAACTCCTTTAATGGGATCTGCTATGTTGTGGGAAGTATGTTCTCCCTGTATTCTTTCCTTTTCTGAACATTACATCCAAGTGGATCTTATACCACTTGAGATGCATGGGTTCGATATAATTCTTGGGATGGACACCTTAGAAAGGTACAAGGTTGTCTTGGATTGTGAGTCCAAGCAAGCTGTGTTTACAGATAACAGTGACACATGGATCTTTCAAGGAGACAGAAAGATCCTTCCAACCTGTCTTGTGTCAGCCATGGTAGCTGAGAAGATGATGAGGCAAGGATGTTATGCATTCTTGGCCCATGTGGTAGATACCACCATGGAGAGTCCTAATCCTGCTGAAGTTCCTGTAGTCAGGGAATTTCAAGATGTATTTCCTGAAGAACTTCCAAGTGTACCTCCACCCCGAGAGATTGATTTTGAGATTAATCTAATCCCGGGCATACAACCAATAGCACAAACACCATATAGAATGGCTCCTGCTGAGATGGCAGAACTCAAGAAACAACTACAAGAGTTGCTTGAGAAGGGTTTTATCCGACCAAGTACTTCACCCTGGGGTGCTCCGGTCCTCTTTGTTAAGAAGAAGGATGGGTCAATGCGGTTATGCATTGATTATAGACAACTTAATAAAGTGACTATAAAGAATAAGTATCCTCTGCTAAGGATTGATGATTTGTTTGACCAGTTGCGTGGTGCAACCATCTTCTCAAAGATAGATTTGAGGTCGGGATACCATCAATTACGTATTAAGGAGGGTGACATACCTAAGTCTGCCTTCAGGACAAGGTATGATCACTATGAGTTCACAGTTATGTCATTTGGACTAACTAATGCACCAGCTGCATTTATGGAACTCATGAATAGCATCTTCCGACCTTTTCTTGATCAATGTGTAGTCGTCTTTATAGATGACATCCTGATCTACAGTAGAGATGCTCAGCAGCATGAGCACCATCTTCGTCAGGCTCTGACTTTGCTAAGAAAGCATAAGTTATATGCTAAGTTTAGCAAATGTGAGTTCTGGCTACCAGAAGTTTCTTTCCTTGGACACGTAATATCTGCTTCAGGTATTCGTGTTGACCCTAAAAAGGTAGATTCTGTTCTACAGTGGGAGCAACCGAAGACACCAACGGAGATTCGTAGTTTCTTAGGGTTGGCAGGCTATTATCGAAGGTTCATTAAGAACTTCAGTTCCATAGCCTTACCCTTAACCAAGTTAACCAGAAAGGATGTTCCTTTTGTGTGGAATGACAAGTGTCAACAATCGTTCCAGTTGTTGAAGGAAAGGTTGACTAGTGCACCTGTATTGGTGTTACCTGAGCAAGGGAAAGGGTATATAGTTTTCTGTGATGCCTCTAAGAATGGACTAGGATGTGTGCTAATGCAGGATAAGCAAGTGATTTCTTTTGCTTCCCGACAGCTTAAGAAACACGAGGAGAATTATCCAACACACGATCTAGAACTAGCTGTTGTAGTTCATGCCTTGAAGATCTGGAGACATTACCTCTATGGAGAAACATTTCAGATTTTCACAGACCACAAGAACCTAAAGTATATCTTTTCTCAGCATGAGCTTAACATGAGGCAATGCCGCTGGATGGAATTAATCAAGGACTATGATTGTACAATTGATTATCATCCAGGGAAAGCCAATGTGGTTGCTGATGCATTAAGTAGAAAATCAGCAACACCAGCTCTAGATAAAACACAGTTGAACTCCTTAGTGTGCTCTAAGAGAGATATGCTTATCTCCTTGAGGCAAAACAACATACAGCTTAAAGTATCGTTGTTAGCCGGGTTGTTAGCTGAGATGCACATAAAACCTACTCTGAGACAACAGATTAAGGAGGCACAACAATCTGATGCTGTAGTTCAGCAGATTAGATCAGAGTATGGTAGTGAGAAACGAGAAGGTTTCTATGATTCAGATGATCAGGTAGCCTGTTATCATGGTAGAATGATAGTACTTGATGCTGATAACTTAAGGAAGTTAGTCCTGGAAGAAGCTCATTCTTCTATGTATGCTATGCATCCAGGAAGCACCAAGATGTATCATAACTTGAAAGATATGTATTGGTGGCCTGGTTTGAAGAAGGATGTTGATGAGTTCGTGATGCGGTGTCCAGTGTGTCAACAGGTTAAAGCTGAACACCAAAAGCCTGCAGGAACACTGCAGCCTCTGCCTATACCACAGTGGAAATGGGATCATGTGACCATGGATTTTGTGGTTGGTTTACCCAGAACAGCCAAAGGTCATGATTCCATTTGGGTAATAGTTGATAGGTTGACAAAGACAACACACTTCTTACCTGTCAAAACAACCTATTTTGCTGAGAAGCTGGCACAGCTATATGTAGATGACATAGTGCGGCTGCATGGGGTCCCAGTTACCATTGTTTCTGACAGAGGTCCCCAGTTTACAAGTCATTTTTGGGAGCGACTTCATAAAGCCTTAGGCACACAATTAAGGTTTAGTACAGCCTTCCATCCTCAAACAGATGGACAGTCTGAGAGGACAATACAAACCTTGGAGGACTTGCTTAGGGCATGCGTCCTTCAGTTTACAGGAAGTTGGGATCTACATCTAAGCTTGATAGAGTTTGCCTACAACAATAGCTATCAGCACAACATTTACATGGCACCTTATGAAGCTTTGTATGGTAGACGTTGTAGATCTCCCCTATGTTGGTATGAAACTGGTGAATATCAACTTTTGGGCCCTGATCTTGTGCAGCAAACCACCGAGAAGATTAAAATAATACAACAATAGTTGAAGACTGCACAGGATAGGCAGAAATCCTATGCTGACAAGCGTCGTAGACCTTTAAGATCCCAAGTTGGAGACAGAGTATACCTCAAGGTCTCACCTTGGAAAGGAGTCCTTAGATTTGGAAGGAAAGGAAAGTTAACTCCTATATTTATGGGGCCTTATCCAATTATAGAACGGGTTGGAAAGGTAGCTTATAAGCTGGAGTTACCACCTGAATTGCAAAAGTTACACCCAGTGTTCCACATTTCCATGCTAAGGAAATGTCACCCTGACACAGAAACGGTTCTACAGCCTATGGAGGTTGAGCTTAATGATGATATATCATATGTTGAAGGACATGTGTTGATTTTTGATAGAAGAATCAAGAAGCTGAAAAAGAAAGACATAAGTCTTGTGAAAGTCCTATGGAATCATCGTGGTACTGAAGAAGCCACATGGGAACTAGAGGAAGAGATGAGAAGGAAATACCCTGCTCTTTTCTCTTAATATGTTTTGTAATGATTTCGGGGACGAAATCCTTGTAAGGGGTGGATAATTTGTAACATCCCTGACCTGGGTTATGAACTAACCCTAGGTGTTTTGCTTAAATATGTGATTTGATGCTTGTGGTTAACTTTTGAAATGTAATTAAGGCTCTTGAGGAACTCATATTTCAATTTCAGTCCTTTTTGAATAATGTTGAAACATTGTTTTGTTAATTTTGGACTAAAGTGCAAATTACCCAAGTTGAGGGGTTAGATTGCAAATTGTGTATGATAATGAGTTCCTCATGTGTTGATGCATCATAAGAATGAAGATGATGCAGAGGTATGGCTTGTGATAGCCTGAATACCAAGAAAGTGCTGATAAAGCAAAGTTTGTACATTAAAACCTAGTTTTGGTGTAAAGTGCAATTTACCCAAAACCTAGGGTTCAATATGCAAATTACCACTTCAATAAGGTCCCTAATAATCTTTGGCATCAAGTAGAGCAAATAAAATGAGATGGGCACCTCATTTGAATTATCTTGGAGGAGAGAGAATCTTGACATTAAAATAATCAAGATTTAATCCTAATTGAAACCCTAATTCAATTTAGGGCAAAAATGAATAAAAATAATTGAAGGGCTTTCAACCAAAATGTTTTGGGTTGATTTTGAATAAGGATGGACGTTCCTTTTCCAAGATAAGGAACGAAAATATCCTAAGTAGGTGAAATTCCACTCACCATTATTATAAGGAAAAGAAAACCCACTCACATATGGATATTAATATAATAAGGATTAAGGTGCTTAATTTCTTTTCCATTAACTCTTGGATAATGAAGAGCTTTTACGAAATTTTGAAGGTGGTTTCGTGATCAAGTAATGGAGGAGGATTAGGGGGAAATTAGTATGGAATTTATTTAAGGAAAATGATTCATTTTTCCTTTCATCAAAGACCCATATACATATTCTTTATATATACCTTATTTCAATAACACATAAGGAACGTTTCCCTTAGCCTTTTCCTTATTCCTTTTTCTTTGGCCGACCTAAGGAGATCTCAGGAGCAGGAGAAGGACGAACACCACCTGTAGGTAAGGTTTGATCATCTTCTACCTTGGATTCATGGTGAAAACCCTAAATCAATGATTGATTCTAGGTTTTCTTCACTCGATTTCCATTTCTAGCCATCCATTTCATCCAAAAGCTTGGATAGTTGCCAGAGCTCCATCCACCATTAAAGCCACGGATCTTGGAGCTTGGAGATCAAATTTGAGGCGGGTTTTATAACTTAAACCCTCAAACATTGCTATTGCATCAATCTTCTATGCTTTGTTGATTGATTTGTTCAATTTGATAAACTTTTGCTTCTTTGCTGCAAATTCCATCAAGAACGGTTGCTGTTCTTGGGTGCACGAAGGAAGATGATGATGACATCATCATAAGCAAGCACCTCACCAAATATCTTGGGAGAAAATGATCTCATTGGTTGGGACCAAACGGTTTCACCAAAACCGTTTGGTGACCAAACGGTTTGCAGACCGTTGGAGATGGTTGACCAAGCGTTGACCGTTTGGGAATCTCGTTCCTAATTATTTAGGCTAATGACCCTCCAAATTTGAGGGGTTAACTCCAAAGGAATCATAGGTTGAAGGCCAATCAATTAGGCAAATCGAACTGAATTAAGTGCTGATTTTCAACCTGATTAACTTGACCTGGTTGAGCAAACGGTCTCAAGACCGTTTGAGATGGTTGACCAAGCGTTGACCATTTGGGATTCCTGTTCATAATTATGTTTATTAATAACCCTCCAAATTTGACGGATTAACTCAAAAGGAATCGTGAGTTGAAGCCTAATCAGTTAGGGAAACCTAATTGGATTAAGTGCTGATTTTCAATCTGATTTAATTGAACTTTTTAGGGCAAACGGTCTCAAGACCATTTGAGTGCGTTGACCAAGCGTTGACCGTTTGGGATTACTGTTCCTTATGATGTGATCTAATGACTCACCAAATTTTATGTATTAATTCCAAACTAGTCATGAGTTGAAGGCCAATCAATTAGGCAAACCCTAATTGAAAACAGTGCTGAAATTCCAATGAGTTAAGTTGAGATTTTGGGTTGATTAGCCCAAACGGTCTCAAGACCGTTTGGGGATCACCCAAACGGTCTCAAGACCGTTTGGGGATCACCCCAAGACCGTTTGGAGGTCTGGGTTCAAGTATAGTTGACCAATTGAAGGTCCAAAGGTACTAATCATATTGCAAGGTAGTGCTGATTTGTTGATCAACTTGATAGACCAATCCATGATGATTTTTCACTAAAGTCCAAAGGTTGGATGGGAAAACGGTCTCAAGACCGTTTGGAGCTCATCCAAACGGTCTCAAGACCGTTTGGAGCTCATCCAAACGGTCTCAAGACCGTTTGGTGGTCACCCAAGACCGTTTGGAGGTCTAGGGTTGGGAATAGTTCAGTGGTTGAAGGTCTAAAGATATCAAGTTGATCTGCAATAAATTGCTGATTTGGTGAGTACTTCAATGAACCAAACCCTAATTGGATTGCTTGGTTCTGAGTGATATGATGGGAAAACGGTCTCAAGACCGTTTGGAGGTCATCCAAACGACCTCAAGACCGTTTGGTGGTCACCCAAGACCGTTTGGAGGTCTAGGGTTGGGTATAGTTCAGTGGTTGAAGGTCTAAAGATATCAAGTTGATCTGCAATAAATTGCTGATTTGGTGAGCACTTCAATGAACCAAACCCTAATTGGATTGCTTGGTTTTGAGTGATATGATGGGCAAACGGTCTCAAGACCGTTTGGAGGTCATCCAAACGACCTCAAGACCGTTTGGGGTCAGGTCATACCCCATTTGAATGGTGGTTCAATAGTTATGAAGTAACTAGTCACACATTGATGAATATTGAAGGTTCATTGATTCTAAACCCTAATTCAATTGATTCCAACCCTAATTGAGGATCAATTGAGGGTCAATTGAGTATCAAATCAGTTGAGGGTTGATCTAATTAACTCAATTGATTAGTGTCTAACATGTGCAAGATCGATTGAAGGGTTCAACATTGAAAACCCTAATTCAATGTGATTGATGGAAACCATATTTGGTCCTTTCGGTTTTGAGGTGGTTTGGACCAAACGGTCTCAAGACCATTTGAGTCCAAATGGTCTCAAGACCGTTTGGGACCAAACGATCCCAAATCAGTTGAGGCTTAAATAGTTTCAGAAGTTCAATTTTGTTAAGTGGTTTCAATTACTATCCTACTAAATGGTTTCACCTATTCCAAGATCACTTGGAAGGTAATCAACCAAAGAGTATGAACTCTCAAATTGGATGAAGGTCAGTGGTATATGTAATCAATCACATGATGTAATCCAAGGGAGATTGAGTTCTTAATGATCTTGATATAATGACATATCCTATGATGTCAATTCTTCTTTCAAGATTGAGTTGACTTAGATTAATCAAGGTTGAAGTAACTTCATCTTATAGAAGATGAGGGATAAGTTATTAACCCTAATTGAGCTAAGGGAATGGTTACCCTAATTGAATTAAAAAGGAAACCCTAACCCTAGTAAGGGCATAGTGGGGTAATCCTTGAATAGTGATGTTATCATTATTTTGCATTGTACTGATATAAAATTGATGTGTTGTTATCATCTGTACTAATCATGCAGGTTTCATGAGGTATTGAACATAGTCAGGTATGAGCTATGATGCCTTGTGTATTGAAAACACTTTATAAGTTCTATAAGCAATGATATGCCATGTTTCCTAGTGAAAGGTAACAAAAGAGTTTGATAGGCTTTAAGAGCCATGTGAAATACCTGCATTACATTTATCATGTTTACACTGTTAGATGACTTGATGGGATTAAGTTACCTGTTAAAGTGGTAACATGTGTCTTGATGATTTAAGGGTTTGAACACCCATATTCTTGAATCATGATGATGAGATGATAATGGATTGAGATCCCAATGTTAGCAAAGCTGTGAAATGAACTTGATAGAAATAGTACTCATTCTTTATAGCAAATGTTATAATGTTATATGATTGACAACATGCCTGATGCTAAAAGAATGCTGTAATGTACTTAAATAATCAAGTGAAATGATATCATGTAGAGCCCTGACCATAGATCCATCATCGTCAGTAGTCAGGTGATGGTGAAACAGGTTTTCCTAAGGGAACTCCTGGAGAGCATACTTTTGAGTATGTGGGGGTTATGGGCGCGAATATCCTTACGCCCTAATGAAGGAATTGATGTGAGATAAACACTAAATCTCTCAATTCTTCATTATATGTATATGCCGGGATGATGTATCACTAATCTCCCGATAATGTTGTTAATGCCGCATCGATGAGAGATAAACAAGAAATCCCTCGATGGCGAAGAGAGTACAGAATGCCACTGTAACTCTAATAGCGAAGTTGCCAGAATACCCTGGAAAGCTATTATAGCAGAGACACGAGATGTCCTGCATGTTGTTCCTCACACTGACTGAGGAGGATGAGGTCATAGAAATCCGGCTCTTCTAATGACCTATGTATGGTACCGATTTTGACTTCGCAGTGGTCGGTTGGAGTATGAGTGGTATATCTCATCTCCTCAGGGCATAAGTATGTTTGTAATATGTAATCAGCCATGTAGCATATTTTCTTAAGGTTGAACTACGAGAATCAATGGTTGAGAATACATTGATTAACATGTTCTAGTTGGATAAATGATTTACATTATCTTTATATTTCTTCCTAAATGGATAACTTGCTACTTATTCAAGTTACAACTGAAATGATTGCATAGAGAATGCTGCTCTATTTAGTTTATCTAATGCATTACCTGCTGATAAATGTTTATATTTCTACTGCTCAGTGTTATTCTATTATTTGCAATAACAATGTTTCTGGCGGAGAGTTATATCTCTCGCTGGGACAATTTTTATAATTGTCTCACCCCCGTGGGATTAAATTTTTAGGTAACCGCCGACGAAAAGGCAAGGAACCTATTACAGAGGAAGAGCAGCAGCAGCAGTAGCAGGGACAGCAGTAAATCCCAGGTGGGGATATGAGCTGTCAAGTTGTATATAGAAAGTCCTATGAGTCGTCTCTGTACTCTCAGGTCCTAGGAGTCAGTAGAGTGTTTGATGTTGATATGAGATTTTGGCTTGAAGCCTCAAGATTTTTGTATCCTGCTCATGCATAGTTTAACAGGGCTGACAATGTTATGACTCTCGAGATGAAATGATACAGAGATGTAATGATGAATCCGTTTGTAAATAACTTACTTTGGTTCTTTATGTCAAAGTTTCACAGTTTGTGGATCTTCTTGCAAAAAGTTTTAATTTTTAGTGATTTTCAGTAATCCGCTGCAAATAATTCGCTTCCGCATTAGTTAATCCTATTTTCGCGAGATGGTCATCACATGGTTAGTCCTTAAAGAAGAGGTGAGATGCTAGAATACTCTTTAAGCTTTAGGGTAAGAAACCTTATCCAATATTGGACCCACTTTTGATAATTATGTGTGTAGAGGAACACATTAGTCATATATGAGGTGATTACTAGCCAGAACCTCCACGTTTAGCACCATAGCCATTGCCTTAGTTTCACCAATATGGATTTTAGTTCTTCCTAGGTTCTTAAGATGTGTTATGCCTTAAACATATATAGAGGCCTATGTGTATGGCTGTGATACCATTTGTAACAAATGCATTTATTACCCTAAGTCCACACTCCTAATGACTTCATAGATAAAGGTGAGTGGACTTGGGCATCCGTTCCTAAAATGGCACATAATTTCACACAAGCAATATATATGAAAAAGGCAATTACAAAATTAGATATATAATAAGATGTTAAACATAGAGAAAAGAGACATGTACCCATTTATATACCAAGAATATCCATTGGTGTTTCATTCTTAGACTGTATACTCTTGAGTGTCATGGATTTTCATTTGGCAACTAAAATTTTGATAAATGAAATATAAAAATGCTAAAGCATTAAGTAAGCTATGAAAGGGAAAGTAAACACAGTTTAGTAGTATATAAAAGTTGCTTGGCTATGAACACTATAACAAGAAAGAAGAATAAAGAAGGCAAGTAAACTTAAGTGTCATTCTTTTACACAAAGTATATTTTAAGTTTCTTTATCCATTATATCAACATTAGACCTTTGACCACTTCTAAATGAAGGGTCTGAGAGGGGAATTTGAGGCTCAAATCCTATGTGTCACCCTATTTCTATGTGAGGGACATCAAAATCAAATTCAATGAGCTAACCTTGTTTTAATGATGCCTAATGCCCTTACCCTGAGAATTCATGCAGGTACACAAGGGTTAGATAATGGATTTCTAGATTTATGTTCAAGGTTTATCAACATAGTATAATCAAACATGTAGTATTCATAGGAATAGTAGCTCAATCAAGTAACTAAGTATCCAATCATTCATATGAGCATACATACAAACAAGCCAATATCATAGTAGGGTGAAGAGGTTGAATGTACCTTATGAGTAGGGAGCAAGCTATAAATCATGAGTGAGATTCCTTGAGAAGGACCAAGCCTATGTGGACCTAAGATGTAAAAGGGTATAGTGTAAGGTCTTATATCAGTAGGGTTTTTATATGATATACTTTAATCATTTCATGTGTATGTTCTCCTAAACCTCGGTATCAAATAGCAAGAATATTTCCAACATATCAAATGTGCATGCAAGTATTCAATATTGTCCAAGTATCAACCTCAAGCCCTAGGTCTAGGTGGATCATTCACATTAATAGTAATGCAAAATAAATACCATCATTGATTTGGAAATAGGGGAATCATGAGATTTATATTGTCATCATGGTTTAAACATTCAAATCACAATCATACTAGATAATTTTTATGCAATATGGTTTCATTTACAAGTCATAGAAGCATTAAGAGCATAGGATAGATCAAGTTGGCATATAGTTCTACAAGTATGATAAGTCTACTTATTTGAATCATTTAGGTAGCACATGAAATAATAAATTATGATACATGCAATATTATATTCTAATAGTCAACATATGTGTTTTCATCATATTAGTTGTAACAAATATGTAATGAGTGCATAAAAGTGTGATTCATGGAATTTCGTGCCACAAGTCATTATAGGGTCTAATTTAAAGGTGAAAGTACATGTTTGAACGATTAATGATCAAATTTTACATAAAGGATTAAGGATCCAAATATATAAACGCTCAAACATCACATTTTAGGGCATAAAAAGGTTCAAAAGTGAGTCTTTAAGTCATATAAGCTATTCAAGGCAAACAATGCACATAGCATTAGGAATATTACTAATTCTTTAAGTTAGGTGATTATATGATAGCAAGAAAGGGTAAAGTTTCAATCTTGATCAAGTTACATCATCCATAAACAACAAGTGACATTTAGGTCAAAATAGTGATTCAGGGTACATACAATAGATCCAAGATATCAACCATGTCATAAGTGAACTATGTTTCACTAATTTAGTGATACAATCATACTTAAAAACATAAATCAAAGTTGAGCACTTAGTGTCATTATTCATCTTTAAAAGCCTTAGAGTAAACATTTTTTGGGGGAAATAGTAAAACTATAAGAAGATTTAGGTTCCAAAATCAATTCTAATGGATAGATCTCATCGAGAGGGTCAAAAAATCATATATATGTGCCATAATTGGACAAAAATGTGGAGGATGTCATTTTTTTGAAAATTTTGTGCACCAACTATAGGAATAAGGGGGATGAGGTGTTACATAGATTAAAGAACAATGGTTGTGGATGTGCGACCAATCGCAGATCTTTCCTAATCTAAGGGTGAGCCCTTCGTGACTCCACTCAATGTAAGGGGGCGCGGAGTCCGGTCCTTGACTTATCAATGCAAGGGAGAGGGACATAGGTTAAGCATGAGGCAACCTCTTACCGTCAGATCTGTGGTCTCCCAAACCTGACCCATTCGATCAATGTTTGATGGGTTATCCTCTCACTAGCATCTTCATGCGCACTAGGGATGAAGCCCATCACCGCATGCCTTGCTGGAAAAGGAGCAACTCACAATTGGAGACCCCAAGAGTCCCGTGAGGGTGCCTTTTGAACCCATTGTGGTCTTGCAAAGTGGAAGGGTGTCTCGATCAAACCCAAGAGGGGCTAGGGATGGAGCATTTTCAGCCCCACCATGACGGCCGCTGGACTAGTAGGGAGGGTGAAGCTCTAAAATCCCAGCTCGGGAGCGTCAAAATGAGCCAAAAAGAGGGGGGAAAAGAAGGAGGAGCAATTATGCTAAGGGTGGTGTCAATTGGAGTGAAAGGGAAAGGATAGGAGAGGTTGGAGAAGGACACCACCATTTCCATCAAGCTTCTACATATAAAGGTTGAGACAATTAAAAGGTGAGGGATCAGAGGCATTTATCTGGGAACGAGTCGTGTAACTTGAATCCAAGGGCCCAAATACATTGTTTGAATAATGGGGGCTTGTGATTGCGCTATATGAGAAAAGTTGGATTGAAAAGGAAGGGGAAGGTGGAGTCTTAGCTTGCCACACACACAATCACTCTTGGGTCTTGCATGGCCAGTCCATTAACAAAAAGAGGCACACAAGGTGCTGGAATTGGGGTTTAGAAAGTCCATTCTTCAAAAGGGCATATCTCTCTCGTCCGACTTCAGAATTGAAAGAAACTTGGTACATTGGATGCGTGAGAGTGTAATCTATATGACTAGCACAAGGTTATGGTAGACAAAGACGCATAGATGAGGTCTAAAAAATAAGAGGGTGATGTATAAGCTAGGTGCAACCTTAGTTTCATATTAAAATAAGTGTCACCACTCATCATATGAACTTAGACAACCTCAAAAGAATTTAAGCATGTCCATCATTAAATTGAAGACAATAGTAGGGAATTGTGTAAAGATGAGGTAGGTGGCACATACATGAGGAGAGATAAATATCTAGGTTATCATAGTTTTCTTACTTCATCCTTCAATGTGGTAGATTGTTCCCTACCAAATACATTGGCCTTCCTTTTTTACCACAACTTATACCATCATCTGTTTGGAACCCTATCCCAAACTCTTTCAAGATCAAAATAAATGTATGGGTGAACTCCTCTCTTTTTGTTGTTGTCCACATTATTCTAGCAAATTAGGTCTTCACTCAGCTCCCATCATACTTTCTCAGTTGTATACCCTTGCCTAAGACAATTTTATGCAATTTTGATAAACTCAAAAGAAATTTTATTGGATACATAACAACCTCCAAACCATAGACTGAGAGACAATCTGTCTCCCAAAATATGAAGGGGCTAAGAATTCAGGGCCTTGATACTATGGCTCAATGTTTTGCCCTAAAAAACTCACATAGACTTCTTCAATACCTTAGCAATGCTTGGTGCAAAATAGTAAAAACAAAATAAGAATTTGGCACAATAGTTGTCTATTTCGACATAAAAATGCTTCTACGTAAGGAAATACATAGTGAAAAATCATGATGTTTTAGAGCACTATCTTTCATTTCCATTTATCAATAGCTACCCATATCCTTTTGGTTTTACCCATGATTTGACAGTAGCAAGTTAGCAACATTGTATACTTCTACACATATTCCTCCCTTATCCAAAATGTCCCTTCCAAAAGCAATAACCCTTGTCAATACACCTATATCAAATTCTTTGAAAAGAGTCCTCCACATAGTTTTCCACAAGATATCACCACATATTACAATTCTAAACTTTGTTACCTTAGGCTAATCCCATTATCAAATGGTTATGGGGTGATATAGTTTATAATTAAACAAGCTTACCATTTCCTTTATAGGGTCTTGCACATCCTTCACCATAGAATTTTTGTGAACTAATATGAGACCTAGTATTTTGTTTTTAATATGCCTTTATGTCTATAAGCTTTTGGATGAGGCCAAATATTTTTAAGAGAAATATCCATGGACCTTTCACATGCATGATATGGTGGAACCACATAGAAAAATACTCACATACATTTTCTCATGTGATTTATCCGCTTATATATAAGGGTGTCTTAACATAAATTTCTCCATTTAGATCTTAATATACACAACTCATATATTATTAAGATCCTCCTAAAGGCAAACAATACCAATAAAAAATCATATGCACCTTTTTATGGCTTATCTTAGCCGAGAGAAATGAAATGGCTTTTAACAACAACCATGCAACCCCAAGGACACTATAGATCTGATATTAGGTGATTTACGTGAGCTTGCCTCGTAATAGGTACCTCCTCTATGAGTCTTTTTGGTCACTATTTCATCGTGCCTCCACCTAAGCTCCACCCACATTTTGATGAGAAGGAGCCAAATGCCCCCGTTGGGCTCTCTGCTTAGGGTTCTCATTATACCTTACCTCTAAGGACTCATAAGAAGATCTTTGACCTTCTTGCTTCCTGACTTTAATTTTGATTTTGGTCCCATGTTGCTACTATAGTATATGTATAACAATCAGTAATCCATATGGTTTTATAAAGATTTTGAGGAATTTTTGGGGAGGCAAAGGTTGTTTTCAGGATGATGTGACATGGGGTAGTAGTGGGTGGTAGGTGGAGGGAAGTTAAGGAGAGGGAAGAGAAAAGAAATTTGTTTTGCTTATAAATTTCAATCAGTAATGAATTTTGTAGTAAAAATAAATACTATTAGATTCCTTATAAAAAATACATTCCAAAAAGATCCGTTTTGACACACTTTTGAAAAAAAATACAAAATATAAATGAGTATTGCATAAAACTAATCTATGGATTATATTAAGAAGTGAACACATTACAACCATGACTATGTGTGGTGAGCGAATTAAAGGGGGAGAGGAAAGAAGTGAGGTGGGAATTAAAATGATTAGAGGAGAGAGGTGAGAAGTAAAAAGAGTAGAGGATGGAAATAAAGGAAGGAAAGAAGGGAAGTAAAAGGAGGAGAGGATGGAAGTGATGATGGGAGATTAGAGAAGTAATGAGAGAAGTTATAGGGAAAGAGGTGGGAAGTAAATGGAGGAAATGAGGGAAGTAAGGAGGGAAGTGAAGGGAGGAGAGGGGGAAAATAAAGGGAGGATTTTAATAATATGCACTCACTTCTACTTATAATGCACCCATTAAATTCAGATGTATTGCTATTAGAAGTGAGCATATTTCATTAAAATGTACGAACATTACTAGTAGAAGTGGATGCATTCCACTAAATATGGACACAGTACTAGTAGACCTAGGTGCATTCCATATATTGATGGAATGAGCCTGCTTCTACTAGTAATGAGCCCTCCCACTTCTAATAGTAATTCTCTCTCTTCTACTAATAATAGACTCACATTTTAATAATTATATTGTGGCTGCATTACTAGTAGAAGTGAGTGTATTCCACTACAATGTAGGTGCATTACTATACAACTGTGCATATTCCACTAAAATGTCGAGGCATCAGCACTAGGAGTGGGCACATGGAATGCACCCCCTTCTATTAGTAATGCACCTACATTTTAATTGAAATACACCTACTTCACTAGTAATGTGCCTACTTCTACTAGTAATACGCCTAAACTTTAGTGGAATGTGGTCACTTCTTCTCGTAATGTGCTCACATTCTAGTGGAATGCGCCTAATTCTACTAGTAATACACCCACATTTCAATATACTAAAATGTGTATTACTAGTAGAAGTGGGCACATTACTAGTAGAAGTTTGTGCATTTAATTAAAATATGGACGTGTTACTAATAGAAATGGACACATTCAAATAAGATGTGGGAGAATTACTAGTATAAGTGGGCGCATTTTCTCAAAATATAGAATGCACCAACTTCTACTAGTAGACCATATTTTAATAAGAATGTGCCCACATGTACTGATAATGCACCACATTTTAGTGATATGCACCCTATAATAGTAGTGTGTCTGCTTTTACTAGTAATTAATCTAATATTTTGATGCATTAAAATGTAAATGTATTACTAGTCAAAATGGGTTCATTCAACTAACATGTAGGCGTGTTATTAGTAGAAGTAGACACATTCCACTAAAATGTGGGTGCATTACTAGTATAAGTGGTGCATTCTACATTTTAGTGGAATGTGCCCATTTTTACTAGTAATGCGTCCATTTTTAATTGAATGTACCCACTTATACTATAACATTTTCCACTAGTTATATGCTTAAATTTTAAACATTAAAATGTGGGTGCATTAATAGTAGAAATGGGCGTGTTCCACTAAAATATGGTCATAATAATAGTAGAAGTGGGCGCATTCCACTAAAATATGAGAGCATTACTAATAGATCTGAGAATATTTCACACTTCAGTTGAATGTGCCAAGTTTTAGTTTTATGATCCCATTAATATGACCCATATTTAAATGTATTACAATATTATTTTAATATATTAAAAAGTGAGTGCATTACTAATAGAAGTGAGCACATTCTATCAAAATGTGGGTGCCATTAATAGTAGAAGAGGGTGCATTCCATTAAAATATAGGTGCATTAATAGTATAAGAGGGCACATTCCACATTTTAATGGAATGCATCCACTTCTACTATTGTGAAAAATGCCCATTTTTACTAGTAATATGGTCACATTTAGTTAAGTATGCTCATTTTTACTAATAATGCACCCATATTCTTCTATCCCTCCAAAACGTCTCCAAAATTAAGTATTTTGTATGATGTTTTTTTTTATAGGGGGTTTGTATTATCGAGTTCCCCACCATGTGATTTATCAAACTTCTTATCCACATTAGCTTATTTGATCCCTTTCCTATTTCGGGCCTCGTCCTAAGCTGATTGGTTAATTAAAAAGGCAATAGATTAGACGTATTTTGAAAAGATGTTATTATATGTATATATTGAAGTAAAATGTACTATTCTGGATTTCGATTACCTAAATTATTTCCAGTTGTCGTCAATTGTCAGCCTATTTCATGTCGAGACCCTATCATTGTAATAATCCTCAACATGATTATTAAGGACTGAACTCGGGGTTTGGATGAAACTTATTCCAAAACAACCTTGTCAATTAAAAAATAAGAGAAAAGCGGAAGATGTTTATTTAATAAAAATAAATTGCAACATTATGTATTTTTGGAACCAGTGTAACATTTATGATTCACAACTTGTTTATAACAAGTTCCTTATATTCATAAGAATGCATTATAATTTCATAATGGAGACATTAATAAAACTTGATCACGTATGTAAGAACACTTCATAATATGTGTAAATTCATTTCATCACTTGTACACCAACTCTCCCAAGACTCATTCTACATGAATGACTAAATACTATAAACACTTGGCCATCTTTTCTTATGGTTCTCATCGCATAGCTCAAAATGATGTATTCTCATTCAGTTCGGGACCTAAAAATTATTCATTGGTTTATTAGTCAATGTCTAAGTGAGTAGATAATCATAAGAGCTAGCTTATACTATTTCATCCTCTATCTTTTCTTTATATGTTTGTCTAACAACTAACCATTTAATTGAGCAGTAAATACGAAGTATCATTTTATAACAAGAGAACAATTATCGATATACTAAAAGATGAATAAGGAAACAACTTTAATCATAGACCAACAATATAGTTTCTCAGAAAAGGGTGCACATGTCGGTATGTATGCCCTGAGAGCCAATCATGGGATGATTGGTGGGATACATTAAGGTTGATTTGATAAACATCAAAGGCAAGCTTCCAATTCTTTCTGGTTCAGTCATATGAGATAGTGATAGAACAGATTGAATGTCTAGAGAATGACAATACTCAATGACGTATGCTTTCAGGTTAAGGACCTAAATGATGAGATCATATGAATGCTAAGAGTTTGTACATTCTTGTTATGTCCTTAGTCAGATGTCATTGTGGAAGGTAGATAGACAACAATGACACAGAAGACTAGATTGTGGTGTTGGTTGATGACAGAATCTCATTAGTCATGATATAGAGATATCAAACCAAACACATATGTACTTGTTAGAGAACAAGTGTACCAG
Source organism: Alisma plantago-aquatica (assembly GCA_963693085.1). Taxonomy (NCBI): domain Eukaryota; kingdom Viridiplantae; phylum Streptophyta; class Magnoliopsida; order Alismatales; family Alismataceae; genus Alisma; species Alisma plantago-aquatica. The sequence continues at coordinate 329,101,813 of OY856415.1, forward strand.
ACAGACCCACCGTGAGTTTGACACATGGAACCATGACATGGTAGTCACAGTCAGTACTCACAATGATGGTGGTGAGTGTGATTCTTTGACCTAAAATCACTACACTCAACACATGTCATTGGGCACACTTTGACATCATCAAACGCAGTCCTGAAGCATGGGTTGTTATAAAGGTGATGATTGGGTGGCTTTGACACATGGGGCTTTTGAGGGGTGAGTGATAGATATGAGATTTGTCCCTCCTAAGGGAGTATGATATCCATGGCCACTTGATGAGTAGGATTGAGAAAGGCGTGCACGCATGTGTGAATCAGTATGTGATATTGATGTCATACATATCTCTTCCAATCTACTCTGAGATCAAGAAAGTGAATGAACGTTGACAGGATGACTGTTCCATGCCTCGAGTTCATTCGGGATATCAGTGACAAAGGAATTATACATTCACTGTAACACCATTCACGGATTGTAGGATTGAAAGTTGTTCTCTAACTTTCTATTTCACTTGGGTAGCACTAATGTGTGACTAGGCACCGCTCTTTGCTTGTGAAGTCATAAGTGTTATGGACTTTCACTGCCAACGTGAAATGGACCTGCAGGGTCACACACATAGGATTTAACCTGGAAGAGGAGTTTTGTCCACAAACAATGTTTAGATTGATTACTAAAGGAGTTTAGTAGTTCAATTAAACACTCAATCAATTGATAGCTCAGTATCATAATGTTCAAGGTGTTGGACTGATTGATTAGAGTATCAGATTGATTGAAACTGCATTGACTGATTCTGCACAATCTGCACTCCCAACCGATCGGCTCATGTGATGAACCGATCGGCTGAGCTTGGTGAACCGATCGGCTGAGCTTGGTGAACCGATCGGCTCAGATGGTGAGTCGATCGACTGATGGACAGGGTGAAACGATTGCTTCAAGTGTTGAAATGATCGGTTCAACTGGTCCAACCGAGCAAGTTGGGAAAGTCAGGTTGGTGAGAAATTGCTTTTCGTTTCACTTGCCCAATTTGATTTGAACAAGGATTGGTATTAGGAACCAATTAGAAACAAAAGAAGAAAAGTCAATGGGGAACTGATCAGGACCACGAACTGACCGGTTCAGAAGTGAACCGACCGTTTCATGGGTCCCAACCGATCGGTTGAGGTGTCAACCGACCAGCTAAGGTCCCCAACCGACCGTTTCAGAAATGAAACGATCGGTTCAGGTTACGCAATTGGTTGTTTTGTGGAAAACCTCAAACCCTTCTACTCCTGCTCTAGTCCCACATTGCCCGGGATAGAGAACCATGTCCCATGACCCTCCTATATATATAGGGGTATTGGGGGCTTCTCAAAGTACAACTCAGTGCAACCAGTTGCTCTGTAAAGTTGTAGTTCTCTCTGGTTTTGGTAACCGAGAGAGCCCAAGCAAGTGCTACCCGATAAGGGAAGAACAACAAGGGAAAGACAACTGCAGAAAGTGACTGGTGGCATGAGAGTGTGTCAGTGACTAGTACGCTGACAGGAGGGTGTGACTCCTTCCAATTCCTTATGGGACAAGGAGATTGGAGTTCCAGGTTGTCCGTGTGGATTACTTCAGAGGCGGGAGATTTCTATCACTCGGAGGACGACTGTCAATCCCGACAGTCCCGGTGAGACTAGGAGTCATCAGTCCCGGTGCGACCAAGAGCTGCACATACACCGTCTAAGACCGGAGGTGAAGACCGCGCAAGCCGCGAGGTATTGTCTCCGAGCAAGCCTCGGGACAAGGTATGATTCCACAAACCATCCTTTCCTATTGTATAGCCGTTGACGCGTTTCCTTGTTCTGGGTTTGGGGAGGAGAATTTTTTTTGTTTCCACTGTCTTCTCTGCCTGTCCTAAAACCCAACAGTGGTATTGGAGCTACATCAACTGCTCTATACTTTAGGATTATCAATATGATCGATTTTGGTTTGTCGCCTTTATTTATTGCATACGATGCAAATAAAATTGGCTTTATGCATGTCTAATCCTAAATCCACAAATCCCAATATACATATATGATATGTAATATGAATGCACTCTATACGCGTCACCCTTAAACGAGTTTTGTGGTGGATGTATAGCATGGTTATGGCCAATAAATCCTATCTGTGCATGGTTGTATGTGGTTGCTTGCATCTCGGTTTGCACACCGATTCTCTTTCTCCTATTCGTGATGTAACTCAAAATAATTTGAGATTTCTTTCCTACCTTTTCTCCCCTCGAATTTAACTCGAGGTTTCTCTTTTTACAATGTAAAATAGGATAGAATTTTATTTCCTATTATGTCAAAGAATGGAGGACATCCTGACGACAACTGAGACGATCGGTTCAAGGCGTGAACCGATCGGTTGACGTTCGAGACGATCGGTTCAAGGAGTGAGTCGATCAGTTGATGACCGGTTCGAGGAGCGAGATGAGCGGGTGGTGTCCATGATGAGATGCACGATGACCAAGCGAACTGATCGGTTGGAGGAGCCAACCGATCGGCTGGTGGCACCCAGCCGACTGGCCTGATGGCGAGCCGATCAGTCATGTGATGAGTTGATCAAACCCAGAAAGGAAAAGCATAGAGTTCATCTTATACAGGTTGCATGTGATGTAGACCTAGATGACTGTGATTCCTCTTGGCTCGAGGAATCACATTAGGATGGCCATAATCATCGCTTTTATCGTTTTGCATGTTTTCTGTGGGATATAGCATGTATATGATACATACTATGTATTGTTGTGATTGGATATGTATATGTATATAAAACCAAATCCCTCATTAAATATTAATGTTTTAGATGCCTTCCAAATGCAACACACGTAAAAAGCTTGATCGACCAAGTGTGGGCACGCCCTAGCGTGGTGCACCGTCTATCTCGTGGAAGCGTGAAGGATGGATATGTGGGTCTGCCCTAGCAGGGTGCATATTCATCGTGTTTGCTTTGGGTCAGACTTAACAAGGTGACCTAGATAGGATCTAGCACCTTGAGGCATGGAGATGATCATGGCAAGGAGTTTCATATGACATCTTATCAAGAGTTGCATATGATGCAATTGGCAAGAGTTGCCTACCTGAGAGATCTAAGTTGTGGGTGACAGCCCAAGCTGGTCCATGACTTAGAGGATTTCAGGATCTTGCCCACTAGAAGGTTGTACGCTGCAATCTTCTGAATTGATGGTGAGGGCTATCAATTTGAACTAAAATAGTGGGAGCGATAATTAATTAAAGGCCTAATTATATCGTCAACTTTTCAAATCAATCAAATAAGTCAAAAATGAGTTTTTGGACTAAAATTGCATATTTCCTTTTATAGTACAAATGACAACAAACAACAATCACTTTTCTTTGCGATCGGTCCTTGAAAAGGACACACTAAATGGGACAAACTTCCATGACTGGTATAGGACATTGAGAATTGTTCTCACTCAAGAGCGAAAGCTCTATGTCCTGGATACTCCAATTCCAGAGGAACCTGCTCCTAATGCACCAAAGGCAGAAAGGGATGCTTACAAGAAGCATTCTGATGATGCCATTGATGCAAAGTGCTTGATGTTGTGCTCTATGAACCATGAGTTGCAGAGACAACATGAGAACATGGGTGTCATTGAGATGATTCATCATCTCAGGAACATGTATGAAGATCAAGGACGGCAAGAGAGATACGATGTCTCAAGGGCACTGTTCAAGTGCGTCATGACAGAAGGAGATCCAGTTGGTCCTCACATACTCAAGATGATTGGGTATGTGGAGAACCTGACAATACTGGGATTTCCACTGAGCCAAGAGTTGGCTACTGACGTGATACTGCAATCGTTGCCAGAATCCTACAGTCAGTTTGTGATGAACTACAACATGAACAACTTTGATAGGCCACTGTCAGAGTTGTTGGGCATGTTGAGGACATCCGAGACACAGATGAAGAAGGACAAGCCTAAGTCTGTGATGGTGATCACGAGCAAGAAAGGCAAGTCCAAGCACAAGGGCAAGGGCAAAGCTAAGAAAGGTTCTGATGCTAGCCAGGAGCCCAAGTCATCTTCAGCTCTCAAGGCCAAGGGAGGCGTGACCAAGAAAGGAAATTGCCACCATTGTCAAAAGCCAGGACATTGGAAAAGGAATTGTCCTATCTATCTGGAAGAACAAAAGAAGAAGGAGGCTATAAACGTCTCTACTTAAAGGTGTCATGAAAGTAAACTTGTAACACTTTTGAGGTATATGATACCAAGATGTAAAGTGTAAGGAACTCAATAAATGGGACAAGTGTTGCCACCATAGATAGGAGTACTTTAGTTTATTTTCAGCCTAAAAGGCATGTAATACAATTATGAACTGCTATTTCATATTTACTAATAGATAGAAACACTTTATTTTTGCATATTGTATGACAATGATGGCAATCAATAAAGAGATGTTTCAATTTCTAAAGATATGTTCTTTGTGGCAATGCCTTGTTTATCTTGTGGTATTTGATATGCATAAGATAAAATGATACCTAAAAGTTATAAATAACTCAAACAATCAAATTAGCATCAATCATGAGAAATTCATTTCTAGTTTCCATGTGATGGATAAATCTAGACTCTTTTGGTTAGAGAACCAGTAAGAGACATGAATATCTTGGACATGATTAATCAATCTTCACTAATGGTAGTTGGAGAATGATTATCCTATTAGGTATTATACATGTGATGTATTTACATACCTATTGGAACAAATGCTAATACTTCAAATGGTGTTTAGAGAAATACCAATATGAATATCTTGAAGTGTTCAAGATTATCATAGATGAAGTGCAAATTTGGTAAAGTGTTAATTCTTGATGAGATCAATGAATGAAATACTTGGACCAAATGTTTGAGATACTTATGAGTGATTATGATAGTGTATCATAGTGAACTCATGATTAAGGCATGGTGATGTCTAAATCAAGAAGGAATCATACTCTAAGGAGTTAGAGAATGATTATCAAATAACTGAATTCTTCTTAATAAAAGAATACCCCACACTAATAAAGGACATTAAGAATCACAGGGAGTTGTAAGTTCTTATATCCTTGATGGATACACCTCGTTTATCTATGTGATGAGTTGTTCATGTGATGAGTCAACTATCTAGATGAATGTGAGGAACCGAATTTTGAGTTATGGTTTATGACCATTACATCCTAAATGACATCCATGTGAACCATAAGGTATGACCTTGATGGTAGCACCCATTGGAATGAAATCCATAAGTGCAAATGAGTCTTAAGTGTTAAGACACATGGATAACATTTTGAGAAGGATGATGCTTGTTGATTGCAACTTAATGACTAAGACATTTGGCATATGGATACTAAAACCGCATTCCTATGAGGAATAAAATAAGGATGTATACGTGACACAACCTATAAGGTTTATGAATCCACTAATGCAAATGAAGTCTATAAGTTACAATGGACTAATCAATGTGATTGATTGAGTACAAGTAACTCAGAATTGGATCTTTACTTTGATGATATAGTCAAAGGGTTTGACTGATATGTCAAAGATAAAGAAGGGATCTATGATTTAGTGGGAGCGTATTCACATTCCACATGTTGATGTGAAATGGAAATGTTCTAGAATGGAAATCCAAAAGTGGAAATTATCTTTAAGGAAGATAGAGATGTTTCCTATGTGATAGGAATAGAGATCTATAGAGATAGTTCTCAAAAATCTCTTGACCTAAAAAGAGAAAGCATACATTGGCAATCTGTACTGAAGGGTTCAGTATGCACAGATTCAGTGGGAGAAAACTTGTCCATGTTACATGGAGTTAGTATCCCAAGGCCAAGTGTCCAATTCTTATGAAGAATGGGAACACTAAGAATAGATATGGATCTATCATGTATGTAATCATCCCATTATCTTGCATGTATCGACATGGCAAGAACAAAATGCATTCATCATCTTGTATGTGGGACATGGCAATATGATGTGCTCATCCTGATAACTCGTATGCGAGACATGACGAGTGGATGTCTGTCTACTTCCAGTAAGGGTTACTGGAATACCATGAGAACTTGATAAGTACTTGATAAGTACTAGTTCTATGGAGATAAGGAAGAGTTCAATGTAAAGAGTTACATTGATGTGAACTTCCGAAAGGACAGAAAATTAATCACAAAATATATATAGGATATATAAAAGTGAAAGTTTGTTGATAATTGGAAGTGTTCCAATAAAACCATTTAAAAGGAAATGCTAAGTATCTATGCGTTAGAGAACAACAGTGGATACTATATGGATCTGGAAGTTCATGAGATGAACTTATAGATATTCCGCTCATTGATGACAAGTATGGAATCCTTGATCATGCAATGTGGCTAAAGGTTATCAAAGGAATACTAGATCACATATTACGGCAACTCCATCTCATACGTGTGACGTACAGTGAAGAGATGAGAGACATGCAGTTAAAAACTGACTTTGGCAAGGTGTTGCCATAACTCACTATGTTCACACTAGAGCACAGTAACATGTGGGACATGTTTGAAGATCACTATGAATATGATTCAAGGGTGATTGGCTCACAGTGCAAGTGGGAGTCTGTTGGTATGTATGCCCTGAGAGCCAATCATGGGATGATTGGTGGGATACATTAAGGTTGATTTGATAAACATCAAAGGCAAGCTTCCAATTCTTTCTGGTTCAGTCATATGAGATAGTGATAGAATAGATTGAATGTCTAGAGAATGACAGTACTCAATGACGTATGCTTTCAAGTTAAGGACCTGAATGATGAGATCATACAGATGCTAAGAGTTTGTACATTCTTGTTATGTCCCTAGTCAGATGTCATTGCGGAAGGTAGATAGACAACAATGACACACAAGACTAGATTGTGGTGTTGGTTGATGACAGAATCTCATTAGTCTTGATATAGAGATATCAAACCAAACACATAGGTACTTGTTAGAGAACAAGTGTACCGGACAGACCCACTGTGAGTTTGACACATGGAACCATGACATGGTAGTCACAGTCAGTACTCACAATGATGGTGGTGAGTGTGATTCTTTGATCTAAAATCACTACACTCAACACATGTCGTTGGGCACACTTTGACATCATCAAACGCAATCCTGAAACATGGGTTGTTATAAAGGTGATGATTGGGTGGCTTTGACACATGGGGCTTTTGAGGGGTGAGTGACATATATGGGATTTGTCCCTCCTAAGGGAGTATGATATCCATGGTCACTTGATGAGTAGGATTGAGAAAGGCATGCATGCATGTGTGAATCAATATGTGATATTGATGTCATACATATCTCTTCCAATCTACTCTGATATCAAGAAAGTGAATGAACATTGACAGGATGATTGTTCCATGCCTCGAGTTCATTCGGGATATCAGTGACAAAGGAATTATACATTCATTGTAACACCATTCACGGATTGTAGGATTGAAAGTTGTTCTCCAACTTTCTATTTCACTTGGGTAGCACTGATGTGTGACTAGGCACCGCTCTTTGCTTGTGAAGTCATAAGTGTTATGGACTTTCACTGCCAATGTGAAATGGACCTGCAGGGTCACACACATAGGATTTAACCTGGAAGAGGAGTTTTGTCCACAAACAATGTTTAGATTGATTACTAAAGGAGTTTAGTAGTTCAATTAAACACTCAATCAATTGATAGCTCAGTATCATAATGTTCAAGGTGTTGGACTGATTGATTATAGTATCGGATTGATTGAAACTGCATTGACTGATTCTATACAATATGCACTCCCAACCGATCGGCTCATGTGATGAACCAATCGGCTGAGCTTGGTGAACCGATCGGCTCATATGGTGAGTCGATCGGCTGATGGATAGGGTGAAATGATTGCTTCAAGTGTTGAAACAATCGGTTCAACTGATCCAACCGAGCAAGTTGGGAAAGTCAGGTTGGTGAGAAATTGCTTTTCGTTTCACTTGCCCAATTTGATTTGAACAAGGATTGGTATTAGGAACCAATTAGAAACAAAAGAAGAAAAGTCAATCGGGATCTGATCAGGACCACGAACCGACCGGTTCAGAAGTGAACCGACCGTTTCATGGGTCCCAACCGATCGGTTGAGGTGTCAACCGATCGAATCAGGTCCCCAACCGACCGTTTCAGAAATGAAACGATCGGTTCATGTTACACAGTTGGTTGTTTTTGTGGAAAATCTCAAACCCTTCTACTCCTACTTTAGTCCCACATTGCCCAGGATAGAGAACCCTGTCCAATGACCCTCCTATATATAGGGGTATTGGGGGCTTCTCAAAGTACAACTCAGTGCAACCAGTTGCTCTGTAAAGTTGTCTTTCTCTCTGGTTTTGGTAACCGAGAGAGCCCAAGCAAGTGCTACCTGATAAGGGAGGCACAACAAGGGAAAGACAACTACAGAAAGTGACTGGTGGCAGGAGAGTGTGTCAGTGACTAGTACGCTGACAGGAGGGTGCGACTCCTTCCAATTCCTTGTGGGACAATGAGATTGGAGTTCCAGGTGGTCCGTGTGGACTACTTCAGAGGCGGGAGATTTCTTCTGCTCGGAGGACAACTGTCAATCCCGACAGTCCTGGTGAGACCAGGATTCGTCAGTCCCGGTGCGACCAGGAGCTGCACAGACACCGTCCAAGACCAGAGGTGAAGACCACGCAAGCTGTGAGGTATTGTTTCCGAGCAAGCCTCAGAACAAGGTATGATTCCACAAACCATCCTTTCCTATTGTATAGACGTTGACGCATTTCCTTGTTCTGGGTTTGGGGAGGAGATTTTTTTTGTTTTCGCTGCCTTCTCTACCTGGCCTAAAACCCAACAACACAGTCATAATTGAGAAAATATAAACATACAAGTAACCATCGGCAAATATGCACGCAATGACAACATCCATAACATTACTATCACCTTGTCCACTTTTACTTTATGCCCTGAACCTAACTGACTCATACCAGATAGCTAGACATCATCATGGTATGCTCACTCACATGAATCCAATGACTATACCTTAGAGTGTAGTCGACTACACTAAGGCAAAGTACATCCATATCCACTTCTGGATAGGTAGGACCTATAGTATTTCTACCTCTTCCCCACTTGGTACTAGGTTGGGGCTCAATCACATATCACATATAATTTTTCTTATTTCACAGGGGGTTCACCCCTAATGTAATATCACAACTGAAATAAAGTTGGGGCTTGGCTTCCACCTCTATAGAACCTCCTCTAACATTAAACCAAAAAGAAGTTTGGGGTCTCTCTTCCACCTTTGTGGAACTTCCCCTAACCTCTCGTGGATTATCCCACAAGGTCTAATCCACTACATGCCTTCACCACTTGGGCTTCACCCGAAGTGTGAATGACCTATTTTACCATCCCAGTACAGATCCAAGGATGAATCATAGTGTTCGGGAAACCTATGTAAAATAATTATATTTTTCTTTATTATCACATGGCTTTCTGAACTTATCAATCTCTATCACAATTATTATTGTGTTCATGTGAATTGTTGCATGATATAAATTATCTTCTATAAGAAAATCAAATATAATGGAATTTGGTCTAGAAAAACAATATTTACTAGTTTAGGTTCTCAGTAAAGATCACATGTAACATGTATGACCTCTCATGGCCTATCTCTTATCACAACACTGCCTGCTTATTAAGGCTCAAAAATTGGCTTAGCATCCCTCAAACCCAACAACTTAGATTCATCACAGATCATTCACAACTCTTTCTTTCATTCTACACAAGACATGTCATCCACTAGCCATGGATTGAATCATACAGATTCAACCTTAAATCATCTCACATATCATTATCATGATGACCAAATTCTAGATTCAATCCATATCCTTAAGGTTAAGGATCATTTATAATGAAAAACAAATGTTACCAAAAGAAGGTATGATTATATTTTCTCTTCACAATTCATAGGTGAATCTAGTGTAATTAAGGACTGAACATGATGTGTAGACTCATTTTAACTATAGTTATGTAACATATAAACTTATCATTTATGGAGTGGAACAATCATATCATGATTAGTATTATAGCATAAAAAATTCCCATATCCACACAAGTATAGCCTTGAATCATAATATTAGAAGACAGTGCATATATGAACATGAATAAATTCACATAGTATCATTCCAGGATTTCTCCTTCATTAACATATAAAGCATAAGACATATCAGATTTCTTATTTTCCAAACTGGATATGAGTATTTTATTTTCAGCTATTATTTTTCATACTCCAAACCTCATGATACAAACATAGGCAGACTCAAGACATAGAAAACTAAATCTACCTTTCTAGATTATATTTGCATGCTATTTACCAAGTAGGAATAAGTATGTAGATCTAATTTCACCAAGAGAATAAAACAAGTATAATTTTTTTATGATCAAGCTCAAACAGAAAGGCAAATTCATCAATCACTACTAAAGAATAATATATAACACATTGTCTGACCATAGTAGCCCGGGTGGTAAGAGCTCGGTAAGTCCCAATGAAGGACCTGGGTTAGAACCTCACTGAAGGCACTTTGCGAATGGCAATCCATGCTGATTAGGTGCGGGAGGAGGGTGACTGGACCACACCCTCTCATGCCTTGAGAGTTTACCATGTCAAACTCACATGGGGTGGGTTCTCTCGGTCACCAATATATATATATATATATATATATATATATAACACATTTGTCTAATGTCATATTTCATCATAGAAAACTATTTGTCTTAAATATTGTTGGGTACGCATCTAAGTGTAATTAAGAAGCTCAGAAAATGAAAAGGGATTTGCAAGCTCTAGATACATATCTACTCACCCAAACCAAGAAGAAAAAATGAAAATAAGTTCATAGCTTAAAAAAGATGAATTTGGAAAACTTTATCCAAATCTTAGTTCAGCAAGAATTTGCTCTGAAACTATTTTAATCCAACCATCTAAACTCAAAATTCAATCATGGAGATGAGGAAGAAAGAGAAGAAGTTAAAGTAAGAGTTTTCTTCCCCAAATGGATTGGAACAAGAGGGATTGGATAGAAACTGAAAGGTAATCAGAGATCTGGAGGGAACCAATCTTAGGTCGAAGAAGAAGGAAGGACATTTCAACTAAGAATCTGTAAGAAAATGCCTACTTTTAGTATCCCTAACCAAGGCTTACCCTTGTCACCATGGGAGTACTCATGACCTTCATAGTTGTGGTTTAAGGTCTATTTGGATAGAGGGTCAAATTAAAAATCCATTGACCAACATTAAATTGAATTTCGTTAAGTATACCAAAATTTATGTCATTTTTTGTGATTGGTTCTGAACAGCGACGCCACTCGTCACCTATTGTTTGCATGTCGAGTGTTGGATATTTGATTCATGCATATTAAAATACAACAACTTTCTCATTTTAACTTTGATTGGATCTATTCTTTTTGCATTGGATCTATAATTCAATTATCTATGAGCTTGTAGTATAGGTTTAACAAAATATCAAATACTAATTTTTCTATAAATTAATTATGCAAGTATTTGGTTATGAAATGCCTCTATTATGGTTACAACTCCCAGGTCAGACTTAACACGTATACATTCTATTAAATGTCTAGTGTTTGCTTTCTCACATCACAAGAATAAAATTCTTAAATTAATAAGATGAGACAAGATTTAGACTAATCATGAAGAATAATCTAGGATTTAGATTTATCCTGAGTTTGGGTTGTTACAAATACTTCCTCCCTTACAAGAGTTTTTTCCAAAAAAACTCAACAAAACTTAGAAGGTGAACAAGATTATTTATCATTTATAGTAATTGTGAACTTATATCCAATTTTCTACAACATTCCTTGTTGTAAATATACTATTTTGTTCTTTATATCATTTCTTTTAGATTCCATACACCATTTTGTTAAGTATATGTATTATTTCCTTGTACATTGTATAATTCAGATCATTGTCACTTTGTTTTTCATCATTAATTATCTTCTCCAGGTGAATTAGGTATTTACACACCATTCCAATTATTTCAAACAAGTTGGATGAATAACATTTAAAGATATGAGGATATATTCACCATATGTTGTATGCTAAATACACTCCATGTCAAGGAGAAACCATCACTAGGTTTTTTATAATATGAATTATCATTCACATTTAAGGTACAATGAAGATTATATGTAATCATTCGCATGTTTGAAACTAATGTCATGGAATTCACAATATCCAAGTGATCAAGTCACTCATGTTTGAAAGGAAGTCAACATAAACAAGATCTCTTATATAATGCATAGTCAAAATAATAAGGCTATCACTTCACCCCCTTCAAATATTGTACAAAACTTAATGTACAAGGTAGAATCTTGTTAAACTTAATAAACCATTTATAAGCAAGGTTGAAATATATATATCATCATACATGATATTCTCTTGCTAGAATTCTTGTATAAATATCAGTAAGAATCTTTTCAATTAAAGGCAAGAAGTGGAATTTTAATTTCAAAGATTAACACATAAGCTTCATGTAGTTATGTTGTTTTTCCATGTCCTTACTCTAGTATTTGAGGGATAAATATTAAAACATGTTGTATTTATCAACTATATACAAGGAAATATAGATAATTACATGATAAAAAAATAATTATATTAATTTGTATCAGAAGCAACTATATGCTAACCTTGTACCAAAATTAGGAAGATCTTTTGTGCTCCTTCAGTTCATCATCAATAGAATGTATGTCTTCAATAATTATTATTATCATTGTTTTTTTCTTAGCAAACTTATTGTTTGGGTCTCATTTCCATTAATGTCATTGACAAAAAAATGAGTCTTTAACAAGAAATTAACATCATTTGTTTCTCAACCCTTTTTTATTAACTTTATTCAATTCATATAAGTGACACACATGACATACACCTATCCTTTTTGTTGAAATCTTCTACAAATAATTCTTAAAACAAAACATGTTCACATAACTTTTTCCATTCTCCTTTTACTTTTATCTTCTAGTTTATTTAGCCTAGAATTGAATGCAAAGATTGTATTTCATACGCATTGTCTGTATGTTTTAATTTATCTTCAACTATAATACTCTTTAAGGTTAGAACTTATCTCCTAAACCCTACATACTTACAATTCATGTGAACTCATGTGCTCTCTATATCAAGCATTTAGTATATTCTCAGACACACATATATTATAGACACTTCATATGAAACATGCATATATAGACAATAATCATATTTTAGTTGGTGGGAAATTGAAACAATGAAGTTTTGGCTTATACACATATCACTTTATCATATAAAATTATATAAATGTATTCCTATTTCCAAAAACCAACCTTTATGTTTACTTTTTAACATTTTTCCATGTAATTCCTATATTCATTCTCAAATTAAATTACTTTCATTCTTTAATGATCTATGTTAACCATTAAATAAAGCATAACATTCATTACAAACACATGATCAACACAAGGTAAGAACTCAAGAATGTCTTTCATCATTACTACTACTTTGAGTCATTATTCATTATTACATCACTTCACATTATGTTCACTTCACTTTTTTTTCTAAACATATTCATACAGAGTGATGCTTAAACATCACATAAAAGATGGTATTGGGGTCTCGCTCCCAACTCTTTGGAACTACCCCAAATCCCTAGGGTTGAGGTGTTTCTCCCATCTCTATGGGACTTCTCTATCCCAGATTGATCAACATAAGGTTGGGTCTCGCTCCCATCCTAGTGGGATTTTCCCCTAACACTTTCACATCAAATCAAATTATCACATATTTCTATGCGCCACAAGATATTACAATTATATATTCGACCATCAGGTAACTTTTATTACCTTTCTCATATTCATGCTTTAAATTTATCAAATTTCCCTACACATTATTCATTCATATTTAGAAAGCCATGAACTTGCAATCGATTATGCATGTACGTCACATGTATTCATGTAAACTCATTTAATTTCCCAAGATATCAACTTTTTTCCTTCTCATTATGTTACCTTCTTTTTAATACATTCATTGTTAGACACACATTATTAGAACTCATATTTAAACTTAGAATAGATTCAATTAGCCCTTAACATATTATAAAGTAAGAGAGAAAATACAACTCATCCTTTACTTTTAAATATATTTCTTAAAACACTATAAATCTCAACAAAATTTTTGACCTATCTGTAGAAGAACATGTAATCACATATTGCAAACATTCAAGCATACATACAAGCATATTTATGCATTATTTCTTTCTTCCTTCATGTTTCCACATGTACCAACAAAAGTGAGGTATCTACTCATATGCATCTTTATGTAAATGTGAAATTCTTCTTTAATCGTGATACTTATTTTAATTATTGTCTTGTTGTGTGTTCATTTTCTTCCATTTGAAGTTTTTCCTTTAGGTCGTGTAGTTTCTTTTGTTCTTACATGTGACATGATAATTCAATAGTTCATTCCATTCTCAAATTCTCATCATAGTTACCACATGTATTTGATTAACACATTTCTCATGCTTTATTCATCATCATGTCATTTTTTGTATAATTATATGCTCCTTTTGGTCCTTAGAAAGGAGGCTGGGTATCCTTGGCCCAAAAAAGGAAGGTAATCTTATATGTCGTATAATGGAATATAAGGATACATGGGTTGGAAAGTCCTAGAGCTTGACATTTGTGGATAGTGGACTGACTTTCTCCTAGTTTGGGGATTGGAACCATTCTACATAGCTTGTTCTTGTCTTTGTTCAATCTCTCTCATCCTTGATATGTATTCTTAGTTGCACTACAAATTCAATATTTGCAATCCCATATCTTGAAGTAACTTGAATGTCTAACGAATCTTGTTTAAGTGTTTTTAGCTCTAATCATCCCCCTCTAGAACCCATTAATCCAACAAGTGGTATCAGATTCATTGTCTTCTCCAGAAAATCTCCTATAAGACGAGAAGATGGGTGACAAACCACCTGGGTCTCTCAACTTGGAAGGTGGTTTCTCTATGAGACTCCCAACCTTTGATGGTACAAACTTCCTTAGTTTTACCTTCAAGGGATGAGCTACAACATGTGGAAAGTAGTCATCATTCCATACAAGGAGCCAGCGGGAGATGTAGCTACTTAGGATGAAGATACACTCAAGAAGTCACAACTGAATGCAAAGGCTATAAGCATCATCTATGTAGCCCTCACTGCCTCTGAGTTTAGTCAGATCTCCTCTTGGGACTCAGCCCATGAGATATGGAACAAGTTGTGCATCACCTATGAAGGCACAAAGCAAGTCAAGGAGTCTAAGATATACATGCTCAAGGGTCTCCTTAAAAACTTCAAGATGGGCAAGAAGGAAAAAGTGGCAAGATGTACACAAGGCTCAACACCATCATCAACAAACTTTCTTCTTTGGGCCACACCAGGGATAGAGGGACCATCAACTCCAAGATTCTAAGGTCTCTCCCTAAGAAATGGGAAACCAAGGTGACTTCCATTGAAGAAGTTAGAAGCCTTGGTGACATAACCACTGAAGATCTCATTGGAAACCTTCAAGATCATGAGCCAAGACTTGACAAATAAGAGAAAGACGAGAAGCAAGAAGAGAAGGAATCAAAGAAGATCAAAGATAACACATGCAAAGCTATAGTGGAGGCAATAATTCTCCAACAACAACTTGCTTGTCGGTCCTCTCCTCCTTCCTCAAGTGAAGATGAAGCCCCTAGTGACCATGAAGATAACTACTCCAAGGGGAAGCACTTCAAAGGAAAGCCATCCTCCTCTCCCACTCTAAGATGTTATGAATGTGGGAAAAAAGGACATTAGAAGAATGAGTGCCCCAAGTCCAAGAAGTCCCACCATAGAGCAGTTCCAAGAAAAGGGAGGACTACAAGAAGGATGGGAAGTACAAGAAGAAGGACAAGAAGGAAAGAAGAAGCAGACTGCAACCCATGCCGCATGGGAGGAGTCTTCTTCTGGTGATTCCAGCTCTAATGAGGGAGAATGCCACCTTGAACTCATGGCCTCTACTAGTGAAGACATTGGTGAGGTAAGTGAGGTAAGATTACATGAATTATCTAAAGAAACCCTCATTGATATGCTTAATGCTTTCCGCTCTTCCCTTTCCAAATGCAAATCTAAGAAGAAGATGTTAGGAAAAATCATTGATGACTTGTATGTTAAGCTTGATATCCTTGATTGAAATGAGAAAATGCATCTTGATAGTATTGATTCTTTGCAAGGGCAGTTTCTTAATCTCGAGCTCCAATACAATGTAGTTGAAGTAGAGAATGATATCTACCTTAAGAATATCAATAGTCTTAAGGAGGGAAACCAAGCCTGCCTTGATGAGCTTGTTTAACATAGAACTAAAAATGATGATCTTAAACATGCTTTTGATGCTATTAAAGATGAATATAGAATATATCTTGATGAACTTATCATGATTAGAACTGAAAATGCTAGATTGCTTGCTCAAGTTAAAGATCTTTATTGTAGACCTCTATTTCCTAGTAATGAGGTACTATCATTACTCTTGAAAGAGATTCTTATCATACTAAAACCCTCTATTTGGAGGCCGACTTACTTCATGCTCAAGATGATCTTGTTAGATTATCGTCTACTGTCATTACTCTTACTGATGATATTCACAAACTTAGAGCTTCCTTGCAGAAATTCCTTAAAGGGAAAAAGTCCCCCAATGAAGTTCTAGATCACTCTACCAAATAAGTTGCTAGTGGTTTGGTATATGTAGGGGGGGCTCCAAAGAGAAAAATCAAGGGTAAGGGTAAGAAAAAGAGCAATGAACCTCCTTTCTTCCATGGAGAGTCATCCAACTCTAAGAACCCTATGGTTTGTGTACATTGCAGGAGTGATGACCATTACTCTACTTATTGTCCTTATAGAGAGAAGGGGACCAACCCAAAGATGAAATGGGTCCCCAAGACAATACCAGATCCCAAGGTTGAATTGGGCAATGACATTTTCCTTTCTTGTAGATAAATGGGAAATGGATTATTGATAGGGTTTCTCAAAGCATATGACAGGTGAAATCAGCCACTTCAATCAATTCACAAAGAAGAAAGGAGGATCGGTGACATTTGGTGACAAAAAAAAAGGTAAAGTGATAGGTGAGAGTGATGTAGGTGATTCACTATGCATCAAGAATGTTCTTCTTGTGGATGGCCTACATCACAATTTAATTAGTGTTAGTCAATTATGTGATAATGGCTATCTTGTTCTTTTTACCTCACTAGAATACTTGCTTCTAGATTCCCTCTCCTGTAATGTTATATATAAGGGAACTAGAAATGGTAGTCTCTATGTTATTATACTTGACTCTATTAAGCCTATTGTTGGTAGATGTCTTATTGTCAATTTGAATGATATATCTTTGTGGTGACGTAGGCTTGGTCATGTAAATATGCATCAGTTGAAGTAGTTGAGCAAAAAGGAATTAGTCAAAGGACTTCCAAAACTAGATTTTGAGAAAGATGAGGATGCCAACCTTGTACCCAAGGAAAGAAAACCAAATCCACCTTTAAATCCAAAGGAGTACTTACTACCAAGAGATCTATTGAACTTGTTCACATTGATCTATTTGGGCCAATGAGAATTTAATCACTTTGTGGTAGCAAGTATTGCCTTATGATTGACGATGACTTTTCTCGCTCTACTTGGACCTTCTTTCTTGTTTCAAAAAGTGATACTCTTGATGTTTTCTTGACTTTTTGTAAATGAGTAGAAAATGAAGCTTCCTTTTGGGTCATCTCTATCTGCGATGACCATGGGGGACAATTTAAAAATGACTTGTTTGAATGTTTATGTGAGGAATTCGGGTATGTACATAACTTCTCTTCACCTCGAACACCTCAATAAGATGGGGTTGTAGAGAGAAAGGATATGTCACTCCAAGAAATGGCTAGGACCATGCTTCTAAAGTTTGATACTCCAAAGAAGTTTTGGGCAAAGTTGTTAGCACCTCGTGCTTTGTGCAGGATGGGGTTTTCACTCATCCATCTTTAAAGAAAACACCATATGAGTTATGACGTGGTAGAAAACCTTTCATCAATTACTTTCATGTTTTTAGTTTTCCTTATTTTGTTTTGAACACCAAGGATTCTCTAGATAAGTTTGATGTGAAATCTTACAAGGCTTTCTTTCTTAGCTATAGCACTACTAGCAAGGCTTATAGAGTACTTAACATTGAATTATCTGAAGTTGAAGAATTTATCAATGTTAAATTTGTTGAAACTAACCCCTCTATTTCTAAGAATTTTTTGAATGATGATCTTGTAGATGAGGTGATCCCTCACTTGAAAGAGCTCAACATTGTTGTGAAAGGAATAGAGGTGATAGTTCATGAAGAGAGGAAGAAGAAGAAAAGAGGGACCCAACTCCTCACTTTACAAAACATCATCCTAAAGATCTTATCATAGGTAATCCTTTTGAAAGGGTGAAGACATGGACTGCATAAAATAAAGAAAAAGTTGACATCGCCTTCATCTCACACTTGAGCCCAATAATTTGCAAGAAACTCTTAAAGATGATGAATGGATCCTATCCATGCAAGAAGAGTTAGAACAGTTTGATAAGAACAAAGTTTGGACCTTAGTGCCAAGACCAAATGATAGGAAGATCGTTGGCACCAAGTGGGTTTACCACAACAAGATAGATGAAAGTGACAAAGTGGTAAGAAATAAAGCAAGGTTAGTTACTCAAGGCTACAATCAACAGGAAGGTATTGTTTTCGATGAAACTTATGCTCCTGTTGCTATACTTGAATCTATTAGAATGTTACTTGCCTTTTCTAGCTATAAAAATTTCTTGCTTTATCAAATGGACATTTAAAGTGTGTTTTTGAATGGTAAAATAGAGGAGGAATTCTATGTGGCTCAACCTCCCAACTTTGAGCATGATAAATTGGCTAACCATGTTCATTTGTTGCAAAAATATCTCTACGGACTCAAACAAGCCCCTAGAGCTTGGTATGAGAAACTAAAGAACTTTTTCCTAGACAATGGCTACATCATGGGCAAAGTCGATTATACTCTATTTCTAAAACACACTTCTAGCAACTTTTTTATCATTCAAATTTATGTAGATGATAATCTATTTGGCAAAACTGATCTTGAACTTTGCAAGGAGTTTAGTTCTCTTATGTAGAGTGAGTTTGAGATGAGC
Source organism: Alisma plantago-aquatica (assembly GCA_963693085.1). NCBI lineage: Eukaryota > Viridiplantae > Streptophyta > Magnoliopsida > Alismatales > Alismataceae > Alisma > Alisma plantago-aquatica. Next base: position 329,120,982 of record OY856415.1, read on the forward strand.
ATGATGAGGGAGCTAACTTTCTTCCTCGACTTAATCAAGAAAATCAAGGAAGGTAACTTCATCAACCAGTGCTTTGGGATGGAGAACACCTAGCTGATGGACACCCCCATGTCAAACACCACCAAGCTTGACAAAGATGAAGAAGGTGAGAAAGTGAATGAGAAGCTCTATAGAGGTATGATTGGAAGTTTATTATATTTAACTGCCTCTAGACTTGATATAATGTTTAGTGTTGGCTTGTTTTCTCAATTTCAATCAAGTCATAGAAAATCACATATCATAGCTGTCAAGAGGATTTTGAGTTATCTAGCCAAAACTCAAAATCTTGGACTTGGTATCCCAAGTCAAGGGACTTCACTCCTACTAACTATAGTGATGTTGATTATGCAGGGTGTTTGATTGATCTAAAGTGCACAAGTGGAAGTTGCTTCTTCCTAGGACCATGATTGGATTCTTGGTTCTCTAAGAAATAAAGCACATTGGCTCTTTCAACTATCGAGGCTGAATACATTATAGTTGGGGTTGTTTTGCCCAAGTCCTATAGATGAAGCAAATGATCCAAGACTTTAACAGTCATTTTGATGCTTCTCCTATCTTTTGTGACAATACTAGTGCAATTAATATCTCTTATGATCCTATATTGCATATCAGAGCTAAACATATAGAGTTATGCCATCACTTTACTCGTGACCACATTTCCAAGAAGGATACCTCAAGCACAAATGTGGACACAGAGAATCAACTTGCGGACATTTTTACAAAACCTCTATCTAGAGAGTAATTTACATTTATTAGATCAAAATTTTTCATAACTACTCTTAATGATATTGACATGCGATCTATCTAGTTATTATCATACATATGTGTTTCTTGCTTATAATTGGTAATGGTTTACTTGAAAGTGCTATAATTGGTCATGTTTTCATGCCTTGTTTTACTTGTTTTTGTCTATTTTTTTGCAAATGCATGTTTTATCAGAAAATAGTAGCCCATGATGAGTGCAATGTGCCTCAATATGTTTAAAATACATGATAGGCTAGAAACATAATTGTATATATCACTCTAAAGGCTTAGAATTAAATTTTCTATGTTTTGGACAGGTTGAGAATTCAGTCAGGTTTAACCTGATACAAACCAGATCGATCCCTGGTTTAGGACCAAACTAAAATTTAGTATCGGTCGAATTTCCTAAGCATAAAACTCAACCATCAGCATGACTGGTAGCAAATTAAAAAGCACATCAGCCAACGTTTCTCCCTCTCAACTAAAGAAAGTCAACCAATAGCCAACCTCTAGTGTTCGTCCTCCAACCCTAGGCTAACCCAACCTCTCCTACACCCTTCCTATCCTTTGATCAACCCTCATTGCCTCTCCCAACCATGACCTAGGTGGTCAAGCGACCTGCTACTTGTATTTTCCCTCTCCTTTGGTGGTCATCTCCTCTCAATCAGACCTAAATGGCCTCCATGTTGGGTTTTACATGGTCGGAGCAGGAAGTGGAAATAAAAAAAAATTACTTGACCATAAACCCATAACCAGCAGATCACATCAACATCTATGTAATGGGAAGGATGGTTTTAGTGAGATATACCTAGTCTTGAGGCTTGCTCAGTGACAATACCTCATAGCTAGTGCGGTCTTCAACCACATGTCTTTGACGGTGTCTGTGCAGCTCCTGGTCTTGACCCAGACTATGGTTAACTGTCATCCTCCTGAGCGGTAGAAGTCTCTCACCTCTATAGATAGTCCACACGGACTATCGGGAACTCTAGTCATCCTGCAGGATGGACTAGAAGGAGTTTTCCCCTTCTATCAGCATACTAGTCACCAACACACTCTCCCACAATCAGTTGCTTTTCTTTAGTTGTCTTTCCCTCATTGTTCCTCCCTGGATGGGTAGAACTTACTTAGGCTCTCTCAGTTACTACAACCAGAGAGGACAATAACTTTGTAGAGCAACTGATATTCTGAGTTGTGTCTCTATAGAAGCCCCATGTACCCCTCTATTTATAGTAGAGGGTAGGGCAAGGTTCCCATTCTATGCGGGAGTAGAAGGGTCCAGAATTTCCATGAACAATTTGCACTGTGGCAGGTGAACCGGTCGTTTCATAAATGAAATGGTCATTTGGCAAGGTGAGACAATCGGTTCACTTGTGAACCAATCGGTTGGGAGTGTGAACTAGTCAGTTCACTTAGTGAACCAGTCGTTTCACTTCCCAGACTTGCCTCCAATTGACTTTCCTTATTCATTTCTAATTAACACAAATATTAATTCTTGTCCCAATCAAATTGAACAAGTGAAACAAAAACAAAACTTTTTCTCACAAACTGGGAAAATCCAACACTGCTCATTTGGAAAAATGAACCGATTGGTTCACCAGAGTGAATCGGTCATCTCACTGGCCATGAGTCAATCGGTTCACCCAGTGAACTGGTCAGTTGGTGGTCCCGATTGTGCAGAACACAGTCAATTTGGTTCTTAATCAATCTGACACTCTAATTAGTTGGTTCAACACTTGAACTTGATGATTATGAGTCAAGTCTATTGATTGAATGTTTTATTGAGTACCTAAACACTTTAGTAATCAATCCAAACATCATTCATGGATAAACTCCTCTTCCAAGTTAATCCATGATGTGTGACCCTATAGGTACCATTTCACATTGGCAGTGAATGTCCATAACTAGCTTATGACATCACAAGCAAAGAGTGGTGCCTAGTCACACATCAGTGCTACCCAAGTGAAAAGGAAAGTTGGAGAACAACTTTCAATCCTACAGTCTATGATTGGTGTTCTAGTGAATGTATAATTCCTTTGTCTCTGATATCCTGAATGAACTCAAGGCATGGAGTTGTCATCCTTTCAACGCTCATTCATGTTTCTTGAACTAGACCAGACTGTCTGAGATACGTGTGACATCAATATCATATATTGATTCACATGTGCATGCACATGCCTTAATCAGTCTCTCTTATCAAGTGGTCTAGACATCATACTCCCTTAGGAGGGATAAATCCCATATCTATCACTCATAGTCTGTGTCAAGCGTCAAAGCCACCCAATCATCACTATTATAACAACCCATGTTTCAGGACTGAATTTGATGATGTCAAAGTGTACCCAATCACATTCGACGAGTGCAGTGATTTCAGGTTTAAGAATCATAATCACCACCATCACTATGAGAGATGACTCTGACTACCATGTCATAGTTCCACGTGTCACTCTCATGGTGGGTCAGTCCGATACATTGTTCTCTAACATGTATCTATGTGCTTGGTTTGATATCATATATCATGACTAATGAGACATTGTCATCAACCAACACACACTCTAGTCTTGATGTGTCATTGTTGTCTATCAACCTTCCACAATGACATTCGACTAGGGACATAACAAGAATGTACATAATCTTATGATGTAGCCCTATTTTAGGGCTCCATCCTGTGCCATTTTGTACTTAAGTTGCATCTAAACATGTTAGATTACAAGTCTTTTTCCCTAATATGGTTATCATTGCAAATATGCTTATGGATGTTCTTTGCACTGTTTTTCAGGTACTTGAACCATGCTTAGATGGAAGAGAGAGAAAGAAGGAGTTCTAGGGTTCCCCCACACATGGAGGGACCCAAAGAAGGCCCCAAAGTCTCCCTCAACCTACCTTCAATGGTCAAGAATCCTCCCCAAGCAAAGACATCCAAGAATGACGAAGATTGAAGTGTAATTAAGTGAGGCCAACCTCACCACGGCCGTGGGCACAATGCCACGGTCGTGTCTTTTTTTTAGCAAAATGACGCCAAGATCAACAGGGAATTTGTATAGAATCCCATGGCTGTGGCCCTCTGCCACGACCGTGGCCATTGAAGACACCACGGCCGTGGTCAGCCGCACGGTCGTGGTCAGCAAAGTGGAAAACGACCGTGGGCACATCCCGCGGTCGTGCGAATTAATTATCAAAAGTTCAACTTGCAACATGGTTTTTCCCCAGAACACCACGACTGTGGCCACCTGCCATGACCGTGGCCGAAGAAGCTCAAGATGATCGTGGTGCTTCTCCACGGTCACCTCCCCCTCCTCCAAAATGGTCGTGTTACCCAACACGGCCGTGGTGCATAATACCCACCACGACCGTGGCACTCCGCCACGGCCGTGGCCCACCACCACACTTAAGCCTTTTACCATTCCCTTACCACCACGATCGTATTCACTCCCCAAGACCATTCTCCACCACCCTCACCACGGTCGTGGCACATCAACACGATTGTGGTTCTCCACCGACCCTACCCTACTTTACATTGATTTTCCTAAACTACCCCCCACTTACCCTAGTACCTCCCCACCACCTATATATACATAGGTGGCAGCTAGGGCACGAAGGTTAGATGCCCCTACAGCTGCTCCAAGCTCCACTCTCCATCCTTGAGCTTTTTGTGCAATCCTCTTGCATTTTGGGCTCATCATCCACCATTTTCACCCTCATTCCACCATGGAAACCTAGTTCCCTAGGTTTTCATCCATAATCCCACACCATTTCATGCACCCATGCACCCTTGGAGGAGGGAGGACGTCTACAAAAAGCTTGGAGGTGAAGAAGGAGGCTTCTACATCAAGCTTCATGGAGTCCCTACTTCTTCTACCCCTTTCTTTTCTTGTTTTCTTGATCATGTCTAGCTAAGCCCCTTGTGGTGGGCTGTTTGGGATTTAAATGTAACTTTGATACCATGTTGGGGGATAATTTCTTGTAATGAAGTTAATTCATATCTATGATGATTACTTCTTGCTTCTATCTCTTTTCCTATCTTATTGCATGTGGTTTGTTCTTCTTGTATGAATTGCTTATTTTGATGTTTTTGATGACACTTAGTTTCTAGGAGGAATTGGGGTGTATGTGGCAATCTTAGGAATGGCTCCTAGGTCCAATTAGTGAATCCCTAGCTAGCCCCCTTTATTCCTACATACACATCCCTCCTCCTACAAATGAGTGTGAGATCTAAGTAGCTAGTGTAAGTGAGATTGATGTAATTGTCTAGGACCTTCTAAAGGCTAGAGTGGCTAGTGGCATGAGGTTAAATACCCTCATCTCTGCTCCCATCTCTACCCTCAACCCTCAATTATTCACTATCACTTACCCTAGAAACCTAGATTTGGTTAATCTCATTAGAATTACACCTAACCCTAGTCTTCTACTAGTAGTATAGGGTATGTTCTAATGGCATTAACCTTATTGTGTGTTTGGTAATCTAGATATGAAATGAGAACCATGCATGTTTAATGATCTTCCCCCAACTAATATCAAAGTTACATTCCCCAAATAGCCCACACAGCTTAATCACCTTGCTTAAAACCCTAATTGCTTAGTTTGCTTGTTAATGCTATTTTAGTCCAATTGCTTTAGTCTAACTTAGTCAATTGCTTAGTTTTGCTCTTTAGTGTTAACTTAGGCTCTTGATCTTGCTAGTAGTTGGTTTAGTTCTTAATTACTTCTTGCCTTGCTAGAGTAGTGTAGCTCTTCTTGCTTTTGTTTAGTTAGTTTGTTAACTTAGTTTACTAATTTGCTTGCTCTTCCATAACTTAGTTTCCATCTCACATTTCTTACTTGCTCATTAGTGTAATCAAACAACCAAACCTTTTAAAACCCTAAAACCCTAAGCTCTGCAAAAGGAACATAGCCCACTCTGTCTAACTCTAGTACCCCCTCTATCTCTGTGGTTCGACCCCTTGTCTTGTCAATCACCTATACTACAATAGTACCCCGTACGCTTGCGGGTGACCTATTTTAGTCTTAGTGATCAACTCGGTTAGGGATAACATAAATTTTGAAAGCATAAGATCCCATATCCCGTGCCCTCCGACCTCGTGGGGTGTAAAAGCACCACTAGCGGGGATGCACCAAGCTTTCTGGCACCGTTGCCGGGGATAGAGGCGCTCGGCCTAGTTAGATAGTGTAGCTTAGCCCTTCCTTTTTCCCTCACCATTGCTATTATTTATTCTTTATGTACTTTTGCATCTTGGTTTGCTAACTTGTCCTCTTTTGTTTGGTTGTGCCTTGTGCATGTGACAAGCAACCCTTTGGAGTCAAGATGGTAGACTGAGATGTGCGAGCCCCTCCAATCCCTCAACCGCCCTACATGATGAAGATGTTGGAAGACATGGTAGATACCATGAAAATTCATGTAGGAGGTTCATATAATTACGCTGCCAACTCCATGGTGGCTCTTTATGGAGACAGGGTACTACAATCCTATGGCATCCAGAACAACCAAGGCCCCGTGTCAAGCTCATACACTTCAGAATGGAGAAATGGCCCAAACTTTTCATGGGAGGAACAAGGAGTCCAAGAGCAAGAAGACAGATCCATGTTTGAAGAAGAAGTTCTAGAAAGGTTAAGAATCCTTGATGAAGTGAAGAGAGAGTTGTCCTTTCATGGACAAACCATTGAGCGGCTTGAGCAAAGGTTGGATGAGATTTCTCTTTCACTTTCCCTTTGTGAGGAGGGAAGACCCCTTTTCCAACCCATGCCCAACCCCAAAAATGCTAGTGGAACCATGGGTGCTCCTCAAGGTGCTTATGTCCCACTACAGGGCTAAGAACCCACTCTCCAACAACACCAAGGCCCCCCTAACCCAATCCTCCTCCACAACCATGACCACCATTCAACTTCCAACACACCTCACAACCACCACCACAATATCAAATAAAAAAACCACCCCATGCCAACCACCTCCACAACAACCAACCTACATCCATCAAAATCCTAATCCACTACACCAAAAACCACCCCATGCCAACCACCTCCACAACAACCAACCTACATCCATCAAAATCCTAATCCACTACACCAAAAACCACCGCCATGCCAACCACCTCCACAACAACCAACCTACATCCATCAAAATCCTAATCCACTACACCAAAAACCACCACCACCACCACAACCATCACATGCCCCCCTCCTCCCTATGAGTAAGTGAAGAAGGTTTCAATGTTGAGGTGTGACAAGGTTGTTGAGGAGCTCAACAAGGGAGGGAAGCAATTAGACAAAGATCGTGATGGAGAACCCCTGCCACAAAGTTCTTCTGAGAGTGCCAAGTGCACTAAAAATTCTACAGTCCTGGCAGATTTTGAGAGGATAATATCTTGTGTCCCATCTTCCTTTGATATGACACCACCAACTTCTCCCATTGCTGATCCAAGACATCCCAATGTGAGATTTTTAGGATTGCAAGTGTCCAACAGGATGGAAAGCCCTCTCTTTTATGCCTATGAAGACCCGTTCCTCAAGGAAAGGCAAAACTGTGGCATGAAAAGTTCGAAGGTCTTAAGATTGACTAAGGCAAACACCTCATTGCTTGCCATCATCAAGAAAAGTCCAACTTATGTAAGGTTCCATAAGGGTGTTTTCACCTTCAAGAATAAGATGAGAGGGAAGATGCCTAAGGAGTCCATCTTAAATGAGCTAAAATGTTTTGTTGATGAGGATTCTTACTTTGGGACCTATGATGATGACCCCGTAGGAGAGACAAATGAAGAAAGACACTTGATAAACTCACATAACCCTTGGGAAACAATGAAGGCATTTGAGAGGATTGCGTATGATGAGGAAGAAAACATTTTGCTTTTGGACAATGGTTGATTGATGAAAAAGAGCAATAAGTCCGGCTGAAGGCTAAAAATTTAGCGCTAGTGGGAGGCAACCCACGTGGTTTGAGATTTTCGAACCTTGCTTTTTGATACTTTTGTTTTTCTTTACACAAATACACATACACACTTGTGCTTGTTAGTTTTCTTTTGAGTTTTGATTCTATGGCAGGTGATAGACAAGAAAGAGAGAGAGTATAGAAGTTAATCATGGTCATTTAGTCAGATATGTGGCCAAAGAACAAATACATTGAAGTGCAAGTTTTGAAGTTAGAAAACTGAGGAGACAACCCCAATACGGCCGTGGAGCTCGACCACGACTGTGGTGTATATGGCCAAACACGACCGTGGAAAATGGCCATGGCCGTGGGAATTATTGCATCAAAGTGGCCAAAGTTACATGGTTTTTTGAAGTTTGGCCACGACCGTGGAAAACCTCCACAGCCGTGTTGAAGAAGCTTGGCCACAACCGTGGTCGCTCACCATGGTCGTGGGAATTTTTGCATCAAGTTGGCCAAAGTTACAGGTTGTTTGCAAGAATCGCCACGACCGTGGGCAGCGGCCACGACTATGTTGAAGAGAAACGACCACGAGTGTGGCACCCTGCCATGACTGTGGCGATGTCATCTTGAGGAATTCTCCATCGACAACACGATTGTGGCACCCGCCACGGCCGTGCTACCCAACCCTCACCACGACCGTGGCCGAGCCCGGTTCAGCAAAAAAAATAACTTTTAAACGTCTAAACCTGACCCCCTCCTCATTTTATCATCTCCCCCTCTAGAAAATGATCGTGGCGGGGGAAGACGACCTCGTGGTCCTCCAATCTCCACCTCCAACCACCAAAAACAACCCCGTTTGACCTCCAATCAACACCAAATCGATCCCCAACCATCCCTCTACCATTTCCACCACCTATTCTCTCCCAATCGCATCCCCATCTCCTCAACCATCTCTAATCCGCCCAACAACCCCCCTCCACAAAACCTCCACATAAACCCTTCATTTTCGCCCAAATCAATAACCAATCACATTTCCACCATCCATACATCACTATCCTTCCATTCCACCCACAAAACCACATCCATACCACTCTCCACATAAAAATCTGAAAATCACCTCACCTCCACCATGAAAAAGATTGGAAAGGCCATAACCAAGGGATCCAACATCCTCACCGGAGGGAGGCGGTGTTCTAAAAATGCCTCCTCTGATGTATCTGTGCCATCCCACACACCTTCACCTACCACCTCCTCCCACCATTCCCTCCGCCGTTCGCAATCGGTGAGCGGATCACACTCCCGCTCATCTGATAGCCACCACATCACTGACGCCACCTACAAGGGTGAAGATGATGAAGAAGAGGAATCAATGGGGGTCGATTTGGACCACCTTATTGATGAGATTGAGCTGGTGGCCGCAAAAAGAAGCCAAAGATCTAAAGAGGCACCGTCCTCATCCAGGCTCCCGCCGAAGCCTACACCAACCCGCCACTTGACGTCTCAGGTGATGGCGAGGCGTGGTGTGTAGCCGCAACCCTAGCGGCAAGTACAACAAGATGAGGAGCAATTGGCCCACTGGTATAACTTGGATACTAGTTTGGGGTCTCAGTCCTACATGATGGAGGAAGACGATGGTGACAACAATGAGGATGAGGTAGAGCTTGAGCATGAAGGAGATGATGTTCTGGCACAACTAGAGGTGGATAGAGAAAAATCCTTGGGCAAAGCACCGATAGGAGTGTCCTATGGTAGAGGACATAGGCAGAAGAAGATTGAGCTCAAATATCCCAAATGCATGACAAGGCGAGTCGTCGCCACTAAATATGGGTCTAAGAAGGTAATTGAAGATCTAGGGATCAAGGCAGCAGTGGAAGAAAACTTGAAGGCAATAGGGATGTGGAACATCCTTTTCACACCCCAACCAGCCTATGTAGCTTTGACCCGGGAGTTCTTTGCCACTCTCAAGAGGACTAAAGTAAGAGGTTGTGATGCACTCAAATTTGCCATGATGGGCAACATGCACACCCTCACTTCCACGGAGCTGAATGATATCTTTGCTGCAAGTCTTGAAGAGGTTGTCAAGTTGGATGACGGCTTGTTAGAGAGGGAAGAAGATATCGACTATGCTTATTTCTAGAAGATGATAATAGGAAGCAAGGTGTATGATGCAGGTAAATCAAAAACCACTACTATAAGCAACCCGATGGTACACTATGTGCAAAAGGTCTTAGTGAATATAATTGTGAGGAGGTATGATAATCAAGGCTCCATATCCCAAAAGGATATGTTTGTCTTGTCGTTGATGAACCTCAAAAAACACATAGACCTTGGAGTTTTGTTGATTGATCATATGAAGTCCGTACCTTATAAGAGCTCAAAGCCATTTTTCATGGGTTGGTTTGTGACTTCGATTGTACTAGCACTGGGATACGATCTTTCGGGGTTACAAGACGCACTTGAGGCAGAGTTTGTTGACCTCAACTACTTGGTGTGCTCGCACACTATAAAGATGAATAAAAAGAAGATGATCTATCTTACTACTAGTGTGCCGGACTTTGAGTTGGAGCTACCATACCATGTCGTGCCACTCCTATCCGTGATGGGGTTCTTTTCAGATTGAAGGAAAAACTTTTGAAATGGCAGGAAGAACACCCAAGAGAGACGTATACAAGGGGAGCCGCTGCCGTACATGAAGACGTAGCCGAATCCAATGTACACGGGCAGGAGAAAGAAGAGGAAGAACTAAGGCAACCCCGTAGGACAAGAAGGAGGGATGAGGGAACATCCCAGCTGCAGCAGCCCGTAGGATAAGAAGGAGGGATGAGGGAACATCCCAGCTGCATTAGCTCGCAGGAAATGCCTATGACATGGCCACAATCCAGGCACACCTTGAGAATATTCAGAAGACTCAAGGCGACATGCAGCTTGTCTAGTAGTACATGTGGCAAGATCAACAGTAGATGCACTATCAGATAACCACCTGTACCAGTACACATGCCCAAGCAGCAAGAAACCCCGAATGGGGTGGAGACTTTTGGGGTGGTATAGCTGGATATCTACAGGCATACCCTCCACCCCAGGACGACTACTGGAGTCACTACTACCAACATCCTCCATCAGGCTCAGCTCCATCCTCAACTCCTCTTCCAGATCCTCCGTAGATGCCAGACCAGCCACCACAGCCATGACACTTCCCCTATCTCCCCTAAGCTATAGTTTCATGCTGAGGACAACATGCTTCTAAAGTTTGGGGTGGGTAGGGCAGTATGCACCACTCTGTCTCTCATTTTGTCATTTTGTTATCACATCTGCCATTGAGTTTAGTTTTATTGTTATTGCTCTGTTCATTGCATGGCATGTAGTTGACTTCTTGCATTTTTGTGTAATTTTTCAAAATTTTTGCTTTTCCATACCATGCATTGCATCTTCATGTAGTTTTTGTGCATGTTAAGTAGGATTTACTGTTTTATGCTTTAAATTCCCCTAAAGTAGGTTTAGAGGTGATTTAGTGCAAATTGGCACCATTTTGGCCAATTTTGCCCAAATTTGAGATTTCTTGTCTAAAAAATATGTTTTGACCCAATCTCTACTGTTTTGAGTAAAAATGATGACCTTTGACTAGTGCAAGTGAAATGTTATGCTTTATTGCTAAGTGGTATCAATGTTTGACTTTTTACATGTGCATCACCTCTCTTATGATTGTGATTGATTTGGCTGAACTGTAAACTTGAGCAAGCTTTGAACGCTTAGAGTTTGTGGAATCACTTGTGTGATATATCAAGTTCATCTTGTTCATTCATGTGGTGTGATATCTTAGATGAAGTGTTGGATTAATTTTCATGCATGATGTCTTATGTGGAAAATCATACCAATAACCCCTCTTTGACCCAACTCTTCTTCCACCATCTCCATACCCCTCCGCCTCATAAAAAGATGCCCTAGTGCACATAATCAGCCTTGGCCACCTCCAAAAGTTTGGGGTGGCCATATCTGTATCCCCTCGCTTCACTCTATCCACCATATGCCCTATCTACACCAAGGGCAAGAAAAGAAAAAGAAAAGCAAAAACAAAATAAAATGATGCTCCTATTTAAGAGCATTCAAATAAAGAAAAGATGAGTGTGTAAAAACACTCCAAAAAATCTTACTACAACCCTTTCTTCCAATTTCATACCCTTTGAGCTAAGAAGCATCAAACTTAGCTCATTTTGCCTTTTTCCGCAGCCACGCGAGTCATTTGGTATGATTTGAAATATAAGACTGAATGCATGAATGTGAAACAACACTCCTAGTCATCCTCGATTAACACTATCATGAAACAGTTTACCCGGAACTTTATGGAAGAAGTATGGATAACTTGTGTATTCTATGCGCTATATTTGAAGTTCATGTGCTTTGTGCTCTTTTCATGATTGGATTGTGAAACTAGGAGAGGAGAGAGGTGAAATGCATGCACTCCATCATCTTTGATCCCATTTAGCAATAATCATCTTTTACATTGCATATGTCATTTCTTTTTGTGGAAGTTTTGTAGGGAGATTCAGTTGGAGCATACTTGAGGACAAGTATGTTTTAAGTTTGGGGTGGTGATGTAGCCCTATTTTAGGTCTCCATCATGTGCCATTTTGTACTTAAGTTTCATCTAAACATGTTAGATTACAAGTCTTTTTCCCTAATATGGTTATCATTGCAAATATGCTTATGGATGTTCTTTGCACTGTTTTTCAGGTACTTGAACCATGCTTAGATGGAAGAGAGAGAAAGAAGGAGTTCTACGGTTCCCCCACACATGGAGGGACCCAAAGAAGGCCCCAAAGTCTCCCTCAACCTACCTTCAATGGTCAAGAATCGTCCCCAAGCAAAGACATCCAAGAATGACGAAGATTGAAGTGTAATTAAGTGAGGCCAACCTCACCACGGCCGTGGGCACAATGCCACGGTCGTGTCTTTTTTTTAGCAAAATGACGCCAAGATCAACAAGGAATTTGTATAGAATCCCATGGCTGTGGCCCTCTGCCACGACCGTGGCCATTGAAGACACCACGGCCGTGGTCAGCCGCACGGTCGTGGTCAGCAAAGTGGAAAACGACCGTGGGCACATCCCGCGGTCGTGCGAATTAATTGTCAAAAGTTCAACTTGCAACATGGTTTTTCCCCAGAACACCACGACTGTGGCCACCTGCCATGACCGTGGCCGAAGAAGCTCAAGATGATCGTGGTGCTTCTCCACGGTCACCTCCCCCTCCTCCAAAATGGTCGTGTTACCCAACACGGCCGTGGTGCATAATACCCACCACGACCGTGGCACTCCGCCACGGCCGTGGCCCACCACCACACTTAAGCCTTTTACCATTCCCTTACCACCACGATCGTATTCACTCCCCAAGACCATTCTCCACCACCCTCACCACGGTCGTGGCACATCAACACGATTGTGGTTCTCCACCGACCCTACCCTACTTTACATTGATTTTCCTAAACTACCCCCCACTTACCCTAGTACCTCCCCACCACCTATATATACATAGGTGGCAGCTAGGGCACGAAGGTTAGATGCCCCTACAGCTGCTCCAAGCTCCACTCTCCATCCTTGAGCTTTTTGTGCAATCCTCTTGCATTTTGGGCTCATCATCCACCATTTTCACCCTCATTCCACCATGGAAACCTAGTTCCCTAGGTTTTCATCCATAATCCCCCACCATTTCATGCACCCATGCACCCTTGGAGGAGGGAGGACGTCTACAAAAAGCTTGGAGGTGAAGAAGGAGGCTTCTACATCAAGCTTCATGGAGTCCCTACTTCTTCTACCCCTTTCTTTTCTTGTTTTCTTGATCATGTCTAGCTAAGCCCCTTGTGGTGGGCTGTTTGGGATTTAAATGTAACTTTGATACCATGTTGGGGGATAATTTCTTATAATGAACTTAATTCATATCTATGATGATTACTTCTTGCTTCTATCTCTTTTCCTATCTTATTGCATGTGGTTTGTGCTTCTGAATTGCTTGTTTTGAGGTTTTTGATGACACTTAGTTTCTAGGAGGAATTGGGGTGTATGTCGCAATCTTTGGAATGGCTCCTAGGTCCAATTAGTGGATCCCTAGCTTGCCCCCTTTGTTCCTACATACACATCCCTCCTCCTACAAATGAGTGTGAGATCTAAGTAGCTAGTGTAAGTGAGATTGATGTAATTGTCTAGGGCCTTCTAAAGGCTAGAGTGGCTAGTGGCATGAGGTTATATACCCTCATCTCTGCTCCCATATCTACCCTCAACCCTCAATTACTCACTATCACTTACCCTAGAAACCTAGATTTGGTTAATCTCATTAGAATTACACCTAACCCTAGTCTTCTACTAGTAGTATAGGGTATGTTCTAATGGCATTAACCTTATTGTTTGGTTTGGTAATCTAGATATGAAATGAGAACCATGCATGTTTAATGATCTTCCCCCAACTAATATCAAAGTTACATTCCCCAAACAGCCCACCCACCTTAATCACCTTGCTTAAAACCCTAATTGCTTAGTTTGCTTGTTAATGCTAGTTTAGTCCAATTGCTTTAGTCTAACTTAGTCAATTGCTTAGTTTTGCTCTTTAGTGTTAACTTAGGCTCTTGCTCTTGCTAGTGGTTGGTTTAGTTCTTAATTGCTTCTTGCCTTGCTAAAGTAGTGTAGCTCTTCTTGCTTTTGCTTAGTTAGTTTGTTAACTTAGTTTACTAATTTGCTTGCTCTTCCATAACTTAGTTTCCATCTTGCATTTCTTACTTTCTCATTAGCGTAATCAAACAACCAAACCTTTTAAAACCCTAAAACCCTAAGCTCTGCAAAAGGAACATAGCCCACTCTGTCTAACTCTAGTGCCCCCTCTATCTCTGTGGTTCGACCCCTTATCTTTCCAATCACCTATACTACAACAGTACCCCATACACTTGCGGGCGACCTGTTTTAGTCTTAGTGATCGACTCGGTTAGGGATAACATAAATTTCGAAAGCATAAGATCCCATATCCCGTGCGCTCCGACCTCGTGGGGGTGTAAAAGCACCACTAGCGGGGACGCACCATCTTAGGCTCTGTATGATCTCATTGTTTAGGTCCTCAACCTGAAGACATACGTCATTGAGTATTTTCATACTTTAGACATTCATTATGCTCCATCATTTATCTCATAATCGATTGAGCTAGAATAAATTGGAATATTTCCTTTGATATTTATCAAATCAATCATGATGTATGCCAATCCAATCATCTACTTAGTCATTAATGGTTGGAATATCTATAAGCTCATCTGTATGAACTTTTAGATCCATATAGTATTCTTTGTTGTTCATAACATAAGGATACTCAGCATTCCTTTTAGAATTAAATGTCTTTTAATTTTACTCAGAACATTTCCATTTAACAACTCATATCCACTTTTATATTTTGTGATCAATTTTTTGTCATTTTGGAAGATTGCATCAGTGTAACTCATTTACACTCAACCCTTCCTTTTTATTACCATAGAACTAATCATTTAATACTTCATAAGTACTTAAATAAGTTCTTTATGGTATTCTTGTGACTCACTGGAAGTAGACAGACATCCACTCGTCATGTCCATTACATACGAGATTACTGGATGAGTATATCATATTGTCATATCCAATACATACAAGACAATGGGATGATTACATACATGATGGATCCAATTGCTAACGCACAAGGCATACATCTATGTGTTCCTATTCTTCATAAGAATTTGGGACACTTGGCATCTGAGAGACTAACTCCATGTAATACGGACAAGTTTTCTCCCACTGAATCTCTACATACTGAACCCTTCAGTACAGACTGTCAATGTATGCTCTCTCTTTATCAAGTCAAGAGTCTTTCGAGAACTATCTCTATAGGTCTCTATTCCTATCACATAGGACATTTCTCTTTATTCCCTTAAAGAAGGTATTTCCACACCAGTTTTGTTTTATTCTTATAATATTTCATTCCTCATCATCTGTGGAATATGAATATGCTCCCACTAAATCTTTGTAATCACAAAACCCTTCTTTATTTTGATATATTAGTCAAACCTTTTGACTATATAATCAAAGTAAAGACTCCATTTTTGAGATGCTTTTATTTATTCAATCATATTGATTAATCTCTTGTAACTTATAGACTGCATTTGCATTAACAGAATTATAAAAGCCTTCAGGTTGTGTCACGTACACAGCCTCATGTTATTCCTACTAGGAATGCGGTTTTAACATCTATATGCCAAATTTCATAGTCTTTAAGTTCCAGTAGCAAGCATGATCCTTTATTGCCTATAGCCACTGCAATTGGTTAAATAAATTCATCAAGTTCAACACCATGAACTCACTTGAATTTATCTCAACAAATCAGCTTTTCAAATTTCATCCATGTCATTCTTAACTCTTAAGACCCAATTGCACTTATGGGTTTTATCCCTATAAGTGCTACCATTATGTTCATACCTTATTTGGTACACATGGAAGTCATTTTGGATCTTATGATTTCAAGCCATAACTCAAATTTTGGTTCCTCAACATCATCTAGATAGATTATTGGCTCATCATCTTATGACCAATTCATCACATTTGAGTTTGTAGGATATCATTATCCATCAAGCTCAAGGTGTTATCTACTAGATATATGAGGTGTATCTGTTACATAAGGAATTTGAGAATCCACAACACTTGTGATTCTTAATCTCCTTTTGTGCCTTTTAGTGTAAAGCATGTTCTTTAGAAGAATTCTAGAAGATTAGTTATTTGTTTTATTATCATGCTCTTACTATTTAGAGTATGATTCCTTCTTTGATTTAGACATCAATATGCCTAAATTATGAGTTCTCTATGATACACTATCATAGTTACTCACAAGGTCCTCAAACATTTGGTTTAAGTATCTCGTTCATTGATCATATCAAAGAATTAATACTTTTACCAAGTTTGTTCTTCATTTATGATATTCTTGAACACTTCAGGATATTCATATTGGTATTTCATTAAACACCATATCTGAAGTATTAGCATTTATTCCAATCGGTATGTATATACATCAATATGTATTATACCCAATAGAATAGTCATTCTTCCACTACATCTTAGTGAAGATTGACTTGTCATCATGCCCAATAAATAAGACATTCATATATTTTAATGGTTCATTAACTAAGAGAGTCTAGATTTATCCATCAATATGGAACCTAGAGATGAATTTCTCATTCATTGATTTAGATGATAATGCTAATTAATTGTTTGAGTCATCAATAACTTTTATGTATTATTATTTTTTCTCATGCATACTAAGTACCACAAGATAAATAAGGCATTGCCATTAAAGATCATATCTTTAAAATTGAAACATTAACTTTATTGATAGACATCCTTGTCATTACAAGATGTAGAAATAAAATGTTGCTATTTATTGGAAAATTGAAATAGCAGTTCATAACTCTATTACATGCCCTTTGGGCTGAAATAAACTAAAAGGTACTACTATCTATGGAAGCAACACTTGCTCCATTCTTGATGAGTGTTCCTTCTTGGTCCTTTCGTAAAGGCCATCACTTCTTTTTAGATCCTACACATCATATATGTCATATCTATATCTTGGTATCATATACCTAAGATAAAAAAGCATTTTCAGTTTATTTCATAATACCTGAGGTGGATACTTCCATCCCCTCCTTCTTCTTCTTCAGTTCATCTATGTAGAGAGGGAAATTTCTCTTCCAATGTCCTGACTCGTGACAATGGTGACATTTGCCTCCCTTGTTCACCCCTCCCTTGGCTTTGAGAGTTGAAGATGACTTGGGCTGGTGGCTAGCATCAGAACCTTTCTTTGTTTTTCCCTTGCCCTTGCCTTTATACTTTCCCTTCTTTCTGCTGATCATCATCACAGATTTAGGTTTGTCTTTCTTCATTTGTGCCACATCTGTCCTCAACATGCCCAACAACTCTGTCAGTGGCCTGTCAAAGTTGTTCATGTTGTAGTTCATCACAAACTAATTGTAGGATTCTACCAACGATTGCATTATCGCATCAGTAGCCAACTCTTGGGTCATAGGGAATCCCAATTGAGTTAGGTTCTCCACATACCCAATCATCTTGAGTGTGTGAGGGCCAACTGGATCTCCTTCTGTCATGATTCACTTAAACATTGCCTTGGAGACATAATATATCTCTTGTCGTGCTTGGTCATGATACATGTTCTTGAGATGTTGAACCCTCTCAATGACGTCCATGTTCTCATGTTGTCTCTGCAACTCATATTTCATTGACCACAACATCAAGCACTTCACATCAATGGCATCCTCAGTATGTTTCTTATAAGCATCCCTTTCAGCCTTTGGTGTAGTGGGAGCGGGTTCATCTAGATTTGGTGTATCTAGGACATAGAGCTTTTGCTCTTGAGTAAGAACAATTCTCAACATCCTAAACCAGTCGTGGAAGTTGTTCCCATTTAGCTTGTCCTTCTCAAGGACCGGTCGCAATAAAAAGTGATTTTTTTTGGTAGCCATTTATTCTACAAAAAGGAAATTTACAATTTTAGTCCAAAACTCTTTTGATTTGATTTGATTTGAAGACTGATGATATAATTAGGTCTTTAATTAATTACCACTCCCACTATTTTGATCAAATTGATAACCCTCATGTATCAATTCATAAGATTGCAGCGTACAACCTTATAGTGAGCAAGATCTTGATTTCCTCTAAGTCATGGACCAACTAGGGTTGTCACCCACAACTAGATTCTTTCAGGTAGGCAAACTTTGCCAATTGCATCACATGCAACTCTTGATAGATGTCATGTGCAACCCCTTGCCATGTTTATCTTCATGTCTCAAGGTGCTTGATCCAATCAAGGTCACCTTGTTAAGTCCAACCCAAAAGCCAACACAATGAATATGCACCATGCTAGGGTAGACCCACATATTCACCATCACACTTCCACGAGATAGACGGTGCACCATGCTAGGGCATGCCCACACTTAGTCGATCAAGATTTTCATGTGTGCTGCTTTTGGAAGGCACCTTAAACTTAATATGTTTGTTGAGGGGTTTTAATATGCTTATATATGCATATATATATCCAATCACCACATATATAGTACGTCTCATATACATGTTATATCCCACAATTGAAAACATGCAATTATGATAAAGTAATGATTATCGCCATCCTATTGTAGTTCCTTGGAGCCACAAAGAACTACGATCATCTAAGGTCTACATCACATGCAACCTGTTGTTGATGAAGATCTGTGCTTAAGCCGTTCCAAGTTGATCAGCTCATGACTGGTCAGCTCGCCTCTTGGTCGGTCGGTTGGTTGTCACCAACTGATCGTATGGCTCCTCCAGATGATCGGTTTGCCGAGTCATTGGGCTCCTCGTCAGAACACCAATTGTTCCTCAGTCGGTCGTCTTAGTCCATCAAGCGGTCATCTTTAGTCTTGGTCATAATAAGATATAAAACTATCCTACTTTTACATATATCTTTGTGAAACCTCAAGTTACATTTGAGGGCATCAAAGGTAGAAGAGAATCTCGAGTTATATCAAGTTACATTCAGAATAGAAGAAGAGGGCTCGGTACGTAGACCAAGATGCAAACAACCATAACCAACCACACACATGCACATAGGGTTTATAGGCCATAATCATGCTACACGTCCACCATCAAAACCATTTTAGGGTGGCACGTGTCGATTGCATATATATATATATATATATATATATATATGTATATATATATATTAGTTTGGTATCATGTGGTATTAATCAGATATTCACATTAGTCATTTAAATATTCACATTGTATGCAATAAATAAAAGATGATATAACTAGAATCTGATCATATCAATTATCCCAAAACATAGAGTATTGACGTGGCTCTGATACCACTATTGGATTTTACATGGTCAGAGCAAGCAGTGGAAACAAAAAAAATTACTTGACCATAAACCCATAACCAGCAGATCGCATCAACATCTATGTAATGGGAAGGATGGTTTTAGCGAGATATACCTGGTCTTGAGGCTTGCTCAGCGATAATACCTCATAACTAGTGTGGTCTTCAACCACCTGTCTTCGACGGTGTCTGTGGAGCTCCTGATCTTGGCCCAGACTGTGGTTCACTATTGTCCTCCTAAGTGGTAGAAGTATCCCACCTATATAGATAGTCCACACAGTCTACCGGGAACTCTAGTCGTCCTAAAGGACAAACTAGAAGGAGTTGTCCCCTTCTGTCAGTGAACTAGTCACCAACACACTCTCCCACAATCAGTTACTTTTTTGTAGTTGTCTTTCCCTCACTGTTCCTCCCTAGATGGGTAGAACTTGCTTGGGCTCTCTCGGTTACCACAACTAGAGAGGACAACAACTTGTAGAGTAACTGATGTTCTGAGTTGTGTCTCTGGAGAAGCCCCCTGTACCCCTCTATTTATAGTAGAGGGTAGGGTTAGGGTTCCCAGTCTGTATGGGAGTAGAAGGGTCCAGAATTTCCATGAGCAATTTGCACTGCGGTAGGCGAACCGGTCATTTCATAAATGAAATGGTCGTTTGGCAAGGTGAGCCAATCGGTTCACTTGTGAACCGGTCGGTTGGGAGTGTGAACTGGTCAGTTCACTTAGTGAACTGATCATTTCACTTCCCAGACTTGCCTCCAATTGACTTTCCTTATTTGTTTCTAATTAACACAAATATTAATTCTTGTGCCAATCGAATTGAATAAGTGAAACAAACAAAAAACTTTTTCTCACAAAATGAGAAAATTCAACACTGCTCGTTTGGACAAACGAACTGATCAGTCCACCAGAGTGAACCGGTCATCTCACTGGCCATGAGTCGATTGGTTCACCCAGTGAACCATTCGGTTGGTGGTCCAGATTGTGCAGATATAGTCAATTCGGTTCTCAATCAATCTGACACTCTAATCAATTAGTTCAACACTTAAACTTGATGATTCTGAGTCAAGTCTATTGATTGAATATTTTATTGAGTACCTAAACACTTTATTAATCAATCCAAACATCATTCATGGATAAACTCATCTTCTAGGTTAATCCTTTGTGTGTGACCTGGTGCGATTCCGCTAGTGGTGCTAACACACTACTCGATTAAATAGATGATCCCCACGAGGTTGGAATGCATGGTGGATGGGGGTTGTGCTTTCAAAATTTATAAAACCTAAACTAGCTACCTACGTCTACTAAAACACTACACCCGCAAGCACACGGGGTCGTGTTGTAGTATAGGAAGGTGGCAAGTAAAGGGTCGATCCACAGGGAAAAGAGGGGGCACTAGAGCTAGGTTAGTTTAGCTAGGTTCCTACTGTGGAGACTAGGGTTAAGGGTTTGAAGGTTGATTTGGATTGTTAACTAAGGATAAACAAGCAATTTAAAGGCAAGAATGAAATCTATGTTAACCCTAGACTGAATTAAGACTAAGCAAGCAAGGAAAGACTAAGCTAGGTAGGAAAAGGCAATTTACACTAAGGCAAGCAATAGATAAGAAAAAGAACAATTAAAGAACTAAACTAGCATAAACAAGGCAAGAGCAAGGCAAGAAGCTAACTAAGCAAGAAAAGAACTAACTAAGCTAAGCGAGCACAAAACTAGGGTTTTAAGCAGTAAAGAGATGTGTGGGCTGTTTAGGGGGTATGAACTTATCACTTAAGTTGGGGGGTGACATGTGAACATTATGATTCCATTTAGATTATCCAAACCAAACAACAAGTTGGAGTCTAATGAATTAACCTAAGCTACTAAATGGCCATGGATATGCTAGGTTGTGTATAGGGGAACTAGTCCCTAACACCCCCTACTACCCTTACGAGGCTCAATTGGGTTAGGGATTAGGTTTAATCCAATTAGAGTCTAATCAAGTCTAGGTTTCTACATTAGACATTCCTAGGGCAATTAGGGGTCGAGGGTAGTAATGGGGGGTGAAATTAGGGTTTTGGGCCCCAATTCCCCCACATTCTAGCCTTGAGAAGGCTCCATGTTGATTGCACTAGAATTATCCAATCTAGCTACTTAGATCTCTCACTTAGGCTTGGGGAGATTGATTAAGATGTAGGAAGATGGGAGGTAGCCTAGGGATCCAAGAATTGGACCTAGGGGCAAATCCCAAAATTCACACATATTAGCAATTTGCCTAAATTCCTAAGTGATTTCACACACAAACCAACAAGCAATCCATGGAGAATGAGATGCAAATAGAACCTAATCATTAACAAATGGAATTACAAAGTTTACATGTCATTTTCCCCCAACATGGTATCAAAGTAACATATTTGACCCCAAACAGCCCACCTAAGGGGGCCTAGCTACTCATGGAAATAGAAAATACAAAAAGAAAGGAGAAGAAGATGGAGGTGGCCATGGAGCTCGAAGTAGTGGTTGTCAATCCTCTCTCCAGCAGCAGCAGGTCGTCCTCCTCCTTCTTCTTGGATGGAATGGAGTGGGATGATGGTGGGAAGTGGATGGAAGCCTTAGATATGGGGGGTTGTGTGGTGGAAATGGTGAAATGGAGTGGATTTTAGGTGGATTTGGAGTGGAATGGAGTGGGTGGCGATTTGGGGAGCTAGGATGGGGTAGAAGGTAGCTAACCTCATGCCCCAGCCACCACCTAGGTATATATAGGTGTGGGGGAAGCACTAGGTTAAGTGGGGGGTAAAATGGGGAGAACAGTGCAGAAAATCGGGTAAAATTGTGTGTAGCACAGCCATGTTGGGCAATGGGTAGCACGGCCGTGGTGGATGGGAACGGCTGTGGTGAGAAAATGGATTGAACAGGGGAATTTTGAGTTTCTGGGGCTGGTGGCACGGCCGTGCTGGGAACTTCCAAAACGGCCATTCTTGGTAACACGACCGTTCTGGCCAACTGGGTCAATTTTTGATGATTCTGCTGCTTGGGGCATATCCCAACACGGCCATTCCATGGTAGCACGGCCGTGTTGGGGTCCTTCCCCTGCATTTGAGTGTTGAACTTGGCCATCCATGGAGGGTATTGCTTCAAAACCTTCTTTGACCACTTGGGGTAGGTTGGGCGTGGTTTCGGCCTCATTTTGGGCTCCTCCAAGCCTAGGGAAACCCTAAATTCAACCATCTTCTTTCCAATCCATCAAGTAGTGGCCAAAGTACCTATAAAACATGCAAAAACCATCCATAAGTGATTTTGACAATAAAACACATATTGAGGGAAATAGCATGTAATCTAACAAGTATAGATGTGGCTGAAATGCAAAATGACACAAGATAAAGCCCTAAAATAGGGCTGAATCACCACCCCAAACTTGAAACATACTTGTCCTCAAGTATGCTCCAACTCAATCTCTCTACAAAACTTTCACAAAAAGAAATGACAAATGCAATATAAAAGACGATTGTTTCTGAATGGGATCAAAAATGACTAAGTACATGCATTTCACCTCTCTCCTCTCCTTCTTTCACAATACAATCATGAAAAGAGCACAAAGCATATGAACTTCAAATATAGTGCATAGAATACACAAGTTATCCTTATTTCTTCCATTAAGTTCCGGGTAAACCGTTTCATGGTGGCGTTAATCAAGAATGACTAGGAGTGTTGTTTCACATTCATGCATTCAATCTTATATCTCAAATCACACCAAATGACCCACATGGCTGCGGAAAAGGGTAAAATGAGCTAAGTTTGATGCTTCTTAGCTCAATAGGTATGAAAGTGGAAGAAATGGTTGCGGTAAGATTTTTGGAGTGTTTTTACACACTCATCTTTTCTTTATTTGAATGCTCTTAAACAGAAGCATCCTTTTATTTTCTTTTTGTATTTTGCATTTTTTTCTTTTCTTTCTTGCCCTTGGTGTAGATAGGGCATATGGAGGATAGAGTGAAGTGGGGAGATAGAGATGTGGCCACCCCAAACTTTTGGAGGTGGCCACGGCTAATATGTGCACTTCATCTTTTTATGAGGCGGAGGGGTATGAAGATGGTGGAAGAATAGTCGGGTCAAAGAGGGGTCATTGGTATGATTTTCCACATAAGACATTCTATATGAGAATTAATCCAACACTTCATCCAAGATATCACACCACATGAATGAACAAAATGAAATTGATATATCAAACAAGCAATTCCTCAAACACTAAGCGTTCAAAGCTTGCTCAATTTCACAATTCAACCAATTCAATCACAATCATAAGAGAGGTGATGCACATGTAAAAAGTCAAACACTGATACCACTTAGCAACAAACAATGGTGATTCACTTGCATTTGTCAAAGGTCAACATTTTAATTCAAAACAGTAGAGATTGGGTCAAAACACATACTTTTAGACAAGAAATCTCAAATTTGAGCAAAATTGGCCAAAACGGTGCCAAGTTGCCTTCAATCACATCTAAACTCTATATTATTGAACTTAAAGTAGTAAACAAGCAACTACTAGCTATAACATGCAAGAATTACCAAAAATTTGCATGATATGCAATGCATGGCAAGAAGAGCAATTTTTGAAAATTATGCAAAAATAGCAAGGAAGCAAACTACATGGCATGCAAGTATGCAAAACAAGCACACAAAGTATGGATACACAAATATGAGAGATGGTTATACTGTTCAGTCATCTTGAGCAAAAACTTAGAACAAGGAACATAGAAGAAAGTGGGGTAAACATGGGCTTACCACCCTACCACCCCAAACTTTTAAACCATGTTGTCCTCAACATGAAATAGAAGCTCAGAATGGTAGGGTAGAGGGCATGGAGTCGTGGTAGATAAATGCCAAGAGGGGAGATAGATCCTAATGTGTCCATTGAGCAGGGGATACCCTCCACGGCCGTGGTTTGCACCGCGCCCGTTTTGGAATGCATGCAACACGGCCATGTTGTGTGGCACGGCCGTGCTGATATCCTTTCCGTAGCTTCTCTACTGATTTGCAATTTTTTCTTCATTTTTGTTCTCCTCCTTGTCAATATCATCCATGCATCACTCTCCTTCCAATGTACCTGTCCTAAAATGACATAAACAACAAAAACCATCAAGCATAAAGTGTGTGTGTGTGTTTTCTTGGAAAGTGTAAAAGCAAAGCAAAAGTATCAAAAATTGAAGTTTGGGTGAAAAAATCCCAAACCTAGGTGGGTTGCCTCCCACAAGCGCTAAGTTTCATGCCTTCAGCTGGGCTTGTTGTTCTTTCACCATCAACCATGGTCCAAAAACAAAATGTTTTCACCCCCATCATAAGCAATCCTCTCAAATGCTTTCCTTGATTGATCTTCCTCCCAAGGGTCATGCGAGCTTCGTAAGTCTTTTTCAGCAATTCTCTCTCCTTGGGGATCATCATCATATATCTTAATTAGCCTTAAGACCCTCAAAAATCTCATGCCATAGGTTTTCTCTCTCTTGAGGAATGGGTCTTCATAGGCACCAAAGAGAGGGGTCTCAATCATATCCATTTGCATATGGGAAGTAGGGGGAGCATGTGATAGTTGTGGTGGTGGCATCGATGTTGATGGCCGTTGGACTTTAGGTGGAGGAGGGCATTGAGGTTGGAAGGTGAATTGGTGGGAGGGTTGTGGTAATGGAGGTGGTAGAATGAATTGAGGTTGGAAGGTGAACTGGTAGGAGGGTTGTGGCAATGGAGGTGGTGGTAGTGTGTAAGGCTTAGGATAGCCTTGGAGGTAGGGTAGTGGAAGAGGGAATTGAGGTTGGAAAGTGAAGTGGTGGGAAGGTTGCGGCAATGGAGGTGGTGGAGGTGTGTAAGGCTTAGGATAGCCTTGGAGGTAGGGTGGTGGAGGAAATGGATGGGTTTGTGCATTTTGGCCTTCCATTTTGTCTTCTCCGAGTGGCTTGTCACATGCACAAGGCACAACCAAACAAAACAAAGCAAGTTAGGAAACCAATATACACAAAGAATGCAAAGAAAAATGAATAAATATAAGCAATGATGAGGGCAGTAGGAAAAGTCAAAGCAAAACTAACTAGCTAGGCCGAGCGCCTCTAATTCCCGGAAACGGCGCCAGAAAGCTTGGTGTGATTCCGCTAGTGGTGCTAACACACTACTCGATTGAATAGATGCGCCCCACGAGGTCGGAATGCACGGTGGATGGGGGTTGTGCTTTCAAAATTTATAAAACCTAAACTAGCTACCTACGTCTACTAAAACACTACACCCGCAAGTGCACGGGGTCGTGTTGTAGTATAGGAAGGTGGCAAGTAAAGGGTCGATCCATAGGGAAAAGAGGGGGCACTAGAGCTAGGTTAGTTTAGCTAGGTTCCTACTATGGAGACTAGGGTTAAGGGTTTGAGGGTTGATTTGGATTGTTAACTAAGGATAAACAAGCAATTTAAAGGCAAGAATGAAATCTATGTTAACCCTAGACTGAATTAAGACTAAGCAAGCAAGGAAAGACTAAGCTAGGTAGGAAAAGGCAATTTACACTAAGGCAAGCAATAGATAAGCAAAAGAACAATTAAAGAACTAAACTAGCATAAACAAGGCAAGAGCAAGGCAAGAAGCTAACTAAGCAAGAAAAGAACTAACTAAGCTAAGCGAGCACAAAACTAGGGTTTTAAGCAGTAAAGAGATGTGTGGGCTGTTTAGGGGGTATGAACTTATCACTTAAGTTGGGGGGGTGACATGTGAACATTATGATTCCATTTAGATTATCCAAACCAAACAACAAGTTGGAGTCTAATGAATTAACCTAAGCTACTAACTGGCCATGGATATGCTAGGTTGTGTATAGGGGAACTAGTCCCTAACACCCCCTACTACCCTTACGAGGCTCAATTGGGTTAGGGATTAGGTTTAATCCAATTAGAGTCTAATCAAGTCTAGGTTTCTACATTAGACATTCATAGGGCAATTAGGGGCCGAGGGTAGTAATGGGGGGCGAAATTAGGGTTTTGGGCCCCAATTCCCCCACATTCTAGCCTTGAGAAGGCTCCATGCTAATTGCACTAGAATTATCCAATCTAGCTACTTAGATCTCTCACTTAGGCTTAGGGAGATTGATTAAGATGTAGGAAGATGGGAGGTAGCCTAGGGATCCAAGAATTGGACCTAGGGGCAAATCCCAAAATTCACACATATAAGCAATTTGCCTAAATTCCTAAGTGATTTCACACACAAACCAACAAGCAATCCATGGAGAATGAGATGCAAATAGAACCTAATCATTAACAAATTGAATTACAAAGTTTACATGTCATTTTCCCGCAACATGGTATCAAAGTAACATATTTGACCCCAAACAACCCACCTAAGGGGGCCTAGCTACTCATGGAAATAGAAAATACAAAAAGAAAGGAGAAGAAGATGGAGGTGGCCATGGAGCTCGAAGTAGTGGTTGTCAATCCTCTCTCCAGCAGCAGCAGGTCGTCCTCCTCCTTCTTCTTGGATGGAATGGAGTGGGATGATGGTGGGAAGTGGATGGAAGCCTTAGATATGGGGGGTTATGTGGTGGAAATGGTGAAATGGAGTGGATTTTAGGTGGATTTGGAGTGGAATGGAGTGGGTGGTGATTTGGGGAGCTAGGATGGGGTAGAAGGTAGCTAACCTCGTGCCCCAGCCACCACCTAGGTATATATAGGTGTGGGGGAAGCACTAGGTTAAGTGGGGGGTAAAATGGGGAGAACAGTGCAGAAAATCGGGTAAAATTGTGTGTAGCACGACCGTGTTGGGCAATGGGTAGCACGGCCGTGGTAGATGGGAACGGCCGTGGTGAGAAAATGGATTGAACAGGGGAATTTTGAGTTTCTGGGGCTGGTGGCACGGCCGTGCTGGGAACTTCCAAAACGGCCATTCTTGGTAACACGGCCGTTCTGGCCAACTGGGTCAATTTTTGATGATTCTGCTGCTTGGGGCATGTCCCAGCATGGCCATTCCATGGTAGCACGGCCGTGTTGGGGTCCTTCCCGTGCATTTGAGTGTTGAACTTGGCCATCCATGGAGGGTATTGCTTCAAAACCTTCTTTGACCACTTGGGGTAGGTTGGGTGTGGTTTCGGCCTCATTTTGGGCTCCTCCAAGCCTAGGGAAACCCTAAATTCAACCATCTTCTTTCCAATCCATCAAGTAGTGGCCAAAGTACCTATAAAACATGCAAAAACCATCCATAAGTGATTTTGACAATAAAACACATATTGAGGGAAATAACATGTAATCTAACAAGTATAGATGTGGCTGAAATGCAAAATGACACAAGATAAAGCCCTAAAATAGGGCTGAATCATGACCCTATAGGTCCCATTTCACATTGGCAGTGAATGTCCATAACTAGCTTATGACATCACAGGCAAGGAGTGGTGCCTAGTCACACATCAGTGCTACCCAAGTGAAAAGGAAAGTTGGAGAACAACTTTCAATCCTAGAGTCTGTGATTGGTGTTCCAGTGAATGTATAATTCCTTTGTCTCTGATATCCTGAATGAACTCAAGGCATGGAGTTGTCATCCTTTCAACGTTAATTCATGTTTCTTGAACTCGAGCAAACTTTCTGAGATATGTGTGACATCAATATCATATATTGATTCACATGTGTATGTGCATGCCTTACTCACTCTTGCTTATCAAGTGGCCTGGACATCATACTCCCTTAGGAGGGACAAATCCCATATCTATCACTCACAGTCTGTGTCATGCATCAAAGCCACCCAATCATCACTGTTATAACAACCCATGTTTCATGACTATGTTTGATGATGTCAAAGCGTACCCAATCACATTTGACGAGTGCAATGAATTTAGGTCTCAGAATCACAATCACTACCATCACTATGAGAGATGACTCTGACTACCATGTCATGGTTCCATGTGTCACTCTCATGGTGGGTCAGTCTGATACACTATTCTCTAATATGTATCTATGTGCTTGGTTTGATTATCATATATCATGACTAATGAGACATCGTCATCAACCAACACACACTCTAGTCTTGATGTGTCATTGTTGTCTATCAACCTTCTACAATGACATCTGATTAGGGACATAACAAGAATGTACATACTCTTAGCATCCATATGATCTCATTGTTCAGGTCATCAACCCGAAGACATACGTCATTGAGTAATGTCATTCTTTAGATATTCAATCTATTCCATCATTTATCTCATAATCAATTGAGCTAGAATAAATTGGAAGCTTGCCATTTATATTTCTCAAATCAATCATGATGTATGCCAATCCAATCATCATATGATTGGATCTCAGGGCATACATACCAACACTCCAACCATACAAAGAGAATCAAACCAACTGGAGCTCCATCCTCCTCCACTACTCCTCGCCATGTCTCCTTTAATGGTACCTCTTTTATTTCAACGCAAGCTATGAATAGGTACAAGGAACTCCTTCCTAGGACTCCCTTTCCTATCTGTTCTTTATTTGAACCTCATTTTTCAATGAGTGAGGTGATTAAAGAGGTTGTTGTGTGTTCAAAGTGCATCATCTTAGTGCTTTGTGTATAGAGTGTTTGTGCTTCTCAAATGCCATGTCTAGCACAAATCTTACATTGAACTACAACATAAATGTGCCACCACCTAATACCCAAGTCATCTTGACTTCTATGATAGCCGGTACCAAGATAATGATCCTTGAGGATTTGTTGAATACCTATTTCTATGATATTGACTTTATTGCTTCTTGGTTGTCTTCCTATTCTTCATACCATGACCTGTTGGACCCTGAGGGTTTCTACAAAAGCTTTGACCCCATGACCTGCTTCGACTCAGGGAAGAATACCATTGGTACCCATCTTCTTATACTAACCTGATCTTTGGTGTGTTTTCTCATCATGCTGAAAAAATCTCTTCCATGACCTTGTATGCAAAACAAGTCGAAAAGGGGTTTGAATCAGTTAGACAACCACAAAGAAAACCTTTCTTCCTACCTCCTCTACCACACCATGTGCCTCTACCTCCACCCAGGCCCCTCCTCCTCCACCACCACCTAGACCTGACCATGCCTTATTCTTTATATCAAATGAACCCATCATGGGATATATGATACATAAATAGGCGTGCAATCTTAATGTTAATGACCACATTTAGCATGACCTCGTTCTAATCATGTTATGCATGAACATGTCCTGCAGCCATCCCTACCCACCCTACCAAGCTTATCCAGGTGCTAACTATGTTTCTTATGCATATAGTCAGTTATACCCTAACCCACCACCTGCTGCTTATGTTGTACCCCCTACTACCTCTGGTGGTGGACCTACCCCTACCCCTGGTGCTCTTCTACTTCTAGTTATTCCCGTTTGCCCCGCCGCCACTTTGCTTGTTGGCTATGATGGAGTTTCTACTCCCAATTTTGAGCAAGCAAATGCACTACATGCATGTTCCATTTCTTGGGTTGTGCAAAATGCCAGGTGGCTTGGTACTCATGCTTTTGAACCTCTTGCTGATGAGAAGATGCCAGACCAAGATGTTGAGGAAGATGCTAGAGATGGTGATGTTGTTGATGATGCTTATGGCGATGTTGGTGATTATGGCTCTTCTGATCGTGATGATGGTGAGCCTACACCTGATACCATTGATGCACCATCTGATGAAGATGAGGATTACTAGCCCAAGGAAAAGGATGATGATGTTGTTGATGTAGATAGTCTATATATTTAGTTTAGTATTCTATTAGGGTGCTCATACATATCTCTTTTTGTAAACTATCATGTACTAAACATTTGGGCATTGTATCTGAGGCATACTATTTTCTTATATTGTCATTTTTTTATGGTTGGTAGTTTTCGTATTGAGAGGACATATCTAGTGTTGTAATCTTAATCTTATGTACCTTCACTCTTATTTGGTTACATCTTATGATTTTTTGGTATGTGCTCCCATATTTTGAATATGACTCTAGATTGCTTGTTTCTCTCTATTTTGTCTTAGTTTGCTACTTAATTTAGTGGTTGCTTGTGTAGTTTGTGTATGTAGAGAATACATGTATTTTATAGATATTCTACCTCCTACCTTTTTGACATGACAAAGGGGGAGAAATGAGCTCAGCCATATTGAATTTATTTCTTATGTGATCCTTTTCTAGTCAATTATCTGAAATATCATGTGACTTGCTAGAGGACCATGTAGTGTATATATTTTCTATGGTTGTTTGTGGAAAGATTAACCATGTAGGAAAAAGTAAGCATGACTTGAGGGGGATAAATTAACATTTCTCATCCATGTATCCCCTTGCAATTCATAAGGTAAAGGTTTAATTTTCATATCATTTTCAATATCTTGAGGTGTGGTTTGTCATTGTCAAAAAGAGGGAGAATGTTGACCTAAGAGTTATGCATTGTCCATATTTTGATAATGACTTAACCATTCCATTCATATGTATCTAATATGTCTACTTGAGATTGATTTCAGGTATTAAGTACATGAAAATAATCGATTTCAATCAAGCCCTAGCTTGATCAAGTTCAAGTCAAAAAAACAATGCAAATGCACTTTTGTAGAAAACACCCTAAAACCCTTAGGGATAATTTTGTTACCATTTGTATTGATGTTATGACTTGTAACTAAGATGAGAAAAAATCAAGAGCCCTTAATTCAAATGTTTAATCACTCTAGTGACATTTTTTAAAATACATCACAGAGTGCCTACTCGAGAAACTCGACTGACACCCTTGATGCATTTTGAGAATGTCCAAGTTTGATCGAGTTCCCAATACATAGAAATCAATCAGCACCCTGGATTGGCAAAACTAATTTTAAGTGATCGGTTGAATTTCATCTAGGATAAACTCGACCAATGCTTCAAATATGCTTTGTCATATAGTGCAATTGGTCGAGTTACCTTTATTGAAACTCGACCAAATGCACTGTATAGAGTGTATAGAAAAAGTGATTTGAACCATTGGAATGTTGCAAAACTCAAAATTATATCTGTTGCAACACCCTAAAGGCTAGGAATCTTCCTTAGTGCTCCTGTCCTCTAGTGGACACCCCCAACTATAAATAGGACCTCTTAGAGTTCATTCCATGGTTTCTCCTTCATGCTATTCAAGCTCCTAGCTATAATTGAGTGCATTCAGTCCACTTGAGCCCCTTTCTCTTTCTTGTTTGCAAATCAAAATGTCCATATGGGTGAGATTGGATATGTGTGAGAGAGCTTCTACATTGTAGACTTGTAAAGCTCCCAAAGCTTCCCTTCCCCAACCCCTTTCTTTAAGATCAAGTTGATGAAAGCATCTCCAAGTAAAGGAGAAGGTGCAAAGCTTCTCCAAGTGGAAGGATAAGGTGCAAAAGCTTCTCCAAGGTGAAGGTGAAGGTCAAGGCTGAAGATCTGAGAGTATAGTGGGTAAATCCTTCAAGGAAAAAGACTCAGTACAAGAAGGGGATCTCCTTGGAGAAGGTGTCCAACTTCTTGCAAGAGTGGGTAAGACCTTGTAGAGGTAGAAGACTCTAACTCAAAGGATAGGTAAGTCCTTGATTGGTTTATTGGCTCCTTTTGGTCCTTGAAAAGGAGGTTGGGTATCCTTGGCCTAGGAAAGGAAGCTCATCTTGTATGTCTTATATTAGAATATAAGTATATATGGGTTGTAAAATCCTAGAGCTTGACCTCTCTAAGTAGTGGACTTTCTCCTAGTTTGGAGATTGTAAACGCTCTGCATAGCTTGTTCTTGTGTTTGTTCGATCTCTCACATCCTTTCTATGTATGCTTAGTTGCACTACAAATTCAATATTTGCAATCCCATATCCTGAAGTAACTTGAAGGTTTAATGAATCTCGTTGAAGTGTTTTTAGCTCTATTCACCTGCCCCCCTCTAGAGCCCATTGATCCAACAAAATTTGTATGATTCAAGCCATGTCTAGTGGATGACATGTCTTTTATAGAATGAAATAATGAGTTGTGAGTGATTTTTGATGAATCTAAACCATTGGGCTTGAGAGCTTCCAATCCAACTTTTGAGCCTCAACAAGAAGTCAATGTTGTGACAAGAAACAGGCCTTAAGAGGTCATACATGATACATGTGATCTTTATTGAAAACCTCTAGTAAATATTGTTTTGCTAGATTATGTGTAGATTCTAATTGATTTGCTTATAGAAGCTTATTTTTGTCATGCAAAAATTCACATGGACACAATAATAATTGTGATAGAGATTGTTAAGTTGATAAAGCTATGTGATGATAAAGATAAATATAATTGTTTTATATAGGTTCCCTAAAGACCATTATCCAAACTTGGATATGTACTTGGATGGTGAAACGGGTCGTTCACCCTTAGGGTGAAGCTCAAGTGGTGAAGACTTGGAGTGTATTAGACCTTGAGGGATAATCTGTGGGAGGTTAGGGGAAGCTCCACATAGGTGAAAGAGAGACCCCAACCTTCTTTTTGGTTTAAGGTTAGGGAAAGTTCCACAGAGGTGGAAACAAAAACCCCACTTTGTTTCAATTGTCTTATGAAGTGAGAAAAATGTTTATATGTGATGTGATTGAGCCCCTACCTAGTACCAATGTGGGGAAGAGGTAGAGAGGCTATAGGCCCTACCTATCTAGCAGTGAATCTGTATGTTCTTTCCATTAGGGTAGCCAG
Organism: Alisma plantago-aquatica; assembly: GCA_963693085.1. Classification (NCBI taxonomy): domain Eukaryota; kingdom Viridiplantae; phylum Streptophyta; class Magnoliopsida; order Alismatales; family Alismataceae; genus Alisma; species Alisma plantago-aquatica. The sequence continues at coordinate 329,154,153 of OY856415.1, forward strand.
CTACACCCTAAGGTATTGATGGTGCATTTGTGTGCGTGAGCATACCATGACAATGTCTGGCTGGCTAGTATGAGTTAGTTACATTTAGGGCATAGAATAAAGGTGCACAAGTTGATAGGATAGTTATGGATGTTGTTGTTGTGCACATAGTTGTTGATGGCTACTGATATTTCTATATTTTCCCAAATATGATCCTGCAACTTTTTTTTGAGAAACTATCTTGTTTGACTATGTTTAAAATTGTCATTTCTTATTCATATTTCAGTATATATTGATAAAATTTCTCTTGTTAGCAAATGATACTTGATACTTAATGCTCATTTAAATGGTTAGTTGTTAGACAAACATATAAAGAGAAGATATAGAATGGAATATTATATGCTAACTCTTATGCTTATCTACTCACTTAGACATTGGCTAATCAACCAATGAACATTTTTTTGGTCTAGAGCTGAATGAGGATACATCACCCTGAGCTATGCGATGAGCATGTCCATGTATTTGTAGTGTTTAGTAGTTCTTGTACTAGGTGTCTCAAGGGAGTTGATGTACAAGTGACTAAATGAACTTACACATGTAATCAAGTGTTATTCTTTGTGATCAAGTTTTGTTAATGTCTCCATTATGAAACTGTAAAGCATTATAATGAATATAAGGAAATTGTTATAAGAAAATTGTGAATCATGAATATTATGTTGGTTCTAAAAATAAATAACATTGAAATTTATTTTCATCAAATAAAAATCTTCTGCTTTTGTCTTGTTCATTAATCAATGAGTTTGTTTTTGGATAAGTTCCATGCAAACCTCGGGTTCAGTCCTTAATAATCATGTTGAGGATGATTATTGGGATTGGGTTTTAACAACTTGGTATCAGAGCTTAGGTTTGTCTTAGTACAAGAACTTAGGATGAGTTTAGGTCATCTTCTTGACATGTATGAATAGAATCTATTATGGTAAGTGTCTAAGTGGAAGTAAGATGAGAGAAAAGGTGCTCCATTGAATTTATAATCATGTACAATTAAAAAAGGACAAAATATGAAATGTGGAAGAAAGAAAGGAAAGAAATATGTCAAACTCATACATAAATCTAGATTGAGTATTAAGGAGAAACTATCATCTAAATGAAGATGATAAGTTGGTAAAATATGAGTTATGGAGTTTAATATGATTGATAATTTTGGGAAAATAAGTGTGACTTAGATAAGTGATAGTTGAATGACTTAATAAAGGAGTGGTGATCCATCCACGCTCAGGTACCTTGGATAGGTATTTGAGTAGTGGAGGACCTCAACATTAGAAGCTTTTGGCTGAATTGGATATGGTTGCCCTATCTAGGTACCCAAATATAGACAATGAAATAAACCAACCAAGGACTTACCTATCCTTTAAAATAGAGTCTTCTACCTCCATAAGGTTTTATCCACTCTTGCAAGTAGTTGGACACCTTTGCCAAGGAGATCCCCTTCTTGCACCGAGTCTTTTACCTTGAAGGATTTACCCACTCTACTCCTGGATCTTCATCCTTGACCTTCTCCTTCACATTGTAGAAGCTTTTTCACTTTCTCCTCCCACTTAGAGAATCTTTGCACCTTCTCCTTCACTTGGAGAAGCTTTCACCAACTTGATCTTTAAGAAAGGGATTGAGGAAATGGAAGCTTTGAGAGTTTTATGAGTCTACAATCAAGTATCTCTCACACATATCCTATCTCACTCATATGGACGTTTTGATTTGCAAACAAGAAAGAGAAAGGACTCAAGTGGACTAGATGCACTCAACTATAGCTAGGAGCTTGAATAGCATGAAGGAGCAACCTTGAAATGAACTCCATGAGATCCTAATAGTTGGGGTGTCCACTAGAGGCTAGGAGCACTAAGGAACGTTTCTAGCCATTTGGGGTGTTGCAACGGATATAATTTTAAGTTTTGAAACATTCCAATAGTTAGAATCACTTTTTCTACACACTCTGTACAGTGCATTTGCACGAGTTTCAATAAAGGTAACTCGACCAATTGTATTTTATGACAAAGTAAATTTAAAGCATCGTTTGAGTTTATCCAGGATGAAACTTGGTCGGTCACTCAAAATTAGTTTTATAGTGTAGGGTGTCGGTCGAGTTCTCTGTATTAGAAACTCGACCAACCTAGACATTCTCAAAATGCATCAAGGGTGTCGGTCGAGTTTGTCACATGAGAAACTCGACCAAATGGGCACTCTATGATCTATTTTGGAAAATGTCATTATAGTGATTAAATACTCATTTTAAGTGCTCTTGATTTTTTTTCATCTTAGTAACAAGTCATATCATCAATATAAATGGTTGTAAAAATCATCCTAAGGGTTATAGGGTGTTTTCTGCAAAAGTGCATTTACATTGTTTTTCACTTGAACTTGATTAAGCTAGAGCTTGATTGAAATTCATCCTTTTCATGTACCTAAAACCTGAAATCAGTCTCAAGTAGACATATTAGATACATATGAATAGAATGGTTAAGTCATTATCAAAATATGGACAAAGTATGACTCTCAGGTCAATAGATTCAACTTTCTTAATCTCATAGATCATTATCATGATGAATATATTCTAGATTTAATCCATATCCTTATGGTTGAGGATCATTCATAATGAAAAATAAAACACTACCAAGAGAAGGTACACTTATATTTTCTCTTCACAATTCATAGGCAAATCTAATGTAATTAAGGACTGAGTATGATGTATAAAGCTCATTTTAGTTGTAGTTATGTAAAACAAAATCTTAGCAAATATTTTTTTTCATAAGTGAGAATTACCCCAGAAGACAGGAAAAAATTAAGTGAGACCCCCTGACGACATAAACCCCCACCCCCTCTCAACTACCTACACATCAAATGGGGGAGCGCTTAAACTCACACAGATCTTGGGATGCGTGAAGGGACCAAGGAGAGTTGAGGCGCACAACCAAGGATTCAAACCAACTCCCTACTCTGGGGAGCCCTCTCCTTTCCCACCGAGCTACTATCTCCCTATATATCTCATCAAATATTGACTATAACAATCATATCATGATTAGTATTATGGCAAAACATGAATTCTTGAATCCACACAAGTAGAACCTTGATACATAATATTAGATTTGTAAATGTGTATATATATACATGAATAAATTCACATGGCATCATTCTAGGTTTTCTCCTTCATTTACATAGCAAGGATAACACATATCAGGTTTCTTATTTTCCAAACTAAATTTGAGTATATTATTTTCAGCTATTATTTTTCATACTCTTGACTGCATGATGCAAGCGTTGGAAAACTCAAGGCATAGAAAAATGAATCTATCTCTTTAGATTATATTACCATGCTATTTACCAAGTAGAAAGAAGTTCATAGATCTAGTTTCACCAAGAGAGTAGAATTTAATCTTTATAGTGGGTCAAGTATAATTATTTTGCATGATAAAGCTCGAACAAAAAGGAGAACAAACAATCTAGAGTTCATAAAGAACTATTAAAGAAAAATAAACATAACCCACTTGTCTTAAGTTTAATTTCATCATAAAAATTAGCCTTTAGTCTTAAAGATTATTGGGTATGTATCTAATCATAATCAACAAGCTTAGAAAACAAAAAGGTATTTCCAAGCTCTAGATACATATCTACTCGCTTGAACCAGGAAGAAAAAGTGAAGAGAATGGCATAGCTAGGAAAAGACAGATCTAGGAAACTCTGTCAAGATCTTAGTTCAAAAAGAATTGCTCTGAAACTATTTTAATCCAGCCACCTTAACTTGAAATTCAATCATGGAAATGATGAAGAAAGAAAAGAAGTTTAAGTTAGAGTTTTCTTCCCCAAATGGAATGGAACAAGAGGAAAAAAGAGAAAATGAAAGGTAATAAAAAATCTGGATGGAACCAACCTTAGGTCGAAGAAGAAGGAAGGGGGTCTGAACTTTTCAGCTAAAAATCTACAAATAAATGCATCCTTATAGCTTGGTCACCATGGGAGTCACCCTCACAATCTACATAGCTACATTTTAGGCTCTCATTGGATAGATGATCAAATTATGAATTTATTGTTAAAATCCATTAAGTATATCAAAAGTTATGTCATTTTTCATGATTGATTCTATACAGTGGTGTACAGGCCATATGATGTTCGCTTGTCAGTTGCCCCTATTCTATACATGCATACTAAAAATATAATAACTTCCTAATATTAACTCTGATAATATCTATTCTTTTGTGTTGGATTCATAGTTCAATTATCTTCAAGATTATTGTACAAGTTTAACAAAATATCAAATACCAATTTTTTTGTAAATTAATTATTCAAGTCTTTGAGTATAGAAATCCTTTCTAGTATGTGTTGTTCCACTTTTGAATCTATTATGGTTCTAACTTTCAAGTCAGGCTTAAGATGTATACATTCTATTAAATATCTAGTGTTTACTCATTCACATCATAAGAATAAAATTCTTAAATTAACAAATGAGACAAGATTTAGACTAATCATGATGACTAATTTAAGATTTAGATTTGACCTGAGTTTGGGTTGTTACACTTCAAAAGTGCAAAAAGATCCACTGTTGATAGGGTTTTTGTGAGCATGTATTGAATGCAATCTCAGTCACGAAAATGACATTTCTGGGCACCTTTAGAAAAATATATCAGTAGGTGGTCCGTATTTATGTGGGAGTATTTTCAAAAATGGAGGAAGTTTGTTCTAAACGAGCACACTAAAGATAGTGCTTTCAACTAGGCATGACAAGACAACTGCAACACACGAATATTATTATTATTATATATATACATACATACATATATATTTATATATATTCCCACAATGTAGTATAAAGAAGTGGTGGTAGCATAGTGGTAAATGTGTTTGGTCTCCTATTAAGAGGTTTGGGTTTAAATCCAACTAGAGAATTATTAATTTAATGTTTACCATGGCTCCATTTCTCCTACATAGTTGTTTCGGTATACAAGTGTACCCATTCCACAATTAAAGAGTTCAATGTTCCAAAGGACATCCCAGTACTGAAGGAAAGGTGTCCCATTGATCAAGGAAGGATGTGCCATCATTCAAGTACAAGGTGTTTTAGGTAGTCAAGTAGGGGTGTTCCAGTACTCAAAGGAGGATGTGACGATACTCAAGTGGGATTGTTTAAATATTCAAAAGGGAGCGTGTTCATACTCATGTGGGAGGTTGTTCTAGTACTCAAGGGAGGTTGTTCTTGTACTCAAGTGAGCGTTTATCATGTACTCAAGAGCAGTTGTTTTAGTACTCAAGTTAGGAGTTGTCACATCAGTCAAGGAATGATCTGCTAGTTTTCAAGTGAGGGTGTTGTTCCAATACTCAAAATAGGGCATGCTAGTATTCATGTGGGGTTTGTTCCACCACCCAATTAAGGGTTTTGCCTATTTTTAAGAGGGGTTGTTCCAATAATCAAGTTGTTACATACACGTCCCATGATAAAATCTAATCATGAGATTAGGGAATAAAATGAGGATTTAACATAATTAAAAAATCACTCTTATTTTTTCCCCTAATTTTGAACTCTATTTTCTTGCATCCAATCACATAAACTAACATTACAAGGGAAAATTAAACATTGATTCCTCTAATCAATTTTCAACAATAAAGATACATGTCTAACCACTCATTCTGTTTCACACACCTCCTTGTAGATATGACTTGATAATCATATACATTCTCTATTAACAAGGAAACAATGTTATACATAATCATTTACATCTTTCTTATCTCTTTATAAGGACCTAGAATGACAGGGACTGGATGAACTTGACAAATAATACTTGAATCTTGTGATAGATCTACTCTATCATTGACATTCTTCAATTCATAGGGTTTCCCTAAAAATTAGATGAGTAGATGGGTGAGCCTACTTGCTTAGTGAATGAGTACTTCAAAGAAATGATTTAAAGCACTTTAATACTAAAAAGATATATTATTGAGAAACTAGATTTTAAGTATACCATAATGAGCTATAAAGTAATTGATCATTCATAAACATATAAATAGTACGATTACTCTAGATAACTACAAGGAGTAAAATAATATTTGAACATACTTTAATGATATCAAAAAATAACTAGTCATTCATAAACATCCAAATGGTAGGTTACTGTAGATGACTATAAAGAGTAAATCAAACATTGAACATTCTTGATCAATCTGAAATTCATTTTACTATGCCATGAACCTACATGAAGTATATGTAGGGAAATAATGGCACATAGTATGGCAGTGGAAGCAAAAATTTATCTATCTGTATTCCCATAACAATAAGATCGCATCAACTACTATGAAATAGGAAAGATGGCTTAATAAGTTTATACATGATCCTGGAGAAAGTCTAGTGATAACAACTCATTGCCATGCAACTATCTTCTAGTTTCTCTTGGACACTGTTTGTGCAGTTCATGGTCTTCTCCACAGATGGTGGACTGAACAGCTTCTACAGTGACTCATGCGGTCTCGCCACAGTCTGCAAATTGATGATGTCCTCCTAGCAGCAGTCAAAGGACTCCTGCCTCTAGAGTTATCCACACAGACCAACTAGAACTCATGTCATTCAAGTAGAATATGAATGAAGGAGTTGTCTCTCCCGTTGGCATACTAGTCACCAACGTGCTCTCCCACAACAATGATCCTTAGTTGTTCTCTCCCTTGCTATCCCTCCATAGTCGGGTAGGACTTGCTTGCACTTTCTTGGTTACCACAACTAGAGAGGACAACAATTGTCAGAGCAATTGATTCTCAATTGTCTGTGTTGTTCTCTTGGAAGCCCCCAGCACCCCTCTATTTATAGGTGGGGTTAGGGTTCCTAGTCTATTCTGAATTTGTGCAGGAGCAAAAGGGACTGGAAGATTTTGAATTTTTGCAACCTGTGACACCTGAACCGGTCATCTATCAACCCAAATAATCGTATGATGCACGAGCCGATCAGTTCCTATAATGAGACGGTCTTGCAGTTTCCCAACTGTACACGAATTTGGAAAAATTGTTTCTAATTAATGTGAGCATTAATTTCTTTGTATCAATAGAATTGATCAATCTATATGATCAAACTTCCTCATGAATTCAGTAAAGTTACTAGAACCTTCCTCAATCCCAACTGAGCCAACCAGTTCACTAGGTGAACCGGTCGTCTCACTCACCTGATTCGATCACTTCACCCAGTGAGCCGATCAGTTGGTGCCTTATTCAGGCAGAACTCCGGCCAATTTAGTTCCAATCAGCCTGACACTCCAAACGGCCATCTTAACATTTGAGATGATTGTTTGGCACTCCAAACGACCATCTCAACACTTGATTTAATTGTTTTCCACTCCAAACACTTGATTCGATCATTTGGCAGTGCAATCAGCCAATCTGTTGTGTGAATTTAATACCTAAATGCTTTAGTAATCAATCCAATCATTATTCAAGATTAAACTCCTCTTATAGATGAATTCCTATGTTTGTGACCCTATAGGTCCCATATCATGTTGGCAGTGAATGTTCATAACTAAATGATGACATCGCAACCAGAGAGCAGTGCCTAGTCGCACATCAGTGCTACCTAAGTGAATGGAAAGTTGGAGAACAACTTCAACCTACAATGTGTGTAAGGTGTTGGAGTGTTTGTTTAATTCCTTTGTCACTGATATCCAGGATGAGCTTGAGGCATGGAATTTTCATCCCCTCAACATTCAATCCATGTTCCTTGAACCAAGAGCAGACTATCTGAGATAATATGACCTCAATATCATATATTGATTCACATGTGCATGCACATGTGTTTCTCAGTCTTTCTTTCAAGTGGCCAGGATATCAAACTCTAATAGGAGGGACAAATCTCATCTCTATCACTCACAGTCAATCCTCATATGTCAAAGCTACCCAATCATCACCTTTATTGAAACTTGTGTTTCAGGACTACGTTTGATGATGTCAAAGTACACCCAACGACATGTGATGAGTGCAGTGATTTTAGGTCTAAGAACCACAATGACCACCTTCAGTGTGAGAGATGACTATGAACACCAATGATGGTTTCCATGTGTCATTCTCAAGGTGGGTCTGTCTGATACACCATTTTTTAACATGTATATGTGTGCTTGGTTTGATATTCCATATCATGACTAATGAGATTCTACCATCGACCAACCCACACTCCAGTCTTATGTGTTACTGGAGTCTATCTACCTTCCGATAACAACTGACTAGGGATATAATAAGAATGTGCATACTCCTAGCATTCGTATGATATCATCCTCCAAGTCATGTACTTGAAGACATACGTCATTGAGTATTGTAGTTCTTTAGACATTCATAATGTTTCCTCATTATCTCATAATTGAATGAAACGGAATGAATTGAAAGCTTGCCTTTATGAGTATTAATCAAATCCTTTATGGTATATGCCTTGTCAACCATCATATGATTGGCTCTCTGGGCATACCTTACCAATAGACTGCCACTTGCACTTATAGCTAATCACCCAAGAATCTCATTCTTAGTGATCTAAACATGTCCACCATGTTTCTGTTGTGCTAGTGCTAATTCAGGGGGTTAGCAACATTTTCCTATTTAGTCAATATTAATGTATGTTTCTTATCTCTTCGCTATGAGATGAAACTGACGTAATATGATATTTGATATTCCTTTCCTAATAACTAGCTTCATTGTTGTCATAGTATCACTACTACATCATTAATGGTTGGAACATCTTTAAGTTCATCCATATGAACTTTTAGATCCATATAGTATCACTTTGTGTTCATAACACAAGTATACTCAGCTCCTATTATAGAATAGTATTAATACCTATTAGTTCAGAACTCTTCCAACTAATAACATTTCTCCTTTTAAAATTATATTTTATTGTGATCACTTTGTCATTATGGAAGCTTGCATTGGTGTAACCCTTTACACCCAACTCTTCCTTTATTGATATCTTTAATCACTAGCAATCTTATCCTTAAGTACTTCATGAGTATTAATAGATATCTTTAATGACATTCCAATAACCCTTATTGGATTTTAATATCATCTTGTCATGTCCAATGCATACAAGGTTATATGGGACAAGTACATTTATAGCATTCATGATAGATCCATTGCTATAGCATGTGGCATATTTATCATGTTATTTCCATTCTTCACAAGAATTAGAACATGAGAGACTAATCCAGATTCTCTCTCATTGAATCCTTTCTGTGTTGAACTCTTTCAACATCTTGCTATTATATGTGCTCAAACTTTCATTGTGAAACATTCAAGAACTATATCTATAGGTCTTGATCCTTATCTCATAAGAAGTTTCTTCTAATCCTTCATTATTGAAGGTGTTTTCATGCCAGTTCTCAATATTCACAATGTTTAGACATAATTCCTCATCATATGTGGAATATTCATATATGCTCCCACTAAATCTTTTATAATCACATATTTCATCTTTTATCATGATTCAAGTCAAACTCTTTGACTATTTTTGTCAAGTCGTAAGATTCCTCCTCTGAGTTGCTTGTTTCAATCCCAGATTGAACTTTGTAGTTTATAGACTTTATTTACATTCCTTGAAGATATGAAACCTTTTAGGTTGTGTCACGTACACATCCTATGATATAGTCCTTTAAGGAATCCAGTTTCTATCTTCATATGCTAAATATAGTAGTCTATTTTAACTACAACAACAAGCTTGACAATTGGTAAAAGAATATCTATGATGTTCAACAATTTGAATTGATTTGAAAAACTATTCAACTAATTTTTCCTTTCATATAATCCATGTAGTTCTTTTTTACAAGACCCTATTGCACCCTTTAGGTGGTACTATCATAGTCCTACCTTGTTATCTTATGTGGTCCCCATAATGGCTTTAATCCATTACTTAGATTATGGTACTCTATAGTTTCTAGTTGACTAGTTGGCTCATCCTGTTATGACCAACTTGTTTGAGTTGTTGGATTCATAATCCACAATCTCAGACATGTTCTACTAGAACTACTTTATTCTGTTTCATATGATGAACTTGAGATTCCACAACAATTTGTGATTCTTTTAGTTCTTATTATACCTCTTTGTTGTCCTCAAACATTTTGAGTTATACATTTACTCCCACTAGTTCTTTAGGAACTCAGTTATCCTTTCATAAAAACATTTTTATTGGATTGAGATTAATAGTAATATTCAATATTTATGGTTTGTGGATAAACCTCTTCAAAAAATTTCTTTCTTTGTATAGGTTTCAATCCATAAGACATATTGGGACATTCCCATATTCCATATCTCATATGGTGTCCTATAAACCATTTATACGGTACATAATTTAGTGATAGGTATTTGTTTGTGAGGATATGAGAAGATTAGATTAGTTGATAATCATATCATGATTCATCATGGTATAATTCTTTCATTTTGATACATCATTATGTTCATATGGATTTGACTTGTGATACATTTTCATAGTTCATTTTTTAAGGTTCTCGAAGTACTGATGTAAATTATTTCAACATTTGATCTCATCAAAGTTTCTTAATACTTTTATCAAAGTTATACTTCATTTATAATCTCCTTGATCATTTCAAGAGATATGTGTTTCTATTTTACTGAGTACATATCATCATATTTCCAGTAAATGAAATGAAGTATAAGCAATTATCCATAGAATTTATTCTATAAGATCTTCAAGCATCACATGTATGAGGTCTGGTGGAAAACTTATCCTCCCACTATATCTAGTGAATGATGTTATGTCACATTGTGTGTGAGTAAGAATTGCATGTTTCCTCAGGTTACATTAACCAAAAGAATCTAGATTAACATCAACATGTATTCTATATATGCATTCCTTATATATACGTGCAAGATAACTAATGCTAATGATAGTTTTGAGTTACCAATTATAATTTTTTGGTATAAACATTATAAACATTCATATTTGAGATACTTTTATTCAAAGACCATTTATATGTTTGGACATAGCCATACAAGATCATATATTACTAAATATAAATATCAAAACTCACTTTATTTATTTATCATCATTGTCATACAAGATGCTTTAAAGTAATTTTTTTTATTTATTGGCATAATGAAATAGAAGTTCTATTAACTCTATAACATGTCCATTGGGATAAGATAAATTTAAATGTAGACTAAAGCTCCAGCAACTCTTGCTCCATCTTATCCATCTCTATCCTTTCATAAAGGCTTTTACTTCTTGTCAGATCCTACACATCAAGTATGTCAAATCACTATCTGGTATCATATACCAAGATGAAGAAGTAACCAAATTTATCTTATAATGTTTATACATGAAGTGGAGGCATCAGTGCCTTCCTTCTTCTTCTTTAGTTCCTCTAACCAAAATGGGAAATTTCTTTTCCAATCTCCAGGCTAGTGACAATGGTGACAATTGCCTCTTTTCTTCACTCCTCCCTTTGCTGTGAGATCTGAAGATTTGGGCTTCTGGCCAGATTTAGAACTCTTCTTACCCTTGCCTTTGCCTTTAGACTTCCCATTTGTCTTTTTGATCACCATCATAGACTTGGGCTTGTATTTCTTCATATGTTCCTTAGCTTTTCTCAACATGCTAAACAACTCTATCAATGATTTGTCAAAGTCATTCATGTTGTAGTTTATGACAAACTAACTATATGATTCTGGAAGAGACTACAAAATCACATCAGTAGTCAACTCTTGACCCAAGGGGAATCTCAGTCTAGCTAGGTTCTCCACATACCCAATGATCTTGAGTACATGTGGACCTACTGGGTCTCCTTCTACCATGTTACATTTGAAAAGTGCCTTGGAGACATCATATCTCTGTTGTCTTGGCTGATCTTGGAACATGTTCTTGAGATGTGTGACCAACTCAATAACATCCATGTTCTCATGTTGCCTCTGCAACTCATAGTTCATGGAACATACAATCAGTCACTTGACATCCATGACTAGGGGTGAGCATCGGTCCAAAACCGGACCGGACCGGACCGAACCGGACCGGACCAAGGACCGAATATCAATAATTTTTGGATCGTAGACCGGACCGTTTGGTGGTCAGAGCGGACCGGGACCGGACCGTTTTGACCGCGGACCGGACCGGACCGAAGACCGAATTTATTGAAATTCCCGGACCGCGGACCGGACCGAAATCGAAATGGACCGGACCGAACCGGACCGAATTGAGCGGTCTGGTCCGGTTTTGCGGTCTGGACCGTTATTTGCTCACCCCTACATGCATCGGTCCAAAACCGGACTGGACCGGACCGAACCGGACCGGACCGAGGACCGAATATCAATAATTTTTGGACCGTAGACCGGACCGTTTGGTGGTCAGACCGGACCGGGACCGGACCGTTTTGACCGCGGACCGGACCGGATCGGACCGAAGACCGAATTTATTGAAATTCCCAGACCACGGACCGGACCGAAATCGAAATGGACCGGACCGAACCGGACCGAATTGAGTGGTCCGGTCCGGTTTTGCGGTCTGGACCGTTATTTGCTCACCCCTATCCATGACATCTTCAGTATGCTTCTTATAAGCAAGCCTGTCAGCCCAAGGTGTAGTTGGAAGGGGTTCATCTGGTTCTGACATCTCCAGGACATAGAGCTTGTGCTCCTATGTGAGAATGATTCTCAACGTCCTGAACCAGTCGTGAAATTTGTTCCCATTTAGCTTTTCCTTCTCAAGCACCGATAGCAGAGAAAAGTGATTGTTGTTGGTTGCCATTTCATTCTACAAAAGAATTTACACTTTTTTTCAAAAACTCATTTTAATTTTATTTGATTTGATTAATAATTTGGCAATATTAATTAGCTCTTTAATTAATTATCATTCTCATTATTTTATTCAAATTGGTAACCATCAAGTATCAATTTGTAAAATTGCACTTAATCAATTTTCTAATGAGCAAGATCTAAGATAATTCAACTATGGCCCGACCAATGCCGCAATACACAGTTAATTACCAAGGTATGCAACTTTTTCCAATTGCATCATATGTAATTCTTGATAGATGATATGTGTAACTCCTTTCCATGATCATATGTATGCTTCTAGGCTTAGACGCTCTAAGAATCACTAGTTTAAGCCTGACCCAATAGACAACACAATAGATATGCATCCTACGAAGGCAGAACCTACATATATACCATCATACTTCCACAAGGTAGATAGTGGGGAACAAGTGAGGGTGTAACCTACACTTAGTAAAACAAGCTTTTCATGTGTGTTGCTAATGAAAAGCATCTTAGACTTAATATTTTTTTATTTTATGGATTTATATATATCATATATATACATATAGTGTATCCAATCACAACATATATAGCATGTATCATATACATGCTATATCCCACAGTGTAAACATGCAATATAAAACCAAAAGCGATGGTTATGGCCATGTCTAGTGTAATTCCTTAGATCCATAAGGAATTACTACCACCTAGGTCAATCATCACATCACATGTATAATCTTGTTCTTGGTGCAGATTTGTGCTTGCCAATTAGGGTATATCGGTTCACCCCTTAAACCAGTCATCTCGCCTCTTGGATGGTCGGTTGCTCCTCAGGGACAGTCATCTTGCCTCATGTCCAACTGATGTCTGGACACCTTCCAGACAGTCAGTTGGGTCCACCAGCCAGTCATTTGGCCTCCCGTCCAACCTATGTTTGGGCTCCTTCCAAATGGTCAGTTGGGACTACCAGGTGGTTGACTCACTCCATCATTTTGTCCTCCATGGTCCTCTAGATAGTTTTCTGGCAATGTTCATATTCTTCATCGTTGTAAGAAAGGAAACTACCCTATTACTACTTTATTACATTATAAAGAGACATCTCGAGTTATATTTGAGGGGAGCAAAGGTAGGAAAGAATTAACTTTACATTGGGAAGAAGGAGGTAAAGGCTTGGTATGTAGACTGATATAAACAAGAATGAAACCAACCCATCCAACCACACACATATATTGGGTTATTGGCCATAACCATGCTAAACATCCACCATCAAAATCGCTTTTAGGGTGACGCGTCTAAATTGCATCTATATATATATATATATATATATATATATATATATATATATATATATATATATATATATATATATAAGTTTGGGGTTATGTGGTCTTTGATCAGATACACATATGAGATAGTTTAAATATTCACATCGTATGCAATAAATAAATGATAAAACCCAAAATCAATCATATCGATTATCCTAAAACATAGTAAATTGATGTGGCTCTGATACCACTGTAGGGAAATACGAGCACACAGTATGGCAGTGGAAAAACAAAATTATCTATCCATATTCCCATAATAGTAAGATCACTTCAACTACTATGAAATAGGAAGGATGGTTTAACAAGTTTATACCAGGTCTTGGAGCAAGTCCAGTGACAACAACTCATTGAAATGCAACTATCTTCTAGTTGCTCTAGGACGATGTCTATGCAGCTCCTGTTCTTCTCCATGGATGGTAGACTAAACAACTTCTGCAATGATTCATGCGGAGGCCTCACCATGGGCTGCAAACTGACGATGTCCTCCTAGAAGCAGCCAAAGGACTCCTGGCTCTAGAGTAGTCCACATAGACCAACTAGAACTCTTGTCATTCAAGTAGAATAGACAAAATGAGTTTCCCTCCCATGGGCATACTACTCACCAATGTTCTCTCCCACAATAATGATCCTCAGTTGTTCTCTCCCTTGCTATCCCTCCCTAGTTGGGTAGGACTTTCTTGGACTCTCTTGGTTACCACAACCAGAGAGGACAACAATGTCAGAGCAATTGATTCTTAATTATCTGTTTTGTACTCTGGGAAGCCCCCAATACCCCTCTATTTATAGGCGGGGTTAGGACCAAGGTTCTCAGTCTATTTGGGAGTGAAAGGGACCGTAAGATCTTGATTTTTGCAACCTGCGACACCCAAACCGGTCGTCTGGAAACCCAAACGGCCATATGGTGTACGAGTCGATCATTTCATACTGTGAGACAATCGTCTCGTAGTTTCCCAATCGTATAAGAATTTGGAAAAATCATTTATAGTTCATGCAAGCATTAATTTCCTTATATCAACAGAATTGATCAATCAACATGATCAAACTTTCTCATGGATTCGGGAAAGTTACTAAAACCTTCCTCTGGCCCAATCGAGTCAATCTGTTCACCAGGTGAACCGGTCATCTCGCTCACCCGAGAAGATCAGTTCACTCAATGAGTCTATCGGTTGGTGCCTTACTCATATAGAACTCCAGCAAATTCAGTTCCAATCAGCCTAACACTCCAAATGGCCGTCTCAACATTTGAGTCAATTGTTTGGCACTCCAAACGGCCATCTCAACATTTGAGTCGATTGATTGGAACTCCAAATGGCCATCTCAACACTTGATTCGATCATTTGGCACTCCGAGCAGTCATCTCAACACTTGAGCTGATTGCTTGGCAGTGCAGTCAGCCAATCTGTTGAGTGAATTGAATACCTAAACGCTTTAGTAATCAATCCAATCATTATTCAAGATTAAAATCCTCTTCTAGATGAGTTCCTATGTGTGTGACCCTATAGGTACCATATCATGTTGGCAGTGAATGTTCATAACTAACTTAGGACATCACAAGTAGAGAGTCGTGCCTAGTCACACATCAATGCTACCCAAGTGACTGGAATATTGGAAAACAACTTCAACCTACAATATGTGTAAGGTATTCTAGTGATTGTATAATTCCTTTGTCACTGATATCTGGGATGAACTTGAGGCATGGAATTGTCATCCTCTCAACATTCAATCCATGTTCCTTGAACCAATCGTAGACTATCTAAAATAATGTGACCTTAATAACATATTTTGATTTGCACATGCATGCACATGCGTTTCTCAGTCTTTCTTATCAAGTGGCCAGGATATTAAACTCCAGTAGGAGGGACAAATCCCAACTCTATCTCTCACAGTCAATCCCCATGTTTCAAAGCTACTCAACCATCACCTTTATGATAACCTGTATTTTAGGACTATGTTTGATGATGTCAAAGTATACCCAACGACATGCGATGAGTGCAGTGATTTCAGGTCTAAGAACCACAATCACCACCTTCACTATGAGAGATGACTATGACCACCAATGATGGTTTCCATGTGTCATTCTCATGGTGGGTCTATCCAATACACTATTTCCTAACATGTATTGTGTGTTTGGTTTGATATGCCATATCATGACTAATGAGATTTTGTCATCAACCAACCCACACTCTAGTCTTATGTGTTACTGGTGTCTATCTAGCTTCTACAGTAACAACCGACTAGGGACATAATAAGAATGTACATATGCCTAGCATTCATATGATCTCATCTTCCAATTCACATACTTGAAAACATACGTCATTGAGTATTGTCATTCTTTATACATTCATAATGTTTCCTCATTATCTCATTATTGAATAAAATAGAATTAATTGGGAGCTTGCCTTTATGAGTATTGTCATTCTTTAGACATTCATAATGTTTCCTTTATGGTATATGCCTTGTCAACCATCATATGATTGGTTGTTTGGTCATGCCTTACCAACAGTCTACCACAACATGTGAAATCATCACAACAAGCTATGATCTCACCATACAAAACTTAGAGTAGAGCAGGGACTCTACATCCACAAACTAGCTACCTAGTTTGTAATGGGCCTCTCCACATATGGCCTCAGTGGCCAAACAGCTGGTCGATAGAATTGGAATCCTCCTCTAAACCTAAATACTTAGATCGAGAGTCAAAATCACTCTACTAAAACTATCTACTATAGTGGTTCCACAAGAACTGACTCACTGGGATATCCAATTAAATGTTGGGTACCATAGGTATCACTGGAATTTCTGGCTAATGTTTGATAGCCCTACTATTTTAAGGAGTATATTCTCACTGGGCTTTGACCCCCCATACCCATCGGGTATGCTCTGGCTACCTCATCCTAGACCCTGCCAGTTGGTATGCACATTTCCTTCACTGGCGGTGCAGACCTCCACAAGGGATCTATGGTGTTCAGGACATCTAATGTCTAATTTACTCTTTAATATTCACTATCCAATCATCTAATCAACATTTCTTAACTTAACCTTGTATGAAGTTTTTTCATAGTTTTTCTACAATATGTGCAGTAAAATGAGCTACCGAGCTACTTCCCTTGTCATACTGAGAAATACTCAAATAAAAATACTTGATTTACTAAATACCCTATCTTTAGGGTTTCATTTTTTCTCATTCACATATAACATGACTCGCATAAGGATTTAATGTATTATAAACTTTAATTGGTAAAAGGACTTCTTCTAACATTTCACATACAACGATACATGTATGTGAAACCCTAGTATAAAACTAAACTAGGGTTTCTACACCATTCACTTAAATATCATACATCAAGAAGAACCTTGAATAAATAAATCTATAATGTTAAAAAGAATCACTTTTATTGGATTTCATGATGTTTATTCACAAACTTCCAACTTTGTACTCATTTAGGGTTTCACCCTATTTACTCAGATTTTAAGCAAACACTAATAACTTGAAATAAATTCCTAGATAGTATCTGACACATCTATACTAAACATTTATTTAAAACAATTGATTAACGAATAAGAATATTTAACATGCAAAGTTCTTCTCTTAGTTGTACAACAATTTCAAACATAATTGAAAACACTACATTTTGGTATATTCTTCTAACTTTTGCATAAATTTTGGAAATCCACTATAGATTATTTATAAACATTTGTAATATAGTTTCATTATCTAAAATTCATCACATAAGGAATTAATCCATTTCTAGATCATCTTGCAAAAACTAGAATTGAAAAATAGATTTACGATTTATAGTGGCATATAAAAGAATTGAAGAGTATAGTGGATTCAATCCAATTCTATGTTGTAGACTGTTAAATAGAATTACCCAATCACCTAAGGTGTAACACACCTTACCTTCATAGTGAAACATCTAAAATTCTTGGATCTATATCAAACCTCAAGCAGTTGACCACTTTCTTCTTCCTCTCAACTCAAAAACCCTAAGGGATGGAGAATTATAGAGAAAGAGTTAGGAAAGAGGGAGATTTTGTATCATTTTGAATCAAATCATAGTAGGGTTGGAATCTTTACATGTGAGAGAAGAATCACCGAGAAAAGCTATCTAGATATGTCAAACTTACTTGATTTCATCAACTCTAGGAAGAGAAAACCCTAGATCACCATATTTGCCACTTTCTCCATCCAAACCCTAACACTCTCTCTCTCTAGGATTTTGTTTCTCTATAATGAATCATAAAATATGGGGAGCTCCTAATGTTTTTGGTTACTCATTTAGAGCAATTAAGATGCTTAGTTCAATTGCAAACTAGCCCTACTTTATACTTTCTTTTATTTTAGCAGAATTTTTTGTCATAAAAATGTTACTAAAAATGTTTACTGAATAGGTTAAAACTCTTTAAATTTATGAAAAATAGCACTTTGTTTGACACATAGTCTCAGAGATCCAACAAACATTTTAGGTCACTATGAGTTACTAACAAATAATAGAAATTAAATAATACACTATTTTATTGTAGTCTCAACAAGATTCATTAAAGACCAATGCCCTAGAAGGCTTCCAAAATGGTCGTGCCAAGAAGGACCCAACACAACTGTGCTGCCTACCACAGTTGCGGTGCCAAGAGTTGATAACATTCTATTTTGTGGACATTATGTGCTTATTTTATCCTTATATTGAGCCCTTTTTTGCGACTTGTCTAACTAATTCTAATTTCTTTTGACAGGTGATGATGTGACTACCCAAACTTACAATCATTTTTCAATTCATACAGATTCACCTTCGGTCGCTACACTCCATCAACTTGCAACCTCATTGTAGAAACCACAACAACATCGCGATCAAAGGAGGAATCGCCCTAGTGGCCAACACCCCCTAAAAATGTTGCGGTCGCTACAAGCCACTGAACATTTTGATCGCAACAACCAAACAATTGCCTCGACCGCAAGAAGGAAGTTGTCTTTTGTGACCGTGATGCTCTACATAGCAACCATACTGGCTAGCGACTGAGGACTCATGTCATCCCTGCAATTTATACAGCTAAGCGCCACAGTTAGAAGGATGCTCAACTGTTGCTGCCGCAACACTTCACCATGAGTAGCGACCACAACAGGGACTTAAGTCGATGTACTGACCTTATAAATAGACCCTCACCTCAATCATTCGGGGGAGCATCAACAGACGATGAAGTGTTGCCGCACTCCAGACTCACTCATCAGCCTCTCCATCAATCTTGGATCTCTGAAGATGAAAGTTGAATGAGAGAGAAGATCTACCATCATTTTCTTTGAAAGGAGGAGTTGCCATCCGCCCTCTATGTCATTCCCAGATCTAGATCTAAAGGAGTATTGTTAATTGTAATGCCTTCTTCTTTCTTTAGATCTGTCATTTCCTTCTATGTTGTTCACCCACCCCTTCGTCTATCTTGATGTATATTTTCCTTTGTAAACTCATAATGCTTCTCATGAGAATGAGTTGCTAAACACATAGCTTGGTTGGGAGTACCCACTAAGGCTCTCCCAACATGTATATACTTACATCCATTTGTATATATATGCTCTTGGCAAAGATTATCTCTATTCGCTTGGTCTTAATGTTGCACTTGTATAATTAGCTGCCATCTTATGATGTTTGATTGTTAGTGTCTCGAAAGAGTAGAACTAGCCTTATCTAAGTGTTTTGGAGTTGCATGAATGCATGAGAATGTTGGCATGTTAAATCTATTGGTCATATGGTTATTTTTGTGATTGTTTGTTTGCCATCTCAAGAGAGAGACAACCTTATAATCTAGATCTATCCTAAGCTCAAGAGAGGAGGGAATAGACACATATGATTATTCCTTGTAATCTTGCTAAGGGTATACAAAGGGTGTGAGTATTGAATGTTGGTGAGAGATATTAGTAGGTGAAACCCAAGCCAAGTCCCCATCCATATATTATTACCATGTGCTTGTTTGCTTTCTTCTCTTGTTTTCTTTCTTTATCTTTCTTTACTTGTTTTGTTTGTTTGGAGTAATATCGCACCACTAGGAACACCTTTTAAACCTATCCTTCTTGATTGGTGTAACTGGGATAAGATTCTATGTTCTTAGTACTTACCACCCTTATCCCTATGGATTGACCCCAATTACCACATTAGACCACGTAACATAGTTGTGGGGGACTAAGAAGTTGGTTACAAATTTTAGAGTCTAACTACTCTAGATTCTCTCATTTTGGACGTGTGATTTAGGTCGGTCAACTTTTTGGCATTGTTGTCGGGGACAAGGAAAAAAGGTACCATTAAGAACACGAGTCTACTCACCATACACCTGTGCCTCAAGTTTAGCAATAGAATTGACTACATAAATCCTAAATCTGCTATAGCTAACTACTTTAAAGACTTTGTTGCATATGTTCAATTTTCTAACTTGACTGTGCAAACTATTTAGATAGCTTTGCAAGAAGCAAATTTTTGATGGCACCTTATTCCCTTTTTGCATCAACATGCCACCCCGTAGAGGAGGACATCCTAGTGGTCATGGTAGAGGACATGCTAAAGAAGGTCGAACCCCAAGGGTGGAGGATTTCCGAACTCCACTGGTAACTGAGTCTGAACGAGACAACATCCTATCTGATGGAACTGGACAAGGGTGCTATGAAATATGCCATAACGACAAGGATGAACATGAAGAACACTACGAAGATGAATGTGAAGAATGTCGTGAAGATG
Source organism: Alisma plantago-aquatica (assembly GCA_963693085.1). Classification (NCBI taxonomy): domain Eukaryota; kingdom Viridiplantae; phylum Streptophyta; class Magnoliopsida; order Alismatales; family Alismataceae; genus Alisma; species Alisma plantago-aquatica. The sequence goes on from OY856415.1 coordinate 329,174,932, forward strand.
AGGAGTGCAATGAAAGGCACCGTGATGACCACCATCATCACCAAGAAAGAAGACACCGAAGGAACCATCTTGAGCAAGAGGATAATAACCATGACGATGAAGATGGTGAGAAAAGGAAGAAGAAGGTTGTTCTCTTAGAAGACTGCCCGCAACTAGAGCTAACCATTCTAGATGTTTCGTCATCATTCTCTGATTTTATGTGGTGAATTTTGAGCTGAAACATGTCGTCATCTCCATGATGCAAAACAAACCTTTCATAGGTAACTCGAAGAATAAGAATCCTTATCATCACCTTGACACCTTTAAGAACATCTGTGACACTATCAAGATGAAGAGAGTACCGCACAAAGTTATATACTGTAAATGATTCATCTTCTCTCTAGAGGACAAGGCTCTGTCCTGGTACCTTAGCTTGTCTCACTGATCCATTAATGGATGGAGACCTCTAGCTGATGCTTTTGTCACAAAGTTCTATCCGACTGAGAAAACCATCAGAAATAGGCACCAGATTAATGGATTCGTGCAAAAACCTGGAGAGAATCTTCACAAAGCATGGGAAAGATTCCAAGAACATTAGAGGGATTGTCCTCATCATGATTACGACAAGGGTTTTCTTGTGACCACATTTTACAATGGGTTAACACACAGAGAGCGGACTTCGCTAAATGTCATTGTTAGAAGTGACTTTCTTGGTAAGAAGCCAAAAAAGACCATGTTGATTATTGATAACATGGTTGCACTACAAGAAGGTATGGAATATGAAAGAAGTGATAGGGGCTCAGTGAAGAAAGCTAACTCTAAAAGACCCTCTACTGAGGCTAAGGCTCTAGAGAACATAACTTCACAAATTCAAAAATAGCTCTAGATGTCAAGCAATTGAAGGATATTGAAGGGAAGGGCAAAGTTAAGACTGAGAATGTTATGAAATGTGTCACCTACGGTGAAGGAGGGCATAACATAGATAATTGCATCTACACTCAACCAGAGGATGACGATGAATGTGAAGATGAGGAAGAAACTGAGAACATCTCTTATGAAAATTTTAAAAGACCCAATCACCCTAGTTTTAATTATGGAAATAAAGATGAAGCTGAGAATTCTCACCAAGTGGGAGGTTCTTATAAGCCACCTCCAGGATTTGAAAAGGAAGTGGACAGACTCAATACACCAAAAACATGATTTACCAGCAGAATAGAAACAATTACTAAGGTCAAGGACAAGGACAAGGTCAAGGCCTGTATCTGAACAAGAACACGAACCAACAGAACCAAGATTAGAGCCAAACCAAGAGAAACAACAAGCCAGATATGATGGGTCAGCTATTTGATTTTTCGAAGAGATAGGTCTTTGTGAATGCTCAACTCACTCAAAGTGCCATCACTGACTCAGGAGTCTTAACCACGATGCAAACTCAAATGTTTGACATGCAAAAACATCATAAATAGATCGATCATCAACTCGCACAACTATCTGGGCTCATAAAAATCCCCAAGGAAAAATCCCTTCCAACACAGAGACTGCAAAGATGGACACTCTTCGCTCAGATAAAGTCGTGGAAAGGCAACAAGAAGAAAATTACCAAGAAGAAGAAACTATTTCCAAGCTACAAACTACATCTACAATAGTATAGGAAGAGTTTGAGAAGGTAGGGGGCACAGAGAAGGACAAAAGCAAAGAAAGAGGTAAGGAGAATACATGTGTGAAGATAAAGAAACTAGGTCCAACTAAAGAAGTCTTTACCAAGAGGGATTCTTATGCTCCAAGGGTCCCATTCCATTACAAGTTAATCAAGGCTCACCTCAAGAAAAGATATGAAAAGTTTATGGAAGCAGTGAAGAAGCTCCACATGGATATCCCATTCCTCGATGTTATTGAGGAGATGCCTACGTATGCAAAGTTCTTCAAGGGTCTAATTAATAAAAGAAGATGGGGAGATCATATAGAGATAATGCAGCTAGCCAAGATGTCGAGTGCCTTTGTCCAGGTCAAATTGCCTACAAAGAAGAAAGACACGGGGGCATTAACTATCCCCTTTAATGTTGGACATAATGTGGAAAGAAAAGGGTTGACATATCTAGGGGTAAGAATAAGTCTATTGCCTCTTTCCTTATCCCAAAGGCTTGGACTAACAGACATGGTGAAGACTGGGATGAGGAACGAGTTGGTTGATCACACTTTTACGAAGCCTGTGTAAATAGTAGAAAATGTATCGATTCACATTGGGCGGTTCTTTATACCATGTGACATAGTGGTGACCAACACAATTGAGGACCTAACATGTGTAATGATATTTGGAAGATGCTTCCTTGCCACATTTTGGGCCCTGATCAATGTGGCAGAAGGAATAATTACTCTCCATGTCAAAAATGACCATATATCGATTTTCATGTCCAGGATGCTATGAGAGGACCTTCTCTATTTGAGTCAGACTGCTTCATGGATAGTTATACCCAACACTGTGAAGAGGTACAAGAGGACAATGCTATTGTTGATCCGCTCATGCAAGCTTCAAACAACCCAAACCTTAGTATGGAAGATACCGAAGTAGTGGAAATTTTGGGTACCTAGACCAACCAGAAGAAGATTTCAGTGATGAAGAAAGTACTGTGGAAACGGTAAAGTATGCTTCGCTGGAACAAACTCCAGAGAAAGCTGCACCAAAATTGAAGCCTGAGTTAAAGTAATTACCTGAAGGCTTGAAGTATGAGTTTCTGGATGACAAGGAAATGAATCTCGTTATTATAAACTCCACTCTGATAGAGGATCAAGAGGAGAAGTTGATAAACAAACTCAAGCAACATAAGAAAGTTGTAGGATATTTAGCAGAAGATATCAAGGGTCTGAGCCCAGATCCATGCATGCACCAAATAAATCTATAAGACACTGCTAAGCCTTTGTCTCAGCCGCTGAGAAAGTTAAATTAGATGCTCAAAGAGGTCATTAAGAAGGAGGTGATCAAGTTGTGTGATGCTAGAATAATATATCCTATAAGCGATAGCAATTGGGTCACATGTTCTTCCCAAGAAAGGAGGGATGACTATTGTAAAGGGAGAAAACGAGGATGAAGTGGCAATGTGAACCATGACAGGTTGGTGTATGTGCATAGATTACTAGAAATTAAATGTTGCTATGAGGAATGATCATTTCCCTCCCTTTATCAACCAGATGTTGGAAAGGCTAGCGCATCATTCATACTTTTTCTTCCTAGATAGATATTTAGGATCTTATCAAGTATCGATCCACATAGGTGATCATGAAAAGATTACTTCTACCAGTATCTACAACACTTATGCTTTTAGAAGAATGTTGTTTGGATTATGTAATGCACCTACAACCTTCCAAATGTGCATGATTTCCATGTTCTCTAATTTCATGGAAGATATAATGAAAGTTTCTATGGATGACTTCTCTGTATATGGAACACACTTTGATAGATGTCTCAAGAATCTTTCTCTAGTTTTGCAATGTTGTGAGGAAAAATATCTAGTCTTAAATTGTGAGAAATGCCATTTCATGGTATAGAATGGCATCATGTTGGGGCATAAGATTTGTGAGAAAAGAATAGAGGTTGATCTAAGCAAAATTGAGGCTATATTCAAACTACCACTCCCAAAATTAGCAACGGGAGTGAGAAGTTTCCTGGGACATGTTGGGTATTATAGAAGATTTATCAAAGACTTCTCTAAAATAGCCAAACCCTTATCTAACCTTATTGGTAAAGGATGCAGAGTTTGATTTTTCTAATAGGTGCCTTGTAGCATTTAATGTCCTAGAGAATGCTTTGACTACTGACCCCCATCCTACAAGCCCCAGATTGGGAACTCCCATTTGAAATCATGTGTGACACCAGTGATTATGCCATTGGGGTTGTTCTTGGGCAAAGGAAGTATAAGAAGCATCACACAATCTATTACTCCAGTCGAACTCTTGACGAAGCCCAAATCAATCACACTACCATGAAAAAGAAAACGTTGGCAGTTGTGTTCGCTTTTGACAAATTCAGATCTTACTTGATAGGATCCAAAGCAAAAGTTTATACATACCATGGGGCAATTAAATACATGATGCAAAAAAGGATACAAATATGAGGTTGTTCAGATGGGCCTTACTGTTGCAGGAATTTGATCATGAGATTATTTATAAGAAAGGAATAGAAAATGTGGTTCCATGCTACTTATCAAGGATCATTGTCATGGGTAAAACCTAACCCCAATCTACACTTTATACCCAAAAGGGAATGGTATACAAAAGGGTTAAAGTTGTCCGTCCCTGAGTGGATCAAGCACACAATTATATGCATGCACCAAATAACAAGCTTCCTTAGATAAACCAAGTGCTAATTACATAGGGGGCCGAAAGCATAGGAGTACTATAGAAGAAAAACTTAATACATGAGAGAACTACTTGCAGAAGAAAAAGAACTTAAACTAGGAGTCCCATTTAACTTTAGCATCCCCATGAAAGATCTGATTTTGTTGAGCCATCATATTAAGTTGCATCATCATCATCATAAGCAAAAGGTACCTAAAAGCATTTCAAATTGGTACATGTCAGCACAATATAATTATATATTTTACTGAGTACGCCTACATGTCTTTAATTGTACCTCTTTTCATATCTTGGCAATAAAATAAAGCTAAACTTGGAAGTAATAGACAATTATAACAAAAGTTGAGTACTTAAACAAAGTTTGTTAACAAAAAGATAACATATATCTTTTAGGCATATTTTTCATCATATTATCCATGCATTTACCACCAAAGGGAATAATGCATCATTTTGGCCATTAAGAGCTCAAGACAAAAGGCCTTATGATCTACTACCAAAGAGTTTGAGATCATTATTCATGTGATCTTCTACCAAAGAGAATGAGCACATTCCAGCACTATACTACCAAAGAGAATTAGTGCTTTCTATGATGTACCATATATATTATGTTTGCATGTATTCAAGACTATATATATATATATATATATATAGAAATTCAAGCAAGGTATCATACAAGGATATTTATTTCATTCAATACCATATGCCAAGTGTGATGTACATATATATATCATGCATACCATCTAATAGGCCAAGAAAGAGGTAAAGGCGTACCTTCTACTCATAAGTGGGGAGTCTAGAGATTCTCCTCACTGGTACCTTTGTATTCCTAAAATTATAAGAGATTTGGTACTAAATAGATATATTGGCAAAATCGCCATTTAGTACTAAAAGAGTATAAAAGGCCCTTTACTTAGTTAGAGTCATGAGAGTAGAGTATGAGTCATTGAGTACATATTTGATTCCACATTTGATAGTATCATATTAGAGTAGGATTTCTAGATCAATTTGGTGGTCTTTAGATCATGATGGATAATTATAACCATTTTTTGGTAAGACAAATAGGGAAAAAGAGTAATAATTCATCTTTGTTGATATTTCAGTCACAAAATTTGGAAATTAACGTCCCATAATTATCTAGTCACAAAAGGAAGATAATCATACGAATTTGTGATTTAATCAGGCTCGAGTATTTTCTGAATAATTAAACAAGGCAGGATCATATTTGAGTATAAGCATCAAAACGAGTCCGATTTAGGGTTAACTGGTGGTAGATTCGTGTTCCTCATATTTTTTTGATCAAAATAGAGTATCTATTTGCATTTTTTCGATATTCCTATGATTTATTATGATTTTCCTAAGATCGGGATATTTTCATGCAATTATTGAAAATAGAGGACAAATAAAGGAAAAAGGGAATTAAAAAGGGTCTTTGATGCTGAGATCCAACGGTGGTGTGGTTTTGCATGACCAGATATTAGAGAGATGACTTGGATTTACCTTACTGGTCCATGTTGGATCCAGTTAGCGAGGTGGGGCCACTCTTCTTCTCCTCTTGCAAAGCTTGCTAGCTCTGTCATCAACTCCGATGAGCTCGTGATGGAGGCTGAGTGCTTCTCATGTTGATCTAAGGTCAGATTCACCTTTGTGAGGCTCTCCCAGGTCAGGGTGGTAAGGTGTTGGGGTCTGGCTCCCTTTGGAGCGTCACGCCGCCGAGGATATTCAAGCATGTTGTCGCTCGCGGTGGAGGAGATGAGGTGAGCAAGTTGTATGTGATGTGGGAGCCTTTTGAGGTGTCATTGAGTTTGTTCGAGACACCAAAGAGTTGGAGGGATGACCATTTTGTGAAAAGGAGGAGAGGCAGATCGTCCAAAAATTACTCCATGGAAGAGCCGATCGGAGTGGTTGGCTTGAGGGTGGAGCTAATGGGACAAGTAGCAAGCGAATTGGGAGGTGCAACAGACTAAAGAGGTCCAGGTGAAGTTGATAAGGGGTTTAAATAGATAGGAGGAGGGTTGAGCATGAGAATCCTAAACTTTGATTTGGTGCGCTGGAGAGGGTGGTTATCGGAGTAGTTTGTGGGAGGAGTTTCGGTCATCATTGGGGGTCGTGTGAGGGGTTGGCGAGTCTGTGGAGGTGAGGTGGAGGCAGTGCCTCAAGTGGTTTCTCACAAAAGAGGGTAGAAAGGGTGATTGTGGTCAGTGTTCAAGTCTCGTGGCTGTAGCCACGATCTTGTAGAGTGATTGGAGGTTGGGGATGACTTCTCAGTCTTCTGATCCTCCCTAGATCATTGGGATCACACACAAGCGGGTGTGATGGTGCCCTAAGGGCAACCTGTGGATGGGTGAGTCAAACCCCCATGTGATAGGGTTAAATGACCCAGTGATGATAAAAAAAACCATAGTGATGCATCAAATGCAATTAATCAAAGAGGAAAACATTGAATTAAACTTTGAAAAATCATAGAGAGAGTTAGGATTGTTGGATTTATACAAAAATTGAACCATTTCTTCATCATGGCAAAGCCTAGGTGTTGGTAAAGTTTGAGCTCGATATTCCAATCTTTGATTGATCAAGTTATCCTTATTTGAAACTAGGGCTTAGGGTTAAGATATTATAAAAGAACAAATATAAAAAAAATATAGAAAAGCCACTTTATCACATCCTACTCACCTTAAAAGAAATTTTGTCCTCAAAATTAAACTGGTTGAAAGAGGTGAGGAAAACATTGCTCCATGTCTGCATGTAGTTCCTAAGTTGCATCTTCTACACCATGATGGTTCCATTACACCTTCACCATCTAAATCTACTTATTCCTGAGCTCTTTGACTTTAGAATCAAGAATCTTTGTAGGTTGCTCCAGATAAGAGAGGTTCTCCCGCAACTCAAGGGGCTCATGATTTAGCACATGACTATCATCCTTCACATAATACTTCAGATTGGATACATTAAAAACATTGTGCATCATGTTGTATTGTGGAGGGAGACCAAGCCAATAAGCACATTCACCAATGCACTCCAGAACCTCAAAGGAACCCACATATCTAAGACTAAGTTTCCCTTTGTTCTGGGTTATAGCATGGATGGGTATGATCTTCAAGAAAGCATAATCACCATCCTTGAACTGTCTATCTGTCCTGTGTGCATTTGCATATGATTTCTGATGATCTTGGGCCTATTTCAACCTTTGCTTGATCAAAGACACCTTATCAGCATAAAGTTGTAGTTCCTCAGACTTCAGCATTCTCCTTTCTCTGACTTCATCACAATGGAGAGGGGATCTACATTGCCTACTATAGAGAGCTTCATAGGGTGGCATATCAATACTTGATTGGTAACCATTGTTGTATGCGAACTTTGCTAATGTAAGGTAGTAATCCCAAGATCCTCCTCAATCTAGAACACATGCTCCAAGAAGATCCTCTAGTATTTGGATAGTACACTCTAACTGACCATGAGTTTGAGGATGATATGATGTGCTGAAATTCAACTGTGTACCCAGCTCATTTTTTACATGCTTCCATAGGTGTGATGTGAACTTTGGACCCCGATCTGAAACAATAGATAATGGCTCTCCATGCAGCCGTACAATCTCCCTAATATACAACTCAACAAGCTCAGGAACCTTGGCCATAGTCCGCATAGGTAAGAAATGTGCAGACTTGGTCAGACGATCTACTATGACCCATAATGCATCACGTCCCTTCCTGGTCCTGGGTAATCCCACCACAAAATCCATGGTGATGTTTTCACATTTCCATTCAGGAATTGGTAAAGGTTGTAATAAACTGCTTGGTCATTGATGTTTGGCCTTAATCTGAAGATAGGTGAGGCACTTAGAGATGAACTCTGATATATCATTCTTCATACATCTCCACCAAAAGTGTCTCTACAGATCCTTGTACATCTTAGTGGATCCAGGATGTATAGAATACTTAGACCCATGTGCCTCTTGTAGAATATGCTTCTTCATCTCTAACTCCTCATGTACCCACATCTGATGCTTGTACCTTAGTCCACCATCCATGCCAACAGATAGATGTGTCTGGGGTTTAGCCAAAATAGTTATCATCTCCTCCAAGCTAGGGTTACTCTTTTAAGATGTCAGGAGTTCAAAAAGAAGACCAGGAATAATATTGATATTTGCCAGAATAATAGTGTCATCTTCTACTTGAGGTGACCCAGAAGTTGAAGGTTCTAGACTCATTGGTTCAGAAGTAAAGCTAGATGCACAAATTGACCTCTTACTACTAAGAGCATCAACTACAACATTAGCCTTGCCTAGATGATAAGCAATAGTGAAATCATAGTCTTTAACATATTCCAACCATCTTCTTTGTCTAAGATTGAGATCCTTCTGAGTCAAGAGATATTTGAGACTTTTTTTATTCGTGAATATATCAAATGTAGCACCATATAGATAATGTCTCCATATTTTGAAGGCATAGACAATGGCAGCTAATTCCAAATCATGAGTTGGGTAATTGACCTCATTAGGTTTCAATTGTCTAGAAGCATAGGCAACAACTTTACCATCTTGCATTAGGATACAACCCAAACCCATTTTAGAAGAATCAGAAAATATTACAAATCCATCATTACCAGAAGGTAAGGTCAAGATAGGAGCAAAAGTCAAACATGATTTCAATTCTTGGAAGCTAGATTCACATTCAGAAGTCCAAATGAATATGGCATCTTTTCTGGTAAGTTTAGTCACTATTAGGGCTATTTTGTTGAAATGAAGGATGAAACGACGATAATAACCTGCTATTAGATCAAGGAAGCTACGAATTTCAAAGGCATTGGTAGGAGCTTTACAATAAAGGACGGCTAAGACTTTGGCATGGTCAATATAATTTTTCCCACCCAAAATGACATGTCCAAGAAACATGACTTGGTCAATCCAGAATTCACATTTGGATAGTTTAGCATACAATTTCTGAGCTATCAACACATCAAGTACCTTCTGGAGATGTTCACGATGTTGATCAATAGAGTTTGAATATATAAGAATGTCATCAATGAAGACCACAACAAAGTTATCTAGAAAAGTCTGGAAGACAGTATTCATCAGATTCATAAATACTTCAGGAGCATTGGTCAATCCAAAAGGCATCACCATGAATTCATAATGTCCATATCTAGTTCTAAAAGTTGTCTTTGGAATATCACAATCCTTCACTTGTAATTGATGATAGCCTGATCTAAGGTCAATCTTAGAGAACACAGTGGCAGTACGAAGCTGGTCAAATAATTCATCAATTCTTGGGAGGGGATATTTATTTTTAATGGTGGATTGATTGATCATGCGACAATCAATACACATTCGCATTGACCCATCTTTCTTTTTAACAAAAAGGATAGGAGAACCCCAGGGATATGTACTAGGACAGATGAAGCCCTTATCAAGCAGTTCTTCTAATTATTTCTTGAGCACTGCAAGCTCGGCAAGTGTCATTCTATAAGGTGCCTTTGAGACTGGTGCGGTGCTCGGTGCTAAATCAATTGAGAACTCAATCTCACATACTAGAGGCAGCCCTAGAAGCTCCTCAGGAAATACATCTGGGTAATCTCTCACCACATCCAAGCTCTCTAAAGGTCTCACCTTAGAATCAAACACTGATACAACTGCAAGATAGGCTCTACATCCTTTGGCTATCAAGGTTTTAGCTTTAAGAGAAGAGATAATCATATTTCGATTTCTTTTCTTTCTCCCAAGTATTATCAAAGGTTTAGAATTGGGTGTAGAAATGATTAATTTCTTGGCTCGACAATCAAGCATGGCATAGTTGGCAAAAAGCCAATCCATCCCCAAAATTAGGTCAAAATCTTCCATATCAAGGAGAATGAAATCAGAAAGAAATTTATGACCACCATAAAAAAGGCAAGATTTTAGTAATCTGAAGAGAAGTATATATTTTGCCACTGGGAGTTGTTACATCCAAGATATAACCTAGATCTTTTATCTCTAATTTGATCATGGAAGCAATATTTCTGGAGATGAAGGTATGTGTTGATCCTGAATCAAATAGGGCCACAACAAGATGATCTTGGAGACATATCATACCTAGATTAGGATTTTCATATGAGATCATGATTTAAACGGGTTCATATATAAATAAATTATTAACATTATTACCTTCAATCAGGTGGTTGTCATTAACCTTAGATTCCTCTACATCAATTGCAAAAACTCGGCCCTAACGGTGTTTTGGCTTAGCCTAAGCTATAGGAGTAGCTTGTTGAATAGGTGGAGCTCCAGGCTGAGCTAATGGGGAAGGATGGTTCTGAGGTTCCCCTTGAACCATACTTGGGCAATTAAACTTTGTATGTCCTTCCTTCTTACAATTAAAACATACATGTTTTCAAATTTGCATCTTCCCGGGTGTACACCTCCACAATGTCTAAACCTGAAATGTTCTGAAGACTACCCTCGATGTGGCCCACCTCAGCCTCGGCCTCCCCTATTTGGTCCTCCTCGGTATGATTGACCTCTGTGGTGATTTCCTCCTCCTCTTCCCATGCCATGGCTATGAGGCTTCTTCCTATCCTTCTCCTTCTCCTTGCCTTTGGTGAGGGATGCATCAGTCAAGCCTAAGTATCCCAAACTTGGTGCCTTATTCTTCCCTAAGGTTCTTTCTTGGGTAAGGGCACAATTGATGGAAGCTTCAAAGGTAGTGTGGTTGGAGGTGCAAAGGTAAACTTTCAGTTCATGGTTAAGGTCGTCAATGAAATGTTCAATCTTTTCATCTTCATCAAGGTTACGAGCATGACGCTCTAGGAGTCTAAAGGCCCTAACATAGTCAGCAACAGATAAGATTCCTTGGGTGAGGTTATTGAACTACTACTTCTTCTCCTTCCTAGCAAATATGGGCATGAATTGAGTAGTAAAAATCACCTTAAACTCCTCCCCACTTATAGGGGCATCTGGAAGTTCTCGTGTATGGTAATAATTTTCCCACCACAACTTCGTGGACCCCCTAAGTTGATAGGTTACAAAAGTGACTTTATCTTCCTTAGCACATTTAAGGGCTCCAAAGGCATTTTCAACAGATAGGATCCATGCATCAGCTTTATCTAGGACTTTAAATCTTCTCCATGAAAGGCTTTAGGTTTGAGTTTGAGGAAATCACTAATGGTAGTTTCAAGGTTGGTCCTAGATGAAGAAGCGGTATTATTGGTTTCCTTTAGGTCTAGGGCATGCATGCATTCCAACATCACCTTCTTTTGTTCCTCCCATTCACCTATAACCATGGTCTTATTAGGGTTTGAGTTAGATTCATCACCAAAGTCATCATTAGTTCTCTTTCTCTTGGATCAAGTTTTTGGAGGCATCTGCAAGTTTGTAAATCAAGAGATGATTTAGTTGATTATTTGAGGTCGATCATAATGCAAACAAAGTTTTATCAATCATAAAGGTATATTTTCCAATTCTTCATGTCTTTTAGTTGTTCCCAATTTTCCTAATCTATCCACATAATAGAGAGAGTAATTCATTGATCATAGTTGAGAGAGAGAGAATGTAGATGAGAACCCTAGTGTCTATCATTAACTAAATAGGTGGTTGGGGTAGTCCTTAATTGAGAAAACATGAAAAGATATATTTCTCTAAGGTAACGGGTGCCCACTTTAACAATAGTTGTGTTAGCCAAGCAGATTGCTTGCAGTGGGTAACCCTAACCACCATGAAAATGGATTGAGGATTTTATGCCAGAACCTTCCGCAAGTATACTTCTAAACACCTCGGCAACATAATGTGAAATATGGTTTACCTCAGGTGTAAATAAGGTTACTAAGTATTTGATGCACATACATTGACCTATGTGCCTGCTCTGATACCATCTATCACGGGTTAACAACTTAACCCCAATCTACACTTTAGACCCAAAAGGGAATGGTGTAAAAAAGGGTTAAAGTTTCCCATCCCTGAGTGGATCAAACACACAAGTATATACATGCACCAAATAACAAGCTTCCTTAAATAAACCAAATGCTAATTACATAGGGGCCCAAAGGCATAGGAGTACTGCAGAAGAAAAACCTAATACATGAGAGAACTACTTGCAGAAGAAAAAGAAATTAAACTAGGAGTCCCATTTAACTTTGGCATCCCCATGAAAGATCTGATTTTGTTGAGCCATCATATTGAGTTGCGTCATCATCATCATAAGAAAAAGGTACCTAAAAAGCATTTCAAATTGGTACATGTCAGCACAATATAATAATATATTGTACTATGTACGCCTACATGTCTTTAATTATACCTCTTTTCATATCTTGGCAATAAAATAAAACTAAACTTGGCAGTGATAGACAATTATAACAAAAGTTGAGTACTTAAATAAAGTTTGTTAACAAAAAGAGAACATATATCTTTTAGGCATATTTTCCATCATATTATCCATGCATAAGGGAATAATGCATCATCTTGGCCATTAAGAGCTCAAGACATAAGGCATTATGATCTACTACCAAAGAGTTTGAGATCATTATTCATGTGATCTTCTACCAAAGAGAATGATCACTTTCCAGCACTATGCTGCCAAAGAGAATTAGTGCTTTCTATGATGGACCAAATATATTATGTTTGCATGTGTTCAAGACGATATATATAGAAATTCAAGAAAGGTATATTACAAGGATATTTATTTCATTCAATACCATATGCCAAGGGTGATGTGTGTGTGTGTGTGTGTGTGTGTGTATATATATATATATATATATATACATACATACACACACACACACACATATATATGTATGTATACACAGAGAAGCATATCTTAATTTATCACCCTCCCGGGCGTTCGGCCTCCGCCGCGGGTTATGGGAGGGGGGGAGAAATCTTTCTATCTTAATCCCATACACACACACGCATATATATATATATATATATATATATATATATATATATACATATACTAGTGAACGCACACGTGCACATGCACGTGACATATAAAATTTGTTAGAAATGTGCGGGGAGATGACTCGTCCGTGAAAGCGTCCCTACGGTAAAAGATATTTGTGTTGGTTGTTTGAAAGGAGAGAATCAAGAAACTATTTCTGTGGGATGGAGAGAGAAATACAGAATTAAAGATAATAAAAATTAATAGGAAAGTGTGAGAAGAAATATTTGTAGGAGCAAAATTCCTTGAAAAAAGGAGAGAAGAGAGTGAATCAAGGAGAGCGCAGTATCAAACTCGCTCTTTTTATAGTAGTGTGTGTGTGTGTATATATATATATATATATATATATATATATATATATATATATACATGCATGCCATCTAATAGACCAAGAAAGAGGTAAGGGCGTACCTTCTACTCAGAAGTGGGAAGTCCAAAGATGTTCCTCACTGGCACCTTTGTATTCTTGAAATTATAAGAGATTTGGTACTAATTAGATATATTGGCAAAATCACCACTTAGTTCTAAAAGAGTATAAAAGGCCCTTTTCTTAGTTAGAGTCATGATAGTAGAGTATGAGTCATTGAGTATATTTGAGTCCACATTTGATAGTATCATGTCAGAGTAGGATTTCTAAATCGATTTGGTGATCTTTAGATCATGATGGATAATTATAATCATTTTTTGGTAAGCCAAATAGGGAAAAAGAGTAATAATTCATCTTTTCTGATATCTGAGTCACATAAATTGGAAATGAATGTTCCATAATTATCTAGGCACAAAAAGAAGATAATCATATGAATTTCTTGATTTAATCAGGCTCGAGTATTTTCTAAATAATTAAACAAGGTAGAATCATATTTGAGTATAATCATCAAAACGAGTCATATTTAGAGTTAAGTGATGGAATATTCGTGTTTCTCATATTTTTTTGATCAAAATAGAGTATTTGTTTGCATTTTTCTGATATTCCTATGATTTATTATGATTTTCCTAAGATCAGGGAATTTTCTGGCAATTATTGAAAATAGAGGACAAATAAAGGAAAAAGGGAATTAAAAAGGGTCGTTGATGCTCAAATCCAATAGTGGCAAGGTTTTGCACGATCATATATTAGAGATCTGACTTGGATTTACCTTACTAGTACAAGTTGGATCCAGTCAGCGAGGTGGGGCCCACACTTCTTCTCCTCTTGCAAAACTTGCTAGATCTATTGTCAACTTCGGTGAGCTTGGGATGGAGGTTGAGTGCTTCTTGTGCGAATTTAAGGTTAGATTCACCTTCATGGGGATTTCCTAGATCAGGGCGGCAAAGTGTTGGGGTCTGGCTCCCTTTGGATCGTCACGCCACCGAGGAGATTTAAGTAGGTTCCTGCTCACGGTGGAGGTGATGAGGCGAGCGAGTTGTATGTGATGTAGGAGCCTTTTGAGATGCCGTTGAGTTTGTTTGAGACACCACAGAGCTAGAGGGATGACCAATTCATGGTGAAGAGGAGGAGAGGCAGCTCGTCCAACAACTACTCCATGGCGGAGCCGACCAGAGTGGTTGGCTTGAGGGGGGAGCTAATGGGACAAGTAGCGAGCAAATTGGGAGGTGCGGCCGACTAAAGAGGTCCAAGAGAAGGTGAGGAGGGGTTTAAATAGATAGGAGGAGGGTTCAGCGCGAGAAGCCAAAACTTTGGTTTGGCATGCTGGAGAGGGTCGTTGTCAGAGTAGTTCGTGGGAGGAGTTTCGGTCGTCGTTAGGGGTCGTGTGAGGGGTTGTCGAGTCCGTGGAGGCGAGGTGGAGGCAGTGCCTCGGTGGTTTCTCATGAAAGAGGGTAGAGAGGGTGATTGTAGTAAACGTTCAAGTCTCGTGGCTGTAGCCATGATCTCATGGAGCAATCGGAGGTTGGGGATGACTTCACAACTGTCTGATCCTCCCTGGATCTGTGGGATCGCACACCAACAGCTGCGATGGTGTCCTGAGCATGACCCACATATAGGTGAGTCAAACCCCCACGTGACAGGGTTAATTGACCCATCGATGATAAAAAACCATAGTGATGCATCAAATGCAATTAATCAAAGAGGAAAACATTGAATTAAACTTTGAAAATTGTATAGAGAGCTAGGAGTGTTTGATTGATACAAAAATTGAACCATTGCTTCATCATGGCAAACCCTAAGTGTTGGTAAAGTTTGAGCTCGAGATTCCAATCTTTGATTGATCAAGTTATCCTTCTTTAAAACTAGGGTTTAGGGTTAAGATATTATAAAAGAACATATATAAAAGAAATATAGAAAAACCACTTTATCGCAATCGTGGTCATAAAAGAAAATCAGATGCCGATCAACGACAATTATGCAGATGAAGCCCTGATGATGGCAAGGTTTGTTGAGCCAAACTTACCTTGGTTCATTAATATCTACAACTACCTTGCATGCCAACAACTACCATCTAACATTACCTATAATCAGAAGAAAAAGCTATTTTCGGACCTGAAGAATTACTATTGGGATGACCCACTCTTATTCAAAACATGTGCTAATAACCTGTGCTGAAGATGTATTTTGGAGGAAGAAGTACCTCAAATCTTACAGGAATGTCATTCTGCACCTTATGGAGGACGCCTAGGAGGAGAGAGGATGGCAAAAAAAGTCCTACAATCTAGATTCTATTAGCCTACCTTATTCAAGGAAGCTCAGGCTTTTGTTAAATCATGCAATGAATGCTAGAGAACATGAAATATTTCAAGAAGAAATGAGATGTCGATGTCAGACTGGATTGAAGTAGAAATTTTTGATGTATGAGGGATTGACTACATGGGGTTGTTCCTGTCTTCTAGAGGAAATAAATATATCATGGTTGATGTGGACTTTGTTTCAAAATGGGTAGAGGTCGTTGCCAACCAAACTTGTGACTCAAAGGCAGTTATTAAACTTTTTGAGAAAACTATCTTTCCAAGATTTGGGGTCCCACTCACCATCATAAGTGATAGGGGATCCCACTTTGAGGAAAGATATTTTGAAACTTTGTTGAAGAAGTATGGAGTCAAGCACAAAGTAGAAACACCTTATCACTCATAGACTTCATGACAAGTGGAGGTATCAAATAAGCAAATAAAGAAAATCTTAGAGAAAATAGTTAGCCAAACAAGGAAGGATTGGTCAATAAAACTCGATGACGCACTATGGGCCTACCGTACCGCATACAAGATGCCAATAGGGACCACTCCCTATAGGCCTATATATGGAAAGTCTTGCCACCTTCTAGTGGAGTTAGAGCATAAGGCCCTTTGGGATATTAAATTCCTAAATATGGACCTCGACAGGGCAGGCAAGAAAAGATTTTTACAACTATAAGAGTTGGAGGAACTCAGGTTACATGCTTACGAGAATGCCCAAATTTACAAACAGAGAACCAAGGTGTGGCATGATGCCCACCTAAAAAGCAAGGATGTTTATGAAGGGGACAAGGTTCTTTTATTCAATTCTAATATTAGGCTATTCCCAGGAAAACTCAGGTCCAGTTGGTCTGGCCCATTCTCTATTGTGAAGTTCTATCCATCCATAATGATGGAGATTGCTAGAGAAAAGACTGGTACCTTCAAGGTGAATGGACACAAAGTAAAAAGGTATTATGAAGATGATGCCTTTGTGAGGAGTTCAGATCTCAATTTGGAAGAGCCACAATTAGCATCAATAGAGGAGCCCTAAGAATCCTTGTCAGAGAGTAAATCTAATTACTATAAATTAGCACTTCTTGAGAGGCAACCCAAGGATCTACTGCTTTTTTAAAATATTGCAAACCTTTCAATCTCCTCAATTAAACTCTAGATTTTCTATCAGTTTATTTTTTAACTTCTTTGCTCTAGGTAACTTTGAATTCCTCAAATCTTGGTAATCAAATTTTAAATACATGTTATGTTATTACATTTTTATATCTTTAGTTAATTTGAATGCACCAAGAATAGCTTCACAGTCTTAGTTTTATTTAAATACCCCTTGCATCAGTCGCTACATCACTTGTAGAGATCGCCTCTGAACTCTATCCTTAATCAACTTTGGTTCATTGGGGTAGTGACCACTACAAATGTAGCAATCACTATTACTCTTCCTACACAGTGACCGCTACCTCTCTTCTTATGTTGCGACCGCTACAACTCTTAAAGTATGTCAACCGCAACGCTCTCTTTAGTCATAATGATCGGTACGCAAAACCTTTACCAAAGGTATAAGAGTCAAAACTGAAAACCCTAGCCTCTCCTTATCTCTCTCTCCATTGTGGCTGCTTCTAATGAATCTTTGTAGAAAAGCTTTAGTTACTAGGGTTTATGATTGAAGGATGCGCTGAAGGAGAAAGCCATATGGCGAAAGAAGGGAATCTACCGCCGTTGTGACTGCTCAAGATCATCGTTGCTCACACTGACCCTCTCCTCTCTTCTCATCCACCTCTGACCTTCAAAAGGTATGCCTCGAACCCTATTCTTTTTTCTTCTAGGCTATCGCTATGACTCATTCCTCACCTCCCTCATCTACATTTTCTGTGCGACTCTGTTTCACTGAGCCCTTGTTCACCTTCTCGTCCCTTATCTTCACCGTCATGAATTTTTCTTGACCTTTCGACTTCTCTGTGATCGCAAGGGTAGTTGCGACCAGTACCCTAACCTATGTGTTGTAGCAGCCGCTACACGTTCACCTCTGTTTCGACTGGTACGCCAATCCTTTCATACCTTAATTGCAGTTTTCACCCATTTTGACCACAATACGACACTCTGTCGATTCATCTTCTTTCTACCCTTTCCTTCTGAATATGTGATCTCACTACGATCAAAACATTGGCTGGAGTTTCAATCACAATACCTGTTGAGGCGTTGCGGTCACTACATAACCCTGACCTTAGTCAAGACAATGGTCTATTGTGAATGCTACACTTAACACTTGTTGCGGCTGCCACGTTTAACCAAACCATGTAATTATGTAGCGACCACTATGAACACATTTTTTTAGACCAGACCTGTTCGATGTTGTGGCCACTACATTTTGTAAACCTCATCTATGTTGTTTGCTACACATTGATATCTTGTATTGACCTTTACAATGTTGCAACCGCTACATGGCAATGGTCTATTGTGACCTCTATGTATATCCTTGTTTCAACTAGTTTATATGGAACCAAGTAGCAATCGATACGGTGAAACTCATTGCGAGTGATACGCCCAACGCATGTTTCAATTTTTCTGACTGAAACACATTTCAACTGCTACACCATGATTCTATTTTGACCTCTAAATCTGAAACATGTAGCAATCGTTATGCTTTATAATTGACCAATTACCTCTGTCGAGATCAAAAAATGAAATAATATATTGTGACCACAACGTCTTCTTTGATATGTGCAAATCTCTGAATTTATTTTTGAATATTAATATCATCAAACATAATGAGCATAATATTAAGTTCCTAACAAATTCCATTTACCAAAATTGTAGAATATTGTCCTCAACCTCCAATACCATGTGCAAGCAGCTGAGATCCCTTGAGGGAGTTCGGGAGATAATCAAGGCCATTGAAAAGAAGCTCAGTGAAGATGTATACATGCCATGGGAAAAGAGGATTCTCTTGGAGCTGATCAAGGAAAAGTATGAAACCATACTTAACCACCAGACACCAGAGGACATAGAGGTGTCCCAAGGCACTGCGGACACAAAAACTTCTGAATATGTTCCATAGGAGGAGGAACCTAGAAAAAAGGAGAAGTGAAAGGTGGCTGTGCCAGATGAACCAAAGACAAAGAAGAGGAAGATGACAATGAAGACCATGTCACTTGTTGTTGCTTCAACAAAAAAAGTTGAACCAACTATCAAGGTTGATCCAGTAGAGCCATTTACAACTTCATACCAAGGGACCAGGTGCACCATTCCAACTATCAAATGATCAAGAGGACCCAAGTGTATAAGCCTACAAGGTACATAGACATCAAAGACTTCAGAAGGCCGGGGATCCATGACAGGGTGATGGAGTTCCTCAGGGGGAAAACATGCACCGCATCTACTCAACCAAAGCAATTTCTCTGACAAAACTCACTGTTGAGTTCATATCCTCTCTGTAGGTAGTCCTTATCGATAACAAGGAAAGACAGGAAGAAAGGGGGAGTACAAGTTGTAGGTTAAGATGGGAGGAAATGAGTATGATGTCACAGTGGTAATTCTAAATAAACTATTCACAAACAATGAAGAAGAGGCCAATGTATGTTCAACAGTGCAGGGTGAGAAGACCACAGTGGGATACAATAGCCATAAGATGTGGGAAAAACTAACTAGAGAGAAAATACACCACCCAGGGAATTCAGAAGAGCATTATCACCTCATGCTTTATGTGGGTGTGTTACAACCCCAATTTCTGGGCTTATATGATCTGAAATGCAACTTCTCCAGTAAAATGTATGATTATGAAATTTTATGATTTATGTGTAATAAGTGGATTACTTTGATAATGTTTCCTTTAAATGTATGATTTTGTGGACCCTAATAAGTTAGTGAGTCCAATATGATAAAAAGGAAAGAGAAATCGGATGAAATCAAAAAATGCATAAAAAGGAAAAAGAAATTAAGATAATTGTGAAATATGTGTGGAAAGATGTATGATTGATCATTATGGATGAGATTTTGAATCTACAAGGTAAAAGGAATCCAAATAAAGAGAATATAAGAGTAAGAGAGAGAAGATATGTATAAAATATGCCTTTATAAGTAATAGTTTGCATATGAAAAAAGGTCTCCCAAACCTTCCCATTTGAGTCCCAAACATGACACACAAGTAGTTAAAGTCATTATGGACTTTTGCTTAAAAATTGGGATCAAACGGATAAGTGGTTTGAGAGATATGGATTTTTCTAGAAATTCTAAAGTGACTCGATTATCTTAAATGTCACTATTTGATTCCTTTTGGAAATGTAATGGGTGTGCACTGGAGACTGTTAGATCGAGATCGGATGGCTTTCCGTCATCTCCTACCTCGGTCTATTTAGGAAAGCTGGAGCAATAGGGCGAGCACTTTTCTTGCACCGTTCCCTCACTTCATAGTCCTTGGCTTGGGAAGATTGTGCTCCCAATCGATTTGGGAGGAAGTTTCAGACCTAGTAGACCCTGCTTTTGTGGGACTTTGGAAGGAGATAGCACTTTCCCCAAGTTATTCCTAGAGTTGGACTCCATTAAAGGAGCAAACTCTATCCCATACCTATAAAAGGGGGCGTTGCCCTTTATGTCAGGCATATGGAGGTACTGGGAGACTGAGCAGAGCCCTTGGGATTGTGCGCTGCCCCAATTTTGTCACCCGCCTTAGTTCATTTCCCCTCCCCAGTTCCCTATACATAGCTTCTTTGCATATCTTCTTCTCCAGAGATCTCTGCTCCTCTGGTTGTTTTGAGACCAGCTAGGAATTTGCCCAGGCACGGCGGAGGTGGCTGCACCTCTCCATGGAGTAGTGGTGCCCTACAACATGAGGTCAACTCAGCAGTTGATCGGGCATTGCTACTGGTTTGTGTGACGTGTCGGGGCATGAGGTTGAAGACGATACTCAACAAAATGACGTCGTGGCCCCTAAATCCAATACACTAGGGTAAGGGGCCTAGTGTCTTTTCACCGGATCAAAAGACTCATTGCACAATGATGACATGGCATCCACTCATTTGTGGAACTTTTGTCTGAGTAGAAAAGGGTGAAACCCCATTTAAGCCGACGTGGCATCCTCCCATTGGCCAAAGGTACTTAATCTTGCGAATATTCTAGAAATTTATTGGTAACTCGGATAGAAAAATGTTGTATATGAAAATTAATCAAAAAAATGCAAGGAACTAAATAAAAATATAATTGAAGCCTGAATATATTCTCATTTCAAGAAGTATATAATGTTGTTACCTTTAATGTTGTTATGAATAAGAAACCCTAATTTTGATGTTAATAAGATTGAGTAAAGTTCTATGGATGTTTTAAGTGGATATTAACATGTTGTTAATAAAAAGAAGGATTAGATCTAAAAGGATGATCTTGGTGTATAATTGGCTTAATTTAGGGTTTCATGTATATGATGTGCATCAATGAGATTAGAAACCCTAATTTAGGTGATTATGACTTTTAATGGTTTTATTTTGAAAATATAGGTATAAGACAGAGATATGATGATCCTAAGCCAAAGTGAGAACAAAGAATCCTTAATATGGACAACTTGAATAATTAGGGTTTTATGATGTAGAATCCGTTTTAGGGTTTGTTGACCTAAAAAGGTAAAGGTTGAGAAATTGATCTAAGAAGCTCTAATGAATCCTAATGAGACTTAGAAACCTTAAAAAGGTGTCCCAAGTCAATAAGGAGTTGTCTAGGGATATTATTGTGACAATTAGACATTATACATGTTTTTAGGATCAATGTTCGCTTGATTGATTGGTTGGCTTGCTTGATTGGACGTCTAGTTGAATTTGGATATATTGCTTTTTTTAGACTCCAAATTCGGTATGTGGTTATTTATGATTACTCACTTTAGTTTCCCAGCATTTTTCAAATGTTTCATCGATTACTTAGAAATAACTGCTTGGATGACTCTATTTCTGCAATCTATAAAGTGAATATGATTATCACAAAGTAATTATATATATGACTTGCCTGAACCTACATACCATCTCTAGATGTAAGATTTGAGATGACCAAGCCCTGGAGGGAAGACCACAGGGAACCTAAAGAGGTGACCCATAAGGTACCAAGCTCAAGATGGAGAAGGTAGCCTAAAGTCCCTTACAAGGACTAAACCCTAAAAGAGGGTAACCTAGAGGATGAGTAAAAGCAATTGGGAAGTTATATTGAAAACTTAATCTTAGATTGTTAACAACTATTTGATGTAATTTAGGTTGTTACAAAATATGTGTGTGTTATTGGTTGCCACCACATACCAGTATATTCTTTGTACCGACCGATGTTTTGTTTGTTAGCATTTTAGGAATACTTGAAAAGGGATAAACAGTAAAGTGATACTTGAAGAATAAGGCTAAATAAAGATTGGAGGATTTAGTTAGATAGAATTCTACATTGGGTAAAGTTCCAATTCCTATTTTTGAAAGGTATGTGAAAAGCAAAATTTTATCCTACTTTAAGCTTAGTATTTGGTAGAATTTATTAATTATTTATTATTATTTGCAAAACCATTGATCATGTTTTGGGATAGCGGCTTTGGCTTCTTAGTTTTCCTTAATTTGGGGGTTACCGAGAAGTGGGGTTGTTACAATTGGTATCAGAGCCATAACCCCTCCAGTAGGTGGGGCCTACGTGGACATGTGGCATTCCAGTCTTGAGCCGTGCGGTCCAGGCATATTGGAAAGGGTTGTCCATGGTGACGTAGCCACTCTTGCATTGGTATTCCATGAACTAGAGCTAGGTGTCCATGGGCCATTTTGGGTATACACTAAAATGGAGAAATATTATGAGCCTAAGGTAGTGGGCCCGAGTGTTACAATTGGTATCAGAGTATGGTTTTCCATTTAATCTCTAATCATTATTAAATTTTACAAACTCTTTAGAACCCAAGGGAGTTATTAGAGGATTTTACAATGATGGAGGTGTCTAGAAAAGGATCACAATTCGGAGGTTGGCAAGATTTTCCTCTGCCTTACTAGTCATTCTATGAGGACTCCCAGATTTTGTGTGACTGCCTGGCCAAACTCATAGGATTTGTCTCGAAATAAGATACCTCTAGGTCTTCTCTCATCTATCTTTGTCCCTTCTCTACCCCCATTCATTGAATAACTTTAAGAGATTAGGGTTTCTCTCTCCCCACCACCCTCCTGAGTTTTGGGAATAAGGATTAAGGAATCCTCCGCCAAATAATAAAAAGCATGTAATAAAGATGTCATGGATATAAGTTTTGATAATTAGAAACTTAGACTGAGATTAGTTGCATGCTTAGGTTGCATGGCCTGTGTTGTTGTGCCCTTGGATACCCCTAAAGAGAACGTTGAGGTTAGATCATCTTGTAGCAAGATGAGGAGAGGGATAGCCTTGGAGGAAGGAGGCTCCAAGAAGAGACTTGATGCATCCTTTGAGGACGTTGACCAAAGCAAAACCTTAAGAGGTGGATAGAGAAAGAGAAGATATGATGAGTTGGACATCATAGTTGACCAAACATGTATGTACGTGGGTTTGACATGCATTTTTTACATAGAGTTTTGAGTAAGCATGAGAACCATATACTATGAGTGGTTGTTTGACCCCTAGTGCCTGGTGGTGACCCGACCTTGGGTGGTTGTGCCCGTTAAGGGTGAGGGATGGCTCCCTCATCGAGAAGGTTAGTGATGACCATATAAGAACCCCAACGGGCATATATGAGTAGAAAAGAGACATGCATCTACATAGAAGTGAGTAACAACGGGGTTGGCAGTAGGTTTTAGACCTAAGCCAGAAGGGTTATACCTGATAGTTTAGAAGATGGACATGCAGAGCTTTGGATGATCTTGGCCAGACATAAGTTTTGATAGTACATTCCACCCAAGTAGGGGTAGATGTATATCCTTCATAGCTTGACTCATCTTCTAAGAGAGGACCTCCAAGGGTAGAACCAGTTATAGGGTTAGCTCTAGAGAGAGGGCAAGACACTGATGAAGAAAGTTGGAGATCTAGACTCCCAGGCATGAGGTATCACGAGAAGGTTTGGTTTAATGTATGACCCTAAATAGATGTGTGGAGATGCTCCATGCATGATCCAAAGAGGTTTTCGTGTCTTAGGTGCCTTTAGAGGAACCAAACCCTAGAAAAGAGAAAGAGGCTTTGTGAACGAACGTACATATGATATGAGTGCCTACTTTTAAGGTGTAGGAAAGAGAGTTCCAAGGACCCTAAAGATGTATTGTATGATAACAAGTTGTGAGGTCTCGCACCCAGTTGGTTGTCCTTGTGTAGGAATCTAAAGGTTGTTCACGTGGAAGAGTGTTGGGAAGTATATGCCATATCATGTATAGGTTTGGTTCATGGTTGAATAGAGGAGCATGCAGTTAGACTACTAATGCATAAGAAGTGAACCTGGAGTTCCTGGACCAAAGAGGGGAAGTAGCAGTACATGGTGCACATGAAACTCACGAGGTTGAGTGAGTTCATACGGGATTAAGCATGACACCCCCTATGTATTAGAACAAAAGGGAAACCCCACTTGAACTAAGGTATATGTTTGATGAACCCCTCACACATGTTAGTGACTTATGCATGTATGAGATTGGCCAACCTTGAGGAATGATGAACAAGTATGACATACCAAGGAACTTAGAATGGTTTAATAAGTTGTCTTCTTGCTAGCCATGAGCATAAGTAGCATGATAGGGCTAAGCATATACATGATGATGTAAACCTTGGAGAGAAGAATGTTTTGTGACCTTTTTTACTATCAAGAGATAGTTTTCTCCCATCCTGGGAAGGGACCCTTCTTGTTGGAGTGAGCACCAACTCTTGTTTAGGTTTGAGGTAACCTTAAGAGGTCACTTATAAGAGCTTGATGAGCTAAGTGTAAGAGGACATAATTTGAGCATGAATCTATAGACCCAGGTGTGACCATCTCTAAGGGGCATGGGGATATGTTTCCATGGAGGTAACCTATTAGGGGGCCAGACCGAGATAGGTAGGTCTCCATGATTCCTATGAAGAGATGTAAGTTTAAGCATGAGTACCCAGAGAGATGATGGAGATTTGGGTGAGGATTCAAGATTGATATGTGCTATGATACAATCCTAAGTCAATACCAAGGTCAAGGAGGGATAAGACCAATGGGAGTAGGAGTTGTTTGTTCCCTGGATGCATAAGACCATAGGGTTGGGAGGTAACAACTACCTTTGCCCGGAGACCATGGTTTGGAGGTTGACCACCTTCATGAGTTCATGGGGCCTAAGGGGTAAAATGTGAGAGGCACTCCCTATATGAATAAGGGAAATATCACCCTAAAAGCACCGGCACCCTAGATACCTTGAGGTAATGACTAAGGATTCTATAGAGGAGTGAAGTTAAGATCCAAAAGTGATGCAGAACAATCTTCCCATGGATGTAAGCATAGATTTGAGATATTCATGGTGTGGAGACATGGGAAGAATGTTTCAACTTAGACTAGAGAGTGTAATGGTGATGTGTGATGCACCATCTCTACTCTTGGAATGGGATGAACTATATATTTAGACTACTGCCAAATGCTTATTTCATCTTGTTATGGGGGTGAGACACAGGACAAAACACATGCCATATACTAAGGATAAAGGTGATATGAGTTGAAACCTTTATATGATGATTAAGGATAGAGGAAGTACCACACCCTTCTGGAAGTATCTTGGATAAATGGTATGAAAGCATGAGAAGAGCAAAGGTAATATGAGGACGTACCACTCTGGAAGTAGTTTGGAATCTATGAGTTATAAGTTTGGGTTTGATAATTGAGATGATGAGCTTGAAGTTTTCTTGACTCAGCTAGACCTAAACCCGAGATGAGGATGATGAGTGGAGTATATGAAGGCTTATGCCTTCACCATCACCTAGCACGTAAGGAAACTAATGCGGTAATGAGATGCTCTCAGTTGAAAATAGCTTAGGTGTACAACTGTCTTATCTAGCCAGTAGAGAGAACTGAAAGAGGTTGCTAAGTGGACCCTGTAACCATTAGAAGACTACACATGTGTGGCTAACATTCAGATACAACCAG
Source organism: Alisma plantago-aquatica (assembly GCA_963693085.1). Lineage (NCBI taxonomy): Eukaryota > Viridiplantae > Streptophyta > Magnoliopsida > Alismatales > Alismataceae > Alisma > Alisma plantago-aquatica. The sequence goes on from OY856415.1 coordinate 329,200,861, forward strand.
ACCCGTTGGTCAAGTTAGTGGTTGCCTAGTTACCTAGCCCAGAGCTTGATGAGATAAAAGGAGTGTTATAAGAACCTTAGATACACCTCTTAGGAAAGGTAGATGGTGAAATCCACTATTAGAGTGTTTTAGGGTTTCTGAGGATTCGCCCTAGAAGAATTATGTTGTGCTAGAAGCTCATGCTTCTAAGTACAGTGTACACCTTGGTACTAACAAGATGGTTAAAGTTTGCAGCGGTACCTTGAAGGTCTGGGATGAAGAAGGATATAGAGGTGCATGTGGTCAGTTGCCATATAAGCTAGAGGGTGAAGGCCGAACACCAGTAACCCAGTGGATTGCTACAGATAATGAGGATTCCCCGAGAGGGAATGGGAGCAGATGACCATGGACATTATGGTGGGTCTCCCCTAGATTAAAAGAGGTCAGGATGCAATATGGGTTATGGTAGATCGCCTTACCAAGTCGACACATTCCCTTGTCTAAGAGAGCACTGCCAGTGTGACAGATTTGGTTGAACCATATATTTATGAGAGGGAGATAGTTTGACTACACAGTGATCCGAGTTCAAATGACCTTGTGTATGGCCTTAGTTTGCTTCCATGTTGTGGAAGTAGGTACAAGAAGAACCCAATTCTAGATTGAAGTTTAGCACAACATATCACCCCCTAACTGATGGATAGTCTAGAGAGTATGATCCAGACTTTTAAAGGTCTGATGAGAGCATATGTGTTCGTTTAGGGTGGATTGTGGGAGCAGTACTTGCCCCTAGTAGAGTTTTCTTGTTATGAAAACCACCAAATCCAGTATCGGGATTTATGAAGATCTTTAAGGGAGGTCGTGTCTATCACCGCTTCACTAGGGTGATGTCAGTGAGAGGACCTTCTGAAGGTTAGATAAATAATAGTGTAAGCAAATGAAGTCGCTTTGATTGAGTAATGGCTAAGAAAGCCTAGGATCGATAGGAGTCGTGTACTGATGTGAAGCAGACTGACTTGCAGTTCATTGTGGGTGAGTATGTGTTTTTGAAAATTTGACCCTATGAGCTATAGCTAAAAAAGTTGAGCCTCTGATACATGGGTTTGTTTGAGGTTTCAAAATGGATTGGTAGAGTTGCTTATGTTTAGCCTTACCCCTCAGGATAATATGATTTATGATGTGTTTCATGTGTCAGATCTAGAGCACTATGTGATGTACCCGAGCCATGTGCTTAGCATTGAACCTATTAAACTCTGAGGGAGGCTGACTTACCCTGAGTCACCTATGAGGGTACGAGATACCAAGGTGAGAGATAGCTTAGGATTAAAGAATAGAGATGATAAAGGTTCTTTGGAAGCACCATGGAGAGGATGAAGCCACATGGGAGCTGATGATGGATGTGGAAAAGTCTTATCCTAAATTGTTTGTATGTTTGGTGAAATTTTGAGGACAAAATTCCTATAAGAGGGGAAGGATGTTACAACCCCAATTTCAGGGCTTATATGATTTGAAATGCAATTTCTCCAATAAAATCTATGATTATGAAATTGTATGATTGATTGTAATAAGTGGATTACTTTGATAATGTTTCCTTTAAATGTATGATTTTGTGGACCCTAATAAGTTAGTGAGTCCAATATGATAAAAAGGAAAGAAAAGTTGGATGAAATCAATAATGCATAAACAGGAAAAAGAAATTACGATAATTGTGAAATATATGTGGAAAGATGCATGATTGATCATCATGGATGAGATTTTGAATCCACAAGGTAAAAGGAATCTGAATAAAGAGAATAAAAGAGTAAGAGAGAGAAAATATGTATAAAATATGCCTTTATAAGTGATAACTTTCATATGAAGAAAGGTATCTCATACTTTCGAATTTGAGTCCCAAAATTGGCACACAAGTAGTTTAAGTCATTATGGACTTTTCCTTCAAATTTGGGATCAAACGGATAAGCGGTTTGAGAGATATAGATTTTTTTAGAAATCCTAAAGTGACTCGATTATCTTAAATGTCACGATTTGATTCCTTTTGGGAATATAATGGGCACGTAGTAGAGACCGTTAGATCAAGATCGGACGGCTTTCCGTCATCTCCTACCTCAGTCAATTTAGGAAAGATGGAGCAACAGGGCAAGCAATTTTCTTGCACCGCTCCCTCACTTCACAGTCCTTGGCTCAGGAAGATTGTGCTCCCAATTGATTTGGGAGGAAATTTTGGACCCAGTAGACCCTGGTTTTGTGGGGCTTCGGAAGGAAATAGCATTTTCCCCAAGTTGTTCTTGGAGTCGGACTCCATTAAAGGAGTGGATGCTATCCCATACCTATAAAAGGGGGCGCTACTCTTTATGTCAGGCGTATGGCGATACTGGGAGACTAAGCGGGGTCCTTAGGATCGTGCGATGCCCCAATTTGGTCGCCCACCTTGGTTCCTTTCCCCTCCCCAATTCCCTGTACAGAGCTTCTTTGTGGATCTCCTTCTCCTACGATCTCTACTCCTATGGTGGTTTTGAGACCAGCTAGGTATTCGCCCAGGCGTGGTGGAGGTGGTTGCACCTCTCCCTGGAGCAGTGACACCCTACAACGTGGGGTCAACTCGGCGGTTGACCAGGCGTTGCTGCTGGTTCGCGTGATGCGTCGAGGCATGAGGTTGAAGATGACACTCGAAGAAATGACGTTGTGGCCCCTGAATCCAATACATTATGGTAAGGGCCCTAGCATGTTTTCACCAAATCAAAAGACTCGCTGCGTAAGGATTACATGGCGTCCACTCATTCGCAGAACTTTTATCTAAGTGGAAAAGGGTGAAAACCCATTTAAGCCGACATGGCATCCTCCCATTGGCCAAAGGTACTTAATCTTGTGAATATTCTAGAAATTTATTGGTAACTCGGATGGAACAATGTTATATATGAAAATTGATCAGAAAAATACAAGGAACTCAATAAAAATATAATTGAAGAATCTATTCTAAATTCAAAAAGTATATACAGTTGTTACCTTTAATAATGTTATGAATAAGAAACCCTATTTTTGATGTTAATAAGATTGAGTAAAATGCTATGGATGTTTTAAGTGGATATTAACATGTTGCTAATAAAAAGAAGAATTATATCTAAAAGGATGATCTTGGTGTGTAATTGGTTTAATTTAGGGTTTCATGTATATGATGTAGAATCAATGAGATTAGAAACCCTAATTTTGGCGATTATGACTTTTAATAGTTTTATTTCAAAAATCTAGGTATAAGACAGATATATGATGATCCTAAGCCAAAGTGAGAACAAAGAATCCTTAATATGGACAACTTGAATAATTAGGATTTTATGATGTAGAATCTGTTTTAGGGTTTGTTGACCTAAAAAGGTAAAGGTTGAGAAATTGATCTAAGAAGCTCTAATGAATCCTAATGAGACTTAGAAACCTTAGAAAGGTGTCCCAAGTCAATAAGGAGTTGTTTGGGGATATGATTGTGACAATTAGACATTATACATGTTTTCATGATCAATGTTTGCTTGATTGATTGATTGTCTTGCTTGATTGGACATCTAGTTGAGTTTGGATATATTGCTTCTTTTGAGACTCTAAATAAGTTATGTGGTTATTTATGATTACAAGATTTAGTTTTTTTAATGTTTTTTGATGTTTCATTGATTGCATGGAAATAACTGCTTGGATGACTCTATTTCTGCAATATATAAAATGAATATGATTATCACAAAGTAATTATATATATGACTTGCCCGAACCTACATACCATCTCTGGATGTAAGATTTGAGAAGACCAAGCCCTAGAGGCAAGGTCAGAGGTGGTCATGCCCCAGAGGGAAGACCACAGGACACCCAGAGAGGTGACCCATAAGGTACCAAGCTCAAGATGGAGAAGGTAGCCTAAAGTCCCTTGCAAAGACTAAACCCTAAGAGAGGGTAACCTAGAGGATGAGTAAAAGTGGTTGGGAAGTTATATTGAAAATGTAATTGTTACGACCCCACCTCCCGATAATCCCCAATTAAGGGAGACCGAGAAATCGGAGCCGCACACATAATTTCTGGATCAAGGTTCATCAATTAATTGACAACAATTAATAAATTCTACTAGACTAAATTGAAAGGCTGAAATAAATAAAACTTTTTGCATACCTTTGAAAACTTTGGAATTCTAAAAGTTTAACCAGAACTGGGACTAGCTAACTAATCCTCCTTTGGATTTAATTCGTGTATTTCACAAATGACGGTTTACTGTTTGGCCTTTTTGTATGTACCTAAAATGTCGACAAACAAAACATCGGTCAGCCAAAGCTGGTATGTGGGGGAACTCACTAATCATGCAATTATCTATAACAATGTATGGCATTCAATTATCATTTAACAGACAATGTTACATTTTAAGTATAACAACGCGATCCATGTGTCCCATATTCCCTTTATACCCCTCATGACTTCACCTATCAAGTGAATCAATTTCTAGGGCGGAGTCACATGGCACTACCCGTAGGTAGCCCACTCCTTAACTCGCGGTACGCTAAGAGTCTCATGGCACTACACGTGGGTAGCCCAATTTCTAACTCATGATACCCTATACCTTTCTCTAGGTTATCCTTAGCCTTTGCATATCCATAAGGGTGGACTCGGATCTAGCTAGTTATACATATATATCCATAGTGATAGTCATAGTCACTTTATAGTTGCATGAATTGAAACATCCAACAGTTATTTCAATCATTGAGGAAAACGTCGATAAAATCCTCGGAAAAATAATCAGTACAATCATAAGCGTAACCACATACCTCTTATTGCAGTTTTAGATACAGAATCAAAATTGAAGAGAGAAAATATCCAAGTAAGCAAGCAAAGGCACAGAAACCCTGAAATAAAAGTACAAGTTTACTTTTATTAATATTTATCCAATATCATTATGTCCCTTAGGGTTTCTATCCAATTTTAGGGTTTTCTTGAAAATTAGGGTTTTGCTTTCATTTTCAATTATTATGAACCCTAATTCATCAAACCCACTTAAAACCTTTAAATTATCTCCTTTTAATATTCCTAACAGTTTTAGTATCATTATTTAGCAATTTACTAAAATAACAAGGTTTCCTTCTTCTCTTACCCTAAATTAGGGTTTTCATATACATTATCTTTCATTCATAGAAATAAACCCTAATTTAGCCATATTTTTATTCAAAATGGATTTATTATTAATTAACAAGTTTATAATCCTCAACTCAACCCATTAATTTACAAAGAAACATCCTTTATATGTAATTAGGGTTTCCAATTAACTTAAAATGCATTTTACTAGAAAAATAAAGCACTTTTGCAAAACGAACTGGAATCAGGTTATACAATCATTTTTATCAGATTCCTTACATTTTTCTACCCAACTTCCATATATAAAGTTCTTTTATACGAGTTTCCTAGCTATTTCTAGGATTTTAGCAAGGAAAAGCAATTTTTCTTGATTATTTAGCATAAAGAGATATTTACCGGATTTTTCTAGGTCGTCGGATTGGTGCGCCAAAGGATCACCTTTGGATCTGACGCTCAGCGTCGAACGCCCCCACTAGCTAAGTGGCGTGCCCCGCCGCTCTCCCTTAGTCGCTGGATCTCGATCAAACGCTCGGAGTCGCGAGCGTCTCTACTTAACCGGCCGTGTCTACCACCGTTGGATCCTCACCTGGACACGATGCTCCCTGATCGAACGACAGCTGTACGTCGTCTCCCTCCTTTAGAATGCGGCAGCGCCGCGGCGGCCAACTTGCATGAGCAAGGGCAATCGAGGAAAGGAGATGGCTCTGAGGGTTAGGAAGCAGCCGCCTGGGATCGTGAGGGTGAGAGCAAGTCACATGGGGTACTATTTATAGGCTAGGGGAGGTGCCCTTAGGGTTTCTGACCTCGCCGCCAAACCCCCTTTTTAGCCCAATTGGGCGTTTCTCAAAGACATGACAAAAGCTTGCCAAAGTAGGGTCTGGGAGGTTCGTCTCCTTATCCCGAATTCAATGGGATACTTCCCATGTCTGCTCATACCCTGTTGCGATCGGAAACGCAAGGGGAAAATTCCCTGGTCGGGCTACTGTCCGTGTCCCTCTGGGACTTTGGACAATGAACCGGGTCGGTTGGATCAAAATCCAACGGCCCCTATTGTCCGCGTTCAACCAGAAAAAGGAAAATATTTCCCAAAAAGCAAAGGAAAATCCCATTATAAGGATAATCTTGAAAAATCAATATCTCCCAATTCTTACTTCTATTTTTATTCAAATTTTGAGGGAAACTCCTTTAGGTTTTTATCTCTCATCCTGAAAATTTTGAGATCATTATATCAATTAAATCGTCCCTTTTCTTTGGTTGCAAGAAAACACCTTTTTATTTATATTTTCCACATATTCTTTATTTCCCTTGCTATTATTTAATTATCCTGAGTTCCTTGAACCCCAAGGATCTTTTATAACACGAAATCCTATTATGGGAAATTATCTTTTAACCTTTTAATCACCTTTAATCATTTTCATATATATTCCATTATTCCCTTGTATTCTTTTATTAAATGGAATTCCCTTTTTCATTTCTTTTTATTTTTCTTTCAAATGGGCTTAATGGCCAATAAGGCCCAACAAGAAAGCATGCACGAAATTCATTCAAATAAAACCATGAAATCAAACATGGATCTTGTTTATCTTTTAAAGGAGATTCATAAATCTCATTACATGTTTTGAAAAATGAGGTTATAACATCCTCCCCTCCTTATAGGAATTTTGTCCTCAAAATTCAACAATCAAGAAAACAAATCAGGATATGCTCTTTCCATGTCCGTCTTCAGCTCCCATGTGGCCTCATCCTCTCCATGGTGCTTCGAAAGAACCTTAACCATCTCAATATTCTTATTTCTGAGCTCTTTTACCTTGGTATCTAGAATCCGCAAAGGCAACTCAGGATAAGACAGCTTTCCTTGAAGCTCAATAGGTTCAATTCTCAGCACATGACTTTGATCTTGCACATATCACTTCAGATTGGAGACGTGAAACACATCATGCATCATACTATATTGAGGGGGTAACACCAAATAATATGCAGCCTCACCAATCCGTTCTAACACTTCAAACAGACCCACGTATCGGGGACTCAACTTTCCTCTATTCTTAGCTATAGCTCGGAGCGGTCGGATTTTCAGAAAAACATGTTCTCCCACAGCAAAATGCACATCAGTTCGCTTCGCATCAACATACGACTTTTGTCGGTCCTGGGCTCTCTTTAGCCTTTGCCTGATCAAAGCGACTTTATCAGCATACACTTGGAGTTCATCTGACCTCAATAAGGTCCTTTCACCAACATCATCCCAGTGAAGTGGTGACCGACACAGTCTCCCATATAGAGCTTCATATGGAGGCATCTCGATACTGGATTGGTAACTATTATTGTAAGCAAACTTAGCTAAAGGTAAGTACTGCTCCCATGATCCACCCCAATCGAGCACACAAGCTCACAGCAGATCCTCTAAGGTCTGAATCATCCTTTCCGAATGTCCATCTGTCTGGGGGTGATAAGTGGTACTGAACTTCAACCTTGTTCCTAGTTCCTCTTGAACCTTCTTCCACAATTTGGAAGTAAACTTTGGGTCTCTGTCTGAGATGATGGAGCCGGGTACGCCATGTAAACGCACTATCTCTCTGATGTACAGTTCAGCTAAGTCTGACACTTTGGTAGTGGTTTTTAGGGCGAGGAAGTATGTTGACTTGGTAAGGCGATCTACCACAACCCATATCGCATCATGACCCTTCTTGGTCCGGGGTAGACCCACCACAAAATCTATGGTGATCTGCTCCCATTTCCATTCTGGAATCTCTATAGACTGTAAAAGCCCGTCAGGTCGTTGGTGTTCAGCCTTCACCATTTGGCACGTAAGACAACTGGCTACATAAGCTACAATGTCTCTCTTCATTCCTGGCCACCAGAAAAACCTCTGCATGTCCTTAAACATTTTAGTAGTTCCTGGGTGTACCGTGTACTTAGAACCATGAGCCTCTTATAGGATACGTTCCTTCAACGGTGAATCTTTGGGAACCCATATGCGATTCTCAAATCAGATACCTCCGTCTACTCCCAACGAAAGACGGGTCTGAGGCTTCTGCATCAAGCCTTTCATTTTTTCAAGTCCTCCACTGGCCAATTGTGCTGCAACAATCTCGCTTAATAACTCAGATTGTATCTGGATATTCGCCAATCGAACTTGATCATCTAACGGTTGAGGTGACCACTCCACCAGATCTTCTTAGCTCTTCCACTATCTGGACAACACAGCTGCACACCTCAGCTGTTTCCAACTCAAAGCATCGGCTACGACATTCGCCTTCCCTGGATGATAGGCAATGGTGAAGTCGTAATCCTTCATGTACTCCATCCATCGTCGTTGTCGTAGGTTCAAGTCTTTCTGCGTCAGAAGATACTTCAGGCTCTTATGGTCGGTGAAGATTTCAAAGGTGGCACCATACAAGTAATGCCGCCAAATCTTCAAGGCATGGGTGATGGTAGCTAACTCTAGGTCATGGGTTGGGTAATTCACCTCGTTAGGCTTGAGCTGTCGGGAGGCATAAGCAACCACATGTCAATTCTGTTCCAACACACAGCCTAGTCCCATCTTGGATGCATCGGTGAAAATCATAAAACCCTCATTGCCTGATGGTAGAGTCAAAATTGGTGCAGTGGTCAACTTCTCTTTCAGCTCCTGGAAACGAGCCTCACAAACATCGGACCACACAAACTTCACATCTTTCCGAGTCAACATAGTCAGAGGCAAGGCGGTCCTTGAGAAATCTGCGATGAAGCGCCGATAATATCCTGCCAACCCCAAGAAGCTTCGTATCTCAGAGGGGTTCTTTGGTGCTGGCCAGTCTCGAACCACTGACACTTTAGCTGGATCTACGGCGATCGTTCCTCCTGAGATGATGTGTCCAAGGAACATGACTCTTTCTATCCAAAACTCACATTTAGAGAACTTCCCATAGAACTTCTGCTTTCTCAAGATATCAAGGACTTTACTTAGGTGGTCTCGGTGTTGTTCTAGGTCATATGAATAAACCAGTATGTCATCTATGAATACTATGACAAAAGAATCAAAGAAGGGTTGGAACACACTGTTCATAAGGTTCATGAACACACTGGGTGCATTGGACAACCCAAAAGGCATAACCACGAACTCATAGGGGCCATGCCGGGTTCTAAAAGCAGTTTTTGGGATGTCCTCACTCTTAATCCTCAACTGGTGGTAACCCGATCTCAATTCGATCTTGGAAAAGACTCAAGCTGACTTCAACTGGTCAAACAAGTCATCTATCCGGGGTAAAGGGTATTTGTTCTTAATGGTAGCCTGGTTGATCATCCGGTAGTCTATGCACATTCGGAGTGAACCATCCTTTTTCTTTACAAAAAGAACCGGCGCTCCCCATGGTGATGTGCTAGGGCGGATAAAACCCTTATCCAGCAATTCCTACAATTGCTTCTTTAGCTCAAGCAACTCAGCAGGGGCCATCCTATAGGGTGCTCGGGAAATAGGGTTTGTACCAGGGGCTAGCTCTATGGAGAAATCTACCTCTCTTTTGGGAGGAATTCTAGGTAGATCATCTGGGAAAACATCTGCATAGCCCCTAACTACCTCTATTTCTTCTAAGGGTTGCACTTTGGGTTCCGGCTCGGTGACTATAGCTAGGAAAGCTTGACACCCTTTACTCATTATCTGTTCTTCCTTCAAGGCTGACACATATAGACTAGTGGTGGCATCCTTCCTACCCTTAATGATAAAGGGCGGGTGACCTAGTCTCTTAATGATCACTTTCTTCTCCCTACAATCAATGTTGGCCCTATAGGTATAAAGCCAATCCATGCCAATGATTACATCAAAATCATTCATGTCAAGGAGGATAAAATCTGTTGGAAACTCATGATCTCGATATTTCACAGGTATCACCGGGGTTTTCAAAAGGGAAGTAAAGATCCGACCACTTGGGGTTGTAACATCTAAGACATATCCTAGATCCTTGATATCCAAACAAAGCATAGTTGCAAGATTTCTTGAAATGAAAGTATTAGTAGATCCAGAGTCAAACAAAGCTTTCACATTATGTCCCATAACTTCAAGCATGCCTACATTATTGTTCACCATGCATTAGACTATTACATGCTTAACTTTAAGACAGAAAAGAAAACTCTAAGGGTTATTACCCTCGATCAACCGATTGGCATTTGCTTGAGCTTCCTCATTATCAATGGCAAATACCCGAGCTTGTCTTCTTTCTCCAGCAGGTGGGGCTACAGCTATGGGTGGGGCTGCTACTGGCGGAGCTGCTACTGGTGGGGCTGCCACCTGTCCTGGTCCCCTGGGATCTTGCATAGGACAGACGGATTGCAGATGTCCTTCTTGGTGGCATCGAAAGCATGTCTTCTTCTTGTAGCGGCACTCACCGGCGTGCCCCTTTCCACAGGTGCGGCAAGGAGGTCGGTTGTTCTCTTGACGGGGTTTCCCTCTTCCTCCATGTTTTCCTTTAGCTTGATGACGTCCCGGGTCCTTCTTGTGGTTGTTTCTCGGGCCTTGGGCTCCTTCAGTGAAACCCAAGTACCCCTTGGGTGGAAACTGGGCAGGCATCACAGTCCTCTCCATGTCTAAAGCAGTGTTGTAGGCTTCGGCAAAAGTTTTGGGTTTACTTGCCATCACATGGGGCTTGATGGCAGGGTGAAGACGTTCCACAAAGTGGTCCACCCTCCTCTCTTCATCCATCATATGTCCAAAACGTTCCAGGAGGTGGAACCTACGACCAAAGTCCGCCACTGAAGAGCTTCCTTGAGTCATGCTAGTGAACTCTCTTTCTTTCTCTTTCTTTGCTGCGACGGGGAGGAATCTAGCGGTGAAGATGCTCTTGAAGTCATCCCAGGCCATGGGTTCCTCTGTCAAATCCCGGCCAGTGATGTGGGTCTCCCACCATATCTTGGTTGCTCCTTCCAGGAGATGAGCAGCAAAGAGGACCTTCTTGCTCGAATGAACTTCAAGCATACGGAACCCATTCTCGACTGCAAGCAGCCAAGCTTCCGCTTTGTCGACTACCTCGGTCTTGTCCTCTCCCCAGAACTTCTCGATATTCAACTTGACGAAGTCTAGGATGGTGGCTCCTAGTCGAGGACGAATTGGATGCGGCTCACCATTCTCAGCTTTGGCTAGGTCTCGGAGGGCTAAGGCATTAATGGCCTCAGTCAGCTTCTTCTGCTACTCTATCCACAAGGCCTCAGAGGTGGGGATCATCATAGTCGGTTCTGGACCTCCAGCTTGATCCTCCTCCATCTAGTATATTTCCTCGTACACATGTTTCTCTTCATACCCTTGGTCCTGCTCTTGATCAAGGTTGTCGAAGGGTATCAGATCGGGGTTTGGGACCTCATGAGTGGTATCTTCGGCTCTCTTTCTCTTCATAGAGGATTCACCATCATGATTCTTCTTCCTTTTCTCTGAAGACCCCTTTCCTTTGCTGGGAGGCCAAACACTCCTGGTTGGGTTCCCAGTACCCTCAGGGATAGCAACTGTCTTTGTACGATCCATCTACATAAGCATAACAAACAAACCTTTAGTCTACCATTAAACTAATTATACTTATGTCAGTGACGTCTCATTACGTATCTTTTATTAAATTGATGGAGGATTCCTTAATCCTTAACTTATTTGCCCATACCACATGAGGGTGGGGAAGAGAGAGAAATCCCTAACTCTTAAAGTCCATAATAGAATTTGTGATGAGAAGGGATGAGTAAGATGAGAAAGTCCTAAAGGTGTCTTATTTCGATTCAAATCCTAGGACACCGGCCAGGCAGTCACACATTCCGGGAGACCTCGTATTCCAACTAGCGGTGTGGAGGAAAATTTTGCCAGCCCCCGGAAGTGATCCTTTTCTAGACACCTCAGTCTTTCAGAAAATCCTCTAATAACTCCCTTGGGTTCTACGGAGTTTGTAAAATTTAATAATTATTTACAATTAAGTGGAGAACCTTGGCTCTGATACCAAATGTTATGACCCCACCTTCGGATAACCCCCAATTAAGGGAGATCGAGAAATCAGACCCGCACACATAATTTCCGGATCAAGGTTTAGCAATTAATTGACAACAATTAATAAATTCTACTGACTAAACTGAAAGGCTGAAATAAATAAAACTTTTTGCATACCTTTGAAAACTTTGGAATTCTAAAAGTTTAACCAGAACTGGGACTAGCTAACTAATCCTCCTTTGGATTTAATTCGTGTATTTCACAAATGACGGTTTATTGTTTGTCCTTTTTTTATGTACCTAAAATGCTGACAAACAAAACATCGGTCAGCCAAAGCTGGTATGTGGGGGAACTCACTAATCATGCAATTATCTATAATAATGTATGGCATTCAATTATCATTTAACAGACAATGTTACATTTTAAGTATAACAACGCGATCCATGTGTCCCATATTCCCTTTATACCCCTCATGACTTCACCTATCAAGTGAATCAGTTTCTAGGGCGGAGTCACATGGCACTACCCGTAGGTAGCCCACTCCTTAACTCGTGGTATGCTAAGAGTCTCATGGCACTACACATGGGTAGACCAATTTCTAACTCATGATACCCTAGACCTTTCTCTAGGTTATCCTTAGCCTTTGCATATCCATAAGGGTGGACTCGGATCTAGCTAGTTATACATATATATCCATAGTGATAGTCATAGTCACTTTATAGTTGCATGAATTGAAACATCCAACAGTTATTTCAATCATTGAGGAAAACGTCAATAAAATCCTCAGAAAACTAATCGGTATAATCATAAGTGTAACCACATACCTCTTATTGTAGTTTCAGATACAAAATCAAAATTGAAGAGAGAAAATATCCAAGTAAGCAAGAAAAGGCACAAAAACCCTGAAATAAAAGTACAAGTTTACTTTTATTAATATTTATCCAATATCATTATGTCCCTTAGGGTTTCTATCCAATTTTAGGGTTTTCTTGAAAATTAGGGTTTTGCTTTCATTTTCAATTATTATGAACCCCAATTCATCAAACCCACTTAAAACCTTTAAATTATATCCTTTTAATATTCCTAACAGTTTTAGGATCATTATTTAGCAATTTACTAAAATAACAAGGTTTCCTGAAATAAAAGTACAAGTTTACTTTTATTAATATTTATCCAATATCATTATGTCCCTTAGGGTTTCTATCCAAATTTAGGGTTTTCTTGAAAATTAGGGTTTTGCTTTCATTTTCAATTATTATGAACCCCAATTCATCAAACCCACTTAAAACCTTTAAATTATCTCCTTTTAATATTCCTAACAGTTTTAGGATCATTATTTAGCAATTTACTAAAATAACAAGGTTTCCTTCTTCTCTTACCCTAAATTAGGGGTTTCATATACATTATCTTTCATTCATAGACATATACCCTAATTTAGCCATATTTGTATTCAAAACGGATTTATTATTAATTAACAGGTTTATAATCCTCAACTCAACCCATTAATTTATAAAGAAACATCCTTTATATGTAATTAGGGTTTCCAATTAACTTAAAATGCATTTTACTAGCAAAATAAAGCACTTTTGCAAAACTAACTGGAATCAGTTTATACAATCATTTTTATCAGATTCCTTACATTTTTCTACCCAACTTCCATATATAAAGTTCTTTTATACGAGTTTCCTAGCTATTTCTAGGATTTTAGCAAGGAAAAGCAATTTTTCTTGATTATTTGGCAGAAAGAGATATTTACCAGATTTTTCTAGGTCGTCGGATTGGTGCGCCAAAGGATCACCTTTGGATCTGACGCTCAACGTCGAACGCCCCCACTAGCTAAGTGGTACACCCTGCCGCTCGCCCTCAGTCGTTGGATCTCGATCAAACGCTGGGAGTCGCGAGCATCTCTACTTAATCGGCCGCATCTACCACCGTTGGATCCTCGCCTGGATACGATGCTCCCCGATCGAACGACAGCTGCATGTCGTCTCCCTCCTTTAGAACGCGGCGGCGCCGCAGCTGCCAACTCGCCTGAGCAAGGGCAATCGAGGAAAGGAGATGGCTCTGAGGGTTAGGAAGCAGCCGACTGGGATCGTGAGGGTGAGAGCAAGTCACAGGGGGTACTATTTATAGGCTAGGGGAGGTGCCCTTAGGGTTTCTGACCTCGCCGCCAAACCCCCTTTTTAGCCCAATTGGGCGTTTCTCAAAGACGTGACAAAAGCTCGCCAAAGTAGGGTCTGGGAGGTTCGTCTCCTTATCCCGAATTCAATGGGATACTTCCCATGTCTGCTCATACCCTGTTGTGATCGGAAACGCAAGGGGAAAATTCCCTGGTCGGGCTACTGTCTGTGTCCCTCTGGGACTTTGGACGATGAACCGGGTCGGTTGGATCAAAATCCAACGGCCCCTATTGTCCGCGTTCAACCAGAAAAGGGAAAATATTTCCCAAAAAGCAAAGGAAAATCCCATTATAAGGATAATCTTGAAAAATCAATATCTCCCAATTCTTAATTCCATTTTTATTCAAATTTTGAGGGAAACACCTTTAGGTTTTTATCTCTCATCCTGCAAAATTTGAGATCATTATATCAATTAAACCATCCCTTTTCTTTGGTTGCAAGAAAACACCTTTTTATTCATATTTTCCACATATTCTTTATTTCCCTTGCTATTATTTAATTCTCCTGAGTTCCTTGAACCCCAAGGATCCTTTATAACATGAAATCCTATTATGGGAAACTATATTTTAACCTTTTAATCACCTTTAATCATTTTCATATATATTCCATTATTCCCTTGTATTCTTTTATTAAATGGAATTCCCTTTTTTCATTTCTTTTTATTTTTCTTTCAAATGGGCTTAATGGCCAATAAGGCCCAACAAGAAAGCATGCACGAAATTCATTCAAATCAAACCATGAAATCAAACATGGATCTTATTTATCTTTTAAAGGAGATTCATAAATCTCATTACATGTTTTGAAAAATGAGGTTATAACAGTAATCTTGGATTGTTAACAACTATTTGATGTAATTAGGTTGTTATGAAATATGTGTGTGTTATTAGTTGCCACCACATACCAATATATTCTTTATATTGACTGATGTTTTGTTTGTCGGCATTTTAGGAATACTTGAAAAAGGACAAATAGTAAAGTGATACTTGAAGAATAAAGATAAATAAAGATTGGAGGATTTAGTTAGATAGAATTCTACATTGGGTAAAGTTCCAATTCCTATTTTTGAAAGGTATGTGAAAAGTAAATTTTTATCCTACTTTAAGCTTAGTCTTTGGTAGAATTTATTAATTATTATTTATTATTTGCAAAACCATTGATCTTGTTTTGGGATAGCGGCTATGGCTTCTTGGTCTCCCTTAATTGGGGATTATCGGGAAGTGGGGTCGTTATAGGGTGATTCAAAAGATCATTGTCAACACCATCTTTGTGAGATTTGATACATGCGGTGTATCAAAGGGGGATTTATTCTTGATATGGTTAATGCTGAATAAGAGGCTAGTGGACACAGGGAGGCTTCTAATTGAAAAGTTGTCAGTAGTTGTGGGGCCAAAAGCCAAGAAAATAAAAGACTTCTACATGGGTGGGCAAATAATTTTGATTGTCACCTACTTCCTGTCAATTGAGTAGCTAAGGAGATATGAGAGAACATAAGGGTACGTGAAGATAGAAACCAAGTACCTAGTGACTGTTGGGATATTAGCACAGAAAGGAGACAAGTTTTCTATAAGAAGTCTAACTCCAAGCTACTTCTTCCTCTTCCAGAAATGGCCCAGTATGATGCAATGAAGTTACAGACCAACATGGATGAAGTTGATAAAATGCACTCCAGTGCTATCCACAGAACATCTGACCTCCAATCCCCTGATGAAGCCCCCTTGGATGCAGAACAACCATTCCAAGTAAGAAAGCCAATGAGAAGAAAGAAACTGGCAATAATACCACACAGAGTTGTATACAAAGTTGAGGTAGAAAAGTCAACACCACAAGCCACTCTACGTGATGAAGAAGTCATTTATGATGCATCAACCTCCCCTCCTATTTTATCGAAAGCATCGGTTGAAGAGCTTGTGGTATAGTCTGAAGAAGCCAGGAAACCATCCCCACCCCCTAAAACAACTGAAGCAGCACCAGAAACGCCATCTATAAGCATGGAAGTACCGTCTGAGCCGCCATGTACTGAACAAACGATGGGCACAACACAAGATGGCAGACAGAAAGAGCCCTCCCAGACAATACAATAAAGAATAGCAGACAAGTCCTTGACCAAAAGATGTAGAAAACACTTAACCATAGCCATGGACATCCAATACGACGACAGCTACAATGACAACATCTGTGAATTAACCACAACGACGCCTTCCGACCTTTGGCGAAGAACTTGGTCGTTGGTTCGATGTCATTTGGGGGAATATGAATAATTCTCCTACTACAAACATGTTTATCATATCTAGCCTATACACACCAACAACACAGGTACAAGGCATCAATGGAAGAACTGCACCCCTTCCACAATTTATGAAGGACGTCATCAACAACCAAACAACTATGATGAGCGCCATGCAGACAATGGAGACAGAGATGGCGAAACTCCGAAGAGAATGGGAAGTGATGAGCAAAGATATGGATGACATGCGCCTACATCATGAAAAATCCATAAAAGCAGTAGAGGAAGAATATAAAAGTTTGGAAGGGGAGCAAAAATAGCTAGAAGACAATGCCAACTATGGGAAGAAAGGCAAGCCAAAAAGAAGTCAATGCAGACTGTCAGACCTTCACAATCTTGAGAATCATCAAGCCCCTCGAATGCCCAACAACATGAGGATGAAGAAGCGGCAAGCGCACCTCCTTCTCACATAGAAGAAAGTGTGAATATACTGAAGAACAAGTCATAGGAGGTCGTCATGACAGAAGAAGAACCACGCATTGAAGAGAAAAATGCTACTAAGGGCACAAACAACAACATCCAAGGGTTTGACTTAAACTCTCATCCCACGGAAGATGAGCAGAATCTGATAAACCAACATGCAGTAGATGACGTCGCTGGTCTGGAGGAAACAAGTGCAGAAAAGTTAACATCTTGTGACATCACAACAATCAACTGATACATGGATGAGATGAACATCAACATGGACATTTGTGATGTCTACCTCCAGGAGCCTACACACAATGAACACAATGATGTTGTTTATAATGGCAAGATGGTTGCTACCTTAGCAACACTTAAATAGGTTGTGCTAGAACCCACACCAGCCGTAGAAGAAATCACTAAAACATATGTTGAACAAGGCACTGCCGATAATAGAGAAGAAGCAGAGACATGCAAGAAAATTGAAGGTCCTACCCTGACCCCTGTGCCAAATGCAACTACACTAGTTACAAGAACCAAGACAATTGGTGATGGGAAGTCATATGATGAAGAAAGCAGTCTGGTCACTTTCTTCATGGGTGTACCAGAAAGGGAAAGACACCCGCTTGCGGAAAAAGATACAATGCCTATAAGCTCCCACTCTCCCCTACAAGTTAATCGGAATGGATATGTCAGCACTCTCCAAAATAGACATATCAGACAAAAACCTCCCAGGAACATACATCATTTATCACAACAAAGGGAAGTCACTGAATAGAGACCACTTCAGGGGGATATTCTTGAAAAGAGCACGAGTTCATAAAAGATTATTCAACGTGCTCTGTGCAACATTGCTTAAAGAATTCCTCCACCAAGACAAACTGCAACCAGTGCTCAACGACACCACTCATATTACACAACATTTGTACAAAGAGAAGTTCAACTCTGGAGCTGTGATAGAACTACAATGTGTTTTGAATAGGGTAGAGACCAGCTCATCACATTGCCTATGAGGACATCTCAACATTGGATGCTAAAAGTGGTAAATCTTTATGAGCACCCCATTATTGTCTATAATTGTTGTGTTGTTGATCTAGACAACACATCACTAATATACAAGAATAAAGAAGCTTGGGACATCTTGAAGGTACCCATGTGCCTACAACGTGCAATACAGATGGTAGGGCAGCGACACAAGACGAACTGGATACAGTTCTCAATCTCTGAAAAGGTACCTCAGGAAAGAGAAGGATCAGGAGATTGCACATTCATCATACTAAGGATGTTGGAAGCAATCAACAAAGGCATTCCGCTGGAAGATATCTGCCTTGAAGATTTACACGACCTACATGGCACCTACGCTATGGAAGTCATGTACGATCACCGCTTCTTTAATGACCTGGCAATGCCTTCAGATGCGGTGCCACGTCAACTACATACTAGAGTACCTTTGCTTGAGAAGAAGACCTGGAGGGAGTAGTTAAAGACTTTATGGGTTGACCCTTATGAACCTGCTTGGGTATCTTCCTGGAAGGAAGGGTGGCCAACTGACAAGTACTAGAATGAAGCCATACAGAGTAAGTAGCAAGGCTCGTAGGCTATTGAAGACTCGATAACCACACCCATAGAAGAAAAAGAACAAGTGAAACTTGTTGATCAACCAGAAGATGGAGAGATTAATGAATAAGAACTGTAGGAAGTTTGACCAGATGGGCCACCTGAGTTGATCGAGCCCACTTTTGCTGATTTCGATCGATGGGCCTACGAAGACCTCTCCTGGAACTCTGTGCTGCTAATAATGGAAACGCTTAAAGAAGACAATAATCGTGAGTATGTCGTCTTTTAACAAGAAGGCATTTGTGTCATTAACAATGACCTTCAGGAAACACTGAAGACAGGGGGATACCTAGCAGTAAGTGTAATGTCTACATATCAAATGTTGATAGGTGACAACATGCCTAATGTACATATGGCTTGCTTCTTGCTCGTCGATGACGTACTAAAAAAACAAGGAGTTGGGAGAAAAAGAACACATGTGGCTGCATCTGATGGAATCCCTCCCTGATTTCATTTTATTACCAATATTGCATGACAATCACTGGACCCTCCTTGTAGTCAACATTGAGGTAAAGACCATGATTCTATATAACAGCTTAGATTCGGCCTTCACACTGAACAAAGACACCAACATGACTACTCCAAAAATGCCTATTGAAGAGAAGGAAGTAACATGTACTGAAGCAATTATAGAGATGATTCACAAACATGACAAGGGGTACAAACATGCAAAGAGAAAGGGCTTTAAGAAAACACAATTCTGCCATAGGAGTCCCCAGTAGATTTCTCTATCTAATTACTGTGGTTTTTATTGCCTGGCATGGATGACAACCTTGGCCCCGAGGGAGATAAAAGTTGAAAGCTTGTAGCATGAATGTTACCACACACTCTGAGAAGGGTACGTTGACATGCTACTATAATCTAAATGGGTAGTTTTTGAACATCGACAATAAAGCTAGCATGTTTATTCCTACCCTCCATCTTTGACTCTCTGGGATGGAGTGTATGATAAGCTTTGGGGGAGTTATAAATGGGCATGATAGGCAATGTTTTGATTTTTATTCCAATTTTGAATGTTTTGTACAAACTATTACTTTTCCCCTATGTTGTACGAAATTTTGAAATATTTTGAGCTTTTCATGAAATGAACCATCTACTTCGATTCGTAGTTTCGAGATCTACCCTTCCTAAATTTATTTACTTCTCCCACTTTTATACTTGCTTGTCCTTTTGCTATTTTATAGCATAATCATCTCAAGAGTGGTGCAAATGAGCTACCAATTTACATAAAAGAAAATGACACAACAATAAAATCGTGTTCCATTCTTATAGAAAAATATTGTATAAAGTGGAAGAACACTCCTAAATCTATGAAATCCATGGAAATAAGGAGGACTTAATAAGCCACACTCCCAAAAAATGGCCCTAGCCTTGTGGTATTAGTTATAAAGTATACACCTCCAGCAAGATGGAAATAGCTACCCCGTTCAGTTCTAAATATCCCCGCTTTGGGATATTTACAAGCCAATGAGTAAAATAAAAAGCCAAAAGAGATAAAATCATGAGAGTTGTGTTTGGAAAGATGCTGAAGGATTTCACACGGCCGGTGTATTACTGCACTCGAGAATACCGATATGTCATGCTCGATAGTGGAATCTGGAAGCCATTTTAACACACCTGCATTCGAGGTGGACCTCACACAGCCACCTAAGACTACACCAGGGCCCAATCGGGAGACACCATCTTTATGACAACAATATAGTTGAGGTAAAGTGAGAAATACAGGAATGCACTTAAAGCTTGACCTACCCCAACACAATAGCTTAGATACAACCAAAATAAAGGTAGGGTGTGAAAGCTACCCCTTGCTGGAACCACCTATAAGTACCAATAGGAACCAAGACATGGAAGATATTGTAAGGGAAGATCCTTTACTACAAAAGGCAGTGACAAGTGCATAAAGTCAAGCAACTCTAGAAATAAGGGGAGGGAACAAGACCTCAGTAAGTAGACCAAGCACGTCACAAAGGTTTTGATGTAAGGATGGGATAATTTTGTGGTGGCGTGTTGATCAAAAGAAAACAACTTTAGCTCATCACTTGATGCTTTGATTCTATCTATTAGCCCGAGGACAAGCTAGATTCTAAGTTTGGGGGGAGTTGATAACATTCTATTTTGTGGACATTATGTGCTTATTTTATCCTTATATTGAACCCCATTTTGTGACTTGTGACCACGACTGCAACAACCAGACAAGTGTATTGACCGCAAGAGGGGAGTTGTCTGTTGTGACCATGATGCTCTACATAGCGACCATAACAACTAGTGGACCAAAGAATCGTGTCATCCCTACGGTCGATACATCTAAGCATTACGATCAAAAGACTACTGAACTGTTGCAACCGCGACACTTCACTATGAGTAGAGACCACAACAAGGACTTAATTCAGTGAACTGGCCCTATAACTAGAACCCCACCTCAGTCATTCAGGGGAGCATCAAGGGACAACAAAGTGTTGTGGCACTCAGACTCAATCATCAGCCTCTTCTTCAATCTTGGATCTCTGAAGACGAAAGTTGGAGGAGAGAGAAGATCCGCCATTGTCTTCTTTGAAAGGAGGAGTTTCCATCCACCCTCTATGCCAATGCCAGATCCAGATCTGAATGAGTATTATTGGTATATCACCTTCTTCATTCTTTAGATCTGTCATTTCCTTCTGTGTTGTTTATCCACCCCTTCATCTATCTTGATGTATCTTCACCTTTGTAAACTTGTAATGCGGCTCATGAGAATGAGTGGCTAAACACATAGCTTGGGTTGGGAGTAGCCTCTAAGGCTCTCCCAACATATATATACTTACATCCATTTGAATATATATATGTTCTTAGCAATGATTATCTCTGTTCACTTGGTCTTAATTCTTCACTTGTATGATTAGCTACCATCTTGTGATGTTTGATTATTAGTCCCTAGAAAGAGTAGCACTAGACTTATCTAAGTGTTTTGGAGTTGCATGAATGCATGAGAATGTTAGAATTTTAAAGCTATCAGTCATATGGTTATTTTTGTGATTGTTTGTTTGTCATCTCGAGAGAGAGAGAGAGAGAGAGAGAGAGAGAGACAACCTTATAATATATATCTATCCTAAGCTCGAGAGAGGAGGGAATAGACATATATGATGATTGCTTGTAATCTTGTTAAGGGTATACAAAAGGTATGAGTATTGCATGTTGGTGAGAGATCTTCGTAGGTGAAACCCAATCCAAGTCCCCATCCATATCTTATTACCACGTGCTTGTTTGTTTTGTTCTCTTGTTTTCTTTCTTTATCTTTCTTTACTTGTTTTGTCTGTTTGGAGAAATACCATTATGTTAGGATCACCTTTTGAAACCTACCCTTCTTGATTGGTGTAACTGAGATAAGATTCTATGTTCTTAGCACTTACCACCCTTGTCCCTATGGATCGACCCTGATTACTACATCGGACCCCGTATAATAGTTGTGGGGGCCTAAGAAGTCAGGTTACAAATTTAAGAGTCTGACTACTCTAGATTCACTTCTTTTAGGTGCATGATTTAGGCCAGTCAAGAGTCCATCAAGCCGGGGCACAAAAATGGTTCTACTCCTCCAAAACGGTCGTGTGATGTAGAATGCACATGCCACCATCAACCCTATACGACCATGGTGCCTACCACGGCCGTTCTACCAAGCCTCCAAATCCAATTCATTATCCCTTTGCTTACATCAATGTTCCACTTCAGTGGGTCGTTGTGCCCTCTTACAATATGAGTGTGTTGCCCATCATGACCGTGGTGGGAAAAATTTGTAATTCTAGCTGACAAGGGTCTATACTTCTCAAATACTAATTATTAAAAAAAACTTAAAGTTTTCATTAGGTTTTAAAACATTACCACTACATATCTCATTATAAATCAAGGCTATATAATGATCATTGCAGTTAAGAATGTAATTACCCATGCAAACCCTAATTAGATGCTAAGATGAGACTAGGTCATAACACAAGTGGGAGTTTGTCACAGTATTCAAGGAAAGATGTTATAGTATTCAAGTGAGGGCATCCCAGAATTCAAATGGCAGACTTGTCAATATTAAGATGGGGACGTTCCAACATTCTAGAGGGGATGTTCCAATATTCAAGTATAGACGTTCCCATATTACTTTTGCAAATGTGTCAATATTTAGATGGGAATAGTTCTCTTTATCGTACTCCCTGACTTATAGGAGGTGACTTTAACCTGATCACTTGTGACTCAGACAGATATTACTCCAACTGAACACCAATAATATTGCCACAGTTTGAAAAACACCTTTGTGATTGCATCATAAAACATCATATGATTAACATCATCCCATAAAATGTAAACTTCACCTGGAATCATAATAATTCATGGGCTAGATTGACCATTTCATTTACTCGCCCACTTGGGAAGACCTTTACCCTCACTTCGTGTGCTACTGTAGCGCCTAGACCGATATCAAATCATGTTCCCATCTATACTAACACCACCCACATTCGATGGGGCCAAAAACATTTCTACATTGAAAACTACTAGCTTACTAACCCTAGATTCAAGAGTATATGCACGCAATATTGGCTCCCATATCAGGGAATATAAAAGGAGCCATGTTTTCACATACACAAAAACACTAAGAATATCAGACCGACTTTGAAAACAAGGCACAAAAACAAATATGGAAACATCATGCAGAGAATGGTTGACCTAGAACACTTCCATTTCCTAGCAGACAACAATCCAGATATAGACCCAACAATCACATTAATCACTATATAAAATATTGAATACATCCAAGATATTATTGACACAATTTGGAAACAGAGAGCCAAGATATATGGACCATAGAAGGCAATAGAAACACAAAATACTTCTACAAATTTTGCAACAATAATGCTAGAATAAATGTAATATCTAGTCTCAATATCAATGGGACTAGCCGACGAGCCTTAAACGTGGGTCCAAAAGATATAGACATGCATAGGTTATCGAACTTTTATAATTTATAGTACCCTAATGTTTAAGACACCTACAACTAGCATAGGGTCGAAGTAGTTTGGGGTCGAACACAGGGATAGGAAGAATGGCGCTTTAGAACTTGGGTTTCACTTGTCTAAGCACTTCAAAAAAAGGGGGTGCAAGGAAAGGTTGTATGTCACATAAAAGAATCACAAAGAAATAAACAGAAAATCCAATCTCCAAAAGGAGTTACAAGAAAGATTTAAGTTTTGGGTTAAGAGGTTTTTATAAAGGTTTTGTAAAATAGAATCCGTGGAGATAAAACTATTATTAAGGTAAAGCACGAAGGAAGAAGACATAGGAATAACAAGCGGTAGCGGAAAACTTCTTGTACTCTCTTCTCTCAAAGAGGGTACCTCCAACTACGTGCCAATACCCTCTCTTAAGAGTAATGGACATGAGTTGGAGTGGAAAGAAAACTGGGGCAGTCCCGATCCTGGGCACTCTCGTACTCCCGGATCAGACTGAACTCTAGAGTTACAACATCCCTCTCTTGAAGGAGTCGAAATGGGAAACATGATTTGATAGCTAGTCAAAACATGACCCAAACATATAGGCTAGAGTTTAGATGCTATAAAGAAATCATCCAACAAAAAGGAATCATACACAGAACAACAAATATTAAACTCCACTGATTCCATAAGCATAGATATGTAAAGGGTTTAGTTACAATGCATAATAAACGAAAGTAAATTGCTATAAAAAAAGGAAGACATGTATCGGGCCCCTTGATATAGGAGGTCGATATACAGCAGCAGACCCCTAAGGTATCGCTAACCCGATATCGGGCGTGAGCTCTGCCCGATATGCCTGTGTCGGGCGGCTAGCCATTTCGGGTGACATGTCATGACGGGCAGGCGTATCGGTTAAGGCTCTCTACCCGATCCGGTCATTTCGGGGTACCACCCTCTCATGCGATACACCGTGACTGGTGGTCCGTATCGGGTTCGATATCGTGATGGGTTAGAGATGACTTAGGTTCTCGAGTTCCTTGTGAGCCGTCTCGGGCAGGAGCCCGTCTAGGAACTCGGCACATCGGGTGGCCTTCTTGGTCATATCGGGCTGCTGCAGCTACCGAGACGGGTTCTAAGTGAACCACTCCCGCCCCTCTCAAGTTGGGAGTGTGCTCACCTAGTATCGCCCGGCATGCCTTGGAAGTCGACACACTAGCTCCATATGCTTTCCAAAGTTAGCTTTCACAAGGTTTTGACCCGTCCCATCAGAGTCCTGTAGCTGCTATTTATAGGCCGCAATTTGAAAGAGGTTACAGTTCTCGTGGAGCCACGTGTCCTCAATTGGCTTTGTTCACATGTCTTCGGGGATGGTCGACACCTGCGTATCGCTCGGCATGGCTTGGCTATCGCGTGTCGGGTTGCGAAGGTATCGGGCGGTTGTGGCGGGCGGCTACTTCCGGTGAGTGGCTTGAAGCGCGCGACATGCCCATATCGGGTTGATTGGTCATGGCAGGTAGAAGCTCTCTATCGGGTAGGTAGCGTGCCGCTCGTCAGATGCCTCCTCACACGACTCGCCCATGTCGGGTTGCTGCCACATCAGGTAGCGACCATGAAGGGTAAGTAGGCGTGTCGTGCAGCCAGTGAAGGGGCCGATTCGTTGTAAGTGGGTTGGGACGGGCCTTTTTGCTGATTTTGAGTGGAAAAGCAAGGGAAACTCTGTAAAAGATGGGAAAAGAGTTAGGAGCATAGTGTGGTTTATTCTTATGCAATAACATGATAAAATTGAAAGAAAAATAGTTTAGAAGGCAGGTTTGACAACGGAATATGAGCCATAAATAGCCATAAAATGGGTGTTATCAACTCCCCCAAACTTAGCATTTTGATTGTCCTCAATCAATCTGTACTTATTTTAAAACTTTGTTTTGCGATACTACTTCCTAATACATCATAGTTTCCAGACAAGGGGTTTGAGTGAGTATTGAGATGTCTTAAGGAGAATTATGTCTGACCATGAACAACATACTTCATTTTTCCTGCCTTATTTAAGCAAAAAATATCTCTTCATCTTTGGCGAGACTTAGGTGCATGATTTCGAAGCTAGCTTTCACACCAAACAGCTTTTGGGAGTAGAAAGTTGGGTTTTTGGGTAGGCTTAAGACTTTTTGGGGTTTTCTTGTTTCCCATCGGTCCATCCAAGTACAGGTCCATTAACAGGCAAGTGGTCCCTGTAGTCCAAGCCAGTTGGCTTTAGAGCAGTGATTTCACATCCTACGTACCACTGTCCCGGATCTACAATGCCTAAAGATGGGTACTTTTGGAAAGACAAGTGTGTATTTTTTTTCATTTGGCACAACTCTCATAAGGCTTTTCTCTCTTTTTGGGATTTTGTTGGGTAAAGGAATCAAGAGAAAATTCGCCGTTTGGGCATCTTTTTCCTTCGCATACACATCTCTTAGCTGTTGCGAGATTATTTTTCAAAATTGGCGTAGAAAAGTTATAGTCTTTGTCGTTTGAGACTGCATTTTCAGAAAGAACATAACAAAAACGTGCACCACCTTAGACATAGAGAAAACAAGCTGGGAGAAGATGTATTAGGTTTTTACTATAGAATGTCTTTGTAAATTGTATAGAGGCAAGGAGTTGTATATGTACTCTTTTGTATCAGATTTGTATATGTATATGTACACATGGTATGTTTAAGAGAAAGAAGAAAGACAAAATGGGAGAACTTTTAGTACCTCCCTCACTGATATATAGTACCCCCCCAAACTTACCCCACACTCTGTCCCAGAGTTGTGAGATAGATAAGGTAGGATAGTGATAAGTCAATGAGGGTTTAGCTGGTGAGCGCACCTCCTTCAAATATAAGCTCCCACACATATTCTCCGCATTTGCTGTGGTAGTCGATGTGGTGGAGCTTGTCAGGCATTTGTTGTAGCGTCACCGAGCTAGAGATCCATTCCAGCATGTAGATGCCGCAGTCGTTTGATTGTGGAGCTTGTTGTGGACTGTTGTGGCAGAATTGAAGCTCGTGCCATTCGTTTTCTGTGTTCTCCGAGAACGGTTGGATCAACGTTGCCACCACGATGTAGTATTTTCTTACTAAGCGCTCGAGGGGTGTCAACACGGTTGATCTTTGTTGCTGTTCGAGCTGTTGTAGAAGATTACTGCTCGTGGGCGAGTGTACACCGTCAGGAGCATCCAGTGATTGTAGTGCATTATCGGAAAGAAGATGATATGTGGCATGCTGCTTTGTATCTTTGCCAGAAATGATTGCTTCGCTCCTGACTCGTCAGCTAGGCAGATATCGTTGAACATCATTGGATGGGCGATGTATGCATGTTCAAACTTTCTCCGTAGTATCTGGATGTAGGTTGCCGCCACAGACATTTCAAGACATCCTCCTGCCTTTAGCACATCCCGAGGATCATCAATTGGGACTATGACATCTTCTGTCTCATATATGACGTTTGCGGGGGTAGAATCAGCCAGCTTCTGCAGACTTTTATTGACATGTTCCTAGGTTAGTAAAGAACATGCAGAACGGTCGAAGTTGCTGATCTTTTCTTCTGAAGAATCAGGCGAAGCGGGGTCTTCAGTTGTAAGAATCTCATGCAGAATATCCATCCGCTTGCCTGCCCCGTAAATGTCCGTGGCCATCTCGGCTTCTCCTTCTGGAAGGTTGTTGGGTTGGGAGGATTCGACTTCTTGATCAGTGTCTAGCAGCTTCTCTGGGATGCCTGCGTCTCGGAAATAGTGCCCATCCTTAATCAGTAGCAGTGCATAAGTGCTTTTGAGATGATAGAAGTTTTGGCCCTTGAGCTGCCTTAAGTATCCGAAGATGTGTAGCATCTCAATGGTGCGCAGGACTACGAAGGCGCTATTTCTGCTTCCCTCTTCTTCTTGAACGTAGAAGTCTCTAAGTGTGAAGAAATTCCAGACGCCGCTATGGCTTTGGATTCTGTACTTGATCGTGCAGTGGAGACGCAGTGGAAGAAGCCTCAGATGTCTATCTTCGGGGCGAACGAAGGTGTTTCCTGAGCGTGGGACCTCTTTGTTTCAGCAGCTGAGGAGCTGTACGTCATTATTCCAGAGATCTACCATGCAAAGGAACCAGTTTCTTTGATGCTTGTAGGGGGCCAACACCAGGTTGGGGTTGTGCTCTTCAATTTATTCCAGCATGCTGGCCACCTGTGTAGAGTTGTACAACCCCTTCATTAGTCTTCTCGCCAAGGCCAGGGTGGCATTGTAAATTAGTTGCCGGTCTGTCCTAATGTCCGCGTTCTCGATCACAGTACCTTGTAGGATCCTAAAAAGTTTATTTCTGACGATGGCCGGTGAGAGGAACATGCTCCTTAATGCTCCCCGTCGTACAGAGAAGTAGCCGTCGCTCCAGACGACATCTTATTCATCTGTCTGTGATCTCAGGACCTTGTTCAACAACTTCTGGTCTCTGATCGTCAGGTATCTGATGGCTCTTCTGTCAAAGTTTGCCATCTTGAAGGAGGGGATTTTTGACGGTGTAGAGAATGCATCTGTCGTCGAACTCTTTCCTCTAGGGGGTGTATGTTGTTAGCAGTGTAGATGTTCCCCCCTTCTCCCTCTGATTTTCAGAAGAGTCCTCCCCGATGCTGATTGATTCGTCATTGTCCTCAGCTTCATCTAGAGAGGAGGGAGCAGCTTCTTTGATGCCGCGGGAACTCTCCTGTCCTACTGGAGCCCCGTCGGTTGTCTTATGTGTCGTTCCTTCCTCAGGCGTTGTGGAGGGCCTGCTGGAGAAAGAAGGAGATGACATCCCGAAGGAGGACACCGATGAGGATGGATGAGAGCTGGAGCCAGGAGGTGATGGAGACCTCCTCGGCTATCTCGAATGGGGGTGGCCGTTTCTCCAGTCCAGCCTCTCTTCAATTGCATCTAGTCGTTGGAGCGCCAACTGCATCGTTTCGTTAAGTGCCTCAACTAGAGTCAGCAGCTACCGCTCCTAGTCGTTGAGCCTTTCCTAGAAAATAGTAAACTTGCAGGTAAATGAAGCAAAAGTAACAAAGTGGTTGCCTGTTACCTCCCGCAAGTGGTCAAACTCTTGACCCAGAATCTGCCCCAACGACGGAGGGGCTACAGCTGATATGCCCCTCGGCCTCCTGACGTCCATCGTACGAGAGGTTTGGACCGACGAGTGTGCGTCTTCACTCGGGTCCGAGTCCATCTGGATTGTACGTGAGGGCATCTCTTCAGAGCGGGGCGTTGGCACCTTCGTGGCTGCCTCTGCCTCGCATGCTTGTAGTGGTGGAGAGGGGCGTGGGGAGGGTGCTTGTTGCTCCACCATTTGGTTTGTCGGCGACCTCCTCCGTAGCTACCACTGGTGACGTGGGCTGCACAACTCTGAGCTCTGCCTCGAGGAGCTCAGCGAACGCACCGTTGCTGGTGTCTGGCTGTACCACTTCTTCCGCCATTGAAGGTGTAGTAGAAACTTTGGGAGCTGCAGCCATCTCTTCTGCGACAACTTCCCCCGGGGCTTTTGTCGTTGTTTCAGCCTCGGTTGTTTCGGCGACCTCCACGATCGCCATTACTTCTTCAGCAACCGCGGTGATTGTCTTTTTGGTGGTCGTGGCTGGTTCAGGAGTAGCAATGGTGACTTTAGGAATGGTAGCTTCCGTTTGCGTGGGGGCGGTGGACGGCTCGGTAAGAATTGCTGGAGACTTGTCCCACTGGGCGTCGAGAGGGATTGGCCCTCCTCTTGCGACCACCCTTTCTTGTATTCTTGTGGTGGCAGCATAAACGACTTCAACCTCCACAACTTCAATTTCTGATATGGTGAAGACCAACTTCTCTGCATCATAGTTGATGCAGAGCGGGAGGGCCAGAAGGGTGGAAGTCCTTGTAAATCTGTAGAAGTAGCGGCGGCCGTCCTTCTTGATTATGTTGGCTCGTTGCAAGAACTTCAAATAAATCATGTCGTCTCCCTGAGTCCTCGACAGGCTGTGCGGCTCTTTTGGGTATCCCAACCCTGTCGCTATCAGGTTGACAATGTCACCCATGCAGTACTCTTTGGTGGTATCCTTTATTGGGTAGAGCCAGTTCAGTAGAAAGCATCCCAAGTTGACCACCTTGCCATCCATCATGTACCACATGAGATGGAGTTCTTCGGTGTAGAGGTTGCTCGTTTCATATTTGCTGAACAGGAGGCACGCCACTATTTTGTGGATGATCCTCCAGAAGCAGGAATGGATGGTCGCCACCTTGCTCCCCGGCTTGTAGGACGATTCGTCGGTAAGTTTCTTCCAAACGTTGACTAGATTGAAGCTGTCGCCTTCGCCGATCCTGGCGCCACTGTTCAGCATCTCCTTCTTGGCTTCTGAGGAGGAGAAGATCTTGTTGAGCAACTTTTCTGAGATGTCGTGTTCAACGTTATATAGCCGGCCCTACAGCCAGTCTGCTCCTCCGAATCTCTCCACTTCCTCCGGCCTGTTCTGCACCTGGCGGAGGGAGGACATGAACTCCTTGGTGAGTTCAGTGTACGATCCGAAGAGGCTGAAGCATATTGTCTTCAGCCTGGAAGCTCCTAAGATGTTGTCCAGTCTGTCAAAGATGCTGAGTTGGTGGAAGGAAGGCTGGTGGCAGAACCGGGTCGGTCGGCATATCATGGCTGCCAGATCTGTGTAGTGTTACTGGTGCTTCGCATCCCGGGGCACGAACCTGCCTGGTGAGTGAGCTTGGGGTTCTACCGTTGATGCGGTTGCCGCCGCTTCTCTCCTGGGCCACTTCTCGGCCTCAGATGGCCCCGCTGTGTCGGGGTTGAGGTGCTTCTGCCCGGCTGTAGTGGCTTCAGCTGTGGCCTCGGGGTTAATCCCCCGGCCTTGCTCGTCTACTTGAACGACTGTTTGCTTGGTGCGGGCCATTTCTATAATTATCAAATAAAATTATAGTAAGTAATAAATTTATTGAATGGGTCACTTTACCTGATATCGGGCGGTAGGGTCGTGTCACCCGATACAAGGTAGGTGATGCATGAAAAACTGATATTGGTTAAAACTAAACAAATCCTGGCATAAGCAAGTCGATATTGGGCAGGGGTAAACGTGTCTTATTGCCCGATAGGATCTGGCCGATATAGGTGGCTGATATCGTGTATCATTAACAAAATGAGACTTGCGCGACAGAATTGCCCGATATGGGCACCGACCAAGGGTGCAGGACAATATCGGGTCGGTAAACAGACCTGCTCGATACGTGTGCCCGATACGTGGGCCCGACAAGGCATCGCGTGTTACTTGCGTTGTCCGGCAAAAGTTCGAAGGTCGATTTGGTTATAAGACGTCAGAACTCAGAGCTCCAGTGTGCGATAAGAAAGTGCCGCCCGATACAAGTGTCGCTTGATACAATGGTGTGTCGGGCGACATGAGTTAAATTTTCCTTGTCAATCAAAATTGGCGATAAGGGCTTTTCCCGACACAACTCACACGGTATGTGTCGCGCGATACGTGTATCATGTGATGCAGTCAGAAGTCCCCGACAGACGAAACCTGACACAAAGCAAATAGGCGTTGCCCGACACGGGTAACGTGCAAAGTGTATCGCCCGGCATGAAGCTTTGTGTGACACTCTTTGGTTGATTCAAAACTAAAGCTTCGTGCCCGATAAAGGAATCGCTAAAACAAAAGTTGTGCAATATGATATGGCGTATCGGGTTATACCTGTGTCAGGTGTAGACCTGTCAAACTGGGTCAAAATCTGCGGGCGCCCATGGGTCGACCCATTTAAGTTGGATTTGGGTGGCAAAATTTTCCACCCACTGAAAATCACCCAAACCCATACCCACCCATTTATTAAGCGAGTTTCGCGGGTGATCCACAGGCACCTGCGGGTGACCCAGTTACTTGAAGCAAATATATTCATATACATAATATACACATACACCTATTAAAAGATGTTGCTTGTTTTGTATAAGTTAATTCTTTACCTTTACCAACAACAATTGTATTCTCTTTATTTTGTGTTTGCAATAGGCAATAACAAGTACTTGTAATATTAGGAATGCCTAATATTACATGACAAAATTATGTATTTTTCTTATGATATTTATCTATGAAAACTACATCATTTTTCCTAATTTATATCAACATACAACTAGCTACTAATTTTTCATATATCAAAAACTAATCGAATAGTTTGACGTCAAACATAGTAGTTGGTTGGTTCTTTTGCACTATATTTGACATAAAAACAATAGTTACAAGATGTTTCAAATGTTATTTTTAGTGTTAAAGAAAGCAACTAATAACTTATTGTTGATTGTACACATTTTATATGGGCATCCGCGGGCAACCCGCAACCCGCTGGGTCGGGTTTGGGTGTGCTTTTCTTCCACCCGTTTAGAAGTGTATCTTTTTGACACCAGCACCCGCAATGACCCAACCCAAACCCAACCCACCCACCCGTTTGACAGGTCTAGTCGGGTGGAAGGTTGTGTGTGACACGGGGTCTTGCTAAAGGTTGGCTGGCACGAGAGCTAAAGCGAAGGCTAGATGCACGATATGGGAGTAGGTAAAAAGTAAATGTAAGTGCCTGACATAGTTAACTGAAGTTACTATATATAGCTGACGCGAGCGGGGGTAAATCGGGTAAAAGCAAGGGCACGTGTCACGCTAGGAGGCAAATCGTTCCCGAGACACAGTAAAATCAGTCTAATCGGTCATGTTAAGGGTCGATTTGGCTTCCTAAGCACGACTCGATCTGGGTGGTAAGGCGCATCATGCGAGCTTGGTGTATCGCGTGACACGGTTCCAACGTTAACGTTCACTGCCCGATATAGATGCCTGATAAGGGCTGGCATGTGTCGTGTGATGCGGGGTGTGTTGCCCGATACAAGCCTGGGTGATACGTTGCCTGACATGGGTGCAACGCGTGAAGTCTTGTTGGGTGCGCTTAAATCGGATGGCTGACACGGTAAAAAAGTGGGGTATCGGGCAGCTCAACTATGCATGCCCGATACATAACTAAAAGAGGGGAAACAAAGCAAGGCAAGGATAGAAAAACTAAAGCTAAAGAAAGGAAAAGCATTGATGGGTAAAACATCATTGGCCTAAAGGGAAAACTTCCAGCCTCAAATAGTATTACTCATCAAGGCTATAAAACTAATTCGGTGGCCCATAAAATGAGAGAGTATGTATACGTGGTGCATGCACTGACCCGGGCCTTATTACAATGATAATGTTCATGATGTTTTTTTTCTTACATGAAAGGAAATAACGTCCTATATTAGGAAAACTAAAGACTCGGGATACCTCCCGAGGAGTGTTGTAGTTTGTGTCGTCAGCTCGACATCTTCAAACTTTGCTACTCTACTCTGTTGGTCATTGTTTCAACATCCTGTAGGTTTATCTCTATTCTTCTCATGAACGCTTCATCTTCAGAGAACCTCTTCACTCTATGCCCGTTCACTGGGAAGACTTTTGATGGATCGTCTTTATCATATAACTCCATCATCCCAGATGGGTATATCTTTGCCACAATAAAGGGTCCAGACCATCTGCTCTGCAATTTTCCTGGAAAAAGGCAGATAGAGGATTTAAATAATAAAACTTTATCACCTTCGCTGATGTCCTTTTTCTTCAGATGGGAATCGTGCCAAATCTTGGTCCTTTTCTTGTAAATCCTGGCATTTTCATAAGCATGAAGTCTCAACTCTTTAAGTTCCTGGAGCTGAAGAAACCTTTTCTTTCCGGCCAGCGTCTGGTCCATATTGAGGCGTTTGATCACCCAAAATGCCTTATGCTCCAGACCAAAGGGAAGATGGTAGGCTTTTCTGTAAATCAGGTAGTAAGGTATGGTACCCAACAACATCTTAAAAGCGGTTCGATACACCCATAAAGCTTCATCCAGCTTAGCTGACCAGTCCTTGCGGGACTTGCCGACTATCTTTTCTAAAATCTACTTTATCTGTCGATTGGAAACTTCAACCTGTCCTGGTGTCTGGGGATGATATGGCGTTGCAACCTTGTGACAGACACCATACTTGAGTAGCAGTGATTCAAACTGTTTTTCTACAAAGTGAGAGCCGCCATCACTAATGACGGTCCTCGGAACTCCAAACCTCAGAAAGATGATCTTGGTAAAAAGCTTGATTACTGCCTTGGCATCACAAGTCATGGTAGGGACTGCTTCCACCCACTTGGAGACATAGTCGACAGTGACAAGAATATATTTGAAGCCAAAAGAGGAGGGAAAAGGGCCCATGTAGTCAATGCCCCACACATAAAAAATCTCAACTTCAATCCAATCAGAGAGTGGCATCTCATTGTGGCGGGAGATATTCCCCATTCGCTGGCACTCGTTGCAATATCTTACAAAAGCTTGAGCATCTTTAAACAAGGTCGGCCAGTAAAAGCCTGACTGGAGGACCTTAACAACAGTCCTTTCGCCACCCAAGTGTCCTCCATAAGGGGAGGAGTGACACTCAAAGAGGATTTTGAGGGCTTCTTCTTCTGGGATACATCTTCTACACAATCCATCAGCGCAACACCTGAACAGTAAAGGGTCGTCCCAATAATAGTTCTTCAAATCAGCAAAGAATTTCTTCTTCTGATTGTAAGTCAAATCTGGGGGAAGCTGCTTGTAGGCTAGATAGTTGCAGAAATCTGCATACCATGACCCCTCAGGGTCGGTTGACCAGACTATGTAGATGGATTTGTCGGGGTAGTTATCATTGGAAAGTAGCGGGTGATCATCTTCCACCCTAATTTTAGAGAGATGGTCAGCGACCATATTCTCTGATCCTTTCTTGTTCTTTATTTCATGGTCAAATTCTTGTAACAACAACGCTCATCGTAACAGCCTAGGCTTTGCATCCTTCTTATGCATCAGATATTTTATCGCCCCGTGGTCGGTGTTGACTATTACCTTGGAACCCATGAGGTAGGATCTAAACCTATCGAAAGCATATACGATGGCTAGCATCTCCTTTTCAGTCGTCATGTAATTCTGCTGCGCCTCGTCTATGGTCTTACTTGCATAGAAGATGACATGATGTTTCTTGTCCTTCTTTTGCCCTAAGACCGCCCCGATGGTGAAGTCGCTGGCGTCACACATTAGTTTGAAAGGAAGATTCCAATCAGGGGATTGGAGAATGGGTGCATATACTAACATGTCTTTTAGGGTCGAGAAAACCTTCATGCACTCATTCGTGAAGTCAAACTTCACATCTTTCA
Source organism: Alisma plantago-aquatica (assembly GCA_963693085.1). Classification (NCBI taxonomy): domain Eukaryota; kingdom Viridiplantae; phylum Streptophyta; class Magnoliopsida; order Alismatales; family Alismataceae; genus Alisma; species Alisma plantago-aquatica. The sequence continues at coordinate 329,235,498 of OY856415.1, forward strand.
CCAGAAGGTTAGAAAGGGGCTTCACTATCTTAGAGAAGTCCTTTATGAACCGCTGGTAGTAACCAGCATGACCCAGTAAACTTCGTATACCTGTAACTGAAGTTGGTGGAGGGAGCTTAGCAATAGTCTCAATCTTGGAGGGGTCAACCTCGATTCCTTTGTTGGACACCTTGTGCCCCAGAACTATACCTTCTTGAACCATAAAATGACATTTCTCCCAGTTCAGGGTGAGACTCTGCTCCTCACAACATCTCATCACTAGAGACAAATTGCTTATGCAATCGTCGAACGAGCTGCCGTATACACTGAAGTCATCCATGAAAACTTCCATCTTATCCTCTAGCAGGTCAGCGAAGATAGCATTCGTGCATCTTTGGAAGGTGGCAGGTGTGTTAAACAGCCCGAAGGGCATTCTTCTGAAAGCGAAGGTTCTGTGGATACAAGTGAAAGTCATTTTCTCCTGGTCATCAGGGTGGATGGGGATCTGATAGAAAATTGAATACCCATCCAGCCAGCAGAAATAAGAATGATGAGCCAGACGTTCCAACATCTGATCAATGAACGGGAGAGGGAAATGGTCCTTGCGGGTGGTGGTGTTAAGCTTCCTATAATCTATACACATCTGCCATCTGTTGACCATCTTAGTAGCTACCTCTACTATGTCATCTCCTCTGACTAATGTCATTCCTCCCTTCTCCGAGACAACTTGGATCGGGCTTACCCACCTACTATCACTAATAGCATAGATAATTCTGGCATCTCAGAGCTTAACTACTTCCTTGCTCACAACTTTTCGAAGCTTCTCGTTCAGATTTCTCTGAGGCTGGGTGTACGGCCTTGAGTCCTCCTCCAGATGATATATGTAGATGCACACAGAGGGGCTTATCCCCTTCAAATCTCTGATTGAGTAACCTAAGGCTTTCCTCCTCAGCCTTAATTATTCTAACAGCTGATCGTTTTGGCAATCAGTTACACTTGAATTGATAATTACCAGGTACATCCCTTCTTTATCTAGAAAACGGTACTCAAGACCTTTCAGTAAGACCTTCAACTCTGGCGGGACTTCCTTCATCTGTTCTCCAGCTGGGTCTTCTCAGAGAGAGGCATACATGACTGTCTCGATAGGATCCTCATCCTCGGCTATGTCTTCAACATCTAAACAGGCTAGCAATTCCCTGACCTCAGGATCATTGATCTCTCGTGACTCGCCAGTTAAGGCACACATGAGCGGGTCCACCATGGCTTTCTCTTCCTATACCTCGTCGCACAACTGTTGATATCTCTCGACAAAGTAGGAGGATTCAAAGAACGAGGGTCCTTCATACAGTCACCGATGTTGAAATCGATGTGATCTCTTCCAACATGGATTGTAATCATTCCCGCCTCGACATCGATCAGAGCCTGGCCGGTTGCAAGGAAAGGTCGCCCGAAAATGATGGGGCAGCTAGGATCTTCAACTGTATCGATCAAGACGATATCACAAGGGATAAAGAATCGCCCTACACAAATGGGTACATCTTCAACAACCCCAACTGGCCTTGTAAAGGTATGATCCGCCAGTTGTATCCTCATGTTGGTGCTCACCGTATCGGTGAGCCCAACTCTTTTGGCAAGGGACAAAGGCATCAAACTGATGCTGGCCCCTAGGTCAGCTAGACCTTTCCGGGTGACGTTATCCCCAACTTAGAAAGGGATCACAAAGGCCCCTGAGTCCTTCTTCTTCGATGGCGTACTAGCCATAATAAAAGAACTGGACATCTTGGCAAGCTTCACAGTCTCTATATCTTCTCCTCTTTTCTTCCTAGTTATCAGATCTTTTAGGAACTTAGCATAGGTGGGCATTTCTTCGATGGCATCCAAGAATGGGACGTCCACATGCAACTTCTTAATCGCTGCCATAAACTTTTCGTACCTCTTCTTTAGTTGGGCTTTCACCAGCTTATGAGGGAAGGGTATGCGGGGTGCATACCTATCTGGGCGCTCTTCAGACGAGACATCTTTAGCTTCCTTCCTTAACTTCTGTGAAACTTCTTTCTCAATGACCTCGGTGCCAACTTCCTCGACGGGTGCTATTACTGACGTTGCTGTCTTCTCAATGGCTGGTGGTACAACTGTCCCCGACCTCAAAATGGCCATCTTCGTAGTCTCGTGGCCTCGTGGATTGGCTTCGGTACTTGAGGGAAAACGCCCTACCCGATGTTTGATGGTTTGGGTGAGACTCACCAGTTGCTGATCGATCTGTTTATTGTGTTACTGGAGCTCCCCTATATGGGCAGAGAAACCCCCCATCTGTTGTTGCATTAACTTCAAAAGAGTGGTGCTATCCACAGAACTCATGTGCATTTTCTCATTGAGGTTGTTCTACTTCTTGGCAAAGGATATAAGCTTTGTCATCATAGACGACCTTTGTTGCTGGTTCTATTGATAAGTTCGTTGTTGCTGAAACCTCGCCTGCTGTTGCTGATTTGATGGTCCTCCTAAAGGATTCCCACCCACCAGCTGGTGAGAGTTTTCTGCAATACTAGTGTTTCCATAAGAAAAACTGGGGTGATCGGGCCTTCGATACTGAACCAAACTCACATTCTCAGTACTGTTCTCGTCAAGATCCTCTTTGAGTGCAGTGTGAGGATAGAAATCCGACGTGTAGTCAGGTTCTCCACAGGTTACACAGCTTCTTACGGCCTCTTGTCGAACTTTTCCCTTTTAGCCTTGCTCTTTAAGGGTCTGAACATTAGTCACAATCTTATCAAGCTTCGCCGCGAGAGCTTCCATTTCTTTGGACTCTCCAGGAGTGGTATGGCTCATTGACTCGCGATCATATTTGCCATCTTGTTGGTTTGTGGCCATGTTTTCAATGATCTCTCGGGCCCTCAGGGCACTCATTCCCAGGAAGTCGCTGCCAGCTGCAACGTTCAAAGACTTCATTTCAGCAGGACACACCCCGTTGTAGAACGTGGTGATTAGCTTTGGTTCAGAGAAACCATGGTGCGTGCACTCATGCTGATAACTTAGAAATATCTCCCAAGTCTCGTGAAGATTTTCTAAAGGCTTCTGAGAGTACCTCATGATCTTGTTTTGGCATTTGATAGTTCTCTCGATGGGGAAGAACTTAGATATAAAAGCATCGACAAGATAGTCCCAGTCAAGAATGCTCCCATCCTGTAGGCTGGTGTACCATTCTAGCGCCTTATCCCTCAATGAGAACGGGAAGCACTGGATGTAGATGTGCATCAACGGGACTCTATTGATCTTAAAGGTGTTGCACGTCTGCTTGAACGTCGTTAGATGGTTGTACGGGTTCTCCTCAGAGGAGTTCCCACCAAACCTATTATGTTGCAGGAGCTGGAGAAAAGAAGGCTTCAGCTCGAAGTTCGTGACGTTCAGAGGTTGTGTCACAACTGGGTTTCTCTCTTCATTTGCCTAAACTTGGTGGAACGATCAGAGAGAGGGAGCCGTAGGAGTTTGATTGGCCATATCTTACTAAGGCAAGAGTGGCCTGGAAAAGAGGGGAAATCACCTGAAAAGAAAGAAGGATGACAGAAGTATCAACATGTTGTGTAAGGTAAGTGTAGTGTATGCTATGTATAGTAAATAGTTGCAGTGTTATATACAAATGTACAAGTCTTTGGCAAAGTGCAAACAAAACTCAAGTTCGTAGAATGGTTTTCATTGCCTATCCCCGACAACAACGCCAAAAAGTTGATGAGCCTTAAACGTGGGTCCAAAAGATGGAGACATGCCTATGTTATCGGACTTTTATAATTTATAGTACCCGAATGTTTAAGACACCTGCAACTAGCACAAGGTCGAAGTAGTTTGGGGTCGAACACATGGATAGAAAGAATGACACTTCAGAACTTGGGTTTCACGTGTCTAAGAACTTCAAAAAAAAGGGGGGGTGCAAGGAAAGGTTGTATGTCACATAAAAGAATCACAAAGAATCAAACAGAAAATCCTATCTCCAAAAGGAGTTACAAGAAAGATTTAAGTTTTGGGTTAAGATGTTTTTATAAAGGTTTTGTAAAATAGAATCCGGGGAGATAAAACTATTGTTAAGGTAAAGCACGAAGGAAGAAGACTTAGGCATAACAAGCGGTAGCGGAAAACTTCCTATACTCTCTTCTCTCAAAGAGGGTACCTCCAACTACGTGCCAATACCCTCTCTCAAGAGTAATGGACATGAGTTGGAGTGGAAAGAAAACTGGGGCGGCCCCGATCCTGGGCACTCTCGTACTCCCGGATCGGACTGAACTCTAGAGTTACAACATCCCTCTCTCGAAGGAGTCGAAACGGGAAACACGATTTAATATCTAGTCAAAACATGATCCCAGCATACAGGCTAGAGTTTAGATGCTATAAAGAAATCATCCAACAAAAAGGAACCATACACAGAACAACATATATTAAACTCCATTGATTCCATAAGTATAGATATGTAAAGGGTTTAGTTACAATGCGTAATAAACAAAAGTAAATTGCTGTAAAAAGGGAAGATAGGTATCGACCCCCTTGATATAGGAGGTCGATATACAACACCAGACCCCTAAGGTATTGCTAACCTGATACTGGGCGAGAGCTCTGTCCGATATGCTTGTATCGGGCAGCTAGCCCTGTCAGGCGACATGCTGTGATGAGCAGGCGTATTGGTCAAGGCTCCCTACCCGATACGGTCGTGTCAGGGTACCACCCTCTCGGGCGACACACCATGACGGGTGGTCTGTATCGGGTTTGATATCGTGCCGGGTTAGAGATGACTTAGGTTCTCGGGTTCCTTGTATCGGGTGTAGGGGTGAGCCGTCTCGGGCAGGAGCCCATCTAGGAACTCGACACATCGGGTGGCCTTCTTGGTCATATCGGGATGCTGCAGCTACTGAGATGGGTTCTAAGTGAACCACACCCGCCCCTCTCAGGTTGGGAGTGTGCTCACCTAGTATCACCCGGCACGCCTGGGAAGTTGACACACTAGCTCCAGATGCTTTCTAAAGTTAACTTTCATGAGGTTCCGACCCGTCCCATTGGAGTCCTGTAGCTGCTATTTATAGGTCGCGGTTTGGAAAAGGTTGTGGTTCTCGTGGAGCCACGTGTCCTCAATCGACTTTGTTCACATGGCTTCGGGTATGGTCGACACCTGCGTATTGCTCGGCATGGCTTGGCTATCGCGTGTCGGGTTGTGAAGGTATCGAGCGGCTGTGGTGGGCGGCTGCTTCCACTGAGTGGCTTGAAGCACACGACATGCCCATATCGGGCTGATTGGTCGTGGTGAGTAGAAGCTCACTGTCGGGTAGGTAGCGTGCCGCTCGTCAGATGCCTCCTCGCATGACACACTCATGTCGGGTTGCTTCCACATCGGGTAGTGACTGTGACAGGTAAGTGGGCGTGTCGTGCGACCAGTGAAGGGGCCGATTCGTTGTAAGTGGGCCGGGTCGGGCCTTTTTGCTGATTTTGAGTGGAAAAGTGAGGGAAACTCTGTAAAAGATGGGAAAAGATTTAGGAGCATAGTGTGGTTTATTCTTATGCAATAACATGATAAAACAGAAAGGAAAATAGTTTAGAAGGCAGGTTTGACAACAGAATATGAGCCATAAATAGCCATAAAATGGGCGTTATCACTAGCACCTCGAACAAGAACCTCATCACAAATCACATTGCCACACACTTCAAAAACATTTTCAGCACTGGACAGGCACCATCCTTTTTGGTATCTATTGATTGGATATCTCTATGCCAGAAACAACATCATAGAACCCTTCACCATAGAAGAACTCAAGAGCACCATTTTCAGTCTTGGTAAGGACAAATCACCGGGACCAGACAGACTCAACACTGAATTTTACCAAACCATGTGGGAACACATCAAACATGACTTCATGCACCTCTTCAACCTTATTCACACAGACGAGCACGTTTATAGCCACATTAGAGTACTCAACCATACAAACATAGCTCTAACAAAAGAGGTTGCCCAACCTGAAAACATCCAACAATTCAGACCCATTAGCCATTTAGCTTGATCAACACATCATAAAAAATCCTTGCTAAAATACTCAGCAACCGTATCAAACCATTCATGAAAATATCATAAACAGAAATCAGAATGCCTTCCTTAAACAAAGGAACATTCATGATGCATATGTAATGGTGAATTAAACTATACACTCATTCTACAAAAATAAAACACCTCTACTTCACTTAAGATAGATTTTGAGAAAACCTTCGATTATGTTAGCTGGCAATGTCTCATACACACTATGCAGGGCTATGGGTTCATACCAACCTGAATCAACTGGATACATGCTTGTATATCAACAAACACATTCTCCACCATTATTAATGACTCTCCATTTGGTTAATTCCACAACACCAACAGACTTAGAGCCCTTTATCACCATACCTTTTCATTATGATCACATCATTACTTACAAATATGATCATTATTGGTACAAATAAGGGTCTCATCCAATCACCTTCCAAATGTTCTGAAAACATTATCCAATATGAGGATGACACTATGATTTTGATCAAACCAAAAGACAACACAATTCTCAATACCATTAGTATCATAGGTATTTTCTCATACGTTTCAGATTTCAAGATAAACTTAGCCGAATCATCTATTACTGGAATCCATACTCCAGTCGAAACGATCTACAAATACCAAACACTTCTCAAATGCAAAATTAAAAACTTTCCTATCATGTATCTTGGCCCGCTAGTCACCCCATACCCTATAACATATCATATATAGAAGCCTATTATTGACAAAATCAGTTATAGATTATCATCTTGGACCAATAACTTCCTCATCTTGGTGGGCAGACTTAGTCTTCTCAATAACTCCTTAACACCCATCACCACACACTATCTCACCTTTATCCCATTACCCTATAAATCCCTCAAAGATATTGATTCTCTTAGAAAACAGTTTCTCTAGAACCATTTCACCTCAAATTCTTAGAAATCCAAACTACACATGGTTCACTAGAAAACCATTTGTGCACCAAAGAAATTTGGTAGTTGGGGTCAACCTCCAGACACACACCATCTGCCCATTGCTAAGATCATCAATGCACTTTCCACAAACACCACTAATATCTGGAAACCATTCATCATCCACAAATACTATAGATATAGGAATCCATGGTGGATCACTGCAAAAAGAAATGCATCCGCAATTTGGAAATACATTAACAAACATATGAACACCATCATCCATATGATCAACACATCACCTCATGTATCCAAACACATCAACTTCTAGACGGATCCATGATATCACAACATCATGATCTTAAATATGGGATTAATATCCAAATTCCACAAAATCTAATACATCTTAGCACTACTAGAGCGATGAAACTTCTCACCAGCCACATGAGAAGTTCCCTCAAACAGTTGCTCACCCAACATACATCTAACAACATCATGTTAGACACCATCTATGTTTTAGAGAACAACACCACTAACCACATTTCATGGATGTGGGGACACAACTACACACCGCATAATGCCTACCACTTCCTCACTTATAGAGGCATTGCCACAAACTTATCAGATTGTTGAGAAATTACTTGGTCATTAAAAACAAAGATTCTCATATGGATCATTATACATAACAAGATACAAGCAGAACAAGATCTTATGAAAATAGGAATCTTTGGACCATCTAGATGTTACACGTGCCACAATGATGTAGAAACTGTAGATCACCTCTTCATCCACTATTTATCCACATCCAATATTATAAATACTTTCTTCCATAGATGTACTGACATCACACATAACATACCCGATCCTCCATCCTATATTATTAAACCCACTAAATGAGTCATGTACACAGATGGGGACAATCATGTGGAATATTTGGATAGAGAGGAATACTAGAAAACATAACAAGACCTATCACACCCACATGTCATGACTATATAGATTGCTCAAACAGACTCCATCTTTCTATTTTGCAGGAAATCCAATGTCGACAATAGAGAGGAGAGAAGATGATTCACAAATAGCTATCTCCAGGAAAACAACAATGAAGGCAGGCGCTTCACACTAGAGGAAATTATGGCTGATGACAACAAATTCTAAATTTATTTCATTTACTAGTATTTCCCAGTGAGTTGAATATCTTCCTACCATATTTTGAGGCCCACTATTAAGGGGTGCCCCCAAGACTATATCAACTATTTTCATTTTTATCCTTTATTTTACCTCATCTATGTACTGTTACTCTTGAACACACACCTAGTATCGTTAATGAGTAAACAATTTGTACTACCCTAGTTTTGCTGATGGATATGTTCACCAACCTACTATCTAATATATGGATCCTTTTATACAAGAGAAAAGCGCAGATGGAATAAAAATAGTTGATATAGTCCTGAGCTTCACACCGGAGGAAATTATGATTGTGACAATGACTTCTAAATTTATTTCATTTACTGATATTTTCCAATGAATTGAATATCTTCTTGTCATATTTTGGGCTCACTATTAAGGAGTGCCTCCCCACGACTATATCAACTATTTTCATTTCATTTATATTTTTATGCCTTTTTTACCTCAACTATGTACTGTTCCCTAGTGTCGTTCATGAGTAAACACTTTGTACTACCGGATTTGTTTGCCAACCTACTGTCTAATATATGGATCCTTTTATAAAAAAAGTACGCAAAGTGAAGATGTGCCAATATTCAAATAGAGGACATTCTATTATTCAAATAACACGTGCTAAGGAAGGTGTAGTTAGGCAAAAAAGAAAAATCTAATACTCGATTGTCAAGATGGTGCAGTTGGGTAAGAAAAACCATTATAATAAAGTTCTAAGCGATTTTGACATTTAGCTTAGTTGGTTAAGTCCGACTTGTGAAGCACATGTTGCCAGATTGAACCAGGTTCGATCTCGTTGGGACACTACAATAAATTTTTTTTTTGTGTATGCTATTGACTGTTCCTCCGAGGTGAAATTTTCCAAATCATTTTTTTATAATAAAGTTCTCGACCGTAGCTGCACAAAAAATTATAAAAGAGACCATTCATATATCTATGCTCTAGATCGCGCTCAACATGCGTCTTCCCAAAAAGGACAGCACCAAAATGTTTAGCGCCAGATTGATTAACCGTTCTGAACTCGACCCCACTGTAAACCTGGGACGAGTGGGAGCAATCGTTTTCGTCGGAACAGTGCCCGAATGCCGACTTGCTTCGCCGGAGTCACTGCCCAAGTTCTTCCCTCTTTTAGCGGCCTTAGAAGCCAATACTACGGCCGCCGCTCGCCCCTCCTTAGTCACTTGACCCTGCCCCTCCGAGCGGCAATGGTAAAAATGTCAGCCGGCGGTGGCCAATCACGTTCGCGCCGTTTCGCGGTGCTGAAGACGGGCAACGCGACGGACTACACGGAGCGAACGTATGGCGGGTACGCTAGGATGCTTGAGCGGCTCCTAGCCGACGGTGACGCGGGAGAACAGTGGGACATCTTCTCTGTGATCGACGGGGACTTCTCCTTCCTCGATCTCCCCGAGGCCTACGAGGGCTACGTCATCACCGGGAGTGCTGCGGACGCCCATTCCGACGATGACTGGGTGCTGCGGCTCCGGGACGCTTTGGCGTTGCTCCATGGTCGCGGGTGCCGGATGCTGGGGGTTTGTTTCGGGCATCAGATACTGGCGCGGGCATTAGGGGGAAGGACAGGTAGGTCTGATGTTGGGTGGGAGCTTGGAATCAAGCGGCTGCAAGTCAATTCGGAGGCCATCGTGAAGCTATGCGGGGTGGAGTTGTCCTCTAATATCGACGCTATTGAAAGCCACCAGGATCAGGTATGCCTGTTAATAGTCATATCCAAAGCAACAGACCGCAGATGTAGCACCACTTGCTTATGAACTCATCCTAAACCTCTAGAATGGCGAATTCGATAAGTCATTTTTGTGGCTTTGTACATTATAGTCGGCATTTAACCTTAAGGAAACCACCTCGAGGGCAACAAAATATTGTTAATTAGGAATGCTATGATTTACATCAGTTTGTATCATATCTTATATGTTTTTACCAAAAATAATAATAATCATGAAGCTTAAAATTCATCACGTTTGACCTTACCACCAAACTTCCTATGAGAAACTTCAATGCTTGCATAATTTGTCATACAATAGAGAATTTTGATACTGCCATAATTTTTTTAAAGTAGAGCTGTCAACGTTAGACCTGTCCCGTATTTTTATCTTCATACTGCAGATTCACGCCATTAACATTTCCTATACATGGATGATATTTTCCTTGAGCTCAACTGGCATGAGTTAACCAGTATGATCCCCTAGCAGATGTAATTTAAGATTCCAAACCTGTTCCACTTACGGCCAGGCTTCTGTAAATTATGTGTAAACCTGCAAGTAACGTGGACCTGACAATACAAACCCACTTTACAAATACGCAAATAAACCAAAACAGGTACACACAACCTAAACTAAAGTGGAAGCATTCACATAACTTTGGGTTGCTACCGATATAGTCAGATTGAGTCTATGATACTGGACCTCTATTGATTCTCCTTTGTTTTCACCAGCTGCTCAACCCAACTCACCTACTTGAACTGACATCACTTCATGAATTTTTACCTGTTAATTTTATACCGAGTACCAGGAATTACCTTATAACACATGTATTTCATTAATCGACATCAGCTGACAATTTGTTTTTCATATGACTTATAGAAAAGGAAGAACGCAACATGATGCTTGCATTTCATTATTTGAAACCTGCTAGTCTTCATATAATCTCTCACCTAAAGGACAATCCAACTTTTAACATGTTAAAGAGGAACCATCTCGTGCCATAGTATATATGCAAATATTTTTCTTTTAGCGAACACTTGATACGTATTTGCAATTGATGGCTCTTTTTGTTGTTGTGGAAGACCTACAACATCGAACTTCTTGCTTGCTAATTTAATGGGTTTCTCAGTAGCATCCAATCCGAGGTTTCCCTTATTGGGTCAACTTGAATTATGGATGTGTAAGTGTTCTATGGCCATACTAGTGGCAAGACATTAAAATGTTGTTGGGTGCCATCACACCTGAGCATCGCCTGGGGACTAAACAAATATTAATTTTCCTATTTGTGTACATATAGTTAAATAATTAAATAAATGGTTAATAGATGTTTTGCATTAGTGAAACCCTACCCTATACTCATGAGAGGGCACTAAGGCTGTAAATGGGTAGGGTAAAGGCTTACCCTTATCCTTACCCACGTCATAGTTGTGGGTAATGGGTAGGGTAATTACCCTTTACTTGAAAACCTTTACCACACACTTACCCGAACTCATTTACCCACAAGGTAAATGGGTAGAGTAACGGGTGAAGTGGGTAAAGAAACATCAAGATAGATATACATCATGTTCAACAATCATTTCATATGATATTCCCTACATCAAACCCAAGACACTCCTAATACTGATTTTAGATAGTAATAAATCAACGAATTTAGTGATCTACACCCAAAATACTAGTACTTAACATTTTTCTTGCAAACAAGCTCTAACATTTGAGTATAATTTCTTATTGACAAATTCTTTTTTCTCTCCAACATATGATTATAAAAAGTTTGACATGCAACTGGTTGTTTTGTCAAGTTTCTGAAACTAAATAATGGTACAAAGTCACGACAAATTAAAAAGTAGTGGTGAGGCTTGTTCGGTAGTAGACATTAATGAATGTATTAGTCTCAAATTAGTAGTTCATCGTGATACTAAAGGGTAAACGGGTGAAGCGGGGAGAGTAAAGCTTCTCCCTTTACCCTATCCTCCTTAGATGCATGTAAAGCAGGTAAAGGGTAAACGGATGTTGTGTAAACATATGCTTACCCTTACCCTACCTACATGGTATGGGTAGCGGGTAAATGGGTAATACCCTACCCATTTACAACCCTAGAAGGGATACAATGAAAGACTTGCTCACGAACCTAATGGGCCAACACACTCAAGTCGGATTACTAAATAGATGCGATAAGTCAGTTAAACAATCTTTTTAAATGGAAGCCAATTAAATACCTAACTCTCAACACTCCCCCTCAAATTGAAGCATGGTAGAATACCATGTACAACTTTCCAAAACAGACATACAGACTCAAAATATAAAAAGGAAAGATATATCCAGCCATACATAAAGATTGCCCCCCAATCTCAACACAAGTACCTTCCCTCTAGCAAATACTATCAACATCAACAAATAGCAAGTAACAAAGAAGCTTCAAGCAAATAGGCAACAATAGACAAGAACAAGTTCGTGCAAGTGTCCATATCTCAGTCACTAACGCCGTCGAACAATCGAGAGAGTGTGGTACACAATAAGTAATCAATGTGCATAAAATAGCGCGAACAAGTAACATGAAGTCAATACACCTAAAGCATGGACAAAAAAGGCTATGAAACATAACCAAGTGACACTGCTCCAAAAAGAATCTAGCGTGCAAAAAATGCACATATAGGTAGCATAACTCTAGAGTCCCACTCAAATAGCAAAGTGGAAGTTCCATCACAAGAAAATACAAGTGCACATGTTAATTTCCAACACACAAATTTCATCATCTTTTCTTTTCACGTCATCACTCCACCCTTCTCCTCTTCTCCATATGCCCCCCTTTACATCATATAAACGAACAAAATTTGCAGAGTATTTGTTGTGGACGATAAAAAGAAATGGTAGTTAGAACTATGGAACGAAATGTCATCGACATGGGGCGAAATTTCGCCGATACTGTCGATGTCGACGGCCGACGACGTTGAATCCACTTTAAACATCCTCATTCCACAATATCCTCGACATTTCATCAAAGTTGTCGACATTTCCCCATATGTCGACGAAGTTGACCCAAGTCCATTAAAAAATTCTATAATGTCCTCAACATCTGTCGAAGTTGGCGACGTTCTTCTGGTGTTTTGTGGAGTTTGCTATGTGAGGGGGGAAAGTGTTGGGAGCTTGAGGTAAGATGATTTTGATGTTATTTTTTACTATTCTAAGCTTAATAGACCGACCCCCTCTGCTAAATCTACCATAGATTTACACCATTTTTATGTAGTTTGTTTATTGTCACAAACTTTATATATGGAAGAACTCTGTATTGGAGACGACTGTATGTAATCGTGTATCTATCTACATATGTAAGCCTATATGGATGGCTATATGTAAACATATATTGTGTTTTTAGCTAGATTTGATGAAATCTGTCGATTTTAATCACAAAATGACTATTTTTAGCTTAATTTTTGTAGAAGTTGCATCAAAGTTTGGTTGTAAAAATCCTCAAAATTTCCTCGATATTTCTACAATCTTCCATGTCCACACTTGTCAAAGTCGGCTCGAAGTCAAAGTCTTGTTCCATGGTTAAAACAACCTAAGTATCAATAAAAGTGAAGGTTCACAACAACAAGAGCTAGGGAGCACAAATGTGGACATGAATATGGAAATGGACAAGGGATACAACCGTTTGGAACAATGGGATACGAACACGGCCCCATACATGGCAAAACAAATTATATGTATAGATGACTCTGTTTGTATATATAATTAATATAGAAACATAAAAAAATCTACAAGATTATAAAGAAAGTCAATCGCATTTTCCAATTCAAAAATATGTGTGTTATGGAGTCATCGTCACTTCAAACTCTAAAAGTACCTTACTCATTTTCCTATACAACCAACAAACACAAATAAAGAATACATTGAATTCCACATTATATTCACATATGAATCATGCCCATAGTGCAATTCACTAAGAAATTAAACCATCAATATACTCATGCAATCAAATATGAACAAAACCCACAATATATAAACTACAAAAAAGTTTGAAAAACAACTTAAGAATACTAAAATCCAAGAACAACGTAAAATTTTAGGACAATGAAAATTTACCATCGACTGTATGGAGAAAGAGGATGTGTTAAAATTACTGAAATGAAGAGGACGGAGAGGAGACAATCATGGCATGGGAGAAAAGGATGTTAGTTGGAACCATGGTTTTAAATGTCGTCGACATGGGCGATGTGTCGACGAAAGTGTCGGTGTCGACAGTGGGTGACGTCGAATGCATGTAAACATCTTTATTCTACAGTATCATCGACATATTGTGCTGGTTCGACGACATGGGCCCAAAAGTCGCCGAAACAGGCTCGGCCCAATGCAAAAATTCCAATAAGTCGCCGAATCGGGCGACCCAGTGACAAATTCGCCCGATGCTGCTGCGATTTTGACGACTGCTGTGAAGAAGAGGAAAAAAGGAGCTGGAGCTTGGTGCAAGGTGATTTTGATATTTTTTTTGCTTAGTGTTAGTTAATAATAGTAGATCTACCCTTTCTCTACTAGATCTACCCCTTCTCTACTAGATCTACCACAAATTTATCATAAATTCATATTTTCTTCTAGTTTACTTTCCAAATTCGTATTTTTTATGATCTACTCACTATTCTTAGTATTTAACAACTAAAATTGGTAAATCTACTCCCTCTCTACTAGATCTAACATATATTTACGAATTTTTTGTAGATCTACCACATTTTCCTCTCCTACCCCTCCTAAACTCTTTTTTTTAATATTCTCATTTTTTTGGGATTTTACATATAATATAAGTTAAATTTATACAAATTTACACTCTTATACGGTTATACACTACTAAAAGGAAAAATATACTTAAAGTTGATTATAATCTACTGTTTATTACGAATTTTTGTATTAAATATTCAATAATAAGCTGAAATTTTATGAATAAATATTGAAAACCATTGAATAATTCTAATATGTATTAGAAAATTAGTATAACAATTGCAACATATATTAGCTTGATTTGAGGCCTGATTTGTTTAGAAAATGTAAATCTTTTGAACATAAAATTCTAATCTTGATATCACATACACATACTATGTTCATGACTTCATATTAAGTATATTGGTCATTAAATTAACAACTAAAATTAAAGATAAATATATTTTCTGTTACATTTGATGAACGCTTACAGTTTACAAGTGTTTTGTAAAGTATTAAATATTAACCCTTGTATATGTCTTTTAATTTCAGGCTATGAAAGTGTGATTTAAGATGTCTACTTCATTCCCTGGATCTAATCTGAGGGTGGTAAGATGAGCCATGATGGAAGTGGGAGGGAGGAACGTGGTGGTGGTGGTGGTAGATCTAATACTGGGGGCAAAACTGATCCAGGATGGGAGCATTGCCAAATGGTTGATGGCACTAAGCAGAAGACAAAATGCAACAAGGTGATTGGTAGTGGAGGTATTTCTAGGTTTAAAAAGCATCTGACAGGAGAGGACAAGAATGTAAAAGTCTGTAGGAGATGTCCCGATGAAGTGAAGAAATACTTTAAAGATTTGGCAAATCAAAAGATTATGAAGAGAGTTGATGACACAATTAGAGATAACAGATTCAAAGAAGTATTGTTTGGTCCTAGTGTCATCCGTGTAGATGATAGTGACGATGATGATGATGACATTGTGTACCCTAGTGATATTGATACACCGACCAAAAGAAAAGCATGGAGGGCAATCATGAAAGAATCTGTGATGGAAAGGCATAAGAGCGATGACATTAGACAATTCATGAAAACCCAGAAAGGGTTTGGTTCTTCCACTTATGAAGCAGGGGGGTGGATCTGGTGTACCTCAAGCCACAAGAAGTCAAACCGTGAGCCCTACAATGGAGAATTGTAGATCCCATAGCATGAAATTCACATCTTCTGAGCCTACTTTCTGCAGGAAGGATGCAAAGCAGAAAACAATAACTGGCGTTTGGAAAAATGCCAAAGAGATTGTAGGTCAAGCTATTGGAAAAATTATTTTTACACATGGTATTGCTCCCAATGTGGCGTCTGGCCCATATATGCATCACGTGATTGATGTATGTGCACAACATGGAAAGGGAACTAAGGCCCCAACTCCACATGAGTTGATGAACAAGTACTTACATGTTGAGAAGAAAGAAATAGATGAGTGGATAGATGAGCAGAGAAAAAAGACTTGGCCTATCTTTGGTGTTACTCTGATGTGTGTTGGTTGGACAAGTGGCACAAAGCAACAAATTATAAATTTTCTAACATTTAATGAGGGAGTCTCCTACTTTCTAAAGTCTGTTGATGCATCTGCACATATCAAGGACCACAAATATCTTGCCAAGTTAATGGAGAGTGCAATTGCAGATATAGGAAAAGAACTTGTGGTTCAGATTGTGACGGACAATGGTAGCAATTTCAAGAAAGCTGGTAAACTTCTTGAAGATTCTAAAAAATATTCTCTATATTAGACTCCTTGTGCAGCACATTCTGTTGATCTGGTTCTTAAAGACTTTGGAAAAACTACTTTATTCAATGAAGTAATGGTTAGTGCGAGGAGGGTCACCAACTTCATATATAACCAGTCTTTTCTTCTAACAATGATGAGAAGCAAGGAATACTGTGATGGAGATTTGGTACGTCCTGGAATTTACTCGCTTTGCTAGTAATTTCATTGCGATGCAAAGTATAAAGGATAAGAAACAAGGGCTTCTTAGGATGTTTTTATTTGAATAGTGGGCTCGTCATCTTGATAGTAAATCTGAGCAGGCAACAACAGTAAGGAAAATTCTTAATGATGACAATTTTTGGAGAAGGCTATCAAGGTGTTTAAAGATAATGAGCCCACTTGTGCATGTTCTACAAATGGTGGATGGCGACAAAAAAGCCACCTTGCCTTATGTCTATGAGGCTATGCGCATGATGAGAGAACGTGTAGAGGAGGCAGCGGGACTAAAATCTTGTAAACAATTCTTCGAATCAATTGATAAGAGATGGAAGAAAATGCTTAGTCATCCCCTTCACAAAGCTGGTAAAGATTTTGAATTAACTTTCAAGTTAAAAATTACATTATAAATTTGACTGTTTTGTCTTATCTTTTTCTAAATTTGACTCACTTCAATTATTTTCCGTACCCAGCCTATTACCTCAACCCTAGGTTCCAATACAGTCTTGATCTAGGGTTGAAAGTAGACCTATAAATGGCGGTACATACAAAGATTGACAAGTACAACGACAATGACAACAACAAGGCATTGCTAGCTGTGGCGCAAATTATAACTTATTAATTTACTATGAAGTATTAATAAGAATAACTTGATCATGCAGCATATCTTGACCTATAAATTTATGTTATCTTCCAGCCCTTGAATAGATGAAGAGATTTAGGGAAGCACAAGGAGTCTTTGGGATGAAAGGTGTTGTATATGCAAGGGATAAGATGGCACCTGGTATTCAAAGTTACATACTTACATTCTTATTACAGACCTATGAATTATCATATACGATTATTAACTTTATATATTATTTCATATGTAGCTGAATGGTGGGTCGAATACAGAATTGACTGTGAAGAGTTAAGAAGTATAACTATTAAAGTGGTCCTAAATGGCTGCTGCAGGGGGGTGCGAGAGAAATTGGAGCACCTTTAACTTAATTCATTCAAAAAGAAGGAACAGGCTAGGGGAAAAACGTTTGCACACTTTGGGACATGTGCATTACAACATTAGGCTGAAGGAAAAATATTTTCATGAAAGATTCAGCAAGCCAACTAAAGACTTCATGACTGAAGATCCATTGGATTGGGCTTACATTTATCATGACAGAGACGACGATGATGACCTCATGCAGGCTTGGTTGAATGAGGAAACTCATACTCATATTTTAGATGAAGGTAGATCAGGTGGTAACCCTGATCCTACAATTGCAAGTCAGATGGGTATTAATGTAGAACAATAAAATCGGGAAGAGGGAATTCAAGCAAACTCTGCAATCAACCGACTTGAGAAAGATCCGAATGATCCAGGTGATTTCTTTGGCCCTCTACTTGCAGATCAAAGTGAAGCATCCTCAGGGTCAACCATACCATTTGGTGAAGGATACATTGATAAGTCTACATCTGGTGATTCTTCTACTACTGCTCCATCAGATGGATCGCACATCAGAGGACGAACTCTACCACCTCCAAGTTCTCCTCCTGTTGATTTATCAAGGCTTAAAAGGACTGGAAAAGAAGCAGATCTTCCTCCTAGACATGCATCTACAAAACAATACCAAAGAAAAGGAAAGGATAACTCTAGCCAGCCACAACCACAGCCTGAGCAACAACAACAATTGCCCTGCTTGCCCCCACCACAGACTTATGTTCCTTATGGCTATGATCAAAGTCATGGTTATGAATCTTATGATCCTTATGGACAATATAGTTATGGACAACAAGGACAAGTTCAAGTGCCAAAACAACCATCATTTGATAACTTAACTGAGTCAATGGGATCTTGGCATATGAGTGGTCCTAGTACTGGTAATGTAGAAGGATCTAGTATCATGGATGATTTATTTGGAATGGGCAGTGGTGGATATAGCATTGCACCTACTCATTATCAAATTCCAGAGAAGAAAATTGATATTGATAGTGTCTTTGGTCATTGTGGGAGTGGTCATTATACTTTTAGTGGATCCCATGGGACAAGTATTCAAAGCACAACACATTATCCATTTAATAGCTCTATGGTGAATCCAACTAATGATCATGAAAAATCTCAAGGGCAGACCTATGATCCTTTTATTCTCCCTAGTCATGAGCCCTCCTGCACACATTCTGAACATGAAAGATCATCTACACCTTTTCACATGATTCCGATGCTCTTCCCAGATTAAAATCATATAGAGTTGTTGATCTTTCTTCTTATGCTCGATTTGGATGCCTTGCAGACCTTTCTAATTTCGATTTTGCGGCATTTGTAGCTGACTATGAGCTAAACCACAAAGAAAATATAACATGGTTGCAATACGCTTTAAGAGTGGATAACCAGATAGCTGGCTCTAGGCATATTGGTCAATGAAGAGCATGCAAGACATTCATCATGATATTAGTCTTAGTCAACACTCATCAGACTCGACTCAAGTGGGTACTTCAGTTTCTATTAATTGGTATGCTTGTTAAATTGCTTAGTTGCTTTTGACTTGTATTATGCTAATACTTGTAATTTGTAATCTTTTAAGTTGTCTATTTGTCATAAACCTATATATCTTGAAGAAATCCCTACTTGCACAACTTGCACTTGCATCACACACTGGCATGTAACCATGTGTTTTTCTATGTTTGTAAATCTACACGGATGGTTATATACTTATATGTAAACATATTGTGTTTTTAAGCTCTAGATTTGACGAAATCTATCAATTTTCATCTCAAATTCAATATTTTTTTGCTTAATTTTTGTCGAAGTCGTCGAAGTTTGGTTGTAAAAATCCTCGACATTTCCACAAACTTCCATGTCCACACCTGTCGAAGTCCGCTTGAAGTCGAAGTCCTGTTCCATGGTTGAAATGCAGTTTCATGACGCTCGTAGTGGTGTAGGAAGATGATGCATGTTGAAGTAGTTGATGGAAGAGGAGTGGAAGGTAACAATAGACATAGAGGAGGATCTATCCTACTGTTGGATATATATTCATGCTGGTGAGGAAGGGGAGGAGACTATAAGTAGAGCATGAAGTAGAGCTGTAGAGGTGAAAACACATAAGGAGAAGGAAGAATAGGATGGGACGATGGAGAGGAGGAAATTGAGGCAGGACAATGACACTTCTATGAGGATATTGGCGATCCTAGACATGTGTCTGACATGGACACCCCTAGGACGTGTTTTCCATGCGTTTGCCGTGTGTTGAAGTTGGACACTTGTCTAGGACAACAACATCCTCCGGGGAGTGTATGTGCTTCCTAGATAAAGAGCACAATCTAGAATTTGAGATGTTTCTACTAGACAAAAAGGAACATATTTAGCATAAACCAAAATTAGTAGGGGCGATGGGCTGGTTAGTTTATAAAAGAAACGAAATCAAGAAACTATAGGAGGGGCCCATTAAAACACTACCAGCGAAGGTTCTAAAATGAAAATTATAATAACTAGATAAGGCGGGGGCGGAGGGCTACCTAGGCATCTCAGGTTCTTTTACTCTTGATCAAGTTCCTCCAAATTTTGGTCCCCAAGTTCTTGCTCCACGAATTTCTGGTCCATCATTTGCTTAGGCTCTAGGTGGAGGGGGAGCCATACCTACAAAAGTGATAAACAAAAGGTATGGTCAGTAAACACAAAGTATGTGCACAATAATTATATTTCAACATTTTAGATTTAGATATGTATAATAGTTGGGGGGGGTCCATTCAAGAGAGGGATATCAACATGTAGTGGGTTAGATAAAAATAAAACAAGAGCATGATGTATTTAAAGAATTAGGGGGCATCATAAAGTGTCTTACCATTAATCAATTTGTAATATCCCAAATACAAACAATTGCATGCATATATGAGATGGACCAAGATATCAAAATAGGGCCATAACACCATTGGATTATGGCTCAAAAATGGTCTGGTGGAAATGCACACCCATGGCCGAATACGCGTGCCCTTAAATAGAAATTGTTGTGCCTAAGCACCACTACTCTACATAAATAGTCTAATACCAAGCATGCATAATCGAGAAGCGAGATAGATAATTTAGTCATATTTCATTTCCAAGCACTAAGGCTATCATAAAACCTTATCTCACGACGGGGATGAGTCTACCTACTTATTAGCTGCTCTGGAAGTCCACGTTTTCCTCTATGAAGAAATGACTATAACCCGAGTCAATGTAAAGCTCTCTTTAAGAGGTCGGTCAAGAGTTCATTATTTGACTTACAGTATGTTTGTACTAAGGCCGACCACGAAGGTCTATATTATAGGTTCAGGAATTCGTAAATCAATAGCAAATCTTCGTAATTGAATAAAAGGAGGAAGAAAAACATTCCAACAATTTGATGTTGAACTCTTTTAATCTAAGTGGAGATCTCTTCAGGCCAGAAATACTTAGGCACATTTAAGGTTACATGCCACTTCGAGAAGGTGCATGTTGTTTCATTCAATAACACCATTATGATGAGTATAAGAGCCAAGAAGTTTGATGGAGAGTTCCCTGATACATACTTGCATAAATCTCGAACCGCATGTTGCACAAATTCTAGAGCATTGCTAGTTTTAAAGATATTATGGGTCATAGAATTAAATGTCCGATTTCGATGTCGTGTCCGATGGCCCAAAAACAGAATTTTTTCGAAATTTCGGCTGGAATTTCGATATTTATGGCCCTAGCGATTTCAACGACCGTATAAGCAAATTAAATCATGAAAATTTACCAGGACGATCTAATTGCCAAAATCTACTCAAATATGCAATAATGTTTCATATTGGATATGTGGGGGGGTGGGGTCTCCCACATTTGTAAGTGAAGAACGCTGAACAATTTCGATGACAAAATGAAGGAATTCAGTTATGGAATTTTGCAAACACAATGTTTAAACATACACACTAGATTATATAATAAATTTATATGTTTACATGTTAGAGTGGGATCCATGTCTTGATGAGTGAGTGCACAAATGAACAAGAATGTCAAGTCTGTTAGACAGTTTGACTGTTACAAACTTGCAAACTTCAACTTAAAACAACTAGAGTACTAGACTTTATAATGTAGAGTTACAACTTACAAGCTACAATATTATACGTTAGTATATTTATTGTATAAGTATACTATTATAATATATTTAGGGTTACATGAGTGAATAATGAAAAAATATATTTAGGGTTACAAGTTACAACTTACACTTAGCATTTTGTATAAGGCTACTATTATAATATATATAGGGTTACATAAGTGAAAAATACAAAAATATAAGAACTTTCATTAAAAAAAGGAAGAAAATGTCCGATTTCGATGCAGTTTCGGTGGCCACAGAAACAGAAATTTTGACGAATTTCGGAAGAAATTTTGGTAAATGCGTTGCTGGCGTTTCGACAGAAAAATAAATGAATTAATTTGTGAAATTTTACCAGAATGATCTACTGGTGTAGATCTACTCAAATATGTAATAATATTTCATATTGGATATATGGGGGGTGGGCCTTGTCATTTTTGAGTGAATGACCCTAAACTGTTTCGATGGGGATTTTTTATGTCAATTTTCAATTGTGAAATCAACGAATTAAGTCATTATAGTTAGCAAGCACAATATATAGACTTAAAGACACAAAACTGTCCAAAAAATATGCTCTAGGTAGTACATAGTATATGATAAAGCAGAAGAAAAAAAATCGATGATCTACCTGTTTCGAGAGTTTCGTCAGTCAATTTCGATGTCCAATTGCCATAGAAAAAAAAATTTCGGGCAAAATTTCGACCATTTCGTCGAAATTTTGAACATTGATTAAAAAAGCCTTTGTAGTCATTTTGTGTATAAATATGAAATATATTGATTAGATTTTCAAAATAAGTAAAGATATACGTATTTCACACTATTGTTTCTTAGGTTTACAAGTTCACTTCATGAGAATTTTAAGAGAAATGTCACTTAGAAAATTAGGATTGTCGGAGTATTTTTTAAGATATGTCTAAAAGGGAGTAGAAATAGGAGTACATGGGCCAGGGAGAGGCTTACATATCTTAGAATCAAGTAAAGCAGCCTTCGAGAGCAAGATATCACAAAAAAATCGCTAAAAGATCAAAGTCCCAACAAATCTAGTCGATGGAACACTATTTCGCGAAATAGGTGCTGCATTTCGCCCTGCTTTCGCAATATCAAGGCCCAAACTAGACTTTTTGCACTAAAATACCCCCTATTTTGTGAAATTTCGACTGTAACTGTGAAATTTTCGCAAAATTGCGGACCAGTTCATTCGTACTGACGTTTCGATGTCCGATTGCAAAACAAACGAAATTTCGCAATTCCAATCGAAATTTTGTTCCATGGTATGGGTCATGAAAATTGAGTATTTAGTTCTTGTAAAAAAGTCATAATAGTATCCAAACACGATCTCTCAACAAAAGCAACCAAGTTGCTCTAGAGTAATCGTCCATGAATGTTTTGGAATACAAAAAAAAAGCCACAAGAAAATGGTCCCCATATATCAACATGCACAATATTAAAGACAAAAGAAGATTCAACAATTTCTTATTAGGAAAACTAATCCTCGTCTTTTGCCAAGTTTACAAGCCTTACATTGAAAAGAAGAACAAACACAACATAAAGTAAATGTTTCATCTTTGCAGAAAATAAGTGGCCCAATCTATAATGCCATTGCAATGGGAACATAATAGTAGATAACTAACCACAACAAACGTCTATGGTACATCCAGTAGTACATCCCATATGGTCCCTCATGACCCAAACTAATCCTCATCTTCATGCAGTGATCTTGAAAAAAATTTCAACACGGTTAAAGGTGATTGAGCAATTAAGACTTTTCATAGTCGTTACTGAAATACGATTTAATGGCAATCGAGGGACTAAAGAGAAAATTTCAGAGATGGAGAAGAAATCCATCTGTATGTTCCCAGTTCCTTTTACGACTTAACTAAAAGTCTAGAACCATCGGTTGGAGGTCTAACCATAATATTTCTAATAGTAGAAAATAAAGATGGGTTTCCAGATATATGCGATGAAGCTCCAGAATTTTGCACCTAATCATATTTTCCATAAGTAGCACAATAGCAAAAAGCAGAACCTCCATCTTAGCAAACCATAATATTCTATGGCAAAAGCATTCTTGTAGAAGCTTCTCAAGTTTAGAACTAAGCCAGTCAACAGAGGGGACAGTGGATGGTGATGAGGTAGAAGTTGATTTCAAAGTTGTTTGTTTAGCAATAACTTGATTTTTCCAGACACGAGTGCCATGCTTTGCCTTACACCAATCTTTGTATGATTACATCGTCCACAAAAGTTGCAGTGGCCATTATCGGGAGGGGGTGCTTGCCTTCTACCACGACCAATGCCTCCAAAAGTACATCCTCAACTTTGTCGACGACCTATGTCAGTAGTGCATACAAGAAGAGCAGATGGATCAAGAGTCTCAGACTGTATATGAAGAAATTGAGGAAATGCGTTAAATCCTCTTGCCAACATCCTTTAAGGAAGGAAGAGGATCACTTGCCATGATTGATCAATCACTCCTGAGAAGGGTGAAGGAAGTCCTAAAAGAAACCAACAAGAACGAAGTTCCTTGCTTTGGCGCCACTTTTCAATGATGTCCCCAATCAATGGATGATACATTTCAAAATTTCCCAAAAGTGCCTTTTGTTTTATTATAGTAATATTCCACAGACGTCCCAACACTGTAGTCCATCTGCTCTAGAGATTTAAAATCTAACTTTCTTTGGATTTTGTTGATGAGAATTATTAAATGAGAGTTGATCCCACATATCCTTGGCAGAAGTGCTAATTTTTGTCTCTGAACTATTGACAATCCATGTCATGTTTCCAAAGTCCTTGAGCCATTGTTCATAAAGTTGTTTGGTCTTTGTGTAGTCTTCTGCAACCTTTGCATCAATAGTACAATTAGATGAAGAATCTGCAAAGCAAGCTTCTTTGGGGTAGATTTGTCAAGTGAGAATATTTTCTTTGCTTCCACAGATAGCTCAAAGGAGGCAGATCATGTGTGAAAACTGGTGATGTCCAAGGCACAACTGTCACTTATTGTACGCAAAACACATTAAAAGAAGTAGCCATACAGTTTAAGATGACCCACAACAGATACGAGAAATGCAGGGAGCGTGTCTTTAAGCACACTCAACGATAGGCAAGACAAAGGCCGTGAACTTAAAGGTAGAGAAGATGTCAAACTACAATTCCCATATGTAGGTGATGTAGCAGACGGGGGAAATCCCCCCCGG
Source organism: Alisma plantago-aquatica (assembly GCA_963693085.1). Classification (NCBI taxonomy): domain Eukaryota; kingdom Viridiplantae; phylum Streptophyta; class Magnoliopsida; order Alismatales; family Alismataceae; genus Alisma; species Alisma plantago-aquatica. Next base: position 329,260,253 of record OY856415.1, read on the forward strand.
CTAGATGCGTAACGAGGCTCTCCTTTACGAACAATACGAGGTAGAGAGGGTAGTATCCTCCAAAAGAGAAGTCTGTGCTGAGATCTATGCCAGAATCCCCAGGATGGAACAAGGGGCACACAGTAGGCTCAAAGCAACATCATGAGGCAGAGACAATAGGTGGCATGTATGACATGATAGGCATTGCCAGCTAATGACCCAAGGAGAAGTAGCGGCGTCATGCACAAGGGCTAGCTGGCAGCAACAACAAGGGCTCAATATAGGACCGACTATGGAAAGAGATGGCTTAGGAGAGGCCGACAACTGTAGGGGAAGGTTTGGGAGAGGCTGATGAGGTGGGAAGGGAGTCCTAGAGGGGCACCTGGCATAGAGGGGTCTAGAAGGGGCGGTTGGCATAGAGGGATCTAGAAGGGGCAGACGACGACATAGAGGACCCTGGCGGGTCTGACGGCAACAACATGGATCCTAGAGGGACTAGATTGCAGCAACATCCAAGGGGTGCCCTAGGTTGGATCGACACAGAGAATGGAAAGGAGGGGTGGGGGGCGCAAGAAAAGAGGGTAACATTGCATTACATGATACCACATTAAGTAATGAACTTGGCATTAGATAATTGAAACTAATATAAGACATGCTTTTATATAGGATTAGAGAGAGTTTCAAATATACTGGTAACCAATATGGGACTAAATATAAAGATGAAATAATAGGAAATAAACTAAACATATTCTAACAATAATAAACATTGATCCATGGCCATATAGGTGGCAAGGCACTAAGGTGCAATGGTTGGGTGCCTTCATGCCTTTGCATCACCTAGATGACTTAAAAAATATAAATTCTCCTATATATGTAAATACATTTCATGATTATTATATAATACAAATATTATATAATTAACCCTGGAGTGAGCCCTTAACCATCTAAAATAACACAATGAAGTTGCATTTTTATTAATTCCTAGTTAATATTAATGCCAAAATAAGACGAAACCAATTCAAAAAATGTAATATATATATAAAATCATTATTTCTATATACAAATTGAGATTTAATGACATAGCTCCAAGTCTTCAATGAAGTAGTGACTCTCATTCATTACATAGCACCTAAGAAGCATGAACACGGACATAGATACAGACACAGACACATATATTGACACGGACACGGATATGGGACACTTCAATTTTCAAAAATATAGGACACAAACACAGCGTTGGACACGACAATATATATACTTACATACATATATTTACATATGTATACAATCTTAGACATGTATGTGTCATCATCATCATCATCATCATCAACTAAGCCTTAATCCCAACTATGTTGGAGTACGACTAAGCCTCAATCTTAGACATGTATGTGTATAAAATTTATTTTTAAACACAACAAGATCTACAATTCTCAACAACAAACACGAACGAAGATCACCAAAATACCCACATTATATTCCCATATGTATTCAAACCCACTATGCTATTCGATATCAAATTTAGCATACAAGATGATATATTGTAATATCCAAGAATGCCAAACTAGAGAAAACTCATGAGAAATTAATTACAAACAGTAACAATTCATTATTTAAGATACTAATGGAGTGGAGTACAAGGAAGAGGAGGGGAAGCAAAAGTGTTGGAGGGGAGATATATATTGGTAGTGGTGATGGTGGTGAAGCATGAGGACGTCAACACATTTAGTAGTCATGTAGGACTGGAGGGTAGAGGGGAGAGATAAAAGTAAAACAGGACTGCATGTTGGAAGGAGGAAAAAAGAAGGGGGATCAATTAATTGGGAGGTAGAGGCACGTGGAGTAGTGTACACATTAGAGGACCAACGAAATAGGAAGAAGAGGAAGGAGAAAAGGAACAAAAGAAGAAAATATAGAGGAAAAAGAGGGAAGGAAGCTGCTTCTTGTGGCTGATCTAGGTGTTGGTAGCTCCTGCTGCAAATGGATGACACTTGTGGCTGATCTAGGTGTTGGCAGCTTCTGCTGCAAATGGTTGCTGCTTGTTGCGACTTCAACTCTAGTGGCTGCATAAGCTACTTGTAGCAGCTACATATTCCTTGTGATGGTTGCTTGCAGTGGCTCCAACACCTAGCTATTATTCTTGCAACAGTTGTTACAAGTAGTGTCCAAGATGTGTGGGCTGGGCTGGCCGTGTTTATGCTGTGTCCAGCCAGAAGATAAATAAAATATGAAGCTGGACACGCCGGAGCCGTGTCAAGCCGCGTGTCCAGGCGTGTCCACGGCATGTCCGTGTTGGGACACGTATCGGACACGGACACGGCAGCCTCCGGGAAGTGTTCGTGCTTCCTAGCATAGCACCTAACACAACATAGATGGTTAAGATATCAAAGCTTTATTTATTTTTACTTTATAAGCCTGAGATGCATATGTTTGAACTATTAATAGGTATTTGGAGTCCCCATTATGTGCAAGAGGGACATACTATGAGTAATGTTTCTTAATGCTATTCTAGCCTATATGAATAATGTCATCATTAATATGGAAGCCACCAAGGCGCAAATCAAGGCAAACCTGATAAATGGAGCTGTAAAACTGAGGGAAATAAACACCCAACGAATAAAAACAGTCTTCAATTGTATAACTAGGGCCTCAAAAAGAGATATTAACACCCATAATAAGACCGAAAACATACAAAAAATGACCCAAGACATACATTGTCACAGCGCAGGTCAAGGCGCCCCTTGATGCTCGCTGCCTAGGTGTGTGCCTAGGCATGCACCTTAACGAGTATGTCTATAACATCTAAATATGTGTGGGTTTATGTTGAACATGCACAGAATGCAGCTCCACATTTAAGAAAAACTAGCATTAACCTCAACAGTTAATGGTCATATATCTGTAGGAGTATACACTACTATAATGTAACCTAATGACATTTGATTTCTATAAACATATTACTTTAACTGTCATCTATCGTAATTTGCACTAAAAGATTTTGCTTGCACCAATCTGATAAATGGATGGCGTCAAGTTCATTTCTTTATCATAGATAGGTTATATTTTTAGGGTATGTACTATGTAGAGTCGCATGAGATTGAGAAGATTCATGACTATTAACTGATCTCTTTTTACCACTTACATTGTACTTTTGTAACAAAATCAATGTAGCTAGTAACTGCTGGTAATGTAAGTTTGACCTGCTCTTATCAGCAGGGAAGTCAAAGGTGTTCTATTTTTTGAAAAAAGATCCACCACTCACTCTACACCCACTTTAACACCTGGAAAGCACATACAAGTTGCGTGGTATGTACGTATTTTTCACATAAATTGTTCAAAAATAACACACAAAAGTACAGTTTTTTTTTTTATATATTTGAGTTGGAGACCGTTATTAAGCCTTTAGCCTATATCGGATATATCTTTTTATGGTACACATATGCTAGGAGCAATACAAAAAATGTACATGCCAATACAAAATATTATACATGTCAGTACAAAAAAAGCTGAACCGTTAATGACTGTTATGTTGCCGTTATTGAGCTGTTATCTGTAATGGATATACTTTTAACGGTACATATGCATGCAATGAGCAATACAAAAAATGTACACGAAAGTACAAAAATTATACAAGCCAGTTAGACTGTTAATGACTGTTATATAGCCATTAGTGGGTTCGTTTTCGGATTTGTTTTAGGGTTTGTGTATTGTTGCCTTCTATTTTTGAGAAATTAATATTGGTTTGATTGAATTTCAAAGTTCTGATAGTTGATTTCACTTGGCAAATTATGCATAAAATCATTATTTTATCATAAAGCCCATCGGATAATTAACTGTTTGCTGTTTGATTCAGGTATCTCAAGTTCCTCCTGGTTCTGTTGTTTTAGCTTCATCCGATAAAACGTCTATTGAGATGTTTTCTCTTGGAGAAAATATTTTAGGTGTACAATGCCATCCCGAGTTCACAAATGATGTTATACTAGACATAATACAAAGCCGTCTGTCAAGAAATGCAATCAGTGTAAGCTCTGTGATACTTGTTGATCTTGGCAACTCTAGCTTTTATATACTTTTTGTTGAAGTTGTCTGACATCTAGATATATTTATAACAAACTTTTTGAATATCTGAGCACAGATGTCTTAGCTGTACCCATATCCTTCTCCACTGTCAAATCTGAACCCCCGAAATAATCCACAAAAACAATGCATGCTCAATTTTTTCCTATGCTGCCTGTCTGGAACTACGCTACCAGATGGGAAACTACGCTACCAGATGGGCAGCCAGGGGTTGTACCACTCTTGTTATATGATATTTGTATCTCCTTCATATCCCTGGCAAGCTGTAGAAAAACAGAGATTTGCAGGCTAATGCAATATCTTCATCAATTTATTGGCAAGCTGCAAAAGGACACTATTGACATTCTTCAATTGGATAACATGCCACATGGGTATTTTGATTTGTTTAAGGGGCCGTTTGGGTGAGGTAGTTCGCGGCGGTATTGTATTTAATTGCTGTATTTCAACTACCGGATAGGTAACTGCGTTGTTTGGATAGCTGTATGTGTTTTTGTAAATTTACTCCAAATGCGGTATTCTCTATCTGTTCATTTGACGGACATCCCAAAGCTCGCCAAAATTGGCGAGATTCAGAATCCACCCAGCCCTTTTCCGCCCGGACTCCCCCGATCACTCCGAGAGAACGCTCTCTTCTCCTCTCCCGGTCCCCTCTCTCCTGAACCCTCTGTTCTCCCTCGGCCGTCTCCTCTCCCCCGACCGTATCCTCTCCCGTCCTCCTTCATGTTAATTCTCCTCCCCGAAAAACCCTACCCAGATACCCCCTCAACCCTATCGGCCCTACCCCGATAACTCTTTTCTCCCCAAAAACCCTACCTCGAAACTCCTTTCTCTCTGTCCGTCTCTCCGCCTCCCCACCTCGGTCTGTCGTCCTCCTGCCTCATCTGTACTTCTATCACCTTGTGTCTCCTCTTTTGTGTTGGGATTTTGCGAGCGACCCTACTGTGCTTCCAGATCCGACTTTGAGACCGTGATGGTTCAGTGGAAGACCAACGATCGTCTTCATCCAAATGCGGCGCCGCTTCCAAGAAGAAGCACTGCTCCGGTGAAGGGTTCCTGAGAGGGTGCGTCAAAGTTCGGGTTCTCCAGAAACTGCAGTAGTGGAGACGAAACGGCCATTACGATCTGATCTACCATTTCACCTTCCTCAAATTTTCTCTTTGTTTGTAGTCTCTCTGTCGTTCTGGATTATGGGCTCCTGCCATGTCTTCATTGGAGGATATGAGGAAGCTGCAGTAGCTACCTTACCATCCTCTCCTGGTTGCTTTGCCGCTCCCTCTGTTTCCGCAATCCTCTTCCTCACAGCTCAATTTCCTCAGGAAAGGGGTGTCTTTTCCCCTTTTGATCTCAAGCATGTGTCGATTTCTTTTTCTATTGCATGTCGTTGCAATTGCTATCCAAACATAGCGATTAGGAATTGCGGGATTTAACAGTTAGGTAGTCAAGACCCCATCACTCGTTAACTACTGCAGTAGTGACGATGAGGCAACCCAAACGGCCCCTAAGTTTGTTGCGGTATTTTCTGCAGTGAGTAGAAACGAACTGAATTTCACTCTGTGGAGACTTAGGTGGTTAACCTATGTGGTTAATGTTATCTTTATTCTGATTTCTGACATCTCCAGTTTGTTTATTTTACCATTGGCAAGTAAGAGTTCAGTTGAACATGCTACTTACATTCATCTACCGACACACAGTCCAATAGGAGTGATGTACAGAATAAGAACATAGATTTTTGGCACCTGCAAAGGCAAGTTTAGCTAGCTCTTGAGCTATAATCTTTAACAGGTAACATACAGATGGCAATCGAATTCTTTGGCCTAGTAAATCCAGAGACTAGAGCAAATTATCATTTTGCTGCAAGGAAGCCTGTCGGCGGCCCATCATTAAGCATAGAAGTTATAATGGCAAACTTATCAGGGACACAATAAACCTTCCTAGCAAGCTCTACAGCTTCCACTATGGCTAAAAGGAAGGTTTGATTTCCTCTTGCAACAAGCTCTGGAATTGAAAGAATTTTGTATTATCAGGAAAAGTTTCAATAATAGTAGCTTATGAAGAGGAACAAGGAGTGGCAGTCTTAGATCAAGCCAAATCGTGCATCCTTTAAGGGTAGGTTGCGAGTTCATTTGACTTGAAGCTGCAACAAGAAAATGAGTAAGTTAGCCAGGCCCGAAACATTTTAGACCTTGAGTTGGCCGGTTTGAAAATTTTTGGTGCATACACAATATAAACCATGGAACTAAGCTTCCGGGAAGTTGGGCGAAACTTCCCCGAAGTTTCCAACTTCCACCCCAGGCGATGTCGATACACCACTATGTCGACTTGGTCTCAACTTCGGACCAAAGTCTCCCCCTTGTCGACGAAGTTGGATTTTTATAGTATATTTTCATCCCAACATCCTCGAAGTTGTCGATGTTTCTCCGAAGTTGGCGATGTTGGAGCGAAGTTGATACGGCCGTGAACATTTGTCCTAACTAGTGTCCTAAAGGCCATATAAGGCATAAGTGGCGCCTCCAACCATGTTTACAACTTCTAATATTGATTCCTATGTTTGTTGGCTGCCACTATTTGCTAGAGAAGATGTTGTAACTACTATTTGACTCCATATTGTATGGAGGACATATGATGGGATGTATTTCTATATTTGTATTACACATTTAAACCTTGCAACTATAAGTGCACATTGCATTATCGACCTACGTAGGGTTATAGAGTCATGAATCATGTTTTTTGTGTTAACACATGTAAGATAGAGTATAGCATAGCTAGAAGTTTTTAATCGAAGTTTCCTTCAAATTCACATCATTTTCTTCAAAAAACGGCATCGGAGTTTATTGAAGTTTGCGTCTAATTTCCTCGAAACTTCCTCGAAGTTTCCACAAACTTCCACTTCCACACCTAGCGAAGTCGACACGGATTCGAAGTCCTACACAATGATATAAACTGTTTCTGAATTTCAATGAGCCGAGTGCATAAAACTGACCAATATTATTGAGCTCTCTCCTGCAAGTAAACAGAAATGAGTTTCAATTTCAGTATGATAGATGGTGCAGAAAGGACTGACGTTAGTAGTTTCATGAAGTATGTTCTCTTATGAGGCAAGCTGCCATAGTGTCCCAAGGCAATTTTTGTCTTTTAACTAAACTAAATTAATTTAGGTTCCGGATTTTCTTGCTCATACTGAATGTACAAAGTCGGGAAGAATAATAGACTGCCTGACAATGTAATATTTACTTGAAATATTATCCTTCACTGATTGCGTAAATCACATGTATAGATAATTAGTTATTTGTGTTATTAGCTTACTTAAGTGACCCATATAGCACTTAAGTAAACTCATATGTTAGATCCGTGTAATTTTTCCTCTATATAAAGAGAGGATTTTCACTAATCAAAAACACGTTTGTTTATTAGTTTACACATAGTATTAGAGCGTTGAGTGACGCTCTAGGACCTAAAAAAACTAATTGTGTTGGATCTATGGGCTCAGGGGGCGTGACTTGAACTATTAAAGATTTAAGCCAAACTTGTTAAACCTTTAAATTATATCATAAGCAATGTTTTAAAAAGCGTGAGCGGGAAGCGTGCGGACGGGACCTTGTAGCCGATTAATCGCCAGGCGGGCGATTAAGTGGACGCTTTTTAAAAAAGTGGATGCTTAGTTTTTTTAGATAAATTTTTACATTTTATAGACATATACATACATAATTTTATATTTGTGACTAATTTACATTATTAAATCTATTTATTCCTTTAAAATTAATACTATGTAACATAACTTAAGAGTTAATAGATTCAGCAATTAAAGATAAATAAACGTGTGTATCAATAAACAAATAAAACCCTGTACAGCACAGCCGCATGGTCTACTCTACTGTTATAGGAAAAAGATAAAAAAATATGGAAAACCTACATGTCTGGAAAAAAAAGAGAAAACAGAGGGAAAACAGCAAGAAATAGAAAATTGGTGCATCCTACAGGAAAAAATTCCAAAAAAACAAAAAAGAAGGAATAGCACACCCTCGTGCCTACTGTTGTGCGGAAAAAGAAAATAAAGAAGTGAAACAGCAAGAAATATGCATATAGGAAGATATCACGTAAAAGCAAAAAAAAGTGTACAGCAATCCCGGAGGGTCTACTGCTGTAGAAAAAAAGAGAAAACAAGAGGAAAAACATGGAGCACCAAGCAAGAAATAAGAAAATAAGATTAGAAAGTAGTTACCTTTCCTTGGACGTTCCCTCTTGTGGCGAGAACAAAAGAGCGTTGGAGTCCGAGACTCCTGCAAATGCCCTGAACCTTCCTCGTGACGTCCAAAACATGGAGCACATAGCCTAGCGTTGGCTCCCTTCAAGGCAGCAGCCGTAGGTGTAAGGTTGGAGGCCAAGACTCTTGCAAATCAGCCCCTTAGGTGCCGCAAGAGGCTCTAGGGTGCAATGCAAGTCCAAAGGTCGGCCAAAGTTTCCAGTAGAAGCGACGGTGGGGAGAATCGCGGGTGACAGTTTACCCGTTGCACTGTAATTGGGAGGGAAAGATGAGGAGACGCGGAGTGTTTGCATAGTCACTGGGTTTTTTAATCTGTCCTGGGCTGACAGCAATTGGGCCTTTGGTTTTGAGCTTATTTCAGCAGCTCAACGAAAAAAGGGGAAAAACGGCCGCACAGCAAGGCACAAAAAGCGGCTCACGCGCGGCCAAAGCGGACAAAAGGCGGGCGCTAAATGGGATTCCGCTTCAGGTCCGCCTAGGGTCCATTTCACGCAGACTAGACCTGTTGACGCAAAAGCGGCCGCACGGGACGCTTTTCAATACATTGATCATAAGTTAATTGTAGATAAAGCAAAACAAGCAAGGGAGAGATAGATCAAACAATCCACAAATGAACACAACTAGTTATACTGGTTCCATCTCGAAAGGATGTAGCTACACTACCTAGAGAGGTCAACCTCTAGGGTTTCCAAACCTTGAGTACCAATTTATATTGACTTATAAGAGTTATATCAAGAGACCACTTTTTTCAAGATCAAAGGCTAAACTAGCTTTTCTTTTTCCGGCAACGGAGCCAACAACCTTACAAGGGTCTTACCTACCTTACCAATGATTTTCTAGCCTTTACCTTTACCTTCCTTCTCCAAGGAAGCTCCTTCCTTCACCAAGGTAGCATTCTTCAATCAACAAGCTTAGAATGGAGATCGAAAGAAAGTGATTGAGATCTTTATGAAGGATAATTGAAGCTATCTCTTTTACGAGATTCTTAGACCACTCTAATGATTGCAGAGTTAATCAAGCTCAAGAAGTGATTAGGAGGCTCTAGGGGCTTTTCCACTCAACTATAGCATATATGCATGAAAGGCAAACTTGAAACTGTATCCAAGGGTCTTGTTTATAGTTGAAGGTGCACTCTAGCCAGTAAAAACATTTAGATAGGATTCTAGCTATTTTTTTATGGTTCCAACTAATCTACAAGTTTTAACCCTCCTTTAAAGGCTATATGCACTTTTTAAAGTTGATAGTATAGTGTTGTAGGCTAAGTTACCTTTTTGGAAAACTTGGCCGATAGATGATTCTATCTAGCCAATCAAATTGGTCTGTCGAGTTTCCTACTAATAAGAAACTCGTCCAATAGCGAGTTATGTCAAGCCAACAAATGGTTGTCGGCCGTATTTCCTCAGGGGAAACTCAATCGACAAAGCCTCCTGTTTTGGACTTTTCCAGAGCATCTGAAATGCATATTAATGCATTTTAATTGCCTCTAATTTACAGTTGGGCTTAATTGCAAGTGATAATTTTTTTTAAAATGATTTACATCAAAGATCTAAAGATAAAACTAGCTATTCTTCAATTCTTTGAACTTTGACTTGTAAGACATGTGTTAGCATACATAAGTAGTTTATTTCTTATATCTTTCTGATTGGGCTTAGGCCCATTGTATATGTAATTCTTATTGTCATGTAAGTACACTTAAGTGAGGATCCATCTACCCACTTAAGTATAACCATGTATCACTTGACTCCTATATATAGGAGACCCAAAATACCTTTACGGATCACAGAATATATGGTCTTTACCTTTGTCATGGTATCAGACGCAGGACCACAACCCTAATCCTCCCCACCCCTTTGTTTCCCCTCCCACTTTCCTTTGCTTTTTCCTGGCGGCTGTTGTAACTGGCTTTGTTCTCAATAATACGAGGAGGAGATTGAGCGCTGGTCTTGATCTCATGCTGGCGGCAGTTGGAAAAATTAAAAACTCAATCTTTGAGTTCCGCTGCGAGATACTCTCGTACATGGGCTAGCCGAGGTGCTCAATCTTTCCGCTAATCATTGTTTACGTGCCGGTGACTTATTTCAGTTGGTGGAACCGTTCATGCCCACAAATCTGAAATCACTACTTATCTTCTTTGCGTGAACAACTAATCTGTGGAGCCAAAGCCATCACCAACCACACCGGTTCAGTTATTTCGGCCACAGGTGTATTTGAATCTATACTTCTCCGAGTTGACGTCAGTTTCTGTATCAGTGTGCTGCTAGACGCAGAAAAAAGGGGGGGATACAAAAAAAAGAAAAGACAACCCGTGCTAGTCTATAAAGTACCAAAAAAAAAAGGTAAAAGGGCCACTTTTTTTTTCTTTCCTTCCTCTCCATATGGTTTCCCTATCCCACATGGCTGAGCGCCTTTGCTTGAATTAGGGATCTAATCTGATGCACATCACAGTGCCTTTATTCCTGTGATTTGTTATCTCTCCTACCGTGCTTATTCCGGTAGTGCTATCTTTATATTTTCCTACTGTGCTTATTCTGGTAGCGACTTATCTACCGTGCTAATTCCTGTAGTGTTTTTGTTTTCTTTTGTACTGTGCCTTCAATCCGGTACTTTACCTATTACGGCATGTTTGGTTCGCTGGAAATGATTAGAGTAGGATATGCAAGTGGATGGGATTGGAAAGTATATATAGAGGAAGGGAGGTTCGGTAATCCTATCTTATGTTTGGTTGCGTGTAGGATAGGATTAGTGGCAACACTACTTAATCATTCTAATGGTTCATTCAATCATGTGTTATGTTTTCATAATTATCTAGATCTGTGGATATTAACAAAAAGTCAACTTAATAATCATCAAGTCGACTTTATAATCAAACTTATACGAATTGGGCATTTACACACGAGAATACTTGCTGAAAGAACACAAACTGATTGATTAATTTTTTGTTAGCAGTTGCGTCAACTGTTTTTAGCCTGCTACTTGTTCAATCTAGAATAGTATATCATAAACAGAAATTATATAGCATATGTTAGATCGTCATCTATTAGTTAAGTAACTATTGAGAATAGGATTAAAAAAAATACCTGTTGGGTTGTTAGTCAATCACGTTTGAATCAGCAATATAAAAGCTCAAGTCAATTTTTTTCTACCTGCAGCAGGTTCCGACTGTTAACATTCACATGATGCAAAGAGCGTCTTAATCAAATACCCACACAGGTTCAGATTGCGAAAGATTGGCAGCATGATAAGATGACGAACATTGACGAGGATCGCACAATATTGTCGATCACAAATACGCAATTGATAAAATATGGCACCTTTCCTTGCCGTCTCTGTAACGCGTCCATGGCGACCCTGCAACGGCGTGCAATTACTACATGCTCCAAGGCAGACTCAATCAGATGTCAAGAGCTCAGCGAGTAAGATATGCTCGTGCAGTGTTGTGCACATCGGGGAAGAGACGCGCCGTCAGAAGAGGTGTCGGGAGTCGGCTACAAGAAAAGTTTCGGGGGTCAGGGTCGGGAGCGTGCAAATAGTTATACCGCTCAATACCTAGGGGGGTGCGGAACTCAAAAATCCTATTGAGATGGGACTCTTGTTATCCATGGATTAGTATCCTTAAATACTTTTTATGTAAACAAACATAGGATTGGGATTACTAATGGATTTCAAGTCGTATCCCATCACCAATACTGCGTACCAAACATGCCGTTAATACAATGGCTGAAAATAAAACTATCATCTATAATGATATGCCACATGTTACAACAATTAAGCTCAATGGTGATAACTATTTACTGTGGATGAATGCCGTTTCTACTTTTCTAGAATCTCATGGCAAACTAAAATTTATTAAAGAAGACGCACCGAAAGAATCCTGTTAAAAATAAGATTGTATTGAATGTAATGTAATGGGATTAGATGAGTACAAGACTGGACACCCCTATCCTATATATAGGAGCAAGGGAGAAACCCTGAGACTTGTGTCCCAAGTAATCTAACGGGCTGAGACACTAAAGGCCTACTAACTAATTAACCTATTAACTAAATAGGCTAATATAGACTCTCTTAACACTCCCCCTCAAGCTGGAGCATGGGTGAAACACATGTCCAAAGCTTGGAGGTTACTAAACTCGATAAAACGATAAAAGAAATGATAAATGAAAGATAAAAGATAAATATCACTCCCATACAAAAATTGATACTCCCCCTTATTAAATACTCTTCTTTGAAATTGTATTCTGTAGGCTGGAGATCCTCGAGCTTTGAAGAAGGTCTTTGGAGTGCATCTAGAATGAAGAACATCTCAAGAATGGAACCTGAATACTGCAACAGTAATTCGCCACTTGGAGCAGACGATCATCAATACCACGACTACGACAACTTCACTGGAATACGTACTTAACGCGGCACGAACGCGGATCTCCAATGATGATGTAACAGTAGTGGTGTTTTCAAAGCGTCTGAGAAGACGTGCATAACGTGGCACGAACACGGACGGACGATATGCTGGTGATACGATGCAGGTACCATAACTCTGTAACGAGAACCTTGGGGGCTTGACATGAAAGGAGATATCATCCATCAAGGAAAGTCCCAAGTAGATCAGCAACAGGTGATGTCGAAATAGCAGATGCGGCTCGGAGAAGACGTGATAAAGCAGCTCGGTGAAGATAAATCTGGATGAATCAACCTTGTAGAAGTAGATTGGCATGCTTGTTGAGCTTTTGAAAATCTGAAGAAGCACCCATCCGTCTCATGTGAATGTAGCTGAAGAAGTACACCATCAACCCCTGACATACATAACGCGATACGAACGCGGATAGCTTGACGCTGAATGAAGATCCTTCAATGCTGTCTGGAAGTAGAGAACAAATGTGTTGAACAACGCGAAGCTCCATGAAGATAATAGCCTGGAACGTATATAGCCTGAATACATATATCATCTCTTCTATACTCTCTCTCTCATACATATTCTCTCACTCTCTCTCTCTCTTCTCATCTCTTCCTCTCCTCTCTATCCCCCCCGCACACCAAATACGACGAGAGTGAGTGTTTGGTGTGGAGAAATGGACATATGAACCCCCTGCACTGTGGAAAGAGATACACGCATGATATGGGTGGGTGGGAAAGGAATTGGTCGATTTAAGAGAAATTTGTGTATATGGAGATGTGTAATATGTGGAGAATGAAACTGATAACCGAAGAGAATATGCTAAATGGGTCAATGTAAGATCCGAGCAGAAAATTAAATGGATCTAATCTTGACCCGAAAATTAAATGGATCTAATCCGGGTAGAAAATTAAATGGATCTAATCCGATTAGTCTTAAAATTTGATCCAATTAGCCAAAGATAGATCTGAGTAAGGATCCGAATAGGCATAATAAATATGGGGGTTGAGACAAAGCAAATTGAGGAAGCGTAGGGTTAACAATGAGTGTACCCTCATATATATATTAGTGGAACAATTACATATAAGTCCAAATAGAAAAGTAAAATAACATGACAGTAAATAAAGACATATTAACATTCCCCCTCAAGTTGGAGCATAGATATCAATCATGCCCAACTTGTCCACAAGTGAGTTGAAATGTTTCTTGGCCAGCTGCTTTGTAAACATATCAGCAACCTGATCTTTTGAGTGAGTGAAAGGAGTGCAGATCTTGCCAGATAAGATAGTCTCTCGAATGAAGTGACAATCAAGTTCAATGTGCTTTGTGCGCTCATGATATACATGATTATTAGCAATGAAGATAGCAGCTTTATTGTCACAGTGCATAGGGATAGCAACAGAAGACTCAACCCCAAAGTCTTTTAAAAGAGATTATACCCATAGGAGCTTACAAGCAGTGTGGGCCATCGCTCTGTATTCAACTTCAGCATTGGATCTGGCAACAACATTTTTCTTTTTACTTCTCCAAGTAACCAGATTACCTCCAACATAAGTACAATAGCCTGAAGTAGATTTTCTGTCAATCTTACTCCCAGCATAATCAGAATCAGAATATCCTTCCAGAGAACAATGTCCATGCTTTCTATAGTAAAGGCCTTTGCCAGGTGATTTCTTAAGATATCGCAGAATATTACAGGGAGCATCCCAGTGACACTGTCTGGGTTTATCCAGGTACCCGCTAAGAAGACCAACAACAATAGATATATCATCTCTAGTAACAGTCAGATAAATCATCTTGCTAATCAGTCTCTTGTATTTTTTACTGTTTGGAAACATAGGAGAAGAATCATCATCCCAATTAATATTAGGATCCAGAGGAGTATCAGCAGGACGTGCACCAAGCATCCCAGTTTCCTGTAACAGGTCTAGAACATACTTCCTCTGAGATAAGACAAGAGCATTAGAAGTCCTAGATACCTCAATGCCCAGAAAATATCTTAGCCTCCCTAGATCTTTAGTAGCAAAATGTTTGCACAAGTGTGTTTTAGTAGCCTGAATCTCAGAATGATCATTGCCAGATAGAACAATATCATCAACATAAACAATTAGGATCACAATACCAGAAGATGTTTTTTTCGTAAAGACTGAATGATCAACCTGCGACCTCAGAAAACCAAAAGCAGTTAGAATTTTACTCAGCTTATCAAACCACACCCGAGGACTCTGTTTGAGCCCATAAATAGATTTTTTTAACCTACAGACTTTATGTGACTCCCCCTGAGCAACAAACCCAGGAGGTTGCTCCATATAAACCTCTTCTTGAAGATCCCCATACAGGAAGACATTTTTAACATCCAGTTGAATAAGAGGCCAATCTAAGTTAATAGCAACAGAAAGAAGAACTCTGACAGAGTTAAGTCTGGCAACAGGCGAAAATGTCTCAAAATAGTCAATTCCATAAGTTTGAGTATACCCTTTTGCAACCAGCCGTGCCTTCAGACGTTCCACCGTTCCATCAGGTTGATACTTTACCGCATAGATCCATCTGCAGCCAACAGGTTTGCACTCAGGAGGTGGATCCACCAGCTCCCAAGTTCCTCTGTCAGTAAGAGCAGTCATCTCTTCTTTCATGGCAGTCATCCAAGCCGAGCTTTGTAAGGCATCATGGACAATCTTGGGAACAACAGTAGCAGATAGAGCAGCCACAAAGTTACTAGTATGAATACTCAGATGTGCAGTAGAAACATGATTAGCAATATTATGAGAAGTACAAGAACGAGTGCCTTTTCTGATAGCAATAGGTAGATCTAAGTCAGAGTGTACCTCAGCAGGAGTGGGACCTTCGTGAGGAGAAGATTGGTGCTGCGTGGGGGGGGTCTTGAGCACTTTGGGACCTGTTCCTGCGTTTATACACAATAAGTGGAGTAGTAGTTTCAGCAGGTGAAGTTTCAGAGGTGCAATCACTCGTGACAGGCAATGGTGCTGTGATTATATCAGAATCCAGGGTATCTCCTTTAGTAGAATAAAAAGGTGTATCCTCAAAAAAGACTACATCACTACTTGTGAACCATTTTTTTCCAGTAGGACTATAGCACCGATATCCTTTTTGAGTACGAGAATAACCCAAGAAAATACATTTTTCTGCTCTAGGAGATAATTTATCATAGTTCGGTCCAAGTAATCGCACAAAACAAGTAGAGCCAAATATCCGTGGAGGTACAGAAAACAGAGTTACATCAGGCTGGAGAACTTGAACATGAATCTTGTTTCCAATAACAGAAGACAACATTCTATTAATCAGAAAACAAGCAGTCATGATGGCTTCTGGCCAAAAATGTCTAGGTACATTAGAATGCAACATTATAGTTCTAGCAACCTCAAGTAAATGTCTATTTTTCCTTTCTGCGACTCCATTTTGTTGAGGCGTATAGGCACCCGATGTTTGATGAATAGTACCCACAACTCGACAAAACATTCCAACTTCTTTCTGAACAAACTCCAAAGCATTATCGGTTCGCAGAATTTTAATAGGCATAGAATATTGAGTTTTTATTTCAGCAAAAAAGAATTTTATCGTAGATAGCACTTGAGACCGATTTTTCAACATAAACAACCAAGTGGCACGAGAAAAGTCATCAATAAAGAGAATAAAATATTTATTGCCAGACAAACTTGGAACATGACACGAACGCCATACATCTGAATGAACAAGATAAAAAATATTTTTACTGCTAATCTGGGACCGTTTAGGAAAGACAGTTCTAGACTGTTTCCCTAACTCACACGACTCACACTGAAAGACGTGCATTCCTACACCAGAGATAACATGCTTCAATTTCTCAGAAGATGGATGTCCAAGTCTGTAGTGTCACTGCAAAGCTGAAACAAATGAAGATAGAGCTGAAGCTAGCACCAAGTTGTCAGTCTTTTTCAACTCATCCAGATAATATAGGCCATCAGGTCCTTCATGCCCCCACCAATCTTTATCCTCGTGCGAAGGTCCTGAAAAGTACAAGTACCAGGAATAAATGTGAGACTGCAGTTCAAGCTACGTACAATTTTTCTAACAGATAATAAGTTCAGTGGAAATCGAGGCACATATAGAGCAGATTTTAACAGAAAATGAGAAGCTATGTCTCCAATCCCGGCTACAGCAGTCTTGGAGCCATCCGCAAGCATTACAGAAGAATTAGAGACCGGTCTAGATAAGGTTTTAAAAAAAGACCGATTTCCAGATATATGAGACGCATGCTCCCGAATCAATCACCCATTTTTTATTACCATTACTAGGCGAGGGGGCACTGAGGAAAGCAGTATCACAACCAGAATATGTAGCAACATGAGCTCAAGAGGCAGCTCCAGAAGATGGCCCAGTACGCTCGAGCAACAAACGCTCCACCTCAGAACGGATGAAGTCAGCAGTAGTAGGACTGGATACATCAGTAGCAGTAGACTGTGACACTATCTCAGAGGTAGCATGGGTATCAGAAGCTGCATTAGCCCAGGCAGGCTTTCCATATTTCTCCCAGCATTTTTCTTCAATATGATTGGTTGACCAGTCTGAGGGCGAGCAGCATTGGGAGAACCAGAGGGTGCTCCACGTCCAGAAGAACTCCTCCCCCTCCTAGCACCAAGAGGAGGACGAGTGTCATGAGAACGACCACAGCCGCGGCTACAACCACAGCCAGACATATCAGTAAGGGCTGTAGTATCGCCAGTATCTGAAGGCAACTCAGATAAGGATGACGGAAGTCGCTGTAGACGCTGAAAGGCACTTTGTAGAGTAGGTAGTGGGTCACTGGCAAGGATTTGATCCACAACTCTAGCATATGATTCAGGTAGCCCACACAGGAAATGAACTACCTGCAACTCCTGGCGTTGACGTTGCATGGTAGCCAAGTCAATAGACAAGGGATGGTAGGCCTCCAATTCTCCCTAGAGTCCCTTGAAGGCAGAAAAATAGTCAGTGAGATCAGATCCCGAGAAGTGTAGACGACTCAGTTGCTTGTTGATATCAAAGACTTTCTTCGGATTCTAGCTGTGAAAGTACTAGCAAGCTGATCCTACATCTGCTTTGTTGTAGTCAGGTAGAATAAGGTAACACTGATTTTTGTCTCACTACTATTGAGAATCCATGTCATCACAGTTGAATCGTCTTTGACCCAGTCATCATACGCTTTGACATCCTTCGAGTCGGCGTTGGCAGCAGGCGCATGAGGCGGATCACACGTCAAATGAGACCGTTTCCCTTGGGATTTAACATAGATCTGCATAGAGCAGACCCATTGCTGGTAGTTTCGTCCATCCAGCTTCACAGTAGTAACATGACGACGTAGATCCTCATGGGAAGATGCCATGACAAGCAGATCACCAATCACCTACAGTGAGAAGAACAAGCAAGCACAGGCAGAAAACGACCGCCTAGTTCCTCACCTAGGCGGCAGCAGGCACAGTGGAAAGACTGGTCGAACCAGTTACATACGGGCTACGTCGAGGCGCAGCAGAAAACCCAGTGGCTCAAGGCCTACACGGGCAGGAAGGAAGCAGATCCGATGACGGTCCTTCAGAAGGAGATCACGCCACCGGAGCAAGCGGTGATGAGCACTGCGGGCAGGGTCGGGCCGGGCCCGACGGGTGAGAGAGAGAGAAGGGAGGGAGGGAGGGGAAGAAGGAGAGGTGGCTCCCGGATCTAGATCTGCTTTGATACCATGAGACAAAGTAAATTGAGGAAGCATAGGGTTACACAATGAGTGTACCCTCATATATATATTAGTGGAACAATTACATATAAGTCCAAATAGAAAAGTAAACTAACAGGATAGTAAATAAAGACATATTAACAGGGGGAATCAATAACTGGGAGTAGACATAGATGGGAGGTGATGGTGGATTGATGAAGATAGCCGAGAAGGTGATGAAGAGTAGCAGCTTGCAGGATGTAGCAAAAAAAATGGCCGGATTATGTCACTCAGTTGATGTAGCACTTGGTCGTAACGGAGGAGATGAAAAAGGGTCTCCTGCACGGCTCCGGAGATATTGCATGCCAAGAGGATGCATGCGGAGCCAAGGGCGGAGCCTCTCCACGAGCGACGATGAAGGCTGATGCTGAGGACGTCAGGAGATGGCATGTGTAGAACTCGGTACTACCGAGTTGATGCCGGTAGTACTGAGATCTTTCTGGACGGCGGGTAGCAGGTTGACAACGGTTGATTGCTGCTTGATGGCGATGATGGCTGCTGCTAGATGGTGATAGTGGCGTCGATAGGCGGCGAAGGCGCGAAGATGGCTGTTTGGAGGCCGTCGGTTATGGCTGTTCCCCGACGAATTCAGGCTCTACCGACGCACCTGCGTTGGCCGCGACGATGGAAGAGGGATTCTGGTGTGATTAGGCTGGAAAGGAGATCACCGACGGTAAGGTTTGAATTTGGAAAACATAGATCGCAGGTCGGGAAGTAGCGCCGACGTACAGATCTATGTGAAAGTGGAAGAAGCAGAGCCATGGAGGCTGGAATTGCCTAGCGGACAGCCGGCCTAAGCCATGGCAACGGCAGCGGCCGCCCGCAGGCGGGGGTTTTTCCCCTCGGTTGCTCTCTGGAAAAGACGAGCGGCGGCGGCGAGGGCTGCGTGCGCGCCGGAAAGGAGAGGGAAGAGGGGCGGCGGCTAGGTTTCCCTCGAGAGCGAATGCGCTCTGTCCACGCAGGAATTACCGTTCACTCCGTCGCACTGTTCACGCCGGAGTTACTGTTTACGCCGTCGTTACTATTCACACCGCCGTTTTTGTTCATAAAACTGGATCACGGATGAGGCATGGATCACGGGTAATAGTCAGGTGCTCTCTTGGCTATGGGGATGCATGGAGCATGATGTAGCTGTTAAATACATGTGGCATAAAAATGCCAAACTCATGTGGGAGGAGATGAAGCAGTTCTATACACAGGAGGACAACTGCCTCCGTCTGTATAATGCAATGGATAATATATTTTTCTGAACGTCTGGGTGAGCATTCCTTATCTAAGTATTATGACTCCATGAAGGCTCTTGCGAATCAACTAAATTTCTTCTCACCCACCACCTCTACCGAAGTGATCAAGGAACGTGAGACTATTATTACCGGGCGATTTCTTAGTGGCCTTCATCCCTGGTACATTGCCGTATGCCAACTTCTTCTTGTTGGGACCACAATCCCGTCCATAGATCATGCTTATGCCCGTCTATCACAGGCTGAGATGTCTTCTACTCCAACCCCTCCTCATGAAGTGCTTGAAGCCTAGACTGCAATGGCAGCTGCTGCAAGGGGTCGTGGACGGGGCTGCGGAAATCATAACGGGCTAAGACCAAAATGTACTTATTGTGGCAAGTTAGGCCATGTTGAGGATGTTTGTCACTCCAAACATGGTTACCCTAGTCATTTTGGACGAGGGCGTGAAAGGGGTTCCACACATGTTGCTCAAACATCTACACCCCTCATTGGCCAAGATCCTCTGACAACTACTATGCCTCCCATGTCTACTGGACAGCCCACACATATTTCACTCACAAAAGAGGAGTATGAACAACTTCGACAAACGACACACCAGTACAATGATTCACCTCTCCATAATAGCATGGCATCATCATCCCCTGAATGGCATAGTGGTATCATGTCTACTAAGACACTGTCATCCCATCTCACTGCTCACTAAGGTAATCCCGGGACCTCTATGATTGCCACTCACTCTAGTTGGATAGTGGATTCCAGTGCCACTCAACATATGACTGGTATGCCACATCTTCTTACATCCTTTGATTCTTTTATTCTGCACAACACTGTCACATTGGCAGATGGCTTAGTCAAACAGGTCATCCAGTGTGGCACTGTTCCTATTTCCTCTAAACTAAAACTTTCTTCTGTTCATTTTGTTTCTAACTTTTCGTATAATCTAATGTCTGAAGCTAAACTTGTTGATACCCTTCATTGTTTTGTGACTTTTCGCCTTAGAAGATCGTTATATGGTCTCAAGCAATCTCCCAGAGCCTGGTTTAACAAACTTAGCACGATACTTGAAAAGTTGGTTTTCCAGTGATCAACCACAAATCATTCACTATTCTCATCAAGATCCCCACGTTTGCATATTCTTCTTGCCGTTTATGTTGACGATATTGTTATCACAGGTAGTGATACCATTGGCATCAAAAACTTGAAACAATCTCTACAAGATCATTTTCATACAAAGGACTTGGGAAATCTGCGATATTTTCTTGGGATAGAAGTCCTTCGCTCATCCATATGAATCAATTTATCCCAACGTCGCTATGTGTTGGATTTGCTCCAAGACACTGGGATGATGAATGCTAAGCCTGTTTCCACCCCTATGGATTACCATGCTAAGGCTCCTCTTGAGGGGGAGCTATTTCCCGATCCAGAACAATATCGTCGAGTAGTTGGAAAATTGATCTACCTAACAATTACCCGACCTGACATCACATATGTTGTGAGTGTTGTCAGCCAGCACATGAGTGCACCCCTTCAGCAACATTGGTGCAACGTTCAACATATCCTTCACTATCTCAAGAGTGCCCCAGGAAGAAGACTATTCTACAAACGGCCTCTCGAGAAGACTATCACTATTTCTGGATATGCCGATGCAGATTGGGCAGGAGATGCCAAAGACCGTCGGTCCACCTCTGGCTTTTGTGTCATGATTGGGGATCACCCAGTGGCATGGAGAAGCAAAAAACAATATGTAGTTGCTCGCTCCATCACTGAAGCTGAATACCGTGCAATGACCCATGCTTGTTGTGATCTTCAATGGGTCCGATCTATTCTGATTGAGTTTGGGATTTTCAACCTCCAGCTCGTCTTTATCGTGATAATCAAGCAACTATTCATATTGCTAATAACCCAATCTTCCATGAACGTACAAAGCACATTGAAGTTGATTGTCATTTTGTATGTGATCTGGTCAAAGTGAGGAAGATTTCGACTCATCACGTACGAACTGGCGATCAAATTGCTGATATCTTGACTAAACCACTTCCTCCACTTTTTCAGTATATGGGTGCCAAGCTGGGACTATGCAATATCAACTCCTCAGCTTGAGGGGGAGTGTTAGCATACATAAGTAGTTTATTTCTTATATCTTTCTAATTGGGCTTAGGCCCATTGTATATGCAATTCTTATTCATGTAAGTACACTTAAGTGAGGATCCATCTACCCACTTAAGTATAACAATGTATCACTGGACTCCTATATATAGGAGACCCAAAATACCTTTACGAATCACAAAATATATGGTCTTTACCTTTGTCAACATGAAATCTGCCTAATTAGGGTTTGCGAATTTGATCGATTGACACACGTCTATTAAAATACAACTATTTCAATGGAAATGCTGGGCAATGTATAACTCTCAACTCTGAAGTCAACATTCTCCCCCTTTTGGAAGATGACAAACCATTCCTTAAATATTTAGAGATAATAATCAAAATCTTTCATCTTTGAATCTTAGGGGTGTTAATGCATTGAATTCTATAGGCTCCCCCTCGATTCATGCTTGTCTAACATGTTTTGTTAGTCTTCACAAACATACAACAATGTCTAGAAATTTCCATTAATTTCTAACATTTATAAAGATATGCAATATTTTCCATTTTCAACATAGCTAAACTCCACCCCTTTCTCATATCAAAAAGTCTTGGGGTGGTGCAAAGTAAAGGTCATATCCATTAATCCACAATATAATAAAGGCATTTATCACAAATATGCAACTCCACAAGTCAAAATCAAATATGCTCAAATTCACTCAAAAATCAAATACATTTAATTGACAACAAGTTTTGAGTACAAAGAGTAGAAGGGAATACAACCCGTGAAAATACATATAAAATGAAAAAACTATAAAAAAGCATGCAATGAGAAGAAATATGAAATACATAGCTTCACTACATAAGTGCCCTATATAGAGACACTGGGCTCACAAAATTTAAGAAATAGGACACTCTAGACACAAATTTAGTTGTATAGGGAGGGGTCATAGTCTACATCTTCCTTCTTGTTGCGCAGAGTGGGAGAAGGATTGGGAGGGCTCTCTGGGACTTCCTCATACAAACCTCTTAGTCATTAAGGGAGTCAACATCAACAACAATAACATTGCCTCCATCATCGTCATCATCCTCATCTTCATCATCATCAACCACCTCGTCTACAACCATAGCTACATCCCATGTCGCTTTAGACTCTCGACGTGGCCATCTCGCAAGGAACTGGGTCATGTAACCATGTGAAATGATGGCTCGATACTGCTGAAAAATAGGCATGGATTTCCAATCAAAACCAACCAGATCAACATGACAACCCGAAGAAGGAACCAAAGCCCTGGCAAAGTCTGGAACAATAAGTGGAGATGTATGAGGAGCTGCATGTGGAGAAGAGTGGGGTGCAACCATATAGGGAGAGGCATGGGTATGTCCAAGCAGATGAGGAGAGGCATGGACGGTTAGCAACAACAACAGAAGAAGCATAATGTGTTGTAGGGTAAAAATGATCATATACATAGGTAGCATAATTAGTGGTAGAGAGGGAAGGCTAGTAGGTGTGATAGGGTGAGGGGCAGGCGATGTTCGTATTGGACATGATGTGGAGAAGATCTTGGTGGAGGTGGTTCTAAACCTGGAGGTTGTAGGCATTTTGGTACATCATATATCCCATGAGAGATTCATTGGACACAGAAAGAACCACTACTAGGTCTATTTGGCATGGGTGAAGAGGTAGGTTAGGTGGGTGGGGGTGTATGGGAAGAGGAAGCACCATGAGTGGAGGAAGAGGCATGTTTGGAGTTCAAGAAGGACTTCTTCATTGAGGTCTCACTTATCGTCGTCTCTTTTTGGCTTGCAATGTATTTGAAATCAGTGATAAGGGATTTTCCAATGATAAATTGAAAGAGACCACAAATGAGAGTAGGATAGGGTTGTTGGGTGTCCTTACTGTGCTTCTCAAAATCAAGCAAGTCATATAGTGTAAAATATATTGGGCTCAGTTGACATTGATTTTTTTTCGAGAAGGCAATAGATGATCAATGCATTATTTTTTGCAATGTCCGTTTGATTCTTTTTTGGATGCACGTCGCAATTTGCTATCAGGGCAATGATCCTTACTTTTGTGTTTAGAGATGAGGAGGGGAAAAGGCTTCTCACAGTAAGGGTGACCCGGCTTCGTCATGGTCATGTGTAAGTCATGTAGATTAAGCTTAGGGTCAAAACTCTTATAGAATTTGTCAAATAGAGAAAATATGTGTTCATGATAAGAGTTCATCTGGGTGCAAAAGAGATCATTGTGAGTAAAGTAACAATTAAGTGTTTCCTCAGACACTTGGATTCTAATTCCGACAATCATAGAGGAAAGAACAACTTTCATATTTGTGGGGGGAACAACTAAAGTGTAGCTCCATGTAAGATTACCATATAACTCGTTTACTTCCTTTTTGCAAGAGTAGTCATTGAAATAAAGCATATGATAAAGGCAAAGTGCATCAAGATGTTCCACAAAGAGGGATTTGATACCTAGGTCGCTCATCCCAAAATCCTCATAGGCAAGGATGGAAAAAAGGGATTCTAAGAAGAAGATTTTTATACCTATCAATAGATTTTGGATGGATAAAAGTGACTCATCATAGGTCTTAACCTCTCGATGATGGAGGAGTAGAAGCTGCATTTTCTTCTCCAAAGAAGCTAGGGTTACCTCTCTTCTTCCTGCCAAACGCCATTGTGAAGAGGAAAAAGGTCGGAGCAGAGAGAAGATCAATGTAGGGTCAGGAAAAGGTAGGGGGGAGGTCGATCTAGGGCTGGAGGGGTTATGTTTTTGGGAGAGATGGGTCGAGGGATGAAGGAGAGACCAAGAATAAGAGCAGACGATCGATTTTCTCTAGTTGTGAGGGAGAAAACTTGACTGAATGAACTCTTTACTACCAACGACCACAGTGTTTTCGGCCAAGTTTAGTCAGTGGGAAACCCGATCGACATCAACTGCTGAAATCTCTAAGGAAAAACCTGCCAGCTGGGTTTCCCAGAACAATCTTGACTGACAAAGGCTGCTGTCTCAGGTTCTCAAGAAGACCAAGTCCTAGAGACCTATGTAAATATAAAAGTAAGCACTATTTGCTAATCATAGGCCCATTTCAAGCACTAAAGCACAAAAAGCCAAAAATCTCAAAATTTGATTCAATTACCCATATATCGGCAATCAATCTTGGCAATTTGCATATACAAAGCACTTAATTTGATATCAAGCAAATATATTAGAGGCATATAAAGATGCTCTAGCTAGGGAACATAAAAGTGTCATCATTGGAAATAATACACAATCTTGATCTAATGGAAGCAAATATATTAGAGGCATATAAAGATGCTCTAGCTAGGGAACATAAAAGTGTCATCATTGGAAATAATACGCAATCTTGATCTAATGGAATTGAATTGCTACCTAACAATAGATTTTGTAAAAATATCAGTAAGTTGATTTTCGGTGTCCACATGTGTGTTATATGTCTTTCTTAGCAATGTGGTCAGGAAGAAAGTGATGATGGGCCTCTATATGTTTTGCTCTGCTTTTCAATATAAGATTTTCAAACAAGTGAATTGCACTAGTGTTATCACAATAGACAGGAGAAGCATAAAAAAGTATGTCAAAGTCTTGTAGCATGTGTTTCATCCATAGGACCTGGGCACAACAACTACCGACGGCTAGATATTAGCATCGATCGTTGATAATGTCACCATATTTTGATTCTTAGAGAATCAAGACACTAAACATAGTCCTAGAAGAAAGCACAACTTGTTCTATCAACCAAATACTTGGCATAATCCACAACACTATAAGCGATTAGGGTAAAGTCCCTTAATTTAGGATACCATAGATCGAAATTTGGGGTCTTGGTTAAGCACCTCAAAATCATCTTGACTGCTATAAGACGAGACTTTCTAGGACTAGATTGAAATCTAGCACGCAAGCCAACACTAAACATAATATCTGGTTTAGAGGTAGTAACATATATCAAACTACCAATCATACTTCTATAAAGCTTCTCACTACCTTTTCTCCTTCCTCATCCTTGTCAAGCTTAGCAGTGTTGGACATGTTGAGCAAGTAATAGGTCAACCTCTAAGCAGAGGGATTTAGTCAAGTAAGAATTCTTTTCCAAAGTTATATTGGCAACTTAATTCAAGGCAAGATAGGTCTATACTCAAGATCGTACAATTTAGCAAGCATATTGGCATTTTAAGTTTTAAGAATAACAAGTTCATCAAGATAAGCTTGATTTTCAACTCTTAAGATCATTTATTTGCTCAAGATAAACGCCATTTTCTATCTCAACACCATTATATCTTAGTTCCAAATCAAGGTTAAGCTCTTGGAGTTCTTTAATACTTCCTTTTAAACATAACATTTTGTTCAACACCCTCTTCTAGCCTACAAGTCATCCATTATTTTAACCAGTCTTTTCTTTTGTCTTGCATTTTCTATAAGAGGCGCGAGAAGTATGAATGATGTCAATAAGAGATTCTTTGGTAAGTTGAGATTTACTGCACTTACCTCAACTATTTCATCACTTGTGACTGCCATTAGTGCCATGCTGCATTCATCTTCACTTGAGCTAGAGCACTAGAAGCGGAAGAGGAAGGGTCCCAAGCAGCATGGGTGGTTTCTTTGTTCTTCTTCTTGTCTCTTTTCTTATGCCTTCCCTCCTTATGTCTATCTTCTTTCTTCCTATGATTGTTCTTGTCGTGGTGATTCTTCACCTTTGGACAATTTTTTTTTGAAATGTCCCTTTTATCCACATTCTTAACACCTAGGAGTTGAGGAGGGCTTGCCTTCGGAGTAGTGAGCTTCAAGGTAATTTTGGGAGCAATCTTCACTTGAGGAAGAGGATTGAGGTTGAACTTTGGCTTGCACAAGGGCCTCTACTTGAGCTTTGAAGGCCACCTCCTTAGAGGACTCAACTTTGTCCTCTTCATCTCTAGTGTCGTGTCTTAATTCATAGGATTGGAGAATACCTAGGAGGTTCTCGATGGGAAGAGTGGGAAGCTTTGTAGTTTCTTCGATGGCGGCCACCTTTTCCCACCGGCGAGGAAAAGAGAGAGGTATCTTTGGGGACACCTTGTCCGTCACCATAGTTTGGCTAGGGTAACTATACTATTAACAATGGTGTTGAGTTTTGAGCACATGTCTGCAATACTCTCTGTCTGGGAATTGAAAGTTCTCAAACTGTTGAGTGAAAATGTTGACCTTGTTTTCCTTTACTTGTTCGGTCCCTTCATATGTGACACAACTTTTCTTTATCTGCCCGACTTTATCACAAGCGGATATGCAATTGAACTTGGTAGGAGTGAGGACGTAGTAGATGATGCTAATTGCTCGAGCATTGAGTTGAGCCCTCTTCAAACTTGCCTCATTACATGTTGCCATCTCTCCTTCTGGTTGGGTGTAGAGGAGAGCCACAATCTTCGACATGTCAAAGCTCATGTCTGAGATGTATAATTGCAGCCTCCTCTTTCAATAGAGGAAGTTAATGTCATCAAGACCGATGGTCACATGGAGAAGCTACCCTCAAGGTTGAGTGAACCTAGCATGTTGTCGCCCATCTTCTCTTACTCATAGTAGTAATGCTCGGAGAAGGCCTTTCTCTGATATCACTTGTTGCATCTACGGGCTCAGGAGGGGGGCGGTGAATTGAGCTATAAAAAACTTAAACCAAAGTTGTTAGACCTTCAAATTATAGTACACGTTAATTGTAAATAAGGTAAACAAGCAAAGTAGAGAGATGAAATCCACAAATAAACATAACTATCTATAAATTTCTTGCCTATCTTATAAGCTTCTTCCAGACTTTGATTTTGTTGACCTATTTTGTATCAACTTATGTGACTCCCTGGCTGGCTATGGACGTGTAAAACAATGGTTGTGGATAGATTGACATAATTTGTTTTCATTTAATTCGTATGAATTATGCAAGACACATCAGAAATGAAGTATTTTTCTGTTGATATGCTGGACTTGATTAAAGCTGTTCAGAACAGACGTGAACAGTATCATATATGGTATTAGGGAAAGGGCTTATGGGGTGTGTTGTTTATATTTTTAATTTTATTGACCAAAGGATTAGTTATCTTTACAGATGACCTTAGTCAAGCAATCAACTTTGTTGCGATCATCTATGTTAAGCCTGTGACTGCTCAAATGGTTTTGTAATGTTAGTCCGTGCCGGTGATCCATGCACCTCATTCTATGTCCAGGCCCTAGAAACATGTCTTGTGCTTTGGGTTTCTACGCTTCCATCCGGAATGACTCGGAAACTTTAAAAAAAAAATTATAAAACCAATTCAAACGCTGTAGTCTACGTGTTACTGCAAACTATGTTGCTTGTTATTTTATGTTATCTTTCCCTAATATTTTTTTGGAAATCGAAATATGAACGAATCACCTTGGCTGATTTGTTTATAGCCTGAGGTAGCTAACGAAGCAATCCAGAGCTTAGAAAACAAGGAAGCTGATCAAGAATCTCTGCGGAGCTTGTGCAAGAAATTCCTCAAAGGGTAACATATTTGGCCAGTTAAACAGTCAGCCATGGTGGATTGCTGATGTTTTCCTAGAATGCCGGTCTTTACTTTTGCCAGTTACGCGAGCTGGAGTTGGTATAACAAGCAGGACAGCCAAGTGTCTAACCATTGCTGATCGTGGGTATTATGCAAGATATATTCCAATTGTATCAGACAGTTTGTTTGGCCTGAACGCATGTTGCATGTGAACGGAGCTGTATTATTTTGAACTGTCAAATAAATGATACGGTTGAAAATGGGACAAGAGTCCCTTGTTTTGATTTTCAAATTGCTAACAAACATCCAACTATAAAAGGTCATTCTTGGTATTTTGTCAAAACATTTTCATCCTCAGTTTGTTTGTGTAACTGCATGCATCCTTTACAAGCAGATTACAGACGAAGAGTCTATTTTCAGCAAAGTTGAGAAGAGGTTTTCTTCCGCGTTGACCTGGCTGGCTTTTATCCATTTCAGATACGAATGACAGCATTAATCAACAGACTCAAGTAACTTGGTAACCTCACTTGGAAGGCATATATTCTTAGCCTCTATTGTAGGCTAAGTGAACGGAGTTATATTCCATTCTGTATACCACTCGATAGACATGGACTATCTTTATAATTAATTCCAGTTAAGTACAGCTCTAGTACATTTCATCGTTGTTTAGTAGTCATTATTCATCTTGATGATTTCGTTTACAATTAGAGTATGATTCCCTTTTCCCAAACTGAAAGCATGCTCTGAAAAAGCCCCATTATAGCCATTAGAACATAGCAATCCTCAAGTGTCGAAAATGGCTTCGTACCTACTCTTACACTTCAGATCGCACAACCACGCCTGCTCGTAGTGAATTTGTTCAATCTGAACTGTCTAATATCATACCCGTCCTACCCAATTAGAATTCCAATTTGTGGTTCTTGATTATCTATGTTGGTACAACCAACAATTTTTATGCAGTGGACAGTGGCCCCGGCGAACCTAACGTAGCATATCCATTCCTAGACTAACCTTAAAATACCAAAATCTCGATGCATTCCACATGTTCTAGGTATCTCCTATCACATTTTAACTATTTTTACTCCTAGCGTATTCCATTTTCTTGGATGCTCAACAAAAAAGTTTGTATTTCTTCAGCTCTAACGAGTGTTTGGTAGTACTGGGATCACAAGGAAGAGAAAGTGGAAAAAATGACTACATTTTTAGTAAAGTGATTTTGTGTGGGGTGAGGGGTGTGCAGAGAAGGAATGGGAGTGAAAAAAAGTTCACCCTACTTTGTTCTACAATGTGATCTCGCGGATAGGGTAGAGGGGGCATGAAATAACGTTGTGTGCATTTATAACCACTCTAATCCTCACCAAATTGAGGTGAATAACCACTTGTCTCTGTGATAAGGAGAAGGAGAAAGATTTGGTACGAATTTTATTTTCATAACCTCTCCTCCCTTCCCCATACTAGAGAAAACATACAATAATAATGTGATCTTCCTCTCTCTTCCTTTCTTTCCCTTCCCATCTCATCACAACATATCAAACACAATATAATTTTTCCATCCCAATATTGTTTAAATTTCTAGCCTTTTGAAGCATGAATATCACAATAGTTACTTTCACGAAGATTTCTTTGTTACATTTGGTGGTTTATAAGGCCCCTTTTATGAAAATCAACGCGAGGAAAAGTGTGGTTGGGTCTCCAAATATTTTATAACTTGATATCAACTTTTCAATTCATGATTTTGTAGTAGGTTGTTGATGTGCGGCATATTCTACACTTGGTACGTTTGGTTCTTTAATTTTTTATTTGATCAAGGCTGATGAGATCCACACTAGCAATCATTAAGAAACTGTCGACTACTAGTTGGTTTAAGATAAAAACGAACCTCACTTTCCGTTTTTATAGAGAAATCATGTAACAACTGTCATCCTTTCTTAACAATTATACAGTTGGCGGATGTTAAAGGTCATCACAACTTTGCTCTCATTTATGGTTCACTATGAAATCTTAAAGAGTAATGACTTCCGCTAGTAAAATGAGGAGTGCATGTGAAAGTGAAGATGAAAATGATATTTTATCCAAAAATACCACTGGAGGATGATTTATTTCAGCGTAAACTATCAAGATGAAGGGAATATTTGAATATCAAAAAAGATAATTGAAGTGGCAAGGAGGCCACAAGGAGAAAACCACCTAAAATCAGTGAGAGAATTTCCTACCAAACACTCCCGTCCTATGACAAACGACCTCAATAGTTACTCTCCTCACACGAACTTGGTAATTCGGAGTTTTCTTTTACTAAATGTTGTCTTCTTTTCCTCTCATTGCCTCCACTTTTCTTGAGAGCTATACCACGAGTTCAACCATCTTTACCCGAAAGACAGTTTACCTGATAGAATTGAGGATTAACAAAAAAGAATATCTACTCCATATCAGGTTGTTTCCACCTTCCCCGGAGATCTCAAACCACCCCCAGATTTCTTAATCAAGCAAGGGTTGCTGTCTAGTCCAAGGAAGGGAAAATGTTATACTAGGATACCACGTTTAAATGAGAGCTACACCACGAGTTCAACTATTTTTGCCCACATAGAATCGAGGATAAATGAAAGAATATCTACTCCACGTCAGGTTGTTTCCGTGTTTGCCGGAGATCTCAAACCACCCCCACATTTCTTAATCTATCAGGGGTTGCTGTCTCATCCAGGGAAGGGAAAATATTACAGCAGGAGACCACGTCTAAATGAGCTCCACGCATAGGATCTATATCTTAGGGAATGCAACAAACAACAGGAATATCAACAAGAGGTGTATGAGCAAATGTAGGTTAATGAAAATATGAATATTTTGGTTTTACTTTGCTCAAATTTTATAAGATCCAACATTCTTTAGTGATAAGCTGTATTATTGTCATACTCATCCCCTTAACATTCCTTCTAATTTCCTTGGAATATTTTGCTTAATCTCTTTATGTGTTTCATGGGGTCTCTTTATCACGAAAGACTTTAACATTCCTCTCATTGATATTAGGATATCTTTTGCAATTGTTCTTTGATCTTACTGTGACTTTTTATATATCATGGTTTTTTTTTTAATTATTATTTTAAGTTGGTATATTCTTATTGCTTGGGTAATCCGTTATGTTACGACCCCCTTATCTAGTTACCCACCATTGAGGGCAGATCATAAAGATAAGGATCATGATTTTATTTTTCTGTGACCCACTTAAGAAACAATAATTAATTCTATTTCATAATCTTGAATGATACAAAGGTTGCTAGTTTCTCCTCGGAGGAGTCAACATCAATCTTCCAAGTAAAAGGAGACTACATGAAAAGAATATAATATATGAAAGAGGATATCATAAGCTACCATCTAAATAATCATCCTTGTGACTTCAAATTTGTAATCTTCAATGTATTCATCTAAATCTTCAAGTCATTATATCTTCATGTAATTTGGTTACGTAAAACCCTGACAAACAAAGCACAAATCAGAATATTGCTATATCATGTATGTGGGTGCATACAAAAATACACACACACGCAAAGACACATACATACATACATACATACATACATACATACATACATACATACATACATACATACATACATACATACATACATACGTCGACAATTAAACACTTGTTTGTTGCTAATGATTCTAGAGGATGGCAGCTCAAAGACAAGAAGATAAGCTTATGGGAGGTGTCCCAAACTAGAGGCGCGAAGGATCCAGTGGGTGAACAAATATGGACGGATAGGTATGTGCCGAAGTGGAGCATATGTGTTTATAAATTTATGCACAATATCCTAGCCACTCTTGATAGAATAAAGAGCTGGAATTATGATATATCTACTGTATGCTTGCTATGTGGGGAAAAGGAAGAAAGCCACAACCACTTTATGGGGGAGTGCAAATTCACAAAGGAGATATGGGAGTATTTATGTAGAGATTTCAGACTTTAGATTCAACTTATTACTGAACCGAGAAGAATGCTTGCTAGATGTGGAGCAGATGTGAAGAAAAAGCTCTTGTTTGCTGGTCTTTGCTACCACATTTGGGAGGAGAGGAATGCTAGAAGACACCAAGGGAAGTCCACGACTGCCACAAGCATTGCTGTAAAAATTTGTAAATGCATTAGAAGTAGACTACGTATTAGCTAGATGCGTGAGTTGTACTGTTGATCTGGGTATATGGCATTGGGCCTACATGTAATTTTGACCCCCTAATAGTTTTTAGGGGGAACATCGAAATATATTTATTTAATTCTGATACATATGCCGACAAGGAGTGGCTCAAGTGGTCAAGCATAGTGTCTCCTCACGAAGGGATCCAGGTTCGAATCCTAGCTGCCGCCTTGGTTTACCATCCTCCCGGACGTTCGGCCTCCGTCACGGGCGTGGGAGAGAGGGAGAGAATGCCTCTCTTTATCCCATATATATATATATATATATATATATATATATATATATATATATATATATATATATATATATATATATATATATATATATATATATATATATGCCGACAAGGAGTGGCTCAAGTGGTCAAGCACGATGTCCCCTAGCAAAAGGACCCGAGTTCGAATCCCAGATGCTGCCTTGATTTACCACCCTCCTGGGCGTTCGACCTCCGCCACATGCATGGGAGGGGGGGGGGAGAAATATTTCTCTCTTAACCCCCCCCCACACACACACACATATATATATATATATATATATATATATATATATATATATATATATATATATATTCAACATTCAAATAGTTGCACGCATGAACTTATATTTTCTTTTGAATATTCTAACTAATGCACGTTATACCACCTTGGGTGTAATAATTCATTTTCCATCATTGAACTTACATGATCTACCACTTGGTAGGTCTAAACATGAGTTGACAACATCATAGGTTTCTTTATATGATGCACATAGGCATTATATGTTGAAATGAAATTAAATAACATCTAAGCATTTATTCACCATTCATCGAGAAATCATCGCCAATCCTCAAAAGTTGATATATGCAAGTAGTCATAAACAACCACACACCTTCAATGAAAACATCATGCAATATACTTCAAGTATTTTAAATTATATGTCCTAGAAATCAAGGAAATATAATTCAAGTATTTAAAATTATATATCCAAGTAATCAAGCATATTGTAGATCGACACACATCAAATGTGCTTGTGATATGCAACTGTACGGGTTGAAGTAATAAAGGCCAATGAGTCCTGAGTGTCGAGCTCAAGAAATTATTTTCCAAAAACTGCTACTAAATCTGATCTAATTAGTTAGGCCTAAGAATGAGTTGGTTGGTTGTTGTTAACTATGACGTAGATTGAAAAGACTAAATTAAGATGGTTGTAAGAAAGATTCAATAAGTTCCTTAAGACTTTTAGTTTCACCATGACACACACTGCATTTGAGATATTTCTCATCTATTATAATTCACCCTTGTTTTGAACTAAAGACTTATAGCCAGCATTACCTACTCCCACTGTATAATGCACTACCTAGACTAAGACAGACCCCACTCCTGTAATATTTTAGTAACTTAGTTCATGCGATTAGTTAATTTCTCTGATTTATTCTTTCATAGTTGTAAGCCTCCTCCCGAAGTGTGGTATGAGCTATGTAAATTGATGATTTTTCCAACTCCTAATTAGTTAATCCTTCTCCCAAAATAGTTAGTAGTCTATTACTTTGATTATGGTGATTAGACATGAGCAAATCATTCATTGGATCATATATTTATTTTCAAAACAATAGATATATATTATAAGATTATTGAATCCAAATACAGTGTAATGCCAGGCTACTCCCGGGTTCTAAGAAATGAAGGGGTTTAGCCCCACATGATTGTCATTAAATTACATCAAGAAGAAAGACAGAGAGAGAGAGGCTAAACATCAGAAAACTAATGTAAAAACTCTTAGAGAGGTTGACTCAGTGACCCCCTCTGATGAACATCCTAATATGTAGTTTTTTGAGAGTAAATCCATCCTTCAGAAGTGTCCATATTGTTCGGTTGATGGCTATATCCTTCGTATCATATCCTCTTAGATATGCTTCCAAAACATGCGTGATACCTGAGGCGTGACCACCCTCCTTAAATCATAAGTTTAGGCCTAACCTTCAGTCATTTTGTGGCCGTTGGTCTGACTTAATTTTACTACACTGATCGCGTTGTGTCGGTACCACTGCTGGGGTGTTGAAAGAACCTAGTCAGGTGACCTTTTGCATACCCTCGATATGTGTTGGTACCACCAACAAAGATGTCAGCAGTTCCGAGTTGTTTCTCATAGATCCTGGATGCTGAAGTCGGTACCACCGACGGGCATGTCAGTGGCACCGAGATAATTAATTTCCATCCCCAATGCTTTCTGGACCATCATTCGGTACCGTCGAGCATGAATCTCGGTGGCATTGATCATTCTTTTAATAGCATCGAGTTGTCTCTCGGTAGCATTGATGCTGCTCTCCTTCTATTTTAGCCAGGCGTGAGGTGTCGGTACCACCGACATATATGTCAGTAGCACTGAGTTGTCCAATAACCACTCAAATGGCCTGAAATAAGAGAAATAGCAACATAAGTCTGAGCAAATGATCATTTAATCACATAATTTGATATAAATGTGAGATAATTGATGCAAAGATGATTCATATGCTAATAAATAGAAAACAAAGCAAAAACATATATAAATGTAATATTTGTACTTTAAATACCAAGAAGATAGCCTGTAAAAGTGACTACAAATCATTGCATCAAAATCTCCAAAGGTTTAATGTTGCTCGTCCTTAAGTAACACTACTCTTGGATTTGTTTGAAAGAGTCAGAAAGAAGATTAATACCTACAAAATTACTATTTTTAGTCACCCCACACGTCAAACCCAGATGCAAAGATGATTCATATGCTAATAAATAGAAAACAAAGCAAAAACATGTATAAATGTAACATTTGTACTTAAAATACCAAGAAGATAGCCTGTAAAAGTGACTAAAAATAATTGCATCAAAGTCCCCTAAGCTTGAATGTTGCTCGTCCTCAAGTAACACTACTCTTGGATTTGTTTGAAAGAGTCAACAAGAAGACTAATACCTATGAAATTACTATTTTTAGTCACCCCACATATGTCTACCCCAAATCTCAGCCCTACCAACCACCGAACATGTAGCTACTGTAAATCAATCAGTAATGCTTATAAAAGATGTCCATAATAAGATCAATGTAAACATTATCAATGAGGAGCAATTGATATCATGGTCAGTAGGATACACACTTGATGCACCATGTAATCTCCCTATCTACATTACTCTGATCTACCTTCATAACTATGTTGAAGGCAATTTCACATATATATACAAATGAGGGGAATAATCATATAAGTGACCTACCATGCAGAGCAATAGGTGAAAAAGATGGCTGGCTATGAAACTGGAATTCCAAGGATAATAGAAATTATTAATGCAAAAAATAAATATGATGCAACTATATGATGGATAATATGGAACAAATGCCTTCTAGTAACTGTTGATAGTGGAATGATGCTTGCAAAAGATGCCTCATCCTAATGACGAATATGAAAAAAGGTGTGTTCATGAATAACATTTCCACTTTTTCCTTATTATTACATAGAGAGAATGACATGAAAATAGAGTTTACAAATTCTTTTCGTCCTTTTCTCCTTTTTATTTCTTTTAGACCCATATTTTTGACAAGATACATAATTCATGCTTGGGACTAATTTTTTTCTTTTTCATTTTGCAGAAGGAGTAAGGATGTACAATTCTTATCTCTTCCTTTATGGAGAAAAGTAAAGTGGAGACAAGATACACCCCATGCAACATATGCAATGATGAATGCAATCTATATGAAATTTATTATGCAACTAAAATTGCTTAAAGAAGATGATATCCGCATTTTTATTTTTATTTTCAGAGAAGGGGTAAGGATATACACTCCTCTCTTCTTTTATGGAGAAAAGTAAAGTGGAGACAAGATACACCACAAAGACATGCAACCTATGCAATGATGAATGCAATCTATGTGAGATTTATTATTCAACAAAAATTCAAATAGTGTCATAAGCCTTTTATAGATCCAATTTCACACACAACATCCTAACCCTATTATTAAGAAAAAAAATCAAAAGTTTGTTGGCTAAAAGAATAGCATCTTTTATATTTCTTCCTTTAATAAATGTGACTTGATTCAAATCAATAAGACCAGGTAGAATGGCACTTAGCCGATTGGCTAAGAAATGAAAATGAATGGAAGGTGGATGAGATAACATGACTAAGAGACAATGTCATTCCCAACCATGATATGTCCCTCTCCTATCAACTTGTATAGCAAGGTAACCTTAGAGTTTATTTCTAAAATTCACATTAGAGATCATGTTATCAATTAGTTGGTTTGGGCTCAAACATCCTCATCATAACACAATCCTTTAAGTTGAATTAAGTTTTTCATTCAATAGTATGTCTTCAAGATGACTAATCCAAACAATTCCTCTAGTTAGTGTCATTCTTAGACGTGACACATTAAGATAAAAGACATGGAATTTAATCAAATCCAAGTTTGTTAAAAGAATTAATTTCATTTTAGAAGCATTGAACATGCTCTTTATACTACAAAGATGCAATCATGATCAATTGAACTCCACAATTACACTAGATAGATGTGGATCCTAATAACCTGATAAAATTAAATCAAGGAAATATGCAACTAAATAAAATAGATAAAGCATGATGCAAGAGAAATGTGTCCCATCACCCCCTAATCTTGAAATTAACCATGTCCTCATAGTTAAGAAACAAACAAAAGAGGTGGTACGAGGGTACCGAATAATAAAAATGGTGGTGGATAGAATGTTCCCAACAGGATATGTGGATCTGGTGGGTACTAGGTTCAGTCAACTGTGGAGGCTGGGAAGACGTGTCTAGTGGTTGAGGGTAGCTAGAAAAATTCCCTTGACTCCAGTAATGGTCGTAGAGCGACTGTTGATGATAGTCGATGTGTTGCACACGCATGTGGAATTTCTCCCGGTTGACCAGGAGAAAGTGCTCATTGTCATAGATTGCATGCTTCTAGAAAGTAGTCGTTCCTACATACCTTGGACTTGAGTCAGGGTGGCTGACTATTGCTATTACCCCTACTAAATGGAATACAACATCCTATACATGCTCTCCATGGAGAAGGAATCTCCAAGTTCTGGAGGATCTGGAGCTGAAGAGCTTGAAGTTGCATGTCAGAGAGGGATGTGGTGCATGCACCAATGTGGTACAAAAGGAGTGGATGCCTCCTCTTGTTCCTCCTCTTCTACTCCTTCTTCCTTTTGTTATTCCTCTTATGCTCCTTCTTCCGCCTCAGACTCAATGTCTCTTCCTCTCTGAATGGAATGGCTCCCTATCCCTCTAGTGGCCAACGAAGGTGGCACACACCTATCAAACAAAAGATGGGGTCGGGGAGAGCCCTCTCCCTTAGCTGGCCATCTAGAGTGCAGTAGGCATACACCACTCCTCATACTTGCAGATGAGGTGGGCCCACTTGAAATGCTTGATTCAAGCTTGGATAACATCAACAAATGGTTGGCCTTTGATAGATTAAGTAGGATATGCAAAGCTATTGGTGTGAACAAGCCCACAAAATGAATGGGGGTGCCTTTCTGAGTTGGATATTTCACAAACACCATGTCGAGGAATAATGAACTGAGGTTGTCCTTCCCCATGGTCAAGAGAGACCACATGCCTACATGGACCTTCCCTTGCCCCCGTGTTGACCTATCAAAGATGGTTCTTCTCAACTACTAGTAAAGAATGTGGGCAAAAGGATGCTAGTTGATAATGAAGCCCTACGAAGTGTTGTCATTTGTCTTCACTCCATGTTGTAGTCAAACTTGTCAGGAGTGAAGAGTACATCACCATGGGCCATCATAGACGGTGTTAAAGTCCTCAAGCGTGAGGTGGTGGTTGATCTTGACAACCAAAATTTTACCCAGCCAACCTCCCATCCTCCCCATGCTTGAGGATGCAAAAAACCTCTAGCGTGGCAAAGAACTCATGGATGAGGTCTGGATATGTTGGTCAATCATCAAAAAATGGTTGATTTCCCACCTTGCCTTGCCTGCCACAAACACGGTGGAGACTCTTGTGAACCCAACCTCAGTGAGGAAGGCTCGGTCCCAATACCTAGTGGGTCTGAGCTCCCTATTATGTAGTGTCGCATAACACTTCTTCTGAGTCTCGTATAGAAAGGCCACCCTCGTTGTCTTTGGAACCAAATGACGAGGAACAAGGGTGGCTGATGGAGATTGGTGTTTCGCTACCATCGATTGGAATAAGAGAAGATGGAAGAAAAGAATAGAGCTTGAAGAAGATGTTGATTGTTAGATTGTTGCTAATTCTACTTGGGCTCTTCCGACGCCTGATGGAGTAAAGGGGAGTGCTTGGGTGTGATGTTTGCCTTGCCTTCCCTTTTATAGATTGAGGGGTGCCCCATCTATGTCTGTAAGGAATGTTAGGATTTTTGGTTCTTCTGGAAAATCTCCTGAACATATATGGTTCAAGTGTTGTACAGATACCAACAGCTTGTACAGATAGCCTAGTTGTCTCTCTTTCTTTTTCCCATCTTACTTTGGTTTTGTTTCATGCCCTTGGGAAATTTTCTTTACAACATGCATTCTACATACCCATGCTCCACTTTTATAGTAAAAAGGCACCCCACACTGAGTTCATAAAAAAGATGTTGTATTATGTCAAAAGTATATCCAAATCACATATTACAACACTTGTAGTGTAAATGTTTGATAGTAATGCTAAACAATAGTTAGATGTCATTAAATTATCAAAATTGTACTATTAAATAAGTTATGGAATGCTAAAAAGTTATTATTACAGTCCAAATGATCTAGTTCTGATTTGGTCCTACTTTGAAATGGCCTGGTAGTCCTACTTCAAAACGGTCCAGTCTGCGGTCCATACTTTTGCACAAATACGGTCCTTGGTCTGATCCCGTCCGATTCTGAACTGATGCTCACCCCTAATGACCAAAACATTGTGTCAACAAGTGAGAAGCTTCTCCTTCATGTCAGCTCAGGAAGTGCAAAGAGGAGTTCCAGTCCATCTGTGTAGACTTCATAGAGACACATGCGACGATGGCTATGTTGGGAGGATGTCGACGAGGATCGTTCGTGTACAAAAGGAGTGATGCACACTACTGCTCGAGGAGGGCATCGTTGGACTTTCTCCATGACAAGGTATACCTTACACACCTCCTTCCTAATACATTTTTGTAAGTGAGATTTTCTTATAAGATACATGGATAATTTTT
This sequence comes from Alisma plantago-aquatica, assembly GCA_963693085.1. NCBI lineage: Eukaryota > Viridiplantae > Streptophyta > Magnoliopsida > Alismatales > Alismataceae > Alisma > Alisma plantago-aquatica. The sequence goes on from OY856415.1 coordinate 329,299,860, forward strand.
TTGTTTCCTATGTGTTTGTCACCTACATGATTCCTAACAAATACCCCTAGGCGTAGTTGCACTAGTACATTTCTGACATCTAATGTCACTTTAATAGACATCAGTTCCACTGAAAAACTGACACTATATACATGTTAATGTCGGTTGCATATCATAAATGTCACCATTGATCAAGTCATGCTAATTTAGAAAAAAAACATGGGTACTGCTTTTTCTTTAACGTCGGTTTTTTACTAACATAACTGACATCTAAAATCACCTGCAAAATATAACTTTTTTGTGAAAAATATTTGCCTCCAAAACTTTAAGATAAGCATCACTTCTAAAGGAACCAACGACAAACATCTTCACCTGTAACAAAAATTTACCTCCAAAACACTTTTGGTGTCGGTTGTATCTCTGCAAAACCATCATTGATTCACTGGAAAAGCCGCAAAAAAATTCACAATAGGTCTCAGTTCTTTTTCTAAAAATATACGACAAAGATTTCATGCCATGTTCCCGTGAAAATATTTTCCCCACAATAGCGTCTTAGTTGTCAGTTTTGTATAAAAATAGATGATTTATGCCCCTTTCTAAGGCCGATTTTTTTTGTTTGGACTTAGTCTTTGTCATTGGTTGTTTAAATGAACCGATGACTAAGCACTAACTCTATTGTAGGTTTTTTGCACCTAACCAATGACTATGTGCTAGCTCTATCGTTGGTTTGTGTTACATAACTGACTAAGAAGTACTTAGTCGTCGGTTACCTTCAACAACTGACAAATATTATCCACTTAATAGCACCCACAAAATTTCATTCCCCCTATTCATTGTTTCATCACTCCCCCGATACCTAGCACTAGCGATTCAACCCCATTCTTCGTCAACGAGCTACTCTCAGCCATTTTTGCTGCTATTTTTTGTCGTCACTATTGCTGCTCTTCACCGCCACCACCATATTCCTCCCTAGTTGTCTCTGTCTTCCTCCATCTTTGGTGAGAATCTTGGGCCGTCAACCACCGGCTGCCCACTTCATAGAGTCGACCACAAATCCATCACTGTCATCCTTATCAGAGTTGGCTGCTTCACAGATTCGACCTTCTCCTCCATAGAGTCACCACCTCTGTCTTCCTCCCATCTCCAATCCATCCGTCGTTACGCCAGACAGGTGTCTCACCTACCCCACCACCACCGACGCTCCAAGTAGTTTTTTTTACATGTAATTATTGATCTATTTTGAAAATGCATGTATTATGTTTAGGTCATTAAATTCAAAATTATATTATGATTTGTTGTGAAAATGTGTGTATTATGTATTATTCTAGGTCACTAAATATACATCTGATTTATGATAAAAATGCCTACTGATAAATTAGTTAGTTCTTGATGATACATTGATTCAAAATGCTTCTTAAATTATATGAGGTCAAAAGACATCTCAAATTGAATAATGAAATATAATTAGGGATTTAATTTGGAATTGGAAAAACTATATGGGTGCATTTTTCAATTTGGGTATGCGTGCTTGTGTATTTGGGTCCATTGATCAATTTGAATATGTGATGTTTCTAATATCTACCATGTCTTGATGAACCTTAAATAGGCGATGCTTCTAAGATCTACCATGTCTTGATGTTTCTAAGATCTATTGTTGGCCTACAAACTTATCAGAGATTTACTCGTTAGGATAAATCTTAGATAGTCCCCAGATTAAAAAAAATCATGAACACTTAATCTCACTTAGGATGTAAGTGTATAATGTATATTCGGTTTACAAGATGTTTTGTCAGCACTTCCCCATATGTTCTCTAAGTACATATGTTGGTAGACATTTACCCATCTACATCAGTATACTTGGATAACTGTGGGGAAATGCTACTGAAATTTTCTTGAAAACCAAATACACATTATACACTTACTTGTGATATTAGGTGTTCAAGAATGGGATAGGTGTTACACATTCATTATTGAGCCCTAAACCCTAAAACCTAATTTGTAAACCACAAACCCTAATCTATAAACTCTTATCCCTAAATCCTAAATGATATACCCTAATTTGTAATACCTAAACCTTAATCATGTAAACTCTAAACCCTAATACTTGTTTTCTATTTGATTATAGAATGTATAGATCATGGATGTCCATTCTAAATTGTTGCACCCTAGAGTTTATTACATGCCAGTTCATCTCAATTATGTAGACTTAATCTAGATCTAAATCTTATTTTCACTTAATTGTCCATTCTCCCTTAGTTTAATCAACAAATCCAACTTTAAATCATGAAAAACCTACACTCAGAATTAAGAACATCATTCAAGCATACGGGCTCTAGTGCTCCCACCTCTCCTTATGGATTCGAACCCAACTTTCCATACTCCTATATGCTAAACTATAACATGGTGATAAAACCAAGGATCGTGTTGCATGTATGATCATCATCTCAACCATCGCTTAACAAATCAGGTACATGAAATTAGGGTTTAAGAAAGACAGCAATCTACATCAGAATACTACAAAGTCTAAAATTGTAGATCAAGATCACATCATCTAGCACATTAACATAATGTTTAAAAGGATTAAAATAATAGCATGCAAGCACAAATAAGGTGCAAATAATAGAATAAGGTAGAGAGTTATATAACCTACCTTATTGAGAGATCAAGATCCAAAGGTCACGAGCTCCAAGGTAGAAGAAAGAAGCTCTGACCAAGGTCAACACTCGGCCACAAGGTCACCTACAAATACAAGAATACCAAGATCAAAGAAGAGCTCATGAGAGTTGAAAAACTCTCAGCCAAACCGAAGAAGAAGAAGAAGAAAGGGGAAAGAGAAGAAAACATCCTCCCACTTGGGTACCACCATGTCAAACATAGTCTCCGACCCTTGTGAATGGAAGTTTCTCTCAAGATGACCACCATGGTAGAACCATAGTCTCATGGCTAAGAGGAAGGGAGAAGAAGATAGGGTGCAAAAGATAATGAGATCAAAGGTTAAAAACCACTTACCAAGGAAGAAGATTACCAAAGATCACCACAAAAAGGATGATAAAGCTCAAGAACACCACATGCAAAGGTGATTGGCCACCAAAGCATCAAGATCAGCACCCTCTAGCTCCACCAAGCTCCAAGGTCATCCAAGCAATAAAGGAGAAGGAAAAAGAGCTAAAAGAGTTACTTGCATGAGGAAGAGAGAGATTATATACATGTGGGTAGGAGGGAGGTGGAAGGTTATGAAGTGTCAACACAAGAGGGTACCAAAAGGACACATTTCCACTAAGAAGACAACCATGCAACCATTACACTTGCATGCAACATATGGTGATGCAAACTAGGTGGGGTACCGACCACATGGGTCACCACCACCCTATTTGTGGTTAAGACACACCAAGGGTAACAACATCACCCAATAAAGGAGTGTCAGCTGAAACACACACAAGACACACCAACATGGTCAAAACACTCAACTAAGATCAACATAGTCAACACCATGCACCTCCAAGCAAAACCCTAGAAATCCTACCATCACCACAGGATGCCACATCATCAACCATGGTCCAAGCAAGGTGCCCATCTACATCATTCTCTCTCCCATTATGCGAAGGCACAAGAAACATACTCTACATGTGACAAATTGCAAGATAAGCCTCACTCATGGTTAATTGCACCTTGATCCAAAACTAGCATACAAAGCTCAAACATCAACCAAATAGGACCAAGATAAAAACATGAGATTGTCACATGTTATAAAAGCATCTCAAGAGATTAGATTAAGGCTCAGGCATCTTATTAAGCAAATAAAGCACACTCAACCACTAGGCTAGGTCAGGAGCCTTATAGTAAGTGGTTGCAAAACATATATCATGTATGCATTAATATATAAGAAAATAGATTAACATATATAAAATGAGGTATTTAGCAATATAATACCTCACCATATACAAATTTCTATCACATATGTATTCAACCAAGCATAATTAAACATCTCCAAAACATATTGCAAAAATATACTAGTATCATGAGGTTGACCTATATCATCCTCCTTAATATGGACAATCATAGGAGATCCTTCTTCATGTTTGCCTATCCATACTGTCATACCCTTGCAATGAGGACCTAGCGAGTTGAATACACACTTTGTAATCCAACCATGTAATTCAAGAGGAGGTGAAGGTGGATGACAAGATGTAAGAGGTTTCTTAGGCGTTGTTTCTTGCATATATATAATCTCATATCAATTGTCATGTATATACAGATACAAACCCAATGTAAATTTAGCATACATCAGTAGACAACTCCCACTTTGGGCCATGTGACCACGCCTTCTTCTTCTTCACCCATTGTCTCATGCTCGGGGTGGTCATATGGTAGTGCAGTCTACTTCCAAGGGGCACAAACAAGGCTCATCATCACACGAACTGCATCGGCAGGCATTGGAGCAACATGAATCATATCACCTACAAGGGTTAAGTAAGCCTTGTCCACAACAACGGCATATTCTTGTAATTTAAGATGACATGGCCTCAATCCTTACAAAATTTCATAGAGTACTATTATATATACCCAAATTCTGTACAAATCATTCTGAAATACTGCTATGTCATAAAAATACTTACAATTGGTGTGTTAGGTGGTCGGTCAATGGGATTACTCCCAACCACCTCTATCTTAGGAGGGTCCACCTCGTATGAAGAGTAGGGAACCACATGTACTGTCTGAGAATATTGATACTTTTCATTGCTTCCTCTATACCCTTTACAATCAACTCTTGTACCTTTTCTGAGAATCCTTCTTTGTGCTTATGCTCTGATGGACCCAAAAAAGGCTCTTCGATTGATACCAGCACTAGTAGTCCTAACACACCCAGGATGCTCTAGGTTACCTAAAGCAACTGTTAATCCATTATGTGTGTCCGCATGGATGAACTTGCCTTGTTTCCTTTGCTCGTGGAGCTCCTACAAAACATCATCATTAGTAATTTGTAAGTAAAACATAACAATCATCAATACTAATTGATCTGAGAGTTGAATTTTACCATAATTGTAGCCGCCTCAGCAGTTTTGGGGTTGGTTATTTCTCCAGATTTGGTTTTCCTCCCAACTATCCATATATCATGGTGAAATAGAGCTTTAGTACTAGTAGAGGACTCAACAGTCCCAAGAATAGGTTGCTGAGAAGAAGATGCATGCAATAGCTTTTGGCAAAGATGTGCATAGCCACTTGGACCCATTGTGTGGTTGTGCACATTCTTTGCATGCCTTTCTCTTTGAGCATTGATTATAGCCTGGTTAGTGCAAACCATATGTTACATATGTAATACAATGAATTCAATATGAGGAGTGGGGATTAATACCTTGAATTCGTCAGTTTGTCTTTTAGCAACAAACACCTCCAACACCTCTGGATCTAGATAGTTCTATTTCTCAATGGTTGACTTCTTCTTCTCAGCATTTTGTATGTATTCTCTTGTCAGATTCATCATGTAATTCCTTAGTACCCTACCACAGTGTTGCATCACCTTTTTACGATGCAATTTTTCATCTGATTCAAATATGTTTTGCAAAAGACATCGTATACTTAATGGAATATTCTTAAAAATAGAATTATAAATAGCTTTAAAAGTAGAAATGGAAATGATAATATCTCACACCTAGTTCCTTCCATATTAAGTCTTTCTTGCTTGGATCAACTTTATGCCAAGATTCTACATTTAAATTTGTTCTTCTATGAGTCAAAACCCCTAGATATCACACAAAAGAACTGTGGTTCTTCCCAATAGGATTACCTTGATTATCAAACTCAATGACCTGCTTCAGTATGTTACCCCTTTGATCTAGTAACTTGTTCATCGTGGTGATGTCCCGTATTGTTGCACCCTTACGATGTTGCACATCAAGTTTGGAAAGATCCTCAAGGCACACATCCTCATGCAAAATTGACAAAAAGCACACATAATTCATTAAAAGATATAACTTATAAATGTGATAAAACAATACAACAAGATAAACATTGTATAAGGCACATCTATGTAATCAAACAATACAACTTACAACAATGTTAGGGTGCTCATCCTCATGGTGCATATTGTCATGGTGCTCATCCTCACGATAATCATCATCACGATCATCAAACTCATGGTCAAACGCCATCTGAAATAATGGCATATCAAAAATAGTCAAACAATGAAATATAGGTGATCAAGAATGTAAGTGATTATCTAACATTTTAAAAATAAATGCATCCCTCTAATTTTTAGATCTTGTATCAATTAACATTCTCTCGGTGTGATCTCTACGCATATATAAGTCAATGTCAGCTTCAATATTTGGTGTTGGCAAGCCAACTGAGAATGGACTGGAGTCATCATACTTGTCATATTACTCTTCTTCATCTATAGGATCTACAATGAACTGCCTTTAATCATGAAGAACAACTAACCATTTTTCATTTGCATGATCATCAATATAAAATACTTGTTTCACCTATGATGCCATTATGAATGGTTCACCCTTCTCACCAATCTTTTCAAAATTCACTAATGTGAAGTCCAATTCATCCACTACAACTCCTTTGGTGTTATCAACCCAATTACACCTAAAAAATTGAAACTCTAAAATCTATATATTCAAACTCCCAAATGTCTTCAATGACACTGTAATATGACATTTTAGCTTCACGTGGACTCTTATCCTTCACACTAGAAAACACAATGAAGATGCTTGAAGAGTGACCCCACTATTTTGGACGACACTCTTATCATCTTGATGCTTTGTGTAATATGAAAATACATTCATGTCAAACCCTTCATAAGACATAACATTCATTTTTGGTTTAAAGTCGAGGCATTTGTTATTTTCAACAACATTATTTGGTATTTGAGATAGTTGATGTAAGACTTTATCTTCAAACCACCTAATAAATGTCTTGTTGTGCTCTTTAGCAAGCCACATTGAATTGGCTCGAGGATATTTTTTCTTGATGAAATTGGTATGTTTGGTGATATTACTAAGCACTTCATCGATGTTGTGTAAAATACACAAGTGTTCTTGTTCCCACACCTCACAATTGATTACTTGCACTCATACTCCTAAAGACCCTCTGCCAGAATAGTCCTCAATATTCTTGTCATGTATAGGAGCTTCATTACAACTCAGAAAGTCATTACAAAAGTCCATAAGCTCCCTAACCACAAAACCCTCAATAATACTTCCTTCAAGTCGATAACGGGTTTTGAACATCACCTTTAAACACACCCATGTATTGTTCAGAAGGATACATTCAATGCAAGAAAATTGGTCCCCACATTTTTCACTTCCCTATTCAGATGGACAACAAGATGTATCATGATATCAAAGAATGAAGGAGGAAAATACATCTCAAGTTGGCATAGGGTAACAACCACTTCTCTTTTAAACTTATCAAGATTCTCAAGAATAATAACTTTATTTCGTAGAGTAGCCTTGTGATTGCAAACCCTACATGCTTTAACAGTATAGATCGAATTGCCAGGGGCAATATTTATTGCATTAGAGTGTGACAATCATGAGATTTAAGACCTATCAGCTTAAGATCCTTCATTGATACCAGTCTAGGATATTGGAAGAGTATCCATGTGGTACCTTAACATTAAGCAAACACTCACAACAAGTTTTTTTCTCCTTTCTAGACAATGTGTAACAAGTAGGAAGTAAATATATTTTTTGATCACTACTACCTTCTTTTTTTAATTATTTCCTTATTCCCATTTCATGTAGGTCCATTCTTCATTTGATGCCATCTTTAGTCTTACGTAGTATATTCAACATAGTACCAATGGCACTATCACATACATTTTTCTCAACATGCATTACATCGATGCAATGCCTAATTGACAAAGAACTCCAATAAGGAAGATCCCAGAATATTGATCTCTTCTTATATAAATATTTGTCCCTCTATGTGGGAATGGTACACTGTGATCTCTTACAAAATGCATCAACAAAGTCTTTTACTTGTTCATAAACAACCTCCCCTGATATAGGTTTAGGGGCACTCCATTCCTCATTCGATCCATGGAACAATTTGTGCAACCTTCGGTAAGGATGAACTTTTGGAAGAAATCTTCAATGACCAAGATATACAGTCTTGCCTCCATATTTTGGTCGTATTGAATCTGTGTTCTCTTCACATATAGGGCATGCTTTGGATCCTTTTACACTGTATCCAGACAAATTCACATATGCTGGAAAGTCATTAATAGTGCAAAAAAGACATAACATTCAAACAAAATGTCTCTCTATGCGAAGCTTCATAGGTCATCACAACTTCTCCTCAGAGTTTCTTTGAGTCATCAATTAGAGGTTCAAGATAAACATCAATATCATTGCCATGTTGTTTAGGAAGCATCACATACTTATTTTTCATGCACAACCAGAGAGGAAGATTGTATTAAACAATCATAACACTCCAAGTTCTATGTTGGCTTCTCAATGTGTTGTATGGATTCATCCAATTAATACAAAGCCCAAGTCTTAGATTCCTAACTTCTTCACCAAATTTAGGGTACAATAAATCAATCTTCTTTCATTGTGGGGAATTAGATGCATGTCATAAGATCTCATCATTACTTTTCTTTACCTCTACATGCCACCTTAAATTCTTCGCATCCATGGGATTGACAAACAAGCATTGACACTATGGTATATAGGTAGATACCACATCACCTTGGCAAGATATCCAGTTTTAGACTTCCCTAAAGTCATCATTTTATACCTTGACACCCCACATTTTGGACAATGTTTCAAATCAACATAATCCTTTTGAAATAACACATAGTCATTCGACCATGCATGTATTTTCTTAGCTTTCATTCCCATTGGGCATAACATTTTTTTTCATTCGTATGTTGAGATTGGAAGCTCATTGTCTTCATGAAGAATTTCTTTTAACAAAAACAACAATGACGTGAAGCTTTTATCTCTCCATCTATTGTTAGTCTTCAGAGTGTACGATCTCAACACAATGCTCAGATTCATAAACTTAGTACAACCTATGTATAATGGTCTCTCAGCATCATGCACAATGTTTCTAAATAAGCAAGGTGGATCGATGTGCTCTACCCCACAACTATCTACCATTGCATCAACCATGTCTATCAGAATCAGTTCATTCACATCTACACCATCGGTGACAATTTCTTCTTCAATACAAGTACTCCTATCGACATCTATTGATCTCATGGTCATAATCTCTCCATGACAGTACCATTCTATATATCCATGTAAAATCATGTTGCACATTACATGACTTTTGATTTCATCAATAGTGTCGAATTTCAAGTTGTTACTGTAATGGCTACATGGACAATAGAACCTATCTCCAGGTCATTTCCTATGTACCTCCAAAAATCTTACAAACGAATCAAGTTCGGTAATAAACTCCAAGGTGCGGTGATTTGGAATGGACATCCATGATCTATCCATTCTATAATCAAATAGAAAAGAAGTATGAGGGTTTAGGGTTTACATGATTAGGGTTTAGGGATTACAAGTTAGGGTTTATCATTTAGGATTTAGGGATAAGGGTTTACATATTAGGGTTTATGATTTATAGATTAGGGTTTAGGGTTAAGTAATGAATGTGTGTACCACCTACCCCATTCTTGAACACCTAATCTCACTAGTAAGTGTATAATGTGTATTCAGTTTTCAAGAAAATTATGGCAGCATTTCCCCGCAGTTCTCCAAGTACACTGATGTAGATGGAAAAATATCCACCAAAATAAGTACTCAGAGAAGAAGTGGGGAAGTGATGTTGAAACATCTTGAATATACATAATACACTTACAACCTAAGTGATATTAAGTGTTCAAGACTAGTCCAAAACTGGGGACTATCCAAGATTTACTCCTAATGAGTAAATCTCAGACGGGTTTCTAGGCCAATAATAGATCTTAGAAACATAAATACTTGGTAGATCTTAGAAACATCGCATATTTAAGATTCATAAAGACATGGTAGACCTTGAAAACATCACATATTCGAATTGATCAATGCACCCAGATATACAAGCACTTATACCCAAATCGAACAATGCACCCAAATAGTTTTTCCAAATCCAAATTAAAACCCTAGTTACATTTCATCATTCAATTTGAGAAGCCTTTTTCCCTCATATAATATAAGAAGCATTTTGTATCAATATATCATCAACAACTAATTGATTTATCATTAGGAATTTTATCATCAATCAAATGTGAATTTAGTGACCTAGCATAATACATAATATGTGCATTTTAATAGAAAATCATAACACACTATAAATTTAATGACCTAAACGGAATACATAAATTTTCATAACAAATAAACAAGTATATGTAAAAAAACTACCTAGAGCGCCGGTGGTGGTGGGGCGGGTGAGATGCTTGTCTGGCATAGCAATGGCCGGTTTGGTTGGTAGAGATGGGATGAAGATGGCAGCAGTGGCTCTGTGAAGGTGAAGGCCGGATCTGTGAAGCAGGTGACTCTGAGAAGGATGGCAGCGACAGCTCTGTGGCTGGCTCTGTGAAGTGGGTGGCAAGTGTTTGGCAGCCTAAGCTTCTCACCGGAGATGGAGGAAGATGGCAGTAGCTATGGGGGAAGATGGTGGCGACAGCAAAGAGTAGCAGTAGTGGTGGCGAAGAGTAGCAGTAGCGATGGCGAAGAGTATCTCATTGGAGACAAATGGGGAAGAATCACCAGTGCTAGGTATCAGGGGAGTGATGAAATAGAGAATGGGGGAAAGAAATTTCACATGTGCTATTAAGTGGATCATAGTCGTCAATTTTGAAGGTAACTGACAACTAATTACTTCTTTGTCAGTTAGGTAACACAAACCAAGGATAGAGTTAGAACATAGTCATTGGTTAGGAGTGACAAACTAGTGATAGAGTTAGTGCTTAGTCGTCAGTTCATTTAAAGAACCGATGACATAGACTAAGTCCAAACAAAAAAATTATGTCGTAGCAAGGGGCCTAAATCATCGATTTTTAATGCCAAATTGACAACTAAGACGCTATTTGGGGTGGAAATATTTTCACAGAGACGTGGCATGAAATCTTTGTCATCGGTTTTTAGAAAAAGAACTGACACCTATTGTGTAATTTTTTGTGGCTTTTCCTATGAATCAATGATAGTTTTGTGGAGATACAACTGACGCCAGAAGTGTTTCAAAGGAAATGTTTTGTTACGTGTGAAGGTGTCTATTGTCAGTTCCTTTAGAACTGATGCTTATCTTAAAGTTTTGGAGGCAAATATGTTTCATAGAAAAGTTGTATTTTGTGGGTTATTGGACGTTGGTTATGTCAGAAAAAACCAACATTAAAGAAAAAATGGCACCCATGTTTTTTCTAAATCGACAGGACTTGATCAATGGTGACATTTATGATATGCAACCAACATTAAGGTGTCTATAGTGACAATTTTTTAGTGGAACTGACTTTTGTTAAAGTGACATTAAATGTCAGAAATGTACTAGTGGATCTGAGGATTACCAGACTCCACTAAATCTCTCGACACACATTCTGTGAGAGTGATGTTAAGCAAAGATAGAGGCACAAAGAACATATTTACTATTGATTTCTCAAAGGCTTATCGACATATATCACAGCCCTACCCTGGATACATATTCCATGGAATCAAGAAAATATGGTATAAAACCCAAAAATATCGAGACATGACCGTGAATTCTCTCCAACCCATATCATCGAACCATCGCTCATAATTTAGTTGCAACAAGATTAAAAAATGACGGGAGTATACCAACCCCAAGAAACCCAACATATCCAACACACATCTTAGATTGTTACAAGATTAACTCATTTCACTATTTCTCCTATTGTGGGGATTGGGAGCTGAGAGGGGAACAATTCAACTTAATTTATGTGGAATAATAGAAAACCACCCAATGCCAAATTTGAGATTTTTTTTTATTATGGGTGATATATTATAATTCAAGTAGTAATGTATCAACTACCAAAAGTGTAGTAGCATGAGATAAAAAATCTAACTATTCCAATGTTTATGTCTATCATTGTTCTTCATTGTGCATTGTGCACATAAAAGAAAACTATAGGAAATAAGCCACATAGGGTAAATCAACTACTTCAATATACCTCCAAAAAAAGATCAACTACTCTTGGATAATCTTGGTCAACTTTGGTCCATGTCTCCTTGATTTACACCTAGGGTTTATAAGAATACCCCACAAGAGAAGAAAAGTGGATGTTCTCAACATAAAATCCGATATGTGGACACAGTAGTGAATGTACAACATAGGGAAAAAGGACAACAAATGTAATAACAAGGCTTCCCAAATGAAAGAGAAAGAATCATCCAATTGGATATCAAAAGGAATCTTCATATAGTAAGACAAAGAGATTATATGAAGAAATTAGAAGTACAACAATAAAAATCTTGCCTTTAAATATGAAGTTAGAGGACAATAATGACAAACATCGGCGTTTCTAGACCTTGTGATTGAGCGCACTCTTTCAAGCTTAAGAAGAACAAGAAGAGTAGAGAAACCACTTCTAGGAGGCGTTCCACCATCAACATCACCATCTTCTTCGTCTTTTAAAGAAGTCACACAAGAAGATCCAACCATGGAGGACGACCGTCCTTTGAAACACTTCGCCATGCCGATTGCCATAAACATTTATGGAGCTATTGATCTCCTGCAATGGAAGCGAACAATTTCTCTATTGCTCCCTCAATGATGCAGATGATCCAAAAAAACTATTTTGGGGGTATCGTTAATGAAGATCTGAATCTTCATGCGGCTGAATTCTTGGAGTATATGAACACTTTCAAAATTAATGGTGTATCTGCCGATGGAGTAAGGTTACTGCTGTTCCCTTTCACCTTGAGAGACAGAGCCAAAGCGTGACTTTTATCTCTTCCTAAGAAGTCCATCAAAAGCTAGGACCAACTTTTAAATGCTTTCCTTGATAAGTATTTTCCGCCAAGCAAAATAGCCCAACTAAGGAACCAACTTACAAACTTTTCTCAATCCGATGGAGAAACTTTGTATGACACATGGGAGCGGTTTAAGGACCTGCAACTCCTTTGTCCTCATCATGGATTAACAAATTGGTTACCACTCTAGACATTCAATAATGGACTTTTCTACAATACCCGTATGACACTAGATGCTGCAACTAATGGAGCTTTGATAAATAAGTCTTACAGGAGACTTATAATATCATTGAAGACATTGCACTCAACCACTGTCAATGGGGGTCGGATAGAAAAGCACAATCATCTTCTACAACTAGTTGTTCAACTGGGAAGCAAGGAGGGAAGCATAATGTTGATGTCGTCGACCTAATTGCTGCTAAACTCGATGTTCTTACACAAAAGTTTGAGAAGATGACTACATTGCAAATCCAATCAACTGAAGTGATATGTGAAGTTTGTGGGAATTCTGGACATACTTCTTCTACGTGCTTTGCTCCTAATGCGAATGAAGGGAGCCTAGAATAAGTTAATGTGGTTGTGATGTAGGGGAACAAGAAATACAATCCCTATTCCAACACCTACAATCTGGGATTGAGAGATCATCCTAATTTCTCTTATCGAAAAACAAGCAATGCTCAAAACTTTCAACAAGGACAACAACAACCGCAACAACAACAACACTTCAACTGGAAAAACAATGGGAATCCACCGGGATTCAACAACAATAGGGGTTACCAACCACAAAGTTATTACTTGGAGGTCATGATGGAGAAATTTATCTCCACACAGATGTAGTAAAATGAAGAGTTCAGGGGAAATGACAAGCTCTTGAAGGATGCAATTGTCCAACTCTCTGCAAAAGTGGATGGCGTTTCCACTCATACAAGGATGTTGGAGAATCAAATTGCCCAGCAGGCCTTGACGCAACAAAAAAACACTCAATCTGGTTCTCTTCCAAGCCAACCAGAAGTGAATCCAAGATATTAGTAAAATGCTATCACCTTGAGGAGTGGAGCTGAAATCCAAAGACCTTCTCCACCCAAGGAGAAGAGTGTTGAGATCACTGATGAAGAGAAGTTTAACACCCCTATGGGTGACAAAGGAAAAGATACAACTGAGGTACCACTTTCTATTAAAGAAAATGCCCCATTTCCTCAAAGACTTGCAAACAAGAAGGAGGATTCAAAGTTTAGGAAATTTATGGACATTCTAAACAAACTCCATGCCAACCTTCCACTAGCTGAAGTTATAGAAGAGATGCCTTCATATGTTAAGTTTCTAAAAGACATCCTCACCAAGAGGAGGAAGGTGGACCAAGTGGAAACCGTGATGCTTTCTGAAAGAATCAGTTCTATCATTCAAAATAGACTGCCTGAGAAACTAGATGATTTGGGAGCCTTTACTCTACCATGCAAGATTTGCAACACCACATTTGACAAAGGTCTTATAGACCTTAGAGCTAGTATTAGTCTCATCCTGTCTACCTTGTGACAGGAGCTAGATCTTGGAGATTTAAAACCTACAAAGATGGCCATTGAACTAGACAATCATTCCATCAAATATCCCAAAGGTATCGTGGAAGATGTACTAGTGCAAATTGGTAAACTATACATTCCTTGTGATTTTGTTGTGTTAGATATGGTAGAAGTTCCTTCCAATCCCATTCTTTTTGGGAGACCTTTCTTGAGAACTACTGGATTCCTTGTTGATGTTCGAAAAGGCAAACTCACACTCCGAGTTGGCAAAGAAGCCATGGAGTTTTATGTATATGATGCCATGAAAGCACCTTCACATGTAGAAGAAATTTGTTTTATGGACTCTATTGATTCCATTGTAGAAAGAGATCATGATGTTGCTAATTTGATACTGAACTACTGTGATGATGATGAGGGTATAAACAATGAATCTAAAAATTTTGGAGTATTTTCTATTGTTCAATCAGATGCTGCTAATGAAAACACTTCACTTGTTGATGACAAAGCCAAAGAAAATGTAGTCAAGAGAAAGGTAGAACTCAAAGCCCTTCCACTAGGGATGAGGTACACATTCCTTTATTCTGACTGTATTTCTCCTGTCATAATCAATAATGAGTTAACTAATGAACAATAAAATAAATTGCTTGCTGAATTGTGTTTATACAAAGATTTCATTGGTTACTCTATTGACGATTTATAAGGCATTCATCCCTCGATTTGCATGCATAGAATAAACATGTAGGATGATGCTAAACCCACCATCGAACCACCTAGACATTTAAATCAAAACATGCTTGAGGTTGGTTGATGCCGGTATCATTTATCCTATAAGTGACATCCCTTGGGTTAGTGCCATTCATGTGGTACCTAAGAAGGGGAGCACAACTGTCATCAAAGGAGATAATGATGATTTGATACAAACACGTATAGTCATGGGTTGATGCATGTGTATTGATTACCGACATTTGAACAAGGCGACTCGCAAAGATCATTTTCCGTTGCCTTTTATTGACTTGATGCTTGAACGTCTTGCAAAACATTCTTATTTTTGTTACTTAGACGAGTATTTAGGGTTTTTCCAGATTCCTATATACCCTTCCGACCATGAGAAACCCACTTTTACATGTACCTATGGAACCTACACTTATCGTCGCATGCCCTATGGCCTTTGCAATGCTCCTGCGATGTTTCAACAATGCACGATGGCTGTTTTCTCCGATTTTATTGAAAACATAATGGAAATTTTCATGGATGACTTTTGCATTTATGGAGATTCATTTGATCAATGTTGCAACTTGTTATTAGTCTTAGCCCTCTGCAAAGAGGTTAACCTAGTACTAAACTGGGAGAAGTGCCATTTCATGGTACAATCCAGGGTAGTATTAGGCCATGTTGTATCTAACAAGGGTATTGAGGTTGACAGGGCTAAGGTGGAAGCTATTAAGAAGATGTCTACTCCTTCTTTAGTCAAAGACATCTGTAGTTTCCTTGGTCATGCAAGGTTCTATAGAAGATTCATTAAAGACTTCTCCAAGATTGCAAAACCATTATGTTCTTTACTTGCAAAGGATGCTGAATTCATATTCAATGATGACTGTCGAACAACTTTCACCAAGCTCAAGTAAGCTCTTATTTAAGCCCCAATCATTCAACCACCATACTGGAATGCTCCTTTTGAATTGATGTGTAATGCAAGCAACTATGCAGTAGGGGCAGTTCTGGGACAACAGAAAGATAAGAAGCTTCATGCCATATACTATGCAAGAAAGACCCTAGATGAAGCACAAATCAATTATACAACCACCAAGAAGGAGATGCTTTCTATAGTATACGCCTTTGACAAATTCTGACAGTACTTGGTAGGATCTAAGGTAATCGTGTATACAGATCATGCTGCCATAAAGTATTTGATCAACAAGAAAGATGCCAAACCTCATCTCATCTGTT
Organism: Alisma plantago-aquatica; assembly: GCA_963693085.1. Lineage (NCBI taxonomy): Eukaryota > Viridiplantae > Streptophyta > Magnoliopsida > Alismatales > Alismataceae > Alisma > Alisma plantago-aquatica. Next base: position 329,316,235 of record OY856415.1, read on the forward strand.
GGATATTACTTTTATAAGAGTTTGATCTTGAAATCTGGGACAAGAAGGGGATAGAGAACAATGTTGCTGATCATCTTTCTAGATTGACTACAGATGCTGGAGACTTATTGCCTATTGAGGACCATTTGCCTATTGAGAAGCTTTATGCATTATCGTACACACAAGCACCATGGTTTGCAGACATTGTGAATTTTCTTGCGATAAGACAGCTGCCACCAGATTTGACAAACCAGCAGAAGAAGAAGTTCTTCCATGATGTTTGGTGGTACCCTAGACCCCACTTCCTTTTATCATTTGATCTTAATTAGATTATTTCTACACTTTTAATTTTTGTTCTCAGCATAACCAAACTCTCACAATCGGCTTTACCTTCTTATTCTCGTGAATGGGTTTGGATCTCAACCACTCTTTTACCATCTCTTCGGATCGATACCATACTATACCAGAAGTTTACTTGTTGTTTCTAGCAAGTTAACAACCTATTTAGAAGGTAAAACTCTAGGACTTTTCATAGTGATTTGTTGTATGTGTAATGACACAAATCAAATTTATCGCCATTGGCTGGGATGACACACGTTGTTTTTCAAATGTGGTCACTTGTATATATATGATTTATCTTCTTTCTTTTTATAATTTTAGTTTGGTTTAATAATTTTTAGTTTGTTCTATGATTTCTTCTTGTTCATAAATTCCTTAGCTTGTTTATAATTTTTGGAGTTGTTTTATAATTCTGCACATTCTTTCTAGTTTATTTTATTTTGTGATTTTAATTATTCCATAATTTTTATAATTCTATTAAAATCTCTTCTTTTAGTTCATTTTCATAATCTTTAGACTTGTTCATAATTTCTTTTCTTAGATTTTTATAATTGATTTTACCTACCAAGACCCATTCAACAGTGTATCTCCTCCTTCTACTGAGTTTCCATTCTGATAGTACTGCTTTCTAGTTTTTTTTATAATTTTATCTTGTTCATAATTTCTTAGCTTATCATTATAATTTTTAATTCTTTTATAATGTTAATCTAACCCCTTAACTTGTTTTAGTTTCTTTGCATAACTTTTAATTTTTTATATTTGGGATCTTTTTTCATTTCTTCCCATTTTAGATTTATTTTTGCAATTTGTTTCTTCCTTAAAAAATAAAAGGGTCTTTCAAAAGGGAATGGTCAACACATTGTAGTTCACAATGTCAATTATGTGGTTATTACAACCATACATCGCTAATCTGTCCTAATGTGTCACCGAATTATAGTGGCACCTTACATAATCTTGAGTCTTCCTATTTTGGTGGTTATGATGTAAATTCTAACCCACAATTTTGTGAGGGCCATTATAAGTAAGCATGCTACCTTTATCCCTAATCCAATGAGGGGTGTTATGAACAATAGAATGATGGGGTGTATGACCAACAAACCTTTGAGGAATGTGAATCTATTTGTGAAACCCAATGTACTCCTCAATAAGAAGAGTGACTTAGAGCCCTAGAAAGGACAATAGAAGAACAACATACAATACAAGAAAAGTGAAAAGTGTTCATAGCTACTTTACTAGAAGCCCAATCAAATAATTTAGATTGTCAAAATATGTCCGCTCATATTATGGTGGTGCCTTGTAATGTCGAATCTTCCCACAAAGGTGGATGTATTGAAAATTACAATCCACAAACTTGTGAATACTATTATGAGGAACAATGATACACATATCAATATGAGGGATATTATGACCAAGAATGTTATGGGGATATGGTGAGGATAACCAACAAATTAGGGGGGGGGGGTATGAACCTTATTGTGGAAACCAATACATACCTCATCAGGAGGAAAAGACAGAGCACTAGAAAAATAGTAGTGCAACAATATGAAATATTAGAAATCGGGAAGTCCTGTTAGCTACTTTACTAGAGGCCTAATCACAGAGACCCCTGAAGAAATCAGAACAGCTTGTGATGTTTTTTCCTGACGATGCTGATCTCATGATTATGTCATACATGTCAAATTCTACCAAGGAGTCACATTCTTTTTGCAGTGATAATGTTGGTACCCCAACCTTCTTCTAGAGGCTTTATTATTTGAGTATTAAAAATCAAAGTAGGTGAGTCATCCTTATCATGAAGATCCAACAACTCCTCCTATCATAGACATAAATCAGATGTTATCATTTACCATTCCACATGGCTTAAACCCTCTCTATATAATGAACCTCTACCCCTCCATGATGAACCAATAGATGTTTTTGAAGACAAGCTTCCTCACCACGAGCCTTACACCACCATAGACAATTTCTTTTTCACATAAAACTAATATAGATGGGAGCCACTACCACTTGAAGAGAGTCACATGCCCCCTTATCGATTATAAAGATGATATTCCCATTTTACTTCCTCCTAAAACCTTAGGAACATCTTACATATAGGAACCTAAGACACATGCTATATCAACAAGGAAACCCACTAATCCCATTAACAACAATGTTTTTTGTATGATTTTTGAGGTGAGAAAAAATAATCATGATGCTGATTTAAATTCAATTGTTCCTTTCTTAAAAACACCACTTCTCCTATACATAGATCAATATGATGGGGGAAACTAGATCCAGTTCCTCCAACTGATTGTGCACAGTCAACCCTACATGTGCTACCATCCTGACACCCACCAGTATCCCCCAATCCATATTCATCACCAACACTTCCTTCACCATTGAAGGAAGATGTGTGAATCCTATTGGAGGGACTGCAAGGTGATAGACAATATGAAAGCCCCTTTGAGATTCCACGACCACCCAACCATTGGGTGCACTATGAATCTCCACTAATCAAGGTTCCATCCCTCATACATATTCCATTCAGCTGGACATTTTTCTAGCTATCGTTCCCCCATGGTGATCTCCACACTTTTCTTCCCTACATTACAGATTTATGTTTTGCTCGGGATGAGCAAATTTTTAGTTCGGGATAGTGGTGGATGGTACATACTCATTCCATCCACTCTATCTTAAATTTCTCACAATTTCCATTATGTTATGTAGTTTAGCTTCATTTTTTTTAAAAAAATCCTTTAGTTTTGGCCTTTATCTAGTAGGAGAGGCCTTTTTCTAGTTGGCCATGATGATATGCATGTTTATCAATATACCTATTTAAATTATGCATCTTCTTTTGTAACATAAATTCTAAAATTTTCCATTAATAGAAATTATCTTGTCACCTATGATCTGAACTACCACCATTCATTGGAAAAGATGGAAAGCTGTAGAGGACTGATAGAAAAAAAATAATGCTTCCTTATTTAGAGTTATAGGTTAACTTGAAAAATTTCTTGATTTTGATAATTCACAATTAATTGACCCAATGTATGACACTCCCAATGCGGTTAAATTTTAAAAAATGAGTTTTGAAAAGAACAATCTTTTGAACACTTCTTCCATCACCTTCTTATCCCTCCATCTGAAAAAAAAACAAATAAAAGCCAACGTGCCAAACTACAAATTCAGGGTGGCACACCCCTTCTCTTCCCTCTTTCACTTCTTCTATACCCCTCTTGGATTTTAAAGGGGTGTACCATCAAGAAAAGATGCCAAAAGAGAATATCAAAACATGTAGTCAATGTAACTGCATACAAAGAAATAAAAAAGACCTAAAGTTAAATAGAGGAGAGACTAATTTCTTTCATACATCATTTCACTCCACTTTTATGCCTAGGGGAATCTACATAGCCTGATCAATTCATTGATCCCTAACCTTGTGCAATGAGTCTTCAAAATATATAGGAATACCAAATGCAAAGGGAATATGAATCTATTTTATTGCGGGTCTTGAATTGGAACTATGCTGTAAAACAATCTTGAAGTAGGGGATATGAAAATTATATTATGTGAATCTAGGAAGCTAAGGTTACTTATCCATATAAGGTGGAAGGACTAAAGTGGTGTTATCCAAGTGAGGATGATGGGTCAAAAATATTATGTGACAGTGTTTTAAATTCAATATTTCTGGAAGACGAGTAAATTTTTAAGTTTGGGGTATTTTAATGAGTGAAAACACATCATCTTTATTTGCATATTTTAATCTCTATTTGACAACAATTTGTGGGCTACAAAATAATATTAATCAATTATATTAGTTTTGCTTTTTTCTAGTCAATTGGGGTTTTTACTTGATTTATTGCGCCTTTTGTAGGAAAATAGATAATTTATTTCAAAGAGCAAAAATTCTCAAAATTACTCTTGAAAGATGTTTGCATAATTTCCCACAGTGCTAAAATACATATATACCTCACAACAAAAGTATCATATCTTTTGCGTACAAACTCCAAATTGAATATGCAAATATGTGTTGAAAGGAAAATTTAATTTTCTAGAAGAAAACCATACTTTTTGGACTAATTTGGAATTTTTGACAGGAGATAAATCCACTAGAAATCCCTATTGTGGAAATCTACAACAAAGAGAGTCAAATGGTCTAAATGCTAAAACAAGGCAACTCAATAAATCTCTCTATTTGGGACAAGCAATTAATATTGTGAAGTTTAATCTTGGAGTATGATTTTTATGGAAGAAAGAATGCAAATTAGTCAGTCAAATGCCAAAATTAAAAGGTCATTAATGGAGTCAAAGTTTGACCAATGTGACTTTAGGATGAAGCAAGCGATTCCTCTTGGGTTTTCCCCCTCTTTTCTCCTAATAAAAGGAGGGGATACTCCAATCACTTTTTCTACCTTTTCCTCTGGGATGTCTATTGTAATCTTGTTCTTTATATTATGCATGAGTAGTTCCCTTCTGGGGCATGGGGACTAGCCCCATAACATGTTCTTGTTCGATGAGCTCAACTCCATTGTTTTAGTAAAAGAATGATTTTACTTTTGTTTATGCCTTGATGATTGTTTGATTTATGTAATTTTATGGAGTGATGTGATTACATATCTTCACAAAAATGAACCCATAATCCCTTAATTGCAATTGTCATATTTTCATCCAACTGATCTTGTACTTATTTTTCTGGTAGAATGATTATATTTTTGTGGTGGTGCCAAGAAACAAACTTGTGATCTTTTAACACGATCACCTAATTTAGATTGTGATCCTTCTACCCGTTTGACTTGTTTGTTATAGCCCATGGTGACACGACCACCTGACCCATGGGTTCAAACATCAGGTGATAATCACATGTCTCTAGATGAGATCTCAGAAAGTAACATGTTGGATTGTTGGACGAGGATCCATAAACACCAGGATCAATGGGTTTGTAGGAAGTCTGAACCTTGTGAGATTTGTCTGAAATGACATGAATCCACATGGTGTTGATTTGATTATTGAAACTAGGAGTTAATTCATTGAGTAAAGCATGGCTATTGGTGGTGATGCCCTGGACCCCCATTTCCTGTTATCATTTGATCTTAATTAGATTATTTATGCACTTTACTTTTTCTTCTTAGCATAATCAAACTCGTACAATCAATTTTTACCTTCTTATTCTCGTGATTGGATTGGGATCTGAACCACTCTTTTTCCATCTCTTAGGATCAATACCTTGCTATACTAAAAACTGATTGTTGTTTGTAGCAAGTTAACAACCTATTTAGAAGGTTTAACTCTAGAACTTTTCCTAGTGATTTGTTGTGTGTGCAATGACAAACATCACATTTGGCACCATTGCTGGGGACAACATGCATTGTTTATCGAATCTGATGTCTTTGTGTATATAGTATTTTTTTCTTTTTATAATTTTAGTTTGGTTTTATAATTTTTTAGTTTGTTCTGTAATTTCTTTCTTGTTCATAAATTCCTTAGCTTGTTATAATTTTATACTTGTTCTATAATTTTTTCCTTCTTTCTAGTTTAGTTTATTTTGTAATTTTAGTTGTTATGTAATTTTTAGTTCTGTTAAAATCTCTTCCTTTAGTTCACTTTCATAATTTTTAGTCTTGTTTTATAATTTCTTTTCTTAGAATTTTGTAATTTATTTTGCCTACCGAGACCCATTCTAGTAGTACATCTCCTCCTTCTACCGATTTTCTATCCAATAGTACTACTTTCCAGTTTGTGTTTGTAATTTTATCTTGATTATAATTTCTTAGATTATTCTTATATTTTTTTAGTTCTTTTGTAATTTTTAGCTAACCCCTTAACTTTTTTTAGTTAAGGGTCTTTAAAAATGGAATGGTCAACACATTACAATTCACAATGATAATTGTGCAGTCATTATAACCATACATCGGTAAGATGTCCTAATGTTTCCCCGGATTACAATAGCACCTTATATAATCTAGAGTATTCCTATCTGATGGGTATGATGTGAATTCTAACCCATAATTTTTTGAGATCCATTATAAGGAACCATGCTAACTTTATCCCTATTTAGACGTGGGGTGTTACGATCAACATAATGATGGGGTGTATGACCAACAAAACTTCAGAGAATGTGGACCTATTTGTGAAACCCAATGTACTCATCAATAAGAAGAGGAACTTAGGGCCTTAGAAAGGATAGAAGATTTTATGATAGGCAACACTAGAAACATAACAAACCTTGATAGCTACTTTTCTAGAAGCCCAATCAAATAATTTAGATTGTCCAAATATTTCCCCTCATATTATAGTGATGCCTTGTAATGTCAAGCTTTCCCACTAATGGGATGTAGTTAAAATTACAATCGAGAACTTATGAAGACTATTATGAGGAAGAATGCTACACATATCAATATGAGGGATGGTATGACCAAAAATGTTATGGGGGGTATGGTGAGGATAACCAATTTTTTTTGGGGGTATGAATCTTATTCTAAAAACCAATATACACAACAAAAAGAGGAGAAGATCAAAGCACTAGAAAAAAAATAGTAGCGGAAGAACATGAAATATTACAAATTCGACAAGCCATGTTAGCTACTTTACTAGAGGCCCAATCACAGAGACCCATGGTGAAATTAGAACAACCTAAGATGTTTTTATCGACGATGATGATGATGATCCCATGTTTATGTCATACATGTCACATTCTACCAAGGAGTCATGTTCTTTTTGCGATGAGAATGATGGTATCCTGACCCTTTCTCTAGAGGATTTATTACTAGCATATGAAAAGTCGAAAGAGGAGAGTCATCCTTAATGTGAAGCTCCAACAAATCCTATCATAGACATAAATCCAGATGTTATCATTGACTAATTCACTTGGGTTGAACCCTCTCTGTATATGGAGCCACCAACCCTCCACAATAAATCAATAGATGTTGTGGAGACAAGATTCCTCATCAAGACCCTTATACTCCACCACAACCAATTTCTTTTTCACATACATCTAATCTAGATGGGGAGCCACCACCACTTGAAGAGAGTCACATGCCCCTCTCATTGATTGTAAATATGATATTCCCATTTTACTTCCTATTAAATCCTTGGGAACATCTTGTATAGAGGATCCTGAGCCACATGCTATATCAATAAAGAAACCCACTAATCCCATTAACAATAATGTTGATTGCATGATTCTTGAGGAGGTAAAAAATATTCATGATGTGGATTAAAGTTCAATTGTTCGTCAATTATCAACACTGCTTCTCCTATACACAAATCAATATGATGGAGGGGAACCAGAGCCAAATCCTCCACTTGATCCTGCACAGTCGACACTACATGTGCCACCAGCCTGGTACCCACCTATATCCCCCAATCCACATTCATCACCAACACTTCCTTCACTATTGAAAGAATATCTATGGATCCTATTAGAGGAACTATAAAGCAAAAGGCAATATGAAATTCCCTTTGAGATTCTAAGACCACCCAACTATTGGGTGCACTATGAAGCTCCACTAATCGTGGTTCCAACCCTCATACACATTCAATACAACTAGACATTCTTTGAGCTAGCAACCCCCTGGTGATCTCTGTACTTTTATTCCCTCCATTCTAATTTTTTTAATCAAAATGAGCAAAATTTTAAGTTCGGGGTGGAGGTGGATGGTACATACTCATTCCACCCACTCTATCTTAAATTTCTAACAACTTCCATTATGTTATGTAGTTTAGATTTAATTTTTCAACAATTTTCCTTTACTTTTAGCCTTTATCTGATCAGACATGCCTTTATCTGGTTGGCCATGATGATATGCATGTTTACCAATATACTCCCTTGAATGATTCCACTTCTTTTGTAACATAAATTCTAAGATATTCCATTGATAGAAATTATCATGCCAGCTAGGATCTGAATTAACATCATTCCTTGGAAAAGATGGCAAGCCGTAGAGGATAGATAGAATTAAAAACAATGCTTCGTTATCAAGGGTTATAGATCAACTTGAAAAATTTATTGATTATGTATAACTCAGAGTTAATTGACCCAATGTATGTGTAATGACCTTAACTTTTCAACAACCTCCAATTAAGGAAAGACCCAAAAAAGTTGAGAGCCCTTACCTAAAATTCTCAAGGATCCAAAATTTACCAAATAACTAATAATAGCAAATAATTTCCATTAATTCAAATATTGTTAATGAGATGATCCTCTAAGGAGTTACATGAACTTATAAAATAAAAAAATGTACATATTATAAGTATTACATATCTGATATTGCTTTACTTTTCTTTAATGCCTTCAGGTAGTTTCATCTGATTCATCAAGTCCTAATATCTTCATATATTTCATTTATCTAAAATGACATGAAGCAAAGCACGGATCAACATATCGAAATATACTATTTATATGGGGTACATGCAAAAGAGTGCAAGTAAGAACATATCATCAATCAACTACTTGCAAATAAGAACTGACAATTTCTTTACACATTCTAACCCACTCTTGATATATTATCTTGGGTGTGATCACTGTCTCTATAGGGATCATGTGCATCACCCCTCGATGCATGTCATCCTAGGGTTCAAAATATGATATCTTTATTTATGTGATAATCATAGCGGCATTATAATTTGAACATAATGTAAATAAACACTCCATAGTTCATTTGAACAATCTTCAAGAAACAATCGACAAACACCAAAAAACTATTGCAGACGGTTATAAACATAACCATGTACCTTTTTTAGAGATGGCTTAAAGTCCAATTAAACAAGAATAGTTGTAATCAACCAGTCAATCACCCTAAAATTAATACATAATACCCAAGTCTCACTATTTTGTCCACAACTATCATTAAGACTGAATTGCATTCCAAGTTAGGGTTGTCAGTTCAAATTAGGGTTTAATTAGGGTTATGGATTCCCAAACCCTAATTACCACATTTAATGCTTTTAAACCCTAATTGTAACAACATGTGAGTTCTAAAGCTCGCTAGAATCCCAAGTCTTCAGATCTCATGGCAAAAGGTGGAGTAAGAAACCAAGAGGTGATTGTCACCATTGTCACAAGCTTGGACATTGGAAAACAAATTGCCCACTTTAGTTAGAGGAACTAAAGAAGAAGAAGTATGGCACTTAGGCCTCCACTTTAGGTATAAACAATATAAGATAAATTTTATTACTTCTTAAATTTTGGTATATGATACAAGATAGAGATTTGACATACTGATGTGCAGAATCTGACAAGAAGTAAAAGCCCTCACAAAAGGACAAAGCTAGATAAGGCAGAGAAAGTGTTGCGGAAGCCAAAGTCTACATTTAAATTTATCTTATCCCAATGGGCATGTAATAGAGTTACTAGAACTGCTATTTCATTATGCCATTAGAATAGAAACATTTTCTTTATGCGTCTTGTATGGACAAGTATGAGTATCAATAAAGATTTGTTAGTGCTTCTATTTCAAAAGATATGATCTTGAATGGAAATTCCCATACATCTAATGATCTTTGTACAAAAGACTTTGAGATGAATGTTTATAATAATAATACCAAAGGATTATAATTGATAACTCAAGAATATCATTACCATTAGTCACCTTGGATGTATATATAAGAAATGCATATCTAGGATACATATGGTTGTTATCTAGACTCCCCTGGGTTTTGAACATAAGGAAATATGCAGTTCTTACTTGTACATAATGTAACATAACATCCTTCAGTAGAGGTAGTGGGAGGATAAGTTTTCCACTAGACTTTGTACATATGATGCATGAAGATCTTATGGAATGAATGCTAAAAGATAATTACTTATACTTCATTTCATTTACTGGTAATATGATGATATGTACTCAATAAAGAAGAAACATAAATATCTTAAAGTGTTCAAGATGATTATAAATTAAGTATGACTTTCATGAAATTATTAATAAATTTTGATGAGATCAAATGTTGAAATACTTTACATCAGTACTTTGAGTACCTTTAGGAATGAACTGTGATAAGGTATCACAAGTCAAATCCATGTGAACACGATGATGTGTTAGATTAAAGGAATTGTACCATGATGAGTCATGATATAATTAATCAATTAATCTACTCTTCTTACATCCTTATATATATAAATAATTATATATATAAATAATTATATATATATATATTCATCACTAAATAAAGTACCATCTGAATGGTTTATAAGACATCATATATGATATGATTTGGGAATGTCCCAATACGTATGAGGGATTGAAACCCGCCCTAAGAAAGTAGTTTCTTGGAAAAGGTTTATCCACAAACCATAATTGTTGAATGTTACTATTACTTCCAATCCAATAACAAAAGTGTTTTGTTGATAGGATAACTGAGTTCTCAAAAGAATCAGTGGGAGTAAAAGTATAACTCAAAATATTCAAGGTCGACAAAGAGGTACAATGAGAACTAAGAGAATCACAAGTTGTTATGGAATATCAAGTTCATCATGCAACATAGATTAAAATAGTTCTAGTAGAACACATATGAGATTGGATGGGTTGGTCATAACAGATGAGCCGACTAGTTAACTAGAAGCTATTTATGAGTAATATGGAATCCATGTAAGCTAAGTAGACATGACTTTGATCGTGCCACCTAAAAGGGTAATACCTAAAGGTGTAATAGGGTCTTGTGTCAAAGACCTACATGACATAAAGGGACATATTGGTTAAATAGGTTTTCAAATCAGTTCAAGCATTAAACATGATAGAAATTCCATCACCAATTGTCATGCTTGTTGTTGTAGTTAAAATCGACTAAGATATTTGGCATAAGAAGATTAAAATAAGATTCCTTAAAAGGAATACATCAAAGGATGTGTACATGACACAAACTAAAGGGTTTTATAACTTCATGAATGCAAATAAAGTCTATAAACTACAAAGTTCAATCTGGGATTGCAACAAGCATCTTAGAAATGAGAACTTTTGTTTTGACAAGATATTCAAAGAGTTTGACTTGAGTCAAGATAAAAGATGAAATTTGTGATTACAAAATATTTAGTGGGAGCATATATGGATATTCCACGTATGATGAGAAATAACATCTCAAATTGTGAATATTGATATCTGGCATAAAAACACCTTCATAATGAAGGATTAAGTGAAACGTCTTATGAGATAAGGAACAAGACCTATGAGATAGTTCTTAAATGATTCACAATGGAAGTTTGAACATGTACAATATCAATGTGTTGAAGGAGTTCAACACAAATGGATTTAATAAGGGATAATCCATATTAATCTCTTATAAACCATATGTTCCAATTTTGGTGAAGAATGGAAACAACATGATTAAGATTCCATAGGCTGGTATAACATGGATCTGTCATGATTGCTATGAATGTACTTATCCCATATAATCTTGTATGTATTGAACATGACAAGATGATATAAACTCCAATAAGGATTATTGGAAAGTCATTAAAGATATCCATTAGTACTTGAGAAGTGACTAAACATAAATTTCTAATCAATAAGTATAGTTATAAAAAGGAAGAGTTGGATGTAAAGAGTTACATCGATGCAACCATCCATAAATGAAAAAAATGATCGCAAATTAAATATGTTTTGATTTAAAAGGGATAAGTAATGATTAGGTGGAAAGGTTCCAAGCTAATAGCCATTAATTCTATTCTACAATAGAAGTTGAGTATACTTGTGTTATGAACTCAGAGTGATACTATGTGGATCTAAAGGTTCATGTGATGAACTTGTATATGTTCCAACCTTTGATGACACAATACTAATACTGTGACAATAGTGGAGCTAATTATTAGGCAAGGAATATCAGATACCATATTATGGAAATCCCATCTCATACGAGAAATCATACAATGAATAGAATAGACATGCAATATCCCGACTATAAGCAAAGTGTTGCTAACCCGAAAAATCAACACTCGTGCAACAGAAGCATGTTGGACATGTTTAGGTCACTAAGGATGAGATCTGTTGGTGATTGGCTCTAAGTGCAAGTGGGAGTCTATTGGTAAGGAATGCCCACAGAGCAAATCATGTGATGATTGGCATGACATATACCTTAAAGGATTTGATTAATACTTATAAAGGAAAGCTTCAATTCATTCTGTTTCATTCACTTATGAGATAATGAGGAAACACTATGAATGTCTAGGGAATAATATTACTCAATGACGTATGTATTCAAGTTACTACCCTTGTGTATGAGATCATATGGGTATTAAGAGTACATATACATAATTCTCATTATGTCCCTGATCGGTTGTTATTGCGGAAGGTTGATAGACAACAATGACACATAAGATCAGAGTGTGATTTGGTTGATGACTAAATCTCATTAGTCATGATTTGGCTATATCAAACCAAGCACATAGATACATGTTAGGGAATAATGTATCAGACAGACCCACCTTGAGAGTGGCACATGGTTGTAGTGGTCACAATCATCTCTCATAGTGAAGGTGGTGATTGTGATTCTTAGACCTGAAATCACTAACTCGTCACATGTCATTGGGTACGCTTTGACATCATCAAACGCCAAACACAAGTTGTTGTAAGGGTGATGATTGGGTGGCTTTGACACATGGGGATAGATTGTGAGTGATAGATATGGGATTTTTCCCTTCTATTAGAGTATGATATCCTGGCCACTTGATAAGAAAGACTGAGAAACACATGTGCATGCACACGCGAATCAATATATGATATTAAGGTCACATTATCTTAAACAGTCTGCTCTTGGTTCAAGGAACATGGATTGAACATTGAGACAATGACCTTCCATGCCTCGAGTTCATCCTAAATATCAAAGACAAAGGAATTATACAATCACTGCAACACCTTACATAGATTATATGTTGAAGTTTTTCTCCAACTTTCCATTCACTTGGGTAGCACCGATGTGTGGCTAGGCACCACTCTCTACTTGTGATGTCATAATCCAGTTATGGACATTCACTGCCAATGTGACATGGGACCTATAGGGTCACACATATTGGAACTCATCTATAAAAGTAGTTTGATCTTGAATGACAATTGGATTGATTACCAAAGTGTTTAGGTATTCAGTCACACAACAAATTGACTTATTGGCTGACTAGGTCTGCCAAATGACCATCTCACTGAGTGAGATGGTCTATTGGGCAGCCAGAAAGGCGTCTCAAGTGTTGAGACAACCGTTTGGGTTGCCAGGTTAATCAGGGTTTGAATTGGCTAAGTTCTACCCTTGAACCGACCAGTTCAATGAGATTGAACTGACTAGCTCATCTCGACTCACCAGACGAGCATCTGGGTGAGTAAGGCAGGCATCTTGCTTGTGTGAGATGGCTCAGTTGGGATGAATGAACAATCTATATGTTTCCTAAATAGTTTTGGTTGCACATCAGTGGAGTGCAACTAAATTAATATGTGATATTAATTGGAAACAAAATTGCCAAATTTGTATCCAATTGGGAAATTGACAAACGGCCATTTGGCAGTGCGAGATGACCGTCTTGCATAGAAGATGACTGTCTCACATAGAAGATAATTGTTTGGCATCTCGCAAGTTGTGAAAGTTCAAGTTCTTTTGGTCCTTTCTACTCCCACACAATCCCTCACAGACTGGGAACCCTGACCATAACCTCACCTATAAAAGGAGGGGTATTGGGGGCTTCCCAAGACACAACATAGACAACTAAGAACTAGTTCCTCTTAAAATTGTTGTCCTATCTAATTACGGTAACCAAGAGACCCCAAAACTCCTACCCGACTAGGGAGGGATAACTATAGGACAGAAACAACTGGTGATTGTTGTTGGTGGGAGAGCAGGTTGGTGACTAGTACTCCAACGGGAGGGACAACTCCTTCCTATCCATGCTTGGTGAACAACAAGAGTTCTATTTGGTCTGTGTGGACTACTCTAGAGGCATGAGTCCTTTGACTACTTCTTAGAGATAAAAGTCAACCTGTAGACTATGGAGAGACCACCAGAGTCGCTATAGAGTTTGCACAGACAACTGTTCATAGTGAAGACCAGGAGCTGCACAACCACCGTCGAAGAGCAACTTGTCAGTAGTTGCATTGAAGTGAGTTGTTGTCACTCGACTTTCTCCTGGACCAGGTATAACTCGCTAAACCATCTTTCCTATTTCATTGTAGTTGACGCGATCTTACTATTATGGAAATACAAAATACATAAATTTTTTTGTTTCCGTTGCTATACTCTCTGCCCATATTTCCCAATATTAGGGTTGTATACCCTACCTAGGATTATCAAGGTATCAAAACTTTAACAATTTTTAGCACATTATTTCTTATGTAATTCTTTAACCTAAATTTCCTTCATCTCTCTAGGGGTACACATTATCCACTTTATGCCCCAACATTAAGCTTGGGACACCTTCCCTATCTAGGTCTTGGTGCCATGTCGATCTTCCCTATTTGGGGCTTGACCTTTGTGTGTCCTTTCCTATATGGGGCTTTGTTATATTCAGTTACATAGTGGACTTGGGCCACCTTCCCTGTTACAACCCCAAATTTTGGGTTCATTTGACAAGAAATGTAATTTCTCATATTAAAGATATTTGAACAAATAATGATATAGTTTGTTTCAAATAAATAGATTTTGTTTACAATAGCCTTGATGATTGTGTTGTGGGCTTTATTGGCTATTGGGCCCAAATAACAATGAAATTCAAATAGTAAATGGATAATTGAATTTTTAAGAAAATAAATTTGTAGAAACTTCTAGAAGGAAAATCCAAAGAGGATTTCGTGCCTCTTGGGTTCCTTGGGTACCAAGGATACCAAGGTTGCAAAAAGAAGGCAATTAGAAAAGAAAAGGTTAATTAAGTATTTCTTTATTAAGAATTAAATTGAAAATAGTGATAAAATGTGGAAATGAGTGGAAAGAGGCATGAATGAGATTTATTGGGGAAATTTCGTATCCATGAGGTTGCTTATATCAAAAGGAATGCCAATGAGGAAAATAAAAGAGAAATAAAAAGGAATCCTCAAAAAGGAATATTTAAATGAGAAATAAACAAGATAATGTGAAATAATGCATAAAGATGCATCTAGAAGGATAATAAGTATCCAATAAAAAGAATTTCAAAATAATGGAGTATCTCGGGATCCAAGGAGTCCCAATAAAGAGGAAGGAAAGATAAAATACTAAAGAGGCAAAATAAGAGGATAATGTGTTGCTTTATTAATGAATTATGTGGTTTTGTTAAGAAGGAAGTGTTTCCTACTTAAGGAAATATTTTTTCGTGGCTAATATATTGAAAGACATGAATAGAGAGAATAAGAGAGAGAATTTTCGTATTTGTTGATTATTCATGCAATAAAGGATATCAAAAATATGTTTATAAGAGAGAGAATCTTGCTTTCCTATATAGGAATTGGATTCCTATTGGGAAAGAACCATGTTGCTTTGTAGGAAAGCAACTTAGGGCATCGTTACCCTCCCCTATTTAAGGGGTAGGGCTTTTGGCTCGAGTTTGAGAAATCCCTCACGTCTTACTCTCTTCTCCTCCTTCTTCCTTGTTCAAACCCTAGTCAAGGAGAGCACGTCTAACCCTGGGGCAGCGATGACTTGTGGGGACGTCACATTTGATGGGAGAAGTTCCACGACGCAAGAGGGGACCTCAACCATCGTCCCATGCTCGGACCTGTGCGTGACAAGCCAGCACGGCTATAAAAGCTGCTGGTGGTCGCGGACACGGCCAACATGAACCAAACCCCCTGGACGCAAGTTGAGGACCGCACTGAGTGCGGGGAGGGGCGTCGGAGGTAGGGGCTTCGTCCCTGCTGGTCACCGGCCTTCGAAGAAGAAGGGGTGCACGCGGACCTGCTGCAAACCGACGGCTAGGGCAGCAGAACGAGGCATGCCTGAGGTTGAAGAAAGGATAGGTCGCTTTGGACCGTTCTGCCCTCTGCGGGCTGAAGAGGTGCACAACTAAAGGGAGGGTAATATCATAAATCGGTTATAAACTCAAGCGAGCCGCATTGCATGGATTTGGCTACGTGGCAGCTCCAGATTGGTCCAAGTAAGATTTTATTTCAAAAATCATATCTAGCAAACCGTAACTCAGTTAGACATAAATAATGGATGAATTTTGATCCTCAGAATGAGGGGAATTCAATAAAAATTTGTGTAGAAGCTAATTCATCTTGTTATGCGAAAAATAGTGTAAATTATCACCTTTAATGAATTAAAGATTTAGAAACCCTATTTTGAATAAATAAAATGTTTTACAGGGTTTAATGGATCATTAGAGTTGATATTAACCTGTTAAATGTAAAAAGGTACATTATGTTCAAAAAGGAAGAACTTTGCACATGATTAGTCTAATTTGGAGTTTATGTGCATAAATATGTGTGAAATGTGAAAAGTACATAAAGTTATTATTTTTAATGATTTAATTAAGGAAAAACCCTTAGATTTGATGATAGATGGACTAAATGATGTTATGTTTGATAATTCAAGCTAAAATTAACATGTTGTTAATAAAAGTGAAAATAGGATCTACATAGATGATCTTTTTATATAATTGGCTTAATTTAGGGTTTCGTGCGTAAATATGCATTAATGAGCTTGAAAATCCCAATTTAGGAGAATATGTCTTTTAATTGTTTTAATTGTTCAAATCCATGAATAAATAGGGATATGATATCCTAAGTCAAATTGGGTATAAAAGACTATTAAAATGGATAGTTGAGCAATTAAGGTTCATATAAATGGAGAAGAGTATTTTAGGGTTTGTTAACCTAAAAAGGGATAAAAGTTTGAGAAATTGATCTAAGAAACCCTAATGAATGCTAATGAAACCTTAATGCGGATTAGAAACCCTAGAAAGAGAATCCAAGTCAATAAAGTAGATTCTTGGTAAAGTGTGTAATAAATAGAGTACATATTCTTTTCAGGAATTATGTGATGATTGAATTACTTGCTTGGATCTATTGATTGGCTTGACTGTATATACATGAAGTATATGTTGAATAATCTGCATGACTCATCAAATCAGGTATGTGGTTACACTTATGAATAATCGCTCTAGTTTTACGGCGATCCCCGAAGTTTTAATCGGTTGCTTGAAAAATAACTGTTGGATGTTTATTTATTTCATGCAACTATAAAGTGCCTATGATTATCACTATAAATGTGCATATATAACTGACTATATCCGGGTCCACCTCTATTGTTTTGAAAAGGCTAAGAAAAAAGGGGTAATCCTAGAGCAAGGTCTAGGTTACCGAGAGTTAGAAACTGGGCTACCTACGTGTAGTGCCATGAGACTCATTAGCCTGCCATGAGTTAAGGAGTGGGCTACTTACGAGTAGTGCCATGTGACTCAACCCTAAAAATTGGTTCACTTATAGGTGGATCATGAAGGGTTTAATGGGGACAACATAGAGGATAGGTTACTCTTGGATCGCGGAGTTATATATAAAATGTAATCTTGGTTGTTAAATGATTAATTGAATGATTACATTGTTAACGTAATTACATGTTTATTGTTTCCCCCACATACCAGCTTCGGCTGACCGACGTTTTGTTTGTCGGCGGTTCAGGTACAAGCCAAAAGGACAAACAGTAAATCATCATACTGTGTAATACATGAAGTAAAATACAAGGAGGATTAGTTAGAGTAGAATCCTTAAGTGGATAGAAGTTTAGAGATCCAAGTTTTCAAAAAGGTATGCAAAAATTTATTTTCTTACAGCTTTTCAGTATAGTCTGTTAAAATTTGATAATTATTCTTGGTTAATTGTCGAACCTTTGATCCGAAAGTTATGGGTGCAGCTTCGACCTCTCAGTCTCCCTTAATTGGGGGTTATCGAGAGGTGGGGTCATAACACTTGGTATCAGAGCCTGGGTTCCTCAATTAACCATTAATAATTATTAAATTTTACAAACTCCATAGAACCCAAGGGAGTTATTAGAGGATTATATGAAAGACGGAGGTGTCTAGAAAAGGATCACGACCGAGGGCTGGCAATATTTTCCTCCGCACCGCTAGTCGGAATATGAGGACTCCCGGATCTGTGTGACTGCCTGGCCAAAGTCTTAGGGTATGAATCAAAATAAGATACCTTTAGGACTTCTCATCTTATTCATCCCTTCTCATCACAAAATTCTGATAAGGACCTAAAGGATTAGGGTTTTCTTTCTTCTCCTCACCCTCTTGAGGTATGGGTAAGGTTAATAAGGTTTAAGGAATCCTCCATCAAATTAATGAAAGGCATGTAAATAAGATGTCATGGACATAAGCTTAATAGTTTAAGCACAAATTAAATAATAGATACATGTGTAGGTCATATGACATAAGTTGTCATGTCCTCAGAAGAGACCTGAGGCTAGACCTTCTTGTCAGGAGGATAAGTCAGTCTTGGAGATAGAGATCTCCATTGCTAGTAGAGACCTGGCACATCCTCTGAGGATGATGTTAACCCTAACCCTAAGTGAAGGTTAGAGAGAGATGAGTTGGACCAGGTGTTTGAAAGGACATGCCTTTGGGATGCCATATGTGACCTAGCACCTATGGCAACCCAACCCTGGGAAGG
Source organism: Alisma plantago-aquatica (assembly GCA_963693085.1). Classification (NCBI taxonomy): domain Eukaryota; kingdom Viridiplantae; phylum Streptophyta; class Magnoliopsida; order Alismatales; family Alismataceae; genus Alisma; species Alisma plantago-aquatica. Next base: position 329,335,086 of record OY856415.1, read on the forward strand.
TCGTGCATGTTAGGGTAAAGGATAGATCCTTAGATAATGATGTTAGTGAAGGACCTTAGAATCCCTATGGCCTTGTGCAAGTAGGGTATAGCTGGCATCTAGGGCACGTCATAGTGCTTCCAGTAGGATGAAACCCTGGATAAGGAATCATGATGGAGCATAAAGGGTTATGGATGATCTTGAGCAAATATAAATCCGAACCTAGGCTTCACCCATGTTGAGGATGCTTTTGAGGTTGATCCTTCATGAAGAGAGGACCTCTAAATGGTGAGGTTAGTTATAGGGTTAGCTCTAGAGAGAGAGCAGGAAACCCAGCAAGAAGGTTGGAATCCTAGACTCCGGGATACGAGGAGAAGTCAGGAGTTGAGGATGATGCGACCTAAGTGGATGATAGTGGACACCACATGCTTGATCCCTAGAGGTTGATGATGTCTTGGTTGCCATGGGATGGATCAAACCCTAGAGAAAAGATGAAGCTTCTGGTACCTATGTGCCTATGGTATAAGTGTTTACCTTCTGAGAAAGGAAGAAGATGTTCTGTATACCCTGAAGTGAATTTGTAACAGGTTAGGAGGCCTTGTACCTTATGGGTTGTCCTTGAGGAAGATCCAACTCTAAGTGTTGCTCGAGTTGAAGGATGACAGGAAGTGCATGTTATGCCTTTTGCAAGCTTGATTCATGGTTAAGAGATAGAGCATGCAGCTGGACACCTAAAAGTGAACCTAGGGTTCCTAGGCCTAAGAGGGGAAGTGGTATACCTAATGCTCATGATGAGAGTTAAGTTGCTATAGTTTCGAGCATGGTACGCCTCATGTATAGAGGAAAAGGGAAGCCCCTTCAGTTTAAAGTATGTTTGATGAACCCCTCATAGCTAGGTTGTTGATAAAGAAAGGTATGATCTTGAGGAAAGAGGACAAGTATGACCTAGCATGGTTCAATAGGTAATATGTTTATGCCTTAATAGCTTACTAGGGTTAAGTAGGCTCATGTGGATGTAAACCCTAGACCTAAGAGCTTTTGTGACCTTGCTGTCAAGAGATAGTTTTCCTCCCACCCTGGGAGAGGGACACCTTTGGTAGGGTGTATACCAGTTTGGTTAGTTTAGGGTAACCTAAAGAGGTCTCATAGGATCTTGAGAAGTTAAGTGAAAAGTACAGGGTATGAGAATGAACCTGTAGACCCATAGATATCCATCTCTAATTGCATATGAATGTGTTACCATGGAGGTAACCGGTATGGGGCTTGACCAAGGTAGGCAGGTTGCCATGATCCCTATGAAAGGATGAAAGCCAACCCATAAATGTAGAAAGAGAGATGATGAAGACTTGGGTAAGGTTCTAAGCGAACATGTACTATAATGGATAATCCTAAGCCTATCCTAGGGTCAGGTAGGGATAAGACCGATGAAAGTAGGAGTTGCCTAATTCCTCAGTTGCACATGACCATAGGGTCGGGAGGTAACAACTATCATTGTCTAAGGGCCATGGGTTAGGAGATTGATCACCTTCATGAACTCATGGGACCCAAAGAGCAGATGAGTAGGGCACTCTCCTGATGCATGAAGGAAGAGGGATGACTCCAAAAGAGTCGGTACCCTATTGACCTAGAGGAGAAGACCAAGGATATAAATCTTTGTAGGTTTAAGATTAGTTTGTTATCATGATGTCTGTGATGTAGAGACATATGTGGCACGCTGTAACTTAGAGGTAAAGGTGTGTTGGTAAGGTGGGATGTACCATCTCTACTTTTGGAACAGGAAGAACTCTGCATTTGGACTGCAGCCAAATGCTTATTTCCTCTTGTTATGGGGGTGAGAGATATGACATTACGCATGCCATACACCAAGGATAAGAGATGATTGGAATGTTGCCATGAGAAATAGGGATAGAGAAGATAACCTCCTCTGGTAAAGTGAATGATACATGGATGGTTTGCTAACACTAAGAGGAATGAGGTAGTCAGCTTATGAGGATGTTTTTTTTATCCTGCGCTAAGTGGAACTTACAAGTTATACCAGGTTGAGTTTGATCACCGTGATGATGAACTCAGAGGGTGTTATTAATGAAGATAGACATAGAGTTTGAGGTGAGATGATAAGTGAAATACATGGAGGTGTATGTCTTCAATGTTACCTAATACCTACGGATGTGAAGTGGTAAGGGATGCTTTGGTTGAGATACATATGACTTGTTTGACTAGAAGTTAGAAGAGGTAGTTTGGCTAACCCTAAGTTTGGAAAGGAGAAGTGTTTGGATAATTCTCATATGTAACAAGATACGTTGAGAAGTTAAGAGTTGTTTGGTTAGCCAGTCTAGTCCTTGATACGGTGAAAGGATGGTGGTAGAACCTCAGATGCACTTCTTTGGAAGGGAAGGTGATGAAACCCCGACTAGAGTGGTTTAGGGTTTCTGAGGAATTGATCTCGAGGAATCATAACCTACAGGAAATCATGATTGAAGATCACCATACACCATGGTAAATGGCAATAGCACTTTGGATACTTAAGATAAAGTTGCATGTGGTATATGGCCATGCAAGCCAAGGGTAAAGGGCGAACACTAGTAACCCAGTGCATTGATATAAAGGATAAAAAGTCCCAGAAAGAGAAAGGGAGTTCATCACTATGGATGTTGTAAGTCTCCCCTAGACCAAGGAAGGTCAAGATGCAATGTGGGTTATGGTAGTTCGCCTTACCTAGATGACATGAGAAAGAAGGAGTTCTTTCAAGGGACAGATCTGGTTGAACTACCCATGAGAGAGAGATGGTTCAACTATGAAGCGAGTTCAAAGTTTTTTTTGAGTTTGACCTAAAGGTTCCATTCCAAAAGGTGGAAGTGGGTACATGAAGAATGTGATGGTACAGTTTATCACCCTTAGCTAATGGTTAGTATGATCCAGACTAAAGGGTCTGATGAGAGCATATGTGCTCGTTCAGGGTGATAGCTAGAGACAGTTCTTATCCTATGAAAGATGTGATGATGACCACCATAGCCGGTATCGGGATTCTAAGAAGCTCTATAAGGGAGGTTGTGTCGGTGACCACTTCAGTAAGGTGATGTTGGTGAAAGGACCACATGATGATTAGAAAAGGACCACAGTGCATGAAGACGAAAGTCACTTTAATCGTGCAATGGCTAAAAGGAGCCTAGCGACGACTAGAGTCATGAGCAGAGGCAAAGTAGACTAACATACAGTGCATTGTGGGAGAATATAATGTGAGAGTCTGACCCCTCTGAGCTGCAGCTGAGAAAGGTGTGCCCCCGATACATGGGTCCATTAGAGATGGATGGGTGGAGATGGTTAGGTTTTGACCCTACCCCTCAGGATAGAGTTATGTGAGATGTTTTCCATGTGTCCAATTTAGAGCACTATGTGAGGTACCCCAACCATGTGCTGAGTAATGAACCTAGTGAGCCCCAAGGGAGGCTGAAATGGCCTGAGTCACCTGTGTAGTTTATAGACGCCAGGATGAAAGAACTCAGAGAATAGAATATGTGATGACAAAGGTTCTTTGGAAGTGCCATGAGTACGGTAAAGCCACATAGGGGCCAATGATGGACATGGAAAAGTCTTATCCTGAATTGTTTGTTTGCTTGATGGAATTTTGAGGACAAAATTCCTATAAGAGGGGAAGGATGTTACAACCCCAAATTTTGGGTTCATTTGACGAGAAATGTAATTTCTCATATTAAAGATATTTGAACAAATAATGATATAGTTTGTTTCAAATAAATGGATTTTGTTTACAATAGCCTTGATGATTGTGTTGTGGGCTTTATTGGCTATTGGGCCCAAATAACAATGAAATTCAAATAGTAAATGGATAATTGAATTTTTAAGAAAAGAAATATGTAGAAACCTCTAGAAGGAAAATCCAAAGAGGATTTCGTGCCTCTTGGGTTCCTTGGGTACCAAGGAGACCAAGGTTGCAAAAAGAAGGCAATTAGAAAAGAAAAGGTTAATTAAGTATTTCTTTATTAAGAATTCAATTGAAAATAGTGATAAAATGTGGAAAATGAGTGGAAAAAGGCATGAATGAGATTTCTTGGGGAAATTTCATATCCATGAGGTAGCTTATATCAAAAGGAATGCCAATGAGGAAAATAAAAGAGAAATAAAAAGGAATCCTCAAAAAGGAATATTTAAATGAGAAATAAACAAGATAATGTGAAATAATGCATAAAGATGCATCTAGAAGGATAATAAGTATCCAATAAAAAGAATTTCGAAATAATGGAGTATCTCGGGATCCAAGGAGTCCCAATAAAGAGGAAAGAAAGATAAAATACTAAAGAGGCAAAATAAGAGGATAATGTGTTGCTTTATTAATGAATTATGTGGTTTTGTTAAGAAGGAAGTGTTTCCTACTTAAGGAAATATTTTTTCGTGGCTAATATATTGAAAGACATGAATAGAGAGAATAAGAGAGAGAATTTTCATATTTGTTGATTATTCATGCAATAAAGGATATCAAAAATATGTTTAGAAGAGAGAGAATCTTGCTTTCCTATATAGGAATTAGATTCCTATTGGGAAAGAACCATGTTGCTTCGTAGGCAAGCAACTTAGGGCATCATTACCCTCCCCTATTTAAGGGGTAGGGATTTTGGCTCGAGTTTGAGAAATCCCTCACGTCTTACTCTCTTATCCTCCTTCTTCCCTGTTCAAACCCTAGTCAAGGAGAACACGTCTAACCCTGGGGCAGCGATGACTTGTGGGGACGTCACAGTTGATGGGAAAAGTTCCACGACGCAAGAGGGGACCTCAACCATCGTCCCATGCTCGGACCTATGCGTGAAAAGGCAGCACGGCTGCAAAAGCTGCTGGTGGTCGCGGACACGGCCAGCATGAACCAAACCCCCTGGACGCGAGCTCAGGACCGCACTGAGTGTTGGGAGGGGCTTCGGAGGTAGGGGCTTCGTCCCTGCTGGTCACCGGCCTTCGGAGAAGAAGGGGCGCACGCGGACCTGCTGCAAACCGGCGGCTAGGGTAGAAGAACGCGGCCTGCCCGAGGTTGAAGAAAGGATAGGTCGCTTTGGACCGTTCTGCCCTTCGCGGGCTGAAGAGGCGCACAACTAAAGGGAGGGTAATATCATAAATCGGTTATAAACTCAAGCGAGCCGCATTGCATGGAGTTGGCTACGTGGCAGCTCCAGATTGGTCCAAGTAAGATTTTATTTCAAAAATCATATCTAGCAAACCGTAACTCGGATAGACATAAATAATAGATGAATTTTGATCCTCAGAACGAGGGGAATTCAATAAAAATATGTGTAGAAGCTAATTCCTCTTGCTATGCGAAAAATTGTGTAAATTATCACCTTTAATGAATTAAAGATTTAGAAACCCTATTTTGAATAAATAAAATGTTTTATAGGGTTTAATGGATCATTAGAGTTGATGTTAACCTGTTAAATGTAAAAAGGTACATTATGTTAAAAAAGGAAGACCTTTGCACATGATTAGTCTAATTTGGAGTTTATGTGCATACATATGTGTGAAATGTGAAAAGTACATAAATTTATCATTTTTAATGATTTAATTAAGGAAAACCCCTTAGATTTGATGATAGATGGAGTAAATGATGTTATGTTGGATAATTCAAGTTGAAATTAACATGTTGTTAATAAAAGTGAAAATAGGATCTACAGAGATGATCTTTTTATATAATTGGCTTAATTTAGGGTTTCGTGCGTAAATATGCATTAATGAGCTTAAAAACCCTAATTTAGGAGAATATGTCTTTTAATTGTTTTAATTGTTCAAATCCATGAATAAATAGGGATATGATGATCCTAAGTCAAATTGGGTATAAAAGACTATTAAAATGGATAGTTGAGCAATTAAGGTTCATATAAACGGAGAAGAGTATTTTAGGGTTTGTTAACCTAAAAAGGGATAAAAGTTTGAGAAATTGATCTAAGAAACCCTAATGAATGCTAATGAAACCTTAATGCGGATTAGAAACCCTAGAAAGAGAATCCAAGTCAATAAAGTAGATTCTTGGTAAAGTGTGTAATAAATAGAGTACATATTCTTTTCAGGAATTATGTGATGATTGAATTACTTGCTTGGATCTGTTGATTGGCTTGATTATATATACATGAAGTATATGTTGAATAATCTGCATGACTCATCAAATCAGGTATGTGGTTACACTTATGAATGATCGCTCTAGTTTTACGGCGATTCCTGAAGTTTTAATCGGTTGCTTGAAAAATAATTGTTGGATGTTCATTTATTTCATGCAACTATAAAGTAACTATGATTATCACTATAAATGTGCGTATATAACTGACTAGATCCGGGTCCACCTCTATTGTTTTGAAAAGGCTAAGAAAAAAGGGGTAATACTAGAGCAAGGTCTAGGTTACCGAGAGTTAGAAACTGGGCTACCTACGTGTAGTGCCATGAGACTCATTAGCCTGCCATGAGTTAAGGAGTGGGCTACTTACGAGTAGTGCCATGTGACTCAACCCTAGAAATTGGTTCACTTATAGGTGGATCATGAAGGGTTTAATGGGGACAACATAGAGGATAGGGTACTCTTGGATCGCGGAGTTATATCTAAAATGTAATCTTGGTTGTTAAATGATTAATTGAATGATTACATTGTTAACGTAATTACATGTTTATTGTTTCCCCCACATACCAGCTTCGGCTGACCGACGTTTTGTTTGTCGACGGTTTAGGTACAAGCCAAAAGGACAAATAGTAAATCATCATACTGTGTAATACATGAAGTAAAATACAAGGAGGATTAGTTAGAGTAGAATCCTTAAGTGGATAGAAGTTTAGAGATCCAAGTTTTCAAAAAGGTATGCACAAATTTATTTTCTTACAACTTTTCAGTATAGTCTGTTAAAATTTGATAATTATTCTTGGTTAATTGTCAAACCTTTGATCCGGAAGTTATGGGTGCGGCTTCGACCTCTCGGTCTCCCTTAATTGGGGGTTATCAGGAGGTGGGGTTGTAATATTCCCTATCTAGGGCTTGGTGCCATACCGGTCTTCCCAGTCTGAGGCTTGACCTCTTACGTCTCTCAGAGATGGCATACTTGGGTTCAAAGAATGTATGTGCTTTCATATTTTATATCCTTAATCCTTCACACTTTAGGTAACATTAAAGGCTACCTCATATCTTAAACTGATTGATCAACTCACCCTTCTAGGGAAGGTTCTAACCTAGGGTGTCTTGTTGACTCATAGGAGAGGTTAGACTCTCTTAGCCACAGCCTAAACCCACATGTTTAGGATTTTACCTCCCCTATAGGTCCTTTTCCCACTCTTCGGTTGACCCACCCCAGGCCAGGACACCAACCCTAAAGGTTGAATTGAGAGTTTCATATTTTCATTTTTATGCAATCTAGATATGCATTCTCTATTATAACTTCTCAACCCTTGTTTCCTCAATATCTGAGATACCCTATCATAGGTTTTTATCCTATAGTGGACTTAAAACACCTTCCCCTCCAGGGGCTTTGTGCCATGTTGGATTTTCCTTCCAGACCTTTCCCTCCAGGGGCTTGGTTCCATGTCAGTCTTCCCATTCAGAGTCTTGATCTTTTTATTATCTTCCCCTCCAGGGGCTTGATCTTTTCTGACCTTCCCCTCCAGGGGCTTGATCTTAGTCATCTCAATGGATTTCTTTCCATATTCAAACTTCTAGATATGGCATGGGGGTTCCATCAAATTATAGTTTATACCATATTTACTCATAGGTTGCTTATATTTCTTAAAACCCTTTACACAAATCATGAATGCATTTCTGCACTTGCATGCATGCACAAGACGGGTCACCTAAATTCATTAATATTCCTCTTTCTTTTTACCCTAATTAGGATTCAAATGGGTATGGTTTCTATATCACCCACGCAACTCCCATATTAGGGTTTCAGTTTCAGGTTAGGGCCTACCCCTACACCTTAGGGTTTCTATGTCCCTTGACCCAGTAAGGGTTTTACTAAGCTAAAGCTAGTCACATCTTGGGTTTACTCTTGTTAGGAAAAACCCATAAAATATTTTTTATTATTAGTTCCACATGACATGTAAATTATTTGGTGGAGGATGCCTTAATCCTACTTCTTCTAAAAAACCCTAACTTGAGATGAGGAGGGAAGTTCTTTTTAGGGTTTATTAAGAAAGAGGATGAGAAGTGGATGAATCAAGATGAGAAGAAAACCTAAAGGTACTTTATTTCGGGCAAAATCTTCCAACTTTGGCTAGACAGGATGCACATGTCTGGGAGTCCTCATAAGATGACTAGTAGTACATAGGAAAGTATTTCCAGCCCTCGGGTCATGATCCTTTTTAGACAATATCATCTTGGATAATAACCTAATAATTCCTTCATATTACTACAAATTACTTAAAATTATAAACATTTAACATTATTTAAAAATATGGGGATTTGATATCAAATGTAGTGACATCACTTTTTAGCATCCCCCAATCAAAGAAAGACCCAAAAAGTTGAGAGCATTACCTTAAATTCCCAAGGATCCAAATTTTACCAAATAACAAATAATAGCCCATTAATTCAAATATTGTTTACAAGATGATCCTCTAAGGAGTTACATGAATTTCTATCATTAGAACTGTAAATATGAGAAAAAGTATCTATCTAATCCTCCTTTACTTAACTTTAATGTCTTTAGGCAGTTTCATATGATTAATCAAGTCTCAATATCTTCATATATTGCAGTTTCCTAAATGACATGAAACAAAGTGCAGATCAACATATTGAAATATATTATGTATGTGGGGTGCATGCAAAAGTGTGCAAGTAAGATAACAACATATTACTAGAAAATAAGAACTGAAAATTTCTTTACATATTCTAACCCACTCTTGATATACTATCTTGGGTGTGATCACTATTCCTCCAGGGCTCATGTGATCACCCCTCCATGCATGCAATCCTAGGGTTCAAAAGATGATAACTTTCTTTATGTAATACTCATAGTGATATTATAATTTGAACAAGATGTAAATAAACACTCAACAATTTATTTGAAAAATCTTCAAGAAACACTTGACAAACACCGGCAAACTACTATAGGTAGCCATAGTCGTAACTATGTGCCTTTGTAAGAGATGACTTAAAGTCCAAGTAAACAAGAGTAGTTGTAATCAACCAAGTAATCACCCTGATATTAATACATAATACCCTAGTATTACTATTTTGTCCATAATCTATCATTAAGACTGACTTGGGCTCCAAGTTAGGATTTTGGGGTCAAATTAGGGTTTCATTAGGGTTCTGGCTTCCTAAACCCTAATTACCACATTTAATTCTTTCAAACCATAATTGTGGCAACATCTGAGTTCTTAGACTTAGATCACAACAAGATGCCCTTTTTATCTAAACATATTAGTATTTACTCATTAAGATCATTTAACCATGTTATGATCATTAAAACTAAGAAATTATAGTTTCCATGCATTTAATACATTAAAGGTTGCATTTTTATGGACCTTTGGAATCCAAGACAAAATTGGGTTATTAAACCAATTTTCATGGATTCGTCATATTTTGCTGATTAGATTTCATATAAAATTTGTCTCCTTATGAGTTACCAATTAATTATTACAATATTTCAAGATTAACTTACCTAGCTAATCATAAAATGACACATAAACATATACCAAAATATCCTAACAAGACCAGCCACCCATGGGGCCGGATCTGAGCCTATGGGCCTCATGCCAACATGGCATCCCACGTCTGCATGGATGGGTTTAGAAAAGAGGTGTATGGACAGGTTCGGCCCTTACCTTATGACAAATGCTTAGCGACAAACAAGTAAATCTCATGTCTGTTGTCTCTCACATCTGTTCTCCTTGCTCGCGAATTGAGTTTTGCATCTAGTCAACTCAGCCGTTGACCTAGGGCATTTGGGTGCTGAAGAGTTGACCACTAGTGCACAGTCCTTTGTAAGGCTCCACCGAACTCGATGGAGGCCTCAAACATGGCCAGAAAGAACGACAACTCATACGAAAAACCCCACCTATTAGTGTACATGAAATGGAAATTGAGGAGGTTTAAAGGAGAGAGGCCATGGGTGAAGGAGAGGGTTGCATGAAGCCTTGCTTTGTTGTATGATAAAACCGATATATTCCTGGCTTTGAAGCCAAGGACTGAGGGTTCTATTTATAGGGTAGGGGCACCAGACATCAATATATCATGTCTTCAATCTAGATTTAGGGAAACTCTTGATTCTTCTTGAGGCAGGGTCATCTAGGGGTGGTTAAGGAATAAATATGAGGGGTGGTCGTGAGAGAGTCTTACACAAGAAAGTCGAGTTTACTTTTTATGGACTTCCCAATTCGCCTCAATCTAGAAGACAACAAGGAACCGTTAGATCTAAGATCCATGACTAGGAGGCCACACATGAACTAAAGGGGTTGGGTCGTTAGTTTCCAAATCGATGTAAACATTTCATTTAATGCATATTTCCTTTAAACCATCATTTTAAGGGAAAACTAATTAATTCATAACTCTCTCTCCTTTAACACAATTGATCCCAACATTTTAAAGGAAAGCTTTTGACACTTAAATCTCGGTGTGGGTAAGACTTTTGACCAAAATACTAAAGTTAATAATACTTTTCTTTGCCTCTAAGTCTTCCCTTTATTTGATTTACTTAAGGCATCAAATAATTCCTTTTTCCATCCCAACTTGTCAAACAATTCTATTTTCATATATTTTTTGTTAAAGTGCAATAATGGGTCAAATAAAACTTATTGGTAGCCTTCAACTTGCGTTTATGGAGAATCCACATTGTTCCTTATTTATTTACTAATTGTCCATTACTTTTAATAATTGTTTTATTATTGAATTTCCTCTCTTTCTTTATCCAATATCTATTCATGGATTATTGAAAATACTAAAACACACAAAATCCATTCCACATGAATAATTTGAATTCTCAAACCTAAACTTTCAAACAAGACATATAAAATACCAAGATTTTTCTAATATGTCCTTAACATTTCATTATTTACATTTCGAATATATGTAATAATATATACACAAACTCTGGGTTATAACAATATGATACTCACAATGCACTTAAATTCAAAAAAAATGAGTTGCACAAAGAATAGTATTTTGAATACTTCTTCCATCACCTTCTTATCTCTTCATCCACAAAATAAAAAAATATATAAAATCCAACGTGCCTAACTCCAAATTCAGGGTGGCACACAACCTTTTCCTCCCTCTTTCACTTATTCCATACCCCTCGTAAATTTAATAGGGGCATACCATTAAGAAAAGATGCCAAAAGAGCACACCAAAATATGCGGTAAAATGTAACTACAAACAAAGAAATAAAAAATGTCTCAAGTCGAATAGAGGAGAGAACACTTCCTTCTATACCTCGTTTCACTTTACTTTTACACCTAGGGTAACCTACATAAGCCCATCTGATTCTTGAGCCCTTTTCTTGTGCAATGACTCATAAGAATATGCAGGAGTACCAAATGTAAAGGGAATATTAAATCTATTTTATGTGGATCTTCAAATGGAACCAAGTTGTGAAATAATTTTGAAGTAGGAGATATGAAAATTATTTTTTGTGAATCCTAGAAGTTAAAGTTACTTGGCCATATAAAGTGGGAGGACTAAATTAGTGTTATGCAAGTGAGGATGATGGGCCAAAAGTATCATGTGACAGTGTTTTAAATTCATTATTGCTTGAGTACGAGTAAAGTTTTAAGTTTGGGGTATTTATATGAGTGCAAACTCGTCACCTTTATTTGCATATTTTAAACTTTATTCGACAACAATTTTTTGGCTATTAAATAATTTTAATTAGTCATCTTAGTTTGCTTTTTTTTCTATTCAATTAGAGTTTTTACTTGATTTATTGTGCCTTTTTTAGAAAAATAGACAATTTATTTCAAAGCACAAAAATTATCAAAGTTATTCTTGGAAGATGTTTGCACAATTTCTCACAGTGTTGGAATACATATATAACCCACACCAAAAGTGCCATATCTTTTGCGTACAAACTCCAAATTTAATGTGCATATAGCGTTGGAAAGGAAATTTAATTTACTACAAGAAAATCATACTTTTAGACTAATTTGGAACCCTGGACGAGAGAAAAATCCGCTTGAAATCCCTATTGTAGAAATCTACAACAAAGAGAGTCAAATAGTTAAAATGCTAAAAGAAGACAACTCACTAAATCTCTCCATTTGGGGCAAGCAATTAATGTTGTAAAAGTTTACTCCTGACCAATTCCATATGCTTTTGTGAAGAAGAAATAATGCAAATAAAGACTAAGTCAAATGCTAAAATGAAAAGGTCATCAATACAGTCAAAGCTTGACCAATGCGACTTCTGGATGAAGTAAGCGATTCCTTTAGAGTTTCCCCCCTCCTTTCTTCCTATAAAAGGAGGGGACTCAATCACTTTTTGTACCTCTTCCTATGGGATTTGTATTATAATCTTGTTCTTTACATTATGTCTGAGTAGTTCCCTTCTGGGGCATTGGGACTAGCCCCACATCATGTTCTTATTTGATGTACTTAACTCTATTGTTTTAGTAAATTTCTTTCATTTATGACTTGATCGTTGGCTGATTGATATACTATTATGGAGTGATGTCATCTCTGATCTCCATAAAGATGAACCCATAATCCCTTAATTTCAATTGCCATCTTTTTATTTAACCAATGTCATACTTGTTTTTCTAGTAGAATGATATATTTTTGTGAGGGTGCCAAGATCTCAGATTACCAAAATAACGAACCCATGATCTTTTGACGAGATCACTTGATTTATATTATGATCCTTCTACCCATTTGACTTATTTGTTATAGCCCATGGTGATGCGATCACTTGATCCATGGGTTTCAACATCAGATGAGAATCACATGTCTCTCAATGAGATCTCAGAAAGTAAGATTTTGGATGGTTGGATGAGGATCTGTAAATGCCAGGATCAATGGGTTTGTAGGAAGTCTGACCCTTGTAAGATTCGTTCATAAGGACATGAGTCCACATGATCCTAATTTGATTATTGAAACTAGAAGTTGATTCATTGAGTAAAGCATGACTATTGGTGGTGATCTCCAGAACTCCAGTTCCTTTTATCATTTGATCTTAATTTGATTAGCTGTAATTTTACTTTCTGTTCTTAGCATAATCAAACTCTCACATTCATTTTTTACCTTCTTATTCTTGCGATTGGATTTGGATCTCAACCACACTTTTTCAATCTCTTAGGATCGATACCTTACTATACTAAAAGTTGATTTGTCATTTGCAACAAGTTAACAACCTATTTAGAAGGTTAAAATCTAGGACTTTTCCTAGTGATTTGTTGTAGTGCAATGAGATGCTTCAGGTAGTAAGGGGTGGGTATTTATAGGGGTAGGTAGAGAGTATGAGTCAAGTAGAAATGAACCTGACTTGCATAAATGGCTTGGGGTGACAATCATAAGGCGTATCTTCAAGGGACACCACAGAAGACAAGCCTTTGGTTGATGTCCTTGGAAGGCACCATAAGAAGATAAGCCTTCAAAAGGCAAACCATAAAAGGAAAACCATCTGAAGATGGTCTTCAACTATCTTTTAAAGGAAAAGGTTGAACCTGACTGAGTTTGGGTGAACCTAATCGAGTTTGTTCCTTCATAAGGTGGTTGTGGAAGCGCTCCTGTGACTAACTGCCACTTTTTGTTTGTGACCTTTAAAATGGACCATCAAAAGATGATCTATCAAAGGGCATCATTAGAAGACACAACTGGGAGACAACCTATGGGATCATTCCTTCAGTTGGTGACATTGGAAGGCACCATTGGAAGACACCATCGAAAGGCAGACCTTCAATTGCCCCCCCCCCCGGAAGAAAAAAGAATCAATGGAGCACTATTGTGTATTTCTACAAAAAGTCAGGGATGAACCCAACCTAATTTGGCATAACCTGTCTGAATTCATTGGGCAAAATATGGAGGATCATTGTGTTCTTAAGTTCAATGCCTGCAAGTCCCAAAATTGTCTAGTTGAGCAATTTTATCTTCAAAAAGATGAGTATCTAGAGTTGTTTTGGGCTTATTAAGGCTATAACAGCACAAAACAATAGATAAATACTTAGCATGCACGTCTAAATTTGGGTGTTATCATAACTCAGGGGCAAACTCGACTGACAAGTCTCCCTATTTTCACGTATGAAAAAAACATCAAAAGTGTATATTCATTCAATGTTAATTACTCTAATTATCCATTAATCTTAGTTACAAGTCATACAACCAATATGAAGGATTTACAACACAATTAGAATAGAGAAACTATATATTCTTCTATTCTTGAATTTGTGTTGAATTGACTTGTTCTTTGGTAGACTAGGGTTTGCTATGTTCATCCTTTTGATGCACCTATATATCTGAAATTGATCTCAAATAGACATTTTAAATACACATGAATGGAATGGTTAAGTCATCATCAAAATATGGATAATGTATAATTGTTAAATAAACATGTTGTTTATCAAGCTTCTCTAAGATGTTTCCAAGCTTGTTAGGTTCATTTCCAACTCAAAAAAGGTAAGATCCATCTTATATTATATCTTTTTATCTTTATCTCACCTCATATTCTTCCTTAGGACAATCCCCATGGATTCCTACTGTGGAACCTACCCCATACATCTAAAGAACCTTCCTTTTCTCTCTCTATGTCTTACTTGGAGGTTTGATTTCAGAGCTTTTGGAGGGAACATATACGATCTAGAAGCTTGTCCATGGAGCTTTTCATGGATCTCATGATCATCACGTTTAGAGGCAAGTGATTTGGAATTTATTAGCTTCTTTTTCCTACTTGTGCATGTAAATCCATGAACTTGCTTAAACTTGATTAACATGTCTAAAACTTGAATCCTAAGGGACTATGTTGCTTCTATATGATGTGATTCTGATTTTTCTGGCCTTCCTTAACCCTTTAGTAACTATTCTTAATCATAACAGACTGCTCTCTTAAATGTGTATGGACTAAAATTTAGAAACTAGTATATTGATGTTCTAACTGCCCTAATCTTGCACTACAATCCCTTAATATGCTAGAAGATGATTTCTTATGAACAGTTTTAGATAAGTACATGGAATTACGAAATTTCATTTTTTTTACCTCCTAAAAGAATTGTATGATGTAAATCTCATGATCACTTAACCATGCATGATTTATTATTCGAAATATATGTAAGATATTACTAAAAATAACATCTTTATGGTGTTTTGATACAATATGATGGCATAACTAGCATACACATTATTTTTACTTACTTAGATTTGATATATAATACTTTAAGGAATTTATGTAACTGTTATGATTCTTTTTTGTTGGGTTAGACACATGTTATATGAAAAGTAGCTCACTATGCATAAATGTGGTCTTGTACATTCTTGTAACTAATGCAACTTTCACATGCTTTTGAATTGAACCTAAAACTTTTTTTGGTGGTCTGTTACTTTTGTGGCAAGCCACCACCCTAAACAAGATTGCTCAAAACCAAAATGTCGATTAAACACTAATCAATCATATTACCATAAAGGTATAAAATTAAAACTGAAAGAAACTTTCCAAACATGTTAGAGAACATTTACACAGAGGTCCAACTTATTGCATATGTATACAACTATGCCAGGTATCTTTAAATATGTTTTGTGGTCTTAGACACAACATGTTATACAAAAATATATTGTCCACATATTTACAACATGTACAAACACAAGGACACTACCAAAATCTTGAGTTGATGTACATCATATACAAAACCTTCCCACTCAAATATGAGAGTACAGAGATGACTCTAGGACTCACTAAACAACGCACCAATCTTATTCCTCTATACAATCCCAAACTGGTTCTCCTCACTACCACGGGTCTAACCTTGTTGCTGACGATCACCTAAAAAGATGTGATGACACACAAGGTGAGACCCATGTCCCAACGAGATATAAATTCTAAAAACACGTTGCTTATAGAAAGATTATGTACTTTAAATAATTAAAGTAGATAATATTATAGAGTTTAAAGGCTATATAACTTACTCATAAGAAACATGCATAGTTAGAGTCATAGTACAGTTGATTTCTTTTACCACATTATAAATCATATTCATATTAAAAGAAACAAGGCAAGGATCATTATCTAATGTGATTCTCCAAGTAACCCTAATAGATATACTACATAGCTAAATTACATATTTTATTAAGCCTTGGGTAGCTTGAGGTGTACCACTAAAACTACTAGCCGACCACCGCAAATTCACAATCATCCCGATATAAGATCTAGGGTTTCTAGAATCCTAAGATCTCTTCCCCTCAGTCTGTATGAGTAACAACCATAGTGGAACATTGACCCAACTACTAAAACAACCTAGTCCATCCTGGGTACACATGCCACTACACTAGAAACAAGGATATTAGACCTTAAAATCCAAGCTCCATCTACAGTCTCTTTCAATAGATATGAACTCTGAGACATGGCCTCAACCGCTCTCTAAAACCTTGAGATCTGGATGACGGAGATATATCCTCCTTGTAGCCTCATATACTCAACAATAAACTACTCTAATTTTCTCTTGGGATTACTCACTTCACTATCCAACCATTTTTGAATTTGAAATAGTTCTATGGATTTAGGGCAATACTTGATTAGGGTTACCCTTAATTAATTATGTTATTTAAGTATGTTGACAACATCGACCAAGTTACATAAAAGATCCTAAAGTATGCCTACCAAATAAATTTGTAGAATACAATTTCCAAAGATATAGAACATATGAAATCTATTCCATGTTACTCCATCATGGTATATTCATCCATTCCCAACCATAAAAAGGACTAGATCCAAAACTAGGGTGCATTACGACCCGAAGTGTCATTTGGGAAAAATAATAATAACTTCTTGTAGCAACATCATTATTAATTGAAATTTTGCATAGCTTCATAAGTCATAGACAAGATATCACCTCAAATTTCAGCATAAATTTCCATCAGACGTAAGAGTTATGGCATTTCCTATAACTAGGCATTTATGTGACTAAATCCTAGCATGAAAAAGCTATCTTCAACATTATGATTTCATCTAACTATCATTTCAGCACCAAAATAGTAACTTAAATCATTAAAACCACCATTGGTTAACCACTATATAGTATGGTTTAAAGTGTGGGTCGGACTTATGTATAATGGGTACCAAAACAACACATATATGTCACTTTTAAAAGTCATAACACCAATATTTCCATATTTCAGACCTTGAATGTTCATGGAAAATTTCATTCATAGAAGAAGAAATTTTCATAGGATATATTAAGGCTTAACAACTTGTATCATCATCATTATCATATCAAACAATGCACAAAAGGCCATCTTTTCTCATTTTACAAGTTTTGTAGAATAAGATTCACATAAAACATGTCTAAGTAGACAAGAAGCATATTAGAGGTTATATCACTCACCTTAAGGTGAAGAAGAACGTCCAAATTGCAATATATCACAAAGAAGAGAAGGTAAAACTAGAGCTTTGCACTCCAAAAGCTCCAAGGTAGCTCCTATCTTCAAGAATGGGTAAACCTAGATCAATAGAAAGAAGAAAGAGAGTCCTTCATCAAAAAAGTATGTTTAACCATTGAACTAGGCTTGGGGTTTTACAATTGTAATATGAAATGGGATCCAAAATCTTAGGTAGTTGCGGTATTCGTACAAGGTCTTGGACTTGATGTGGCCTTATATGGTGAAATTAGCATTTTCATGGGTACTATTGGTTGTTAGTTCCCTAATGAGTACTTTGAATTATAATATGAACTGTATTATATATTCTGAAGTTTTGCAAGCTATATAGTCATGAGTCAAGCAAAAATTAATTATAAATCAATAAGTATAACTATATGAACATGCATGATATACATCATAAAGGTAATTTGTAAAGTGAACAAGAATTAACTTGGGGGTTTCTTAATCTAGTATGAGTTTTAACAAAGGATGGAAACCTTTTCATGATAACAAAATTTAATAGGGCAATTATCTTCCTCATATATTGAACACATATTCTATCTCTACACTTCCTATGATCATAAATGATTGAATAAGAGTTTGATGCAATGTGACCTTATAAGATACATCTTGAATGTAGGATATATAAGTAGGGTTGGAGCCTTGAGGTTGATACCTGGAGTATTATGATATGGGTGTATAAGATATACAAGTAGGATTGACGCCTCTGGAGGTTGATGCCTTGAGTATTAAGATATAGGTGTCATCGTTGGGATGATGGCATGAACAATAGTTAAAGATAATCCATGTTGGAATATGGATTAAATGTAAGATTGTGGATATGAGGTGAATCTTCTAAGGTGGAAAAATGATATGATTTTATGGGTTTGATAGCATTGCCCTAAAATTATCTGTACCCTTTAATTTTACCAAGTTTTCTTTAAAATAAATATGAAATGATGATTGATTGAATTGAATTAAATGATCCTCAAAACCATATATGGTATCTCCTCATGATAACCCTTGAAAGGGAATAGTAATGGTTAATCTTGTTATATAATCACACTTTATTCTAAATGACTATTATGAGAAGTTCTATTGATGGGACGATGGTCTATATTTTGTGTCTCTATACACTTTTTGGATATGAAATAGTGGAAGGAGAAATATCCCATGTTGATGCCTTGTTTAAGGTAGATGTGCCCTAACTTGATGTTTTAGACTTTATTGTGATTGAAATTTGTAAGTTGGGCCTTGTTGTGCCCTTATTTGATGAGTTAGACCTTGGTATGCCCAAATTTGGTTATTTTACCCTAATTTGAGTGGGTCGGTATATGTGATTACATTTATATCTTTTGGAGTTTGTATGAGTTGGCTAATATTTCAATTACTTGTATATTGCATGTGTTTGACTTGATTGATCACGTCAAAAAATCAATTAATCAAGTGTAACCCTAATCATGTAGTGCCTTGAGTCTGTAAATCTATTTCCATGGACCGATAGGTGTAACATACCAAGATCTAACTACCCCGACTCTAGAAACCCCAATTCCTTGAATAGAATGATAGTGTGCTTGGATCATTAGAATTGACCAAACAAGTTTGAAGTTATACCCTGATATGCTTGTTTGCACCCCTAATGACATGTAATGCACATAGTATTAGTAACTCACATATCAATCCTAATTGTATATGTATGTAACCCTGACCATTCTTTGAATAAGTGAACTCTAACAAGATGATTATTTGGATATATGGAACCTAACCTTGATCTTTGTACATGCTAATAATGTGTATGGTGAATGTATAGTGATCATGTTCACTCACACCATGTGTTACAGACGACTAACCCTAGCAGGTAACTCCTTGGTAACATTCATGATACATTAGTGACATTAGGTGCTATAATGATATATCATATGTTAATATACATAGACTGAACCTAATCACCCGATTGTGGATTGATATGGAAATCAATCCATCACCATGTTATATGTATTAACCTTGTTCAGTAATAAACATACACTGACTCAACTATGGATAATAAGTAACTTGACTTACATAAATATGCAGAAATGGCTTATGCGGGTTTGAATGTGTGTAATTAGTAATTCTATGTGAATGAATGTAAATGAATGATTCATTTAGACAATAATTTGACCAACTTATATAATGTGACAATAGTTAGATGCCCGGTGTAAGTGGAGTTGTAAATGTGCCATTATATAATTAATATTGACCTTAATGAACTTATTAACTAATTTCTCAAAATAACTTAAATTGTGCTAGATAATATATTTAAATTTGGGTTTTAGTAAATTAATGATAATAGGATACTAAATCCAGAGTATGGAGGTAATGATAATATATAATAGATAAAGATAAAATAGTGTTAAGCACTAATAGTACTAAAAATCTAAATAATCTAAAAACCAAAATATAATAATAAAATAGATTCCTTAGGACCTAATTATCTAGGATACCTCTTTTCAACTTAGTTCGATAACGGTAGCTACATTAATTTGACCATAGAAGAAAATAACTAAGTGTTAGTCCTAATGTATATCACATTATCTTAGTTTTGGGTTAAATGAAAAATTGATCAGTCACACATCTTATTTCTACGACTCTAAACAATTTTCACCTAAATTTTGGGTTGTCACTCTGGTTTTGTAAATCCCCCTAATTTTAGGCTCTGTGAGAGTTGTCAGATTTGTATTTTATGCACCGACGATTGTCCTCTTCCTGGAGTCTGTTGTGCCTGGAACTCTATAGTTTGTGCGGCTCTAGTATTCTCCTCCTCTACAATTTTCTCTCCTAACTATCCTCTTCATTGCAAACTCTTCTTCTCTTAACTTTCCTCACAATCGGACAACCAGTTGGAGTCTAAGATCGACTGGGATTCTCCTATCCATCACCCCAGTCGACAAAGGGGCTCTTCTAGTTCTCTATTCCCCATCTCCATTTGGATTCCCAGCCATGCCAAATCCTTCCATCCATATAAAACCCCTTGAAAACCTCTATGCAACTTTAAACTACCATTTGGGATCCTATATCAATCACCAAGAAACCTATGCCAATCTTACCCGACTCCCTTTGTCATTTGTGGCTTCATCAACTCTTACATCGAGCATGACTCCACCTGAGTCGGCACCAGACATCTAGAGTATTACTAAGCCTTATAGCGACATCACCCATGGTTCCTATTGACTGCTATAGGTAGTGAATCCTTTTTCTCCTTTTCTTTCATTGTTCATGTGTTCCAAAAATGAGATTCAATGTCACCATCACTACTTGATTTCACTGCATTTTCTCATGCTTTGGCTCCACTACAGTCTCGCCGACTTTCCCTTACCATCTTTTGTCACCTCCTTGCTTTTCACGTTGGTTTTTTAGTTCAATCTTCTATGCTCTTTCCCCTGGTTGGTCATGGCAGAAAGCTTGGGCGATGTCCTAGACACCTCGAGGGCATGTGTCAGTGATTGTTGAGTCCGCTAGAATCTCGCAAATCCGTTGGCAACCACTTCCACTACTTTTCTGCACTGCCTTGCAGGTTGGGTTTTGGACATCGAGAGTTCAACATCTTCTTTAAGGCTATGTCCAAGAGAGTTGTGGGTTGGGTTCTGGACATTGAGAGTTCAAGCTCTGCCTCAAGGCTATGTCTGAGTGAGTTGAGCAGAGAAGAAGGCAATTGCCCTTTTATGACTTTTCCCTCACATTGATTGATCATGTCATGCATTACAATGGGTTTCCTTGCCTTTTAGCATCCGTTTCACTTTATACCGCATGCAATCAATACATTGATATGTATACCCCATTACACATCAAAGTGTTGATGTGTGATGTAGGGTTATTTAGGTAATTGTCTCATGGCTTTGTTTATTGACCAATAAATTATTTTATCTTGTAAAAGTCATATAAATTAATTTAAAGGTTAAAAAAATAAAACAAAATAATTATTGGAATAAAAAATAAGATCTAACATTTGCTATATTTTTTGTGATCTAATTCTAAAATTATTGAGATATGTTTCATTCCCTAATGATTTATAACTTCTCTCTCTCTCTTTGACTTGAGTATGACATATTGGCTTATATGTCACTTGATTCTACATGTTTGATCCGATTGGGTCCAATGCCTTGAAATTTATCTTATCGGATATTTAAAATGCAAATTGAATCTACTTTCTTTGTTCTCATTGATACTCGTTCAGTTCATAACTCTTAATGCATAATTTCATCTTGTTGTTCCATGTCATAATGGAAACCCTAAAATAATGAAATGTTTGGACTGTACTTATCTTGCCTCTCTATTATATGCATATTTCACTATTCATACTATTAGTATCTATTAGTGGTGGTACATTATGGGTTCTGATCCCTTTGTACAACTTTCAAATATATGGGCTTTTGGGCATTCTCACCTCAACCCCAGGTGCTCTCACCTAATGTATATATTATTATATAGTATTGTGGGTGCTCTCACCTCTTTCCTTGACACAAAATGTGGAGGTTTTCCAACCTTGCTTTTAGATGGTTATAGTTTAATATTTAATATGCAAATGCATAAACTATTAAAACTTCCTGAAATCCATAAAATCTGAACATAAGCTCTTGAAACATAATAAATCATTTAGAAACATGAAAATTATATTTATTTGATGCAAATAAGTATCATAGGCTAATGAGAGTAAATCATGCACAAATTAATATGATAATGAATGAATAGTGCACAAAAATCAATATGAAATAGCCTGTGAGAATAATTAATATCCAGTGCATCAGGCACCACTGCCATTCAAAAGATAAACATCATGCTTCACCTTGTCCTCTTCTAAGATATTCAAGATCTTGAATGCCTTCTTGTGATGCCCGGTGTAGCACAGAGTGAGATTATTCAAAACAAAACACGGAATTAACACCAACAAACCATGTTACCAGAAATCACAAGAAATTGAAACCTTCTGCACATATCCACCTCAAGTGGAAAGATATCACATCATAGTGCATGAAAGCCACCTGTATATATATAACACCTGCCAAAAGATTATTACGTACCACTGTTCACTAGCTCAATGGCCATAACTTGTACATATGATAACCTATTCACATACATACATGCCATATCTATACAAAAAGGGCATAAAGACAAAATGTAGTCTCGATGTAAAGCATCTACAAAACTCCTCCAAGGACCTGAGAGTACAGGGACAACACATAGGACTCTACTACAAAACACAAGAAACTCATCCAACCTTTACTCAACTACTGCTCCTCTTATTGCTCAACCTCAACAGCACGATCTCTACCTCTTGGTGGTCGACCACCTAAAAGATGTGGAAACCCACAGGGTGAGACCAAATGTACCAATGTGAGATATAACTCTCTATCAACGTCTATTAAAAGCACATATAACTTAAGAACGTAGATAACATGCTTAACAGTTTGAGAAAATTTAGCTAAATGATATGTATCCAATAGATAATGCAGATTAAACAACTAGGCAACTATCACTGACCAGTAGATGAATTAATATTCTAAGAAGGAATATGAAGAACATGTATACTAGTTGATTTCTATTACTACCTTATCATTCAAGAAATTAGTATAAAGATAAGTAAAAGGGTTCAACCAATGTTATTTGCATTTGACCCTAAGAAAAAACACTACACAACTGCATTACATATTTTATTATTGCACTGAGGATTTGAGTCGTACCACTCAAATCCAACCGACCACTGCTAAGTTGAAATCGGTGCCATACAAGGTCAATGGAAAACCTAAAATCCTTGACCTCTCCAACACCTCTTAGTCAGTATAAGAGAAACACCACAGAGACATATCAATCAACTACAAACAATGACATATAGTCAAGCTGAAGGATTAGCTCATGCATGGCCATCCATATAAAAACACCTATCCCACCTTGGTACAGGTAATGGCGCTAGAAGAACAAACTCACACATGGCCATTATTAAAAAGAGGCATCACATGAAGTTACACTGCTTCCTATCACATATCACAAGGAGATCATCTCACGCATGGCCGTCTCACACAACCTATAATTGTGGACGCAAGGAGATACTCGACTTGCACCCCTGCATATTCAAAAATACATGCTCCAAGTTTCCCATAGGAATGACTCGTTTCACCATCCAACAATAAAACTGACATTGGAATGGATCTATGGCACAAGGCACCTACATGATTAAGGTTTCACTTTATTAGTTATGCCAATTGGGTGAACTAAGGTTTCATCATACAAGTGGACATCCAAAACCCTAATTCAATCTAGCAAGCATAACTATGAAGCAAATTCAAAAGATATAAAATGTATTGTTGACCTAGAGGTTATACATTGCCTATATTTTGATAATGACTTGACCATTCCATTCATATGTATCTAATATGTGTGTTTAAGATTGTTTGTAGGCATTAGGTACATGAAAAGGATCCAAAATTCAAAGCCCTAGAATGGGTCAAGTTCAAGTCAAAATAGCTACAAGTGTGCCTTTTGGGATTTCTATGTAAATGACCTTAGAACCTTTATGTAATCACTTGTAATGATGAATTGACTTGTAACTTAAAAGAAAAATTGTTTGGGATAAAAATCACCAAGTTTTAATCACTTTAGATGCAATTTTGAAAATTGATTTCAGGCACTTTGTCGGTCGAGTTTCCAAGCCTTAAAACTCGACCGATCAATCCTTAGTCATTTTTTTGCAGATTGCATTGGTCGAGTTGTGTTCACACAGAACTCGACTGATCAGGTAAATGACCATTTCAAACTCAAATGGTCGGTCGAGTTTTGTCAGGACAAATATCAGCTTTGTCGTTTACTTGATCGGTCGAGTTACCTTTATTTAAACTCGACCGATTGCACTGTACGGAATTTGCAAAAAAAAGTGATATGACCGTTGGTGAGTGTTTTGAGCAAAAATAGAGTCGTTTCTTTGAACAAAAAATGGCTATTTTCATATCCAAGTGTCCCACAACTTAAAGGGGCACCCTCAACTATAAATAGACCCTCTTAGAGTTCATTCCAAGCCTTCTCATTCATTGCAAACTTGGTGCTAGCATAGTTGAGAGTGTTCTAACCCTTTGAGACCCTTTCTCTCTCTACCTTCAAGTCAAATTCATGAGTATGAGTGAGATAGGTCCCTGTGTAAGAGAGCTACTCCATGTGTTGATGTAAAAGCTCTCCTCCTCCATCTTCCAACCTCCATTCCTTTGAAGATTGTTGAAGATCCCTCTCCAAGTGAAGGAGAAGGTGTTACTGTTCTTCAAGGTTGAAGAAGGCAAGCTGCTCTAGGTCTCCAAGTGAAGGAGATAGGTGCTCCAAGGTCTCCAAGTGAAGGAGACGATCAAGGAAACGGTCAAGGAAGATAGGTAATCCCTTGAAGGCAGAAGACTTGAAGAAAGGAGTGGGTAAGTCCATGGTGATGGTTGAAGACTCCTAGAAATCAAGTGGGTAAGCTCCTTCTACATGTTGAAGATCTTTGCTTGAGGTACTAAGCCCTTGGATGTGTGGTTGTTGTATCTTGTAATCTTATTGTGGAATATAAGAGTACCAATATTACAAATCCTAGAGACTAATCCACTCTAGGTAGTGGACTGACATTGCTCCTAAGTTTAGGACATGGAACCACTCTAAACCACCTGTCCATGTGCTTTCTCTTCCTTGTCTCTTACCCTTGTTGTGCATGTTAGATTATGTCATCAAATTGCAGCTTGTTTAAGTTTCTGCAATTAATATAATTTGGTGGTCTAATCAATTTTGTGAGAATTGTGAAGCTCTATTCAACCCCACACTTATAGAGCCCATTGATCCAACAAGTGGTATCAGAGCAGGTCTTCTCCAAGCTACTTCAACAAGTAGGAGAAGATGGGTGATTCAGCACTTGGTTCACTTAACCTAGAAGGAAGCTTCTCCATGAGACCTACAATCTTTGACAGCACCAACTTCCTCTATTGGAAGAGGAGGATGTAGTTCTACCTTCAAGGTGTGAGCTATGAAATGTGGAATATAGTCCATCTCAAAGATGAAGATCCAAAGGGGGACATCACCACATGGACTGAAGTTGAAATGAAGCATGCTCAACTCAACGCCAAAGTTGTGAGCATCATCTACGCCACCCTTACTCCATCCGAGTTCAACCGGATCTCCTCATAGGACACCGCACATGAGATATGGCACAAATTGTGTGTCACCTATGAAGGAACCGAGCAAGTGAAGGAAGCCAAGGTCTACACGCTTGGTGGTCTTCTAGAGAACTTCAAGATGGGTAAGAATGAGAGAGTGGCTGATATGTACACTAGGCTCAATGTCATCTTAAATGGTTTGGCAGCCCTTGGGAGTGTGATGGATAGAGGTACTATCAACTCTAAGATCTTGAGATCTCTTCCTAAGAGATGGGAGCCTAAGGTTACTTCAGTTGAAAAGGTGTACAAGCTAAGTGAGTTGTCAACTGGGGAGCTGGTTGGTAACCTCCAAGCCCATGAACCTAGGCTTGACAAGCAAGAAGAGGAAGAGAGGAGAGAAGAAAAAGAGTCCAAGAAGATAAAGGATATAGCCTTCAAAGCACAAATTGAAGAAATGGTCCGGCAACAACAACTCACCTTGAAGTCTCTTAGCCCTTCCTCAAGTGAAGATGAAGGCTCCAATGAGCATGAGGCAAACTACTCAAAGGGCAAACACTTCAAGAGCAAGCCCTCCTCTTCAACTCCAAGGTGCTATGAGTGTGGTCAAAAAGGCCACTACAAGAATGACTACCCCAAGGCCAAGAAGAGCCACTACAAGAGCAGTCACAAGAAAGACAAGGAGCATAAAAGAGAAGGCAAGTACAAGAGGAAGGACAAGAAAGAAAGAAGATCAAGAGATGCAGCCCATGCAGCTTGGGAGGAGTCTTCTTCAAGCTCCTCAAGCTCTGAAGATGGAGAATGCCATCTATCTCTCATGGCCTCTACAAGTGAAGATGTATGTGAGGTAAGTGAGGTAAGTAAGGTAAGTGAAGTAAATTTTCTAGAGTTGCCTAAAGAAACTATCATTGATATGCTAAATGAATGCCAATCATCCTTTACTAAATGCAAATCTAAGAGGAAAAGGCTAGGCAAGATAGTTGATGATCTTTATGCTAAAATTGATATTCTTGATCAAAATGAAAAATTGCATCTTGAGAGTATAGATTCCTTGCAAGGGCAATTTCTTGACCTTGAACTTCAATACAATGGAATAGAGGTTGAGAATGGTGTATATCTTAAAACTATTGAAAATCTTAAGATAGAAAACCAAAAGTGCCTAGATGAGCTTGATGTTCTTAAAACTGAAAATGTGGAACTCAAACTTATTGATGATGCTAGGAGAGATGAATTCTATGCTTATCAAAGAGAAATTGTTTTGCTTAAATCTGAAAATGTCAAATTTCTTGCTCAAGTAAATGACTTATCTTCTAAACCTATTTTGCAATGTAATGAAGTTGCTAGCATAGCTTTAGAAAGAGATTCTTTTCATACTAAAGCCCTCTATCTTGAGGCCGACCTATTGCATGTTAGAGATGATCTTGCTAGTCTTTCTACTATTGTTATTAACCTTAGTGATGATAATGCCAAGTTAAGATCTTCTTTGCAAAGGTTTCTCTCGGGAAAGAAATCCTTCAATGATGTCCTAGAACACTCTACCAAACATGTTGGTACTAGTGGTTTGGGATATGATGGGACTACTCCCAAAGGTAAGAAAAAGAGTAAGAACAAGGGTAAGAAGAAGAGTGTGGAACCTCCCATTTTCAATGGAGAGACTTCTGGCTCTAAGAACCCCATGGTTTGTGTTCATTGTAAATGTGATGACCATTACTCCACTTATTGTCCTTACAAGCCCAAGGGGACCAACCCAAAGATGAAATGGGTCCCCAAGCTAACCCCAGATCCCAAAGTTTGAGTTGGGTTCTGACATCCTGCTTTCTTGTAGGTTAAAAAGAGATGGATTGTTGATAGTCACTGCTCTAAGCACATGACTGGAGAAATCAACCATTTCAACAAGTTTGTGAAAAATAAAGGAGGATCGGTAACCTTTGGGGACAAAAAAAAGGGTAAGGTCATAGGTGAGGGTGATGTGGGCAATGAGATATGTATTAAAAATGTGTTGCTTGTTGATGGCCTACATCACAATTTAATTAGTGTTAGTCAACATTGTGACAATGGATATCTTGTGTTGTTTACTTATTTAGAATGCTTGCTTCTAGATTCCCTCTCCTATAATGTTATATATAAGGGAACTATAAATGGTAATCTTTATATTATTGTTCTTGATGCTCTTAAGCCCATACTAAATAGATGTTTGGTAGTGGGTAAAAGTGATATTTCTCTTTGGCATCGCCATTTGGGTCGTGTGAATATGCATCAAATGAAGAAATTGAGCAAAAAGGACTTGGTCAAAGGACTTCCCAAATTGTATTTTGAAAAGGATGAGGAATGCCAACCTTGTACACAAGGGAAACAAACCAAATCCTCCTTCAAATCCAAAGGAGTCATGAGTACCAAAAGAGTTCTTGAACTTCTTCATATTGATCTATTTAGACCAATGAGAACACAAATGCTTCGTGGTTCCAAGTATTGTCTTGTTATTGTTGATGATTTCTCGTGATATACTTGGACCTTCTTTCTCGTTTCTAAAAGTGATACTCTTGATGTTTTCTCAAGCTTTTGTAAATGGGCTGAAAATGAAGCTTCTTGCCAAAATTTTTCTATCCGTAGTGATCATGGGGGAGAATTTGAAAATGATCTTTTTGAGCATTTTTGTGAAAAATCTAGTTATTCGCACAATTTCTCTTCTCCTCGTACGCCTCAACAAAATGGGGTTGTAGAGAGAAAGAATAGGTCGCTACAAGAGATGGCTAGGACCATGCTTCTTGAGTATGACACTCCTAAGAAGTTTTGGGCTGAAGCTGTTAGCACCTCATGCTTAGTGCAAAATCAAGTTTTCACACATCCTTCTTTAAAGAAAACCCCCTATGAACTATGGCGTGGTAGAAGTCGTCTATTGATTTCTTTCATGTTTTTGGATGTCCTTGTTTTGTTTCAAATAGAAGGATTCTCTTGACAAGTTCAATCTAAAATCTTATAAGGCTTTCTTCCTAGGCTATAACACTACTAGCAGGGCATATAGAGTATTCAACATTGATTTGTCTAAAATTGAAGAATCTATAAATGTTAAGTTTATTGAAACTAACCCTATTGTTGGAAAGCATATTGTTGATGATGATGTTGCAGATGATTTGATTCCCATCTTAATAGACCTCAACATCAAAAATAAAGGTAAGCAGGTGATAGAAGAAGAAAAAGAAGAAAAGAAGGATCTCACTCCCCGCTTTGCAAAGAATCATCCCAAGGAGTTGATCATTGGCAACCCATTCGAGAGAGTGAGGACACGAGCTGCTCACAACAAAGAACAAGAAGATAGTGCCTTCATCTCCCAACTAGAGACAAAGAACATCAAAGAAGCACTTGGTGATGATGAGTGGATCCTAGCCATGCAAGAAGAGTTAGAACAATTCGAGAATAATCGTGTGTGGACTCTAGTGCCAAGACCAAGTGATAGAAAAATCATTGGCACCAAATGGGTCTACCGCAACAAGCTAGATGAGCAAGGAAAGGTGGTAAGAAACAAAGCAAGGTTAGTAGCACAAGGTTACAACCAACAGGAAGGTATTGACTTTGATGAAATGTATGCTCCTGATGCTAGATTAGAATCTATTTGTATGTTACTTGCCTTTGCTAGTTACAAAAAATTCTTGTTATATCAAATGGATGTTAAAAGTGCATTTTTGAATGGTACAATCGAGGAGGAAGTATTTGTTGCTCAACCTCCGAGCTTTGAAAATGAAAAGTTACCCAATCATGTTTATTTGTTGCAAAAAGCTCTCTATGGACTCAAAAAAGCACCTCGAGCTTAGTATGAGAAACTAAAGAACTTTTTGTTAGATAACGGGTATGTCATGGGCAAAGTTGATTCTACCTTGTTCCTAAAACACACTTCTAACCATTTTCTTATAATTCAAATTTATGTTGATGATATCATTTTTGGCAGGATTGATCTTGATCTTTGCAAGGAGTTTAGTTCTCTTATGCAGAGTGAATTCGAAATGAGCATGATGGGTGAGTTGACTTTCTTCCTCAGCTTTCAAATCAAGCAAACAAAAGAAGGGAACTTCATCAACCAAGGCAAGTACACAAATGAACTGCTCAAGCGCTTTGGGATGGAGAACATGAAGCCGATGGATACACCCATGTCCAACACTGCCAAACTTGACAAAGATGAAGAAGGTGAGAAGGTAGATGAGAAGCTCTATAGAGGTATGATTGGAAGTTTACTCTATTTAACTACCTCTAGACCTGATATTATGTTTAGTGTTGGCTTGTGTGCTCACTTTCAATCTAGCCCTAAGAAGTCGCATCTTATTTTTGTTAAGAGGATTTTGAGGTACTTGGCCAAAACCCAAAATTTTGGACTATGGTATCCTAAATCAAGGGATTTTACTCTTAGAACATATAGTGATGTGGATTACGCAGGGTGTTTGGTTGATAGAAAGTGCATAAGTGGCACTTGCTTCATTCTAGGACCATGCTTAGTATCTTGGTTCTCCAAGAAACAAAGTACAGTGGCATTATCAACTACCAAGGCTGAATATATTGCATCTGGGAGCTATTGTGCACAGGTCCTATGGATGAAGAAAATGCTCCAAGACTTTAACATATTTTTTTATGCTTCTCCTATCTTTTGTGACAATACTAGTGCAATTAATCTATCTTACAATCCTATACTGCATAGTAGAGCCAAGCATATAGAGGTTCGCCATCACTTTCTCCATGATCACATTTCCAAGAAGGATATTTATATCACGTATGTGGACATAGAAAATCAATTGGCGGATATCTTTACAAAACCTCTAGCTAGAGATCAATTTAACTTTATTCAATCTAAATTGCTTATTGTTGATTTGAATGATGTTGCCATGTGATCTAGCTAGTTGTCTCTTTCCTATATGCTTGCTCATGTCTTTCTTCACCTTGTTTGGCCTATATATGCTTAAATGTGCCTAAGTTGCTTGTAAACATGCTTAGTTTTCTGCTTGTTTTTGGGGTTTTATCGAATTCCATGTTTTATCACAAAATAGTGCCCAATGATGAGCTAAATGTGCCTAAGTATGTTCATGATACATAATAGAATGGAAAATTAAATTTAATTGTCATGTATATGGCTAGAAACTGAGAATGTGACTTTTAGGTCAGGTTGACCTTCGGTCGAGTTTTCACCCTCAGAAACTCGACCGATCAGGAGCCGAGAGCATGTCTTTAATGGACCGTTCGGTCGAGTTTTCCACACACAGAACTCGACCGATCCGCGGGCTAGGCTAACTTAAAAGTTCGGATCAGCCATCTTTTTTCCCTCTCAACTAGAAAATAGACGACCAAATCCTCACCTCCTAGCCCTAAGCTCTCAAACCCTGCCCTATCCCTCCCGTTCCTAGCCCTATCTTGACCTAGAATCATTGTTCTTGACCTCCTCGAGCGTCAGTGGTGGTGTTTCTTCGGCGTTTGAGGTTTGTTGTTGCTTGTGTGCACGTTTTTCATCTTGTTTTTGCTTCCATGGCTTCTCATAGACAAAAACATCCTGCTCCAAGAAATGCCCCAGCTTCCTCATCCAATAATCATTTGATTCTATTTGATAATACCTCTTTTGTGTCGGTTGAAGCTATAAATAGGTACAAGGACCTTCTTCCCTGAAGCCCTTTTCCTTTTCATTCTTTGATCAATCCTTCCCGTAGGTATCAAGCGATTATTGCCTCTGTTTCTCAGCTTCTCACCTCCCACCATTTGTCTGCCCTAGCGGTCAAACGTGACTATTTTAACAACACTCTATCCATCACTAAAGCAGTTCACGAGTTCTACACGAACTTGCGTTGGAACTATGACACGCTCATCCCGCCGCTGAATACTCAAGTCATTCTTACATCTATGATCACCGGTCATCATTTCCAGATCTATGAGGATACATTAAATGTCTTTTTTGCCGGAGATCAAGAAAATGATACATGGCGTAAAGATTATGGCTAGTATTTCGATCTTCTTGACCCGGAAGGTTTTTACAAACACCATGAATTGACTTTGCCGGATGTTCATCGGTTTTTGAAGAAACCCGACGTGGCCTATAAGAAGAAGTCCACCCTACCCTCCTCCTCTCTTGACCTATAGAGGCGCATACTGGCTTTGGTGATTAACTGTAATGTCCACCCCAAGAGAAATCAAACGGACATTGTGGAAAACACCACAGTCATTATGTATTGTTTGTTAACAATATCGGTGTCAAGTGGGCCAGGTATATCTTACATCACATGACCTGCTTTGACACTGGTAAGAACATCAAAGGCACCCACCCACCCTACCCGGCTTTGATCTGTGGTTTTTTCAAGTTCGCTACTGACAAATGTCTCTTTTGTGACATCCATTATCTGGTCACCAGAAAAGGTATTTGTAGTAGTGAAACCACTCTTTAAAAGTCTGTTCCTGTGTTTTCCTCTGCCTCTGGTGCTTCCACCTCTACAGCCGCTTCAGCTACCCCATCCTCCTCCACCCGAGCTCCACCACCGCAGCCTCCTCGTAGACCCAGCCATGCGTCTTTTCATGTGTCTAATGCAACCCTTATGGGTTATATGATGCATCAATAGGCGTACAATCAACAGGTTGAGGATCACCTGCACCAGGATCTGTGTTCCATAATGTCTCACATGAACCTATCATGTGCATCACCCTACCTACCAGCCATACCCCGGTAGTGCCTATGCTTCATATGCATATGAGCATTACTATTCTGCTGTTGAGCCTTCCGCTGCTGCTCCGCCACCTTTTGATGTTGGTAGTTTCGTTCCTATTGTTCTGCCATTACCTGTTGGCCCCCTGGCCACTCTGCTCACCTCCTTCGGTCACTCTACTCCATCCTTCCCACAGGCCAAGGAGCTTGTTGCTCTTGGTATGTCATGGGTTGAGCAGAATGCTTGCTGGCTCGGTCGTTCCTTTGACCCTCCTGATGATGAGGAGATGCCAGACCAGGTCGAGGATGATGATGCTGATGCTGATGATGGTGATGACGAGGATGCTTCCGATGACGGTGATAGTGATGGTGCTGATTTTGATGCTAGTACTACTGCTCCGCCTTCTGACGGGGATGAGGACTACACACCTGGCGATGAGGATGTTGTTGATATAGATAGCTTAGACGTTTAGGTGGTGTCTTTTTTTTTTAGTCTAGCATGCTTATCATATATATCTTTCTAGACTATTTTGTATCAGAAACATCATGGAACATTCTTATGAGATGTACTATTTCTTATCTTTGTGTTATCGCTTTTGTGTTTGTAGTTGCTCGTATGTGGACGTATATCTAGGTTGTAATATCCTTGATGTGTACTATGGCTATTTCCTATGGTTTATCCTATGCTTTGGTGCCATCTTGAGTTATATTTTGATCATGACTTGGATTGTATGTCATCTTTTATATGTGTGAGATATCTGCCTTTAAATTGTTGTTTCATCCTTTGCTTACTTGTTTGGTTGAGTTTTTGGAGAAGACTTGGCTTTTTCTCTTCTACCCCCCCCTACCTTTTTGATAATGTCAAAAGGGGGAGAGATATTTCAAGTGATAGCTCATGTCTTGAAACTCAATCATATTGGTTTTTCTTTGCTATAATATTGCTTCTGCTTGTGAGATCCTTTACTTGTTCAAATTCACTGTCCTTTATGTGAACTTGCAAAGGATTACAAATTACCTTTATATTGGTATTTCTATGTGTAGAAAAACTAACCATGCAAGTTAGAGGAAGCATAGATTGAGGAGGAGCAATTCACATTATTCGTATCATGAATCCCCCCAATTCACAAGGCAAAGGTATAACTTTCATATCCTTTTCAATATGCTTGAGGAATGGTTTGTCATTGTCAAAAAGGGGGAGAATGTTGACCTAGAGATTATACATTGCCTATATTTTGATAAGGACTTAACCATTCCATTCATATGTATATAATATGTGTGTTTAAGATTGTTTGCAGGCATTAGGTACATGAAAAGGATCCAAAATTCAAAGCCCTAGAATGGGTCAAGTTCAAGTCAAAATAGCTACAAGTGTGCCTTTTGGGATTTCTATGTAAATGACCTTAGAACCTTTATGTAATCACTTGTAATGATGAATTGACTTGTAACTTAAGAGAGAAAAATTGTTTGGGACAAAAATCACCAAGTTTTAATCACTTTAGATGCAATTTTGAAAATTGATTTCAGGCACTTTGTCGGTCAAGTTTCCAAGCCTTAAAACTCGACTGATCAATCCTTAGTCAATTTTCTACAGATTGCATCGGTCGAGTTGTGTTCACACAGAACTCGACCGATTAGGTAAATGACCATTTCGAACTCAAATGGTCGGTCAATGACAAACTAGATCGATTATTTGAATATCGGCTTTGTCATTTACTTGATCGATCGAGTTACCTTTATTGAAACTCGATCGATTGCATTGTACAAAATTTGCAAAAAAAAGTGATGTGACTGTTGGTGAGTGTTTTGAGCGAAAATAGAGTCATTTCTTTGAACAAAAAATGGCTATTTTCGTATCCAAGTGTCCCACAACTTAAAGGGACACCCTCAACTATAAATAGACCCTCTTAGAGTTTATTCCAAGGCTGCTCATTCATTGCAAACTTGGTTCTAGCATAGATGAGAGTGTTCTAACCCTTTGATCCCCTTTGTCTCTCTACCTTCAATTCAAATTCGTGAGTATGAGTGAGATAGGTCCATGTGTAAGAGAGATACTCCATGTGTTGATGTAAAAGCTCTCCTCCTCCATCTTCCAACCTCCATTCCTTTGAAGATTGTTGAAGATCCCTCTCCAAGTGAAGGAGAAGGTGTTGTTGTTCTTCAAGGTTGAAGAAGGCAAGCTTCTCTAGGTCTCGAAGTGAAGGAGATAGGTG
Organism: Alisma plantago-aquatica; assembly: GCA_963693085.1. NCBI lineage: Eukaryota > Viridiplantae > Streptophyta > Magnoliopsida > Alismatales > Alismataceae > Alisma > Alisma plantago-aquatica. The sequence continues at coordinate 329,369,603 of OY856415.1, forward strand.
CTCCAAGGTCTCAAAGTGAAGGAGATGATCAAGGCAACGCTCAAGGAAGATAGGTAATCCCTTAAAGGCAGAAGACTTGAAGAAAGGAGTGGGTAAGTCCATGGTGATGGCTAAAGACTCCTAGAAATCAAGTGGGTAAGCTCCTTCTACAGGTTGAAGATCCTTGCTTGAGGTACTAAGCCCTTGGATGTGTGGTTGTTGTATCTTGTAATCTTATTGTGGAATATAAGAGTACCAAGATTACAAATCTTAGATACTAACCCACTCTAGGTAGTTGACTGACATTACTCCTAAGTTTAGGACATGGAACCACTCTAAACCACCTATCCATGTGCTTGCTCTTCCTTGTCTCTTATCCTTGATGTGCATGTTAGATTAGGTCATCAAATTGCTGCTTGTTTAAGTTTCTACAATTAATATAATTTGGTGGTCTAATCAATTTTGTGAGAATTGTGAAGCTCTATTCAACCACCCTGCTAGAGCCCATTGATCCAACATGTATAAGTTGTGAACTTGTCACATCATCATCACATGGTACTCATAACACTACCATTCACGAGGCCATCATCAATGTCACACAACCATACAAGGATACCAATGATGTCACATCACTATGAAATATCAATCCCTTAATCGTATCCCTAGAGGATATCACCTCACGATAGGCATTAAGCCTTCAGTAGGTCATAAGACCCATCACAACAATATGATCTCATTATGTCTCATCAAGGCTCATAGCCATCACCCTGTATCATATGATTACCACCATAGCATACATAAGCTATGACATTCATTTCATCTATAAGGTTATGGGTTCATAAATAAGAGAGAGAAAACATCATAACATGGTAATCACTTCAAATGAGACAAGAAAACACATCATATTTCCCAACATTAGGGTCAGGGTTACATGTTTATCCGATTAGGGTTTCATAGCATTATTCAAGAACCAAACCCTAATCTCATCACCTTCTACTTTCTTAGAGCATACTAGGATTAGAACATCATTATTATCTTGATTAATCAACTGTCTAAACAACATTAGTGGTCAATCAACATTTACATGTGCATATGTATCAACCTTTACAAAGTTCCACATGTATTACAACCATGCACTCAAGTGAGTGTTTTGACCACCCATCAAACATGTGTCACAACCACTCTCAAAGCAAGTGTCTCAACCTCAAGACAACTAGGTGTCTTGGCCAAGACTAAAGCAAGTGCCTCGACCAAAAACAAGAGTGCATGTCTCGATCACCACAAAATCATGTGTCTTGACCATGCACAAAGCAAATGTCTCGACCATCCATAAAACAAGTGTCTCGACCACCCTAAGGTTAGTGTTTCGATCGTGTCACCAAAGCATGTGTGACCCTTGAGTGTTATGACCCTCAACCTATTAAGGTTAGGGTTGTAGTCATGACACTAGGTCATGTGTTTCAGCCAAAACAAGGCAAAGCGTCATGACCACAATCCCATAAACAAAGTGTGTCGACCAAGACAAGATCAAAGAAGTAGTGACGAATAAGGTCAAGCTACCACAAGGCAAAACAACCGTCCTCAAAAGAAGGAAAAATCCTAACCAAAATAGGAGTATACCATAGCCAAAATAGATGATTAACATTAAGGAAAACCATCATCAACAAGGTTGAAAACTCCATGCTAAAGGACATCAAAACCTTAAAATCTGAACTTCAACATGAACCTTCAAGAAACCAACTAGGTGGAAGAAGACCAAGCTTCAACCTCAAGAAAACCAACTCCAACCTCGATAAAACACCAAGGCCGATCCAAAACATGGTGATAAATCCAAGGGTCATGTTGTGTGTAACAACTTCACTCCATCCATCACTTAGAAACTAAAATCAATAAATTAGGGTTTAAGAAAGAGAGCAATCTACATGAGAATACTACAAAGTATTAAAGCTTAGATAATGATAACCTCATATAGCACATTATTATCAAATGTAGAGATGAAAATAGTAGCATGCAAGCAATAATATGGTGCAAGTAATAGAAGAAGGTAGAGAGTTATATAACTTGCATTGAGGAGAGATCCAAGCTCTAAGATCAAAGGCTCCAAGGAAGAAGATGAAGCTCCAGCAAAGATCAACACTTCATCCACAAGATCACTTCAAAAGATAAGAACACCATGGTCAAAATAAATCTCAAGAAAGAGGGTGAGAAACCCTAGGCCGAACCAAGAAGAAAGAAGAAAGAAAAGAGAAGAGAGCTCATTCTCACTCAGGTGTAACCATGTCAAAACATAGTATATGTCCCCTTTGTGAGAGGAAGATCTTCACGGTAGCCACCATGTCAAAGCATGGTCTTAAGTTCGATAAGGAAATAAAGAAAGGTACGTTTCCAAAGGTCAAACATGATCAAGGGAAAAGAACCACTTACCAAGAAGGAAAACCATTAAGAATCACCACAAGGAAGGTGATTAAGCTCCAAAGCACCACATGCAAGGTTGGCCGACCTCCAAAGCACCCAAGATCACTCCTTCTTACTCCTCAAATCTCCAAGGACGAACACAAGAGAAGGTATAAGAAGGAGGATATAGAAGATCACTTGAATGAAGGAGAAAGGGGTTATATACTCAAAGGAGGAGGGAAGTAAGGTAGGGTTGAGGTGTCAACACAAGAGATCACCAAAGGGACACTTGTCCACCAAGAAAATAACCATGCAACCACTATATGCATGCATGAAACCTATGGTGATAAAACCAAGGTGGGGTATTGGCCACTTGGGTCACCACCACCCTAGAGGTTAAAACAAACATCAAGACACCTTATCTTGACAACAACAAAGGGTCACCAAACAAACCAGGTCAAAACACATCACAAGAAGGCCAATCATCTCGACCAAAAACACCTCAACACCATCAAGGTCAAAACAAACCACTCAAAGAAGGTGTGTTGGTCAAAACACACACAAGGCACACTGACATGGTCGACACAAAGGTTGCAACACCCAACCAAGCTCAACATGGTCGACACCAAGCAAACCCTACAAACTCTAGCATCACCACATGATGCCACCTCATCAGCTAAGGTCCAACAAGGTGCCCCATAGAATCATTCTCTCTCTCATGATGCTAAAGCACTAAGGGCACACTCAACATGTGAGAAACTACAAGATAACCCCTCAACATGGTAAATTTCAACTTGGTCCAAAACAAACATACAAAGGTCAAACATCATCAAAACATGACCAAAATGGAAACATAAGATTTTCACATGTTAACAAAACATCAACATATTATTAAGCAAAGAAAGCATACTCAACCACTAAGCTAGGTCAGGAGCCTTACAACCATAAACCCTTAATAAGGATTTTGCCCTCAAAATCCTACACAAAAAGAGATGGGTACTTCCTACGCATCTCTTCCTCAAACTCCCACATTGCTTCCTCAATGCCATGGTGATGCCACAAAACCTTAACCAAAATGATATCCTTCTTTTTCGACGTCTTGATCCTCCTATCTAGGATCAACATAGGAACTTCTACCTAAGATATGTCCTCATCAAGCTCAACCTCCATTGGCTACAAAACCAACTCGGTATCAGGGTGGCACTTCCTCAACACGGACACATGGAACACTGGATGCAACATGTGCAACTCAGGTGGCAACTCTAACTTATAGGCCACCTTCCCAACAAGTGCCACCATAGGGTAAGGTCCCATATACATGGGAGTCAATTTACCCTTCTTCCCAAACCGCAAACACCTTTCCAAGGAGAGACCTTGAGATACACTCTATCTCCCACTTGGAACTCCAAAGGTCTATGCTGGTTATCTGCATACAACTTCTACCTATCCTGGGCTGCTTTCAACTATTGTTGAATCACTTTGATTTTCTCTGTCTTTTGCTGCACAAGTTTAGGAGATAAAAGCTAATACTCACCAGTCTCATACCAACACAACAAAGACCTAGAATGTCTCCCATACAATACAGGTGCCATATCAATTCTTCTCTGATAACTATTACTATAAGCAAACTCTATCAGACCGAGGTGCACATCCCAACTGCCCTAAAACTATAGAATACAAGCTCTCAACAAATCCTCCAAAGTTTGTATTGTCCTCTCTGACTTCCGTCTATTTGTGGGTGAAACACAATGTTGAACCTCAACTATGTACCCAAAGCTATGTGCAAGAACTCCCAAAAGTGACTGGTGAATTGAGGGCCTCTGACACACATGATGGTAGATGGGATATCATGCAAATGTACTATCTCATCAACATATATTTGCACAAGATTCTCTGTTATGTATGTCATCTTTACTGGCAAAAAGTGCACTGACTTAGTTAACCCATCAAGGATCACCCAAATGGAATCATGACCTTTAGATGTCCTAGGTAGACCAACCACAAAGTCCATCATAATGTGATCCCATTTCCACTATGGTATGGGCAACAGTTGCAACGTCCCTACAGGCTTCTGATGTTCTGCTTTAACCTACTGACACGCTACACACTTTGCAACAAACTCTACCACATCACACTTCAAACTAGGCCACCAATACAAATCCTTAAGGTTATGGTGCATCTTGGTGATACCTGGGTGCATAGCATACATCAAAGAGTGAGCCTCTTCCAGAACCATCTTCCTCAGATTGTCAACATCATGAACCACAACTCTGTTGTGGTAACACACTGTCCCATCCTCTGTCTCATGGAAGCCATCATGCTTCTTGTTGCCAAACTCTAATCGTATCTATTGTATCATAGTATCATCCTGCTACACATCTCTAATATGTTGTCTCAACATGGGCTTCACCTGTAACTGTGCCAACAGTCCTACTAACAGGGAGACTTCCAACTTTACATTCATCTAACGCAAAGAGACCAACATGTCACTCTTATGGCACACCAAGGAACATAATTGTGCCTTATATGTAGATGATGATGAAGACTTCCTATTCAAAGTGTCTACCATAACTTTTGCCTTCCTTGGATGATAATCCATAGTGTAGTCGTATTCCTTTATTGACTCCATCCAGCCTCTCTACCACATGTTCAACTCCTATTGTGAAAAGATGTACTTTAAGTTCTTGTGATCTATGAAGATCTGACACTCCTCATCATAAAGGTAGTACCTCCAAATTTTCAAGGCATGAGCCACTACAATGAACTCCAGATCATGGGTGGGGTAGTTCTCTTCATGCTTCTTCAAATGTCACAACCCAAAAGAGATCACATTCTTATCTTGCATTAGCACACAACCCAGACCATTCCTTGAGGCATCACAAAAGATTATATAGCCTTTTTCCCTACTCTGGCAGCACTAGCACTGGTGCACTAGTCTGCTTCTCCTTTAACAACTAGAAGGAATGCTAACACTTGTCATCCCAAACAAAAGGTACATCTTTTCTCATCAGCTTCGTTAGGGGTAACACTATTGAGCTCAAGTTCTTAATGAACCTCATGTAGTATCCAACCAAACCCATAAACACTTATGTTGGCGTATTTGAATGATATCACTCCATCATAGATTGAACCTTCTTGGGGTCCACACAAACACCCTCAGTAGATATTACGTGTCCAAGAAAGGACACCTCCTTCAACCAAAACTCACACTTGTTGATCTTTGCATACAACTGATGTTGTCTCAACAAAGTCAATGCCTGGCGTAGATGTAGTTCATGTTGTTGACTATCTCGACTGTATATCAGGATATCATCTATGAAGACCACCACAAACTGATCTGGATAGGGTCTGAAAACCATGTTCATCAAGTCCATGAACATTGCCGGTGCATTGGTTAGCCCAAACGGCATAACCACGAACTTGTAGTGACCATACCTTGTCCTAAAAGCTGACTTTGGTATGTCATCTACCTTGATCCGTAGCTGGTGATATCCTGATCTCAATTCCATCTTAGAAAAGACCGCAACACCTCATAACTGGTCAAATAAATCATCAATCTACAGCAAGGGATACTTGGTCTCGATCGTCACTTTGTTCAATTGTCTGTAATCAATGCAAAATTTCATGGATCCATCTTTCTTATTCACGAACAACACAGGAGCACCCCAAGGAGACATGCTCAGTCTGATAAAACCTTTTTCAAGTAGTTCTTGCAACTATTTCTTTAACTCTGACATCTCTATTGGCACCATCCTATATGGTGTCTGAGCTATTGGTTGCGTGCCTGGAACTAGATTGATCCCAAAATCAATCTGTCAGACTGGATGAACACTTGGAAACTCATATGGAAACACATCCTCAAACTCATAAACAATTGGAACCTCATGGAACTTGAACTCCTTGCCTTAGTATCCATCACATGCACTAGGAATGATTCACAACCCTGTCTCATCAACTTTTCTGCCACCATCACTAACACCAGGCACGTTGAAAGAATCTTCCTATCTCCTTGGAAGATCAACATCACATCACCATCAACAAACTTCATTACTTTGGAACTATAGTCCAAGACCACTTGATACTTTTCCAAAGTATCCATTCCAAGGATCACATTGAATCCATGCATGTCAAGTGGTATGAGATCCACTTGAATGCTATGTCCTAAGAAAGAAAGGATACAAGAAGGACACACCTCCCGGCCGCATCTCAGCATAACCAACCAATCGGGTTTCTAAATGAAGACTATCACGTGTATGACTAACCTGCAAAGAACAACTTTCAATCACTTCTCCAGTGATAAAAGAGTGCATCGCACCCAGGTCAACCATAATAGATATAAAGTAAGAAGAAGACAAATCAGAATGAAATAACTCGACCTAACTTGTCACAACTTGTGGGTTGAACACTCCTTTTGGCTGACTCATGGTGTAGAATCGATCCATTTCCTATTGTCATCCACGTCCTCTACTTCCCTGTCTAGAAGAACCAGCCTATGATGCATGTCTGCGTCCTCGGCCTCCACCACTGCTAAACTACTTTCGTTGTGAGCCTTGATGACTTTGTCTTGGGTGTTGGGTCACCTCCTCATCTCTCACAGGGCAATACAGTCTTGTATGCTCGGTCTGTCCACACTTGTAGCACGTCTTGTTTTCATACCATGGCCTAGATGACCCTATTACCGACACTGACGTTGTGTTGTGGCTCCTGCTAGTGGAAAGCTATGGCCTCTGCCTCTGCTTGGTGACCACTGAAATTGACTCGCTGATCTTTGATGTGTCAGTGATGTTGAAAACCTAGGATTCTTAAAGCCTCCAGAAGATTGTCCCTAGTATTGTGATGGCCTCTTCTTGGTAATCTTCTCACATTTCTCCACCATGGATTGTTCCACCCTCCTGACCAAGTCCACAAATGTGGTGAACTTCTCACTGTTCTATAAAGATGACGCTTGTGTATTCAACTCCATGTTCAATCCCTTCTCAAACGTCTGATCCTCTCTTGATCTGTAGTGGCCATATGAGGATAGAGCATTGACAACTCCATAAACTTTGCCTCATACTCATTGATTGACATGGATCCCAATCAGATCCTCTCAAACTAGTTGATTTTCTTATCCATGTAGGCTTCAGGGAAGTACTGACTCACAAACTCCCGTTAGAACTCCTCCCAACCGATCAGACACCATGCCTTTTATCTTCCTCAATGGCCCACCAATGGCCAACACTCCCCTTCAAAAGATAAACAACTTGCTTCACCTTGTATGCCTTGGGGATGTTGAGGATCTTAAAAGCATTCTCCAACTCCGTCAACTAAAGGTCATCATCCGCTGGATCTGCCGTACCAACATACTCCACAACCCCAATTTGCCTTAACCATTCGAAGGTCTTCTCATAACCCAAATATTCCACATTGGGGATTGTGGCTCTTACTTGAGGAACGTGCATTCTGTCTACCATATGTGGCATCGTGGCCATAAAATATCAAAACATGTACTAAAAAGTAGGATTGGCCACCACTACAGGGTCTAACTAGGGCATCGCAGGCATAATATTCACCCTCTCTTACCTCCTTGCACCACCTCCTAGTGTAGCAAAACTGCTCAACCACATGTTCTTCGTGTTCGCCAACTATCTTTCCTTCTATTCTTCTTCTTCTTTATAAGCAAAAGTTACAATTAACATACTAAAGGACACTAAATTAGACACAAACCCTAGTCATGTGTCCCTGTAGACTCAACGAACCTAAAGCTATGATACCAACCTTAACTGTGACACCCCGACGTGTCACAGAGTGAGATTACTCAAAACAAAATGTGGAATTAACACCAACAAACTAGGTTACCGAAAATCACAGGAAATTAAAACCTTTTGCACAAATCCACCTCAAGTGTAAAGATATCACATCAGAGTAAAGCCACTTGTATATATATATAACTCCTGTCAAAAAATTGTTACATATCACTGTTCACTGGCTCACTGGCCACAACTTGTACATATGATATCATGTTCACATACATACATGCCATATCTATACAACAAAGGCATAAAGTCAAAACATAGTATCAATATAAAACATCTACAAAACTCCTCCAAGGACTTGAGAGTATAGGGATGACAGATAGGACTCTACTACAAAATACAAGCAGCTCATCCAACCTTTACTCAGCTACTACTCCTCTTACTGCTCAGCCTCAACAACATGATCTCTACCTCTTCATGCTCAACCACCTAAAAGATGTGGAAACCCACAGGGTGAGACCAAACATCCCAGTGAGAGATATGACTCTCCTCTAACGTCTATTACAAGCACAGATAACTTAAGAAGGTAGATAACATACTTAATAGGTTGAGAAGATTCAACTAAATGATATGTATCCAACAGATAATGAAGATTAAACAACTAGGCAGTTATCACTGAGTAGTAGATCAATTAATATTCTATGAAGGAATATGAAGAACATGTATAGTAGTTGATTTCTCTTACCACCTTATAATTCAACAAAATCAGTACAAAGATAAGGCAATGGGTTCAACCAATTTTAGTCACATTTGACCCTAAGCAAAAACACTACATGACTGTATTACGTCTTTTATTATTGCCCTGAGGATTTGAGTCGTACCACTCAAATCCAACTGACCAGTGCTAAGTCAAAATCGGTGTCATAAAAGGTCAATGGAAGAGTCGGAATCCACGACCTCTTCAACACCTCTTGGTCAATATAAGAGAAACACTGCAAAGACATATCAATCAACTACAATAAGTGACATATAGTCAAGATGAAGGATTGGCTCATGCATGGTCATCCATATAAAATACCTAGCCCACCTTGGTATAGGTCACCATGCTAGAAGAATAGGTCACACATGGCCATTCTTAAAAAGTGGCATCACATGCAGTTACACTACTGCCTATCACATATCGCAAGGAGATCAACTCATGCATGGTTGTCTCACACAAGCTGTAATTTTGGATGCAAGGAGATACTCGACTTACACCCCCACACATTCAAAAATATGCACTCTGAGTTTCCCATAGGAATGACTCATTTCACCATCCAGCAATAAAACTGACACTGGAATGGATCTATGGTACATGGCACCTACATGATTAAGATTTCACTTTATTAGTTATGCCAATTGGGTGAATTAAGGCTTCATCATACAAGTGGACATCCAAAACCCTAATTCAATCTAGCAAGCATAACTATGAAGCAACTTCAGAAGATATAAAACATATAAGGTGTGAACTTGTCACATCATCAATACATGGTACTCATAGCACTACCATTCACAAGTCATTCACCAATGTCACGCAGCCATACACAACTACCACCAATGTCACACAGCCATACATGGCTACCACCAATGTCACATCAGTATGGGATATCAATCCCTTAATCATATCACTAGAGGATATCACCTCACAATAGGAATTAAGCCTTCACCAGGTCATAGTTACCATCACATCAATATTATCTCATTATGTCTCATCAAGGCTCATAGACATCACCCCGTGTCACATGGTTACCACCATAGCATACACAAGCTACGACATTCATTTCATTTGCAAGGTTAGGGGTTCATAAACAAGAGAGAGAAAACATCATAATGTGGTAACCACTTCAAATGAGACAAGCAAACAAATGATATTTCCCAACATTAGGGTTAGGGTTACATGTATGGCCGATTAGGGGTTTCATAGCATTATTCAAGCATCAAACCCTAATCTCCTCACATCCCACTTTCTTGGAGCATACTAGGATTAAAACGTTATTATTATTTTGATTAATAAATTGTCTAAACAGAATTAGGTGTCAACCAACATTTACATGCACATATGTATCAACCTTTACAAAGTTCCACATGATTTATGACCATGCACTCGAGTGTATCGACCACCCATTAAACATGTGTCATAACCACTCTCAAAGAAAGTGTCTCAACCTCAAGACAACTAGGTGTCTCAACTAAGAATAAAGCAAGTGTCTCGACCGTAGAAAAGAGTACATGTATCTACCACCACAAAATCATGTGTCTCGACCACACACAAAATAAACATTTCAACTAAAACCAAAACACATGTCTCAACCATCCATAAAACAAGTGTCTCGGTCACCCTAGGGTTAGGGTTTCAATCGTGTCACCAAAGCATGTGTCTCGGACCTTGAGTGAAATGACCCTCAACCTATTAAGGTTAGGGTCACTGTCGTGACACTAAGTCATGTGTTTTGACTGAAACATGACAAAGCATCACGACCACCATCTCATTAACAAAGTGTGTCAACCAAGACAAGATCAAAGAAGTAGTGACCACCAAGGTCAAGCTACCACAAGGAAAAACAACTATCCTCAAAATAGGGATAAACCCTAACCAAAATAGGAGTATACCACGATCAAAATAGATGATTATCAAGGAAAACCATCATCAACAAGGTGGAAAACTCCATGCAAAAGGACATCAAAACCTTGAATCCAAATTTCAACATAAACATTCAAGAAATCAACTAGGTGGAAGAAGACCAAGATTCAAACTGAAGAAAACCAAATCAAACCTCAAGAAAACACCAAGGCCAAACCAAAACACGGTGATAAATCCAAGGGCCATGTTGTGTGTAACAACTTCACTCCATCCGTCACTTAGAAACCAAAATCATGGAATTAGGGTTCAAGAAAGAGAGAAATCTACATGAGAATACTACAAAGTCTTAAACCTTAGATCATGATAACCTCATCTAGAAGATTATTATCAAGTGTAGAGATCAAAACAGTAGCGCGTGCAAGCAATAATATGGTACAAGTAATAGAATCCGGTAGAGAGTTATGTAACCCGCCTTACGGAGAGATCCAAGCTCCAAGATTAAAGACTTAAAGGAAGAAGATGAAGCCACAAGATCACCTCAAAAGATAAGAACACCATGGTCAAAAGAAAGCTCAAGAAAGAGGGTGAAAAACTAGGTTGAACCAAGAAGGAAGAAGAAAGAAAAGAGAAGAGATCTCCTTCTCACTCAGGTGTCACCATGTCAAAACAAGTCAATGACCCCTTTGTCAAAGATCTTCAAGGTAGCCACCATGTCAAAACATGGTCTTAAGGCTGAGAAAGTGAAGAAGAAAGGTAGGGTTCCAAAGGAAAAATGTGATCAAGGGAAAAGAACCACTTACCAAGAAGGGAAACCACTAATAATCACCACAAGGAAGGTGATTAAGCTCCAAAGCACCACATGTAAGGTTGGCCGACCTCCAAAGCACCCAAGATCAGTCCTTATTGCTCCTCAAATCTCTAAGGGCGAACACAAGAGAAGGGAGAAGAAGGAGGGCTGAAAATATCACTTGCATGAAGGAGAAAGGGGTTATATATTCAAAGGAGGAGGGAAGTAAGGTAGGGGTGAGGTGTCAAGACAAGAGAGCTCCAAAGGGACATTTTTCCACCAAGAAAACATCCATGCAACCACTATATAAATGCATGCAACCTATGGTGATAAGAACTAGGTGGGGCATCGACCACTTGGGTCACCACTACCCTAGAGGCCGAAACAAACATCAAGTCACCTTGTCTCGACCACAACAAAAGGTCACCAAACAAACTAGGTCGAAACACATCACAAGAAGACCAACCATCTCGACCAAAACACATCAAGACCATAAAGGTCAAAACAAGCCACTAAAAGAAGGTGTGCTAATTGAAACATACACAAGTCACACCAACATGGTCAAGACAAAGGTTGCAACACCCAACCAAGCTCAACATGGTTGACACCAAGCAAACCCTAGAAACTCTAGCATCACCACATGATGCCACCTCATCAGCTCAGGTCCAACAAGGTTCCCCATAGCATCATTCTCTATCTCATGATTCTAAAGAACTAAGGGCACACTCAACATGTGAAAAGTTGCAAGATAACCCCTAAACATGGGTAAATTACAACTTGGTCCAAAACAAACATACAAAGCTCAAACATCATCAAAACATGACCAAACTGGAAACATAAGATTGTCACATGTTAACAAAGCATCTCAAAGGATTATATTAAGGTTCTATTCATTTTATTAAGCAAAGAAAGCATACTCAAGCACTAATCTAGGTCAGGGGCCTTACACTTCTCAAGCTCGATTAACCATATGTCAATGTCTCCCAGTCTGATGTACCCACATTTTCAGTAGCTCCTATGTGCTTCAACCTCTCAAATGTATTCCCCAGACCCTGAGATTCTACATTAAGGGTGGCTTCCCTAGCTTGAGGTACAGGCGCTCTATCCACTAAGTGCATAATCATCACCATGAGTTGTCCAAGCATGGACTAGAAAGCTAGATTGGCCATGGGTGTAGGGTCAAATTGAGGCACTACAGGTTGTTACGGCCCCATCATAGGTACTCTGTTGTTAGGTACCAACCTCCTACCACCACCTCCTTCCATGACATAGCTACTCTCTGCATGCTCTTCAAGTTCTTCAAACATATCTGCATTAGCATAAGCAATGATCATATATGTTGGATTACGTAAGAACAGACACAAAACCTAAGTCCTATGTCCCTATAGACTCAGCGAACCTAAAAATATGATACCAACCAAACTATGGGACCCTCAAGATAAACAAGGTTACTCAAAACAAAACAAGTGATCGGCCACGAACTAACCACAGAAAAAAGAAGGGTTAGTATAAAACTGAACTAAAACATCTCCAACAAGTTCAAGAACATTACATATGAGTCCAACAACCTGCATAGGGGCACATACCATACAAGTTATTTACATATATATCCAGTGGCCTCAGCCACAACATGTATACAAAAGCTATGTCCCACATATATACATGCCATATACGACATCAGCATATTGCTGCCAAAACCTCGAGTAGATATACATATCATCTACAAAACATCCCCTACCCAGACCTGAGTATAGGGATGACTCTAGGACACTCTAAGTACTAGCCAACCTTCTGATCCTACTGCTCTCCAAGATGCTCTTCCTCACCTCCACAAGCCTGACGATGTCACTGACAATCACTAAAAAAGATGTGGTGATCCACGAGGTGAGACCGATGTCCCAGTGAGAGAAATAACTCTCAACTACGCTTATTGATTACAACAAGTTATATTATTAAACATATAAATATTATAAAACAAACTAAGCAAATAAAATAGGTAAATCATGATTAACATGATATATAGAGGAACAGATAAATCTATCATCTTCTAAATGTGGGCACGATCATCTTAAAATAGGTGGGCACCCAGATAAAACAAACTCAAGGAACGATTGACCTATGGGCTGGACACGAGTGGATGTGTTGGTCGACCACAGCCGTGCTGGCCAGCACAACCATGGTCATGTCCAGCCCACAGGTCGTGCCTTGCTTTTATCCATTTAGAAAGGAGGGAGCAGGAAGAAGAAGATACATTTGCAATTGAAAACTAATGCTTGACCTAATTTTGTAAATTTTGATGCATGTTGAATTAAGATATTAAAACCCTAATACACATTTCACCATAATCTTGAATTAACTATATTTCTGAAATCTTGTGATCAATCTATCTAAGATATTAAAACCCTAATGATAAATCTCTGATTTTGTAGTGATGTGTCTCCCTAACATCTACATGAATCCCTATTGTATGATGTAGATTGATGATAATGCATGAGATAGTTTGAAATTTTGAAATCAATTATGAATCTCTCCATCCCTAGGTCATACTAATTTATGTGTAATCTTTATCTTGATGATGAACATGCATGGACACTCAAAATGTTGAAATCAATGTTATAGAATGACAGCACATGTATTTGTTGGCTTAGAAACTCGTCCAAGATTTACTCATTAGGAGTAAATCTTAGATAGTCCCCAGTTTGGGACTGTTCTTGAACACCTAATCTCACTTAGGATGTAAGTGTATAATGTGTATTGGGTTTTCAGGAAAATTTCGGCAGCATTTCCCCATTTGTTTTCTAAGTACATATGTACTTAGAGAACAGTGGGGAAATGCTGCTGAAATTTTCTTGAAAACCCAATACAATTATACACTTACTAGTGAGATTAGGTGTTCAAGAATGGGATAGGTGGTACACATTTATTATATATAAGAATGACAACACATGTTTTTGTTGGCCTAGAAACTCATCCAAGATTTACTCATTAGGAGTAAATCTTGGATAGTCCCCGGTTTGGGACTGTTCTTGAACACCTAATCTCACTTAGGATGTTTTAACCATTAATTATATATAAGACCCTAAAGTAACCCTAAAGTTTTAATCATAAACCCTAATATTTTAACCCTAGACCCTAATCTTGTTCTAATATATACTTGTTTTCTCTTTGATCATAGAATGGATAGATCATGGATGTCCATTCCAAATCGCTACACCCCCCAAGTTTATTTCTAGTCTTGACCAGTTTATTAGATTTGCCGAGGAACATAGGAAACAACCTGGAGATAGGTTCTACTATCCATGTAGGCATTGCGGTAACAACTTGAAAGTTAGCAGTGGTGATAAAATCAAAAGTCATGTCATGTGCAACGGGATTGTACAAGGCTATACAGAATGGTACTGGCATGGAGAGATTTCAAACCTGAAATCAGTGGATGTTGATAGCAGTGCTTGTGTGGAAGAAGAAATTGCCTTTGATGACGTAGATGTGAACGAACCAGTTCCAGTAGACATCGTTGATGCGATGCTGGATAGTTGTGGGGTAGAGCACACCGATCCACCTCCCATGTTTAGAAACATTGTGCACGATGTTGAGATACCGTTATACACAGGTTGTAAGTTTATGAAGCTTAGCGTTGTGTTGAGATTGTATAAACTGAAAGCTAACAATCGATGGAGTGACAAAAGCTTCACGTCATTGTTGTCTTTGTTGAAATAAATTCTTCCTGAAGGAAATGAGCTGCCAATCTCAACATACCGGTTAAAGAAATTGTTGTGCCCAATGGGAATGGAGGCCAAGAAGATACACGCATGCCCGAATGATTGTGTATTATTTCAAAAGGACTATGTGGATTTGAAATATTGTCCGAAATGTGGTGCGTCAAGGTATAAATTGACGACTTCGGGGGAGTCCAAAATTGGTTCTACTGCTAAGGTGATGTGGTATCTACCTATAATACCACAGTTTCAACGCTTATTTTCCAATCCTATAGATGCAAAAAATTTGAGGTGGCATGCAGATGTTAAGAAAAATAATGATGGGATCCTACGACATGCGTCTGATTCCCCACAGTGGAAGAAGATTGATTTATTGTACCCTAAATTCGGTGAAGAAGATAGGAATCTAAGACTTGGGATTTGTATAGATGGGATGAATCTATATTGGACATTGAGCAGCCAACATAGCACTTGGCCAGTTATGCTTGTTATATACGATCTTCCTCCCTGGTTGTGTATGAAAAATAAGTGTGTTATGTTGTCGTCTTTGATATCGGGCCCTAAACAACCTAGAAATGATATTGACGTTTATCTTGAACCTATGATTGATGACTTGAAGAAGCTCTGGGGTGAAGGTGTGATGACCTGTGATGCTTCACGAAGAGAGACATTTCATTTGCATGCTATGTTGTTTTGCACTGTGAATGACTTTCTAGCATATGGGAATTTGTTTGGATATAGTGTCAAAGGATCTAAAGCGTGTCCTATATGTGAAGAGAACACTGATTCAATATGACTAAAACACAGCGGCAA
Organism: Alisma plantago-aquatica; assembly: GCA_963693085.1. Taxonomy (NCBI): domain Eukaryota; kingdom Viridiplantae; phylum Streptophyta; class Magnoliopsida; order Alismatales; family Alismataceae; genus Alisma; species Alisma plantago-aquatica. The sequence goes on from OY856415.1 coordinate 329,385,647, forward strand.
TACTGTATATCTTGGTCATCAAAGGTTTCTTCCAAAATTTCATCTATATCGTAGGTTGCGCAAAGCATTCAATGGATGGAATGAGGAACAGAGTGCACCTAAACCTATATCAGGGGAGGATGTTTATGAAAGAGTAAAATATATCGCCAATGAATTTGGTAAGAGATCACAATGTACAATGGCCACACAGACTGGCAAGTCTTTATTCAAGAAGAAGTCAATATTTTGGGATCTTCCTTATTGGAGTTCTTTGATAGTCAGGCATTGTATCGATGTCATGCACATTGAGAAAAATGTATGTGATAGTGTCATCGGTACTCTGTTGAATATACCGGACATGATTGTCACACTCTAATGCAACAAATATTGCCCGTGGCAATTCGATCAATATTGTCGAAGCATGTACGATTTGCAATCACCAGACTTTGTTTCTTTTTCAACAGTCTATGCAGCAAAGTTATTGACCCTGATATTCTCGATAAATTGCAAAGAGAAGTGGTTGTCACCCTATGTCAGCTTGAGATGTATTTTCCTCCTTCATTCTTTGATATCATGGTATATCTTGTTGTCCACTTGACTATGGAAGTGAAAATGTTGGGACCAGTTTTCTTGCATTGGATGTATCCCTTTGAACGATACATGAGTGTTTTTAAAGGTGATGTTTGAAACCGTTATCGGCCTGAAGGGAGTATTATTGAGGGTTATGTGGAGAGAGAGGTTATGGATTTTTGCAATGATTTTCTGAGTGCTAATGACGCTCCTGTGAATGAGAAGAATATTGAGGAGCATTTTGGCAAAGGAATTTTGGGATCACAGGTGAAAGTAATCACTCGTGAGCAGTTGGAGCAAGGTCACTTGTATATTTTACACAACATCGACGAAGTGAGTGTTTATATCAAGGAACATACCAATTTCATCAAGAGATAATATCCTCGATCCAATTCAATGTGGCTTGCTAGAGAGCATAACAAGACATGTATTAAGTGGTTTGAAGTTAAAGTCTTACATTAACTATCTCAAACACCAGATAATCTTACTGAAACCATCAAATGCCTCGCCTTTAAACCAAAATTGAATGTTATGTCTTATGAAGGGTTTGACATAAATGGATTCTCGTGTTACACAAAGCGTCAAGATGATAAGAGTGTTGTCCAAAATAGTGGGGTCACCCTTCAAGCGTCTTCATTGTTTTTTGCAAGTGCAAAGGATAAGAGTCCACATGAAGCTAAAATGTCATATTACGGTGTCATTGAAGACATATGGGAGTTTGACTATGTAGATTTTAGAATTCTGCTCTTTAAATGTAATTGGGTTGACAACAACGAAGGAGTTATAGTGGATGAATTGGGTTTCACGTTAGTGAACTTTGAAAAGATTGGCGAGAAGGGTGAACCATTCATATTGGCATCACAGGCGAAACAAGTATTTTATATCGATGATCCTGCAAATGATAAATGGTCAGTTGTTCTTCATGGTAAAATACAGTTCATTGAAGATCCTATAGATGAAGAAGAGTACTATGATAAGTATGATGACTCCAGTCCTTTCTCAGTTGGGTTGCCAACACCACCAAACATTGAAGCTGGGGATCACAATGACTTGTATGTTCACGGGGATCACAATGAAGGATTGTTAATTGATAAAAGATCACAATATTAGAGGCATGAATGTTTATATTTTTTATTTGTTTTATTTTTTTGAATGTGAACTTTACAATGTGAATGTGGACTTTACAATGTGAATTACTTTACAATGTGAATGTGAACTTTACAATGTGAATGTAAACTTTACAATGTGAATTACTATACAATGTAAATGTGAACTTTACAATGTGAATTACTTTACAAGGTGAATGTGTACTTTACAATGTGAACTTTACCATTAGTGTTACTTTACAATGTGAAATTTATAATTTGAATGTGAACTTTCAAATGGCTGAGCATTCTCATGATGACCGTGTTGATGATCACCGTGAGGGTGAGGATGTGCTTGCGCCGCCTGAAAATGTAAGTTTTAAGAATATATATTCCTGAGGTTTCTATCTATATGTTCATTTATAATTATATCATGTAAGTGTGTTTTTATCAAATTTTAGGTTGCCGGTGTACCCCCTGAAGAAATTACAGCACTTGATGAGCAGCGAAAGAAAATTGAGAAAGTGAGGGGCATCACAATGATGAACAAGTTAATACAGCAAAGGGGCAATGGACCCAAATTGGCTATGGATTTTGATCATGCAGGAAATCCATATGGAGTGAACCGCAACTCATTTGTTTCATATCTTGGGATTCTTACTCGCAGCCATTGCAGTCCTATTCTAGAATCCTGGCATAAAGTTCCTAAGGGGAAGAAAGACCACATATGGAAGGAACTATGCGTGATTTATTATTATTTGTAATTCTATTTGTGTAGATTACTAATTTTTAAGATACTAATTGATAGAAATTCTATTTAATTTGCAGAGCATATTTGATCTGGATGAAAAGCTACATCATAAATGTGTGATGCAATGCTTTGGGAGGGTCCTAAGGAACTATAGGACCAATCTCACCTGAGATTACATATGCGATGTTGATAATAGGTTTTTTATTGATTTCCAATTCTAGACATTGATCACTATTTCACTAACTCTACACTAATAATTTTTGTTTGTATTCTCTTTAAAAAATAAATTTAGGCAGAAGGAAGCCACAAAGCAATGGAACTACCTGGACCCCAAAGACTGGGAGGCGTTTGTTACCCAAAGAAAAATAGATGAATTCAAGGTATTAAGCGCCACTCCCAATTTAATTAATATACATTTTATTGTATTCACCTATTCAAGATTAACCTTTAGTGTTACTAACCAAATCAATGTGCTAACTAACTAGCTAGGCCCTCAGTGAGGAAAAAAGAGCAAGACATGCACTGAATGTGTACGGCCACACAATGGGTCCAAGAGGATATGCAGGCGTTCGCCAAAGACTACAGGATGAGTCTACTTAGCCTACTGCTACTCAGGAGACTGCAGAGTCCTCTACTACTTCTCCCGCACCTCTGCCTTGCCATGCTATGTGGATAGTTGGGAGGCAAAACAAGAAGGGAGACATACTGAAGCCCGCAACTGCTAAGGCGGCTGCAAAAATGGTAAAAATTAACTCCTAGAGCAATCGGTCGATATTGATTATTGTTATGTTTACTTACTAATTTTTGTTGATGGTGATTAGCGGGAGCTGCATGAGCAGAGGGAGGAAGGCAAGTTCATCCCTCAGGGCACAATGGATGAACTGACAGTTGCTATGGGTAACCCAGAGCATCCTGGATGTGTTCGGGGTGCAGGCATTGGTGTGGGAATCAAAGCGTTTTTGGGCCATCCTAGCATAAAGCTGTCCCAAAAGTGGGACTTTCACAAGCTGAGGTAACCTATTCTTATTTTAGAATGTTATTGCAAAAGGGAATTCAATAATCAGAAGCTACCGTTTCTTTTATCCATGTATAGGTAGATTTGTTAATTGAGAAGAGAATCCAAGAAGCAATGGTGAAGTGACAGGCGTCTCAGTCTGCCACTCAGACAGTACATGTGGCGGGCCGCTCTTCTCCTACTGTAGAAGTGGTTGGGAGTAATCATGTAGACCCACCACCTAGCACGTCCTCTGTAAGTATTTTTATGACATAATAGCTAGTCTGTTCAAGATGATATGTTTGTGTATATATGCATATAACATTCTTTACGTAAATTTGTAGGGGTTGAAGCCATGCCGACTAAAAAGTCAATAATATATCATTGCAGAGGCATCGACTTACCCACCCCTTAAAGGGTGCTTGTTTCATGGGTATCCAGTACCATATGGTGTGGTACGTGTGAGCCTGATACATGTATTCCCTGACTGGACGGATCTTGTACTGCCTCATGCACACCCAGATACTGAAACACTTAGTGAGGTAGTAGGCGGAGTGATACTATGGCCCGAAGTGGATGTCCTCTATACTGATATTGTATGATAAATTTCCATTACTTTAATTTGTTAGTGTGTATATATGAGTCAATTGATCTGAAATTATATATACAGGTCAAAAAGACGAGACCCGCTACATCTCGGCCTCCACCTCCTTGACTACCAAGTTGGCTTCCAAGGGACCTACACGCCTCGATAGGTCCTAATTGTAGGGGTGTGGCAGTATGGATCGGCGAACATGACACAAACTGCCCTATAATTGTTACTATTTCAGAGGATGTTGTAGGTAAATCATACGATAACAATCTATTTATACAAGTTTAGCATATGTATTAATGCATACGTAATACAAGTTCTTCATACGTACGTATTAATGCATAGGTATTAATGCAGGTCAATCATACAAAAACAAGATATTTATACAAGATATTGTGGAGTTGTTTAGTTATCAATGGCTGAACACATCTATGATAGAGTTGTGGATATGGTGAGATCTTGTTTATACATCCATATACCTTGTTTTATATACGGTGATCTGGTTTCTTATATATTAATGCATACGTAATACATGTTTTGCAGCCACTTACACAAGATATGTAGAGATTTTGGGTTTTCCCATGTGAGATTTTTGGTTCCATCTTTGATTAGTCATGTAGATACAGACCCTTCTTCGGTTACTTCATATTGTTGTGATGCTTTTAAATATTTTGGTAAAAATAAGAAGACGGTGATAATAGCTCCATTCGATGTCGAGTAAGTTTACTTTGCTTATAATTTGGACTTAAGAAAATTACATTTTATTGTGGATTTTGAGTTATTAATTTTTAACTTTCTTACCTATAGTGGTAGGCATTGGAAGTTACTAGTTATTGTCCCCAAGACGTTCACTGTCTATTATCTAGATCATGCGGGGAATGAGTTGGAATTATATGGACATGCAATTAAAAGGCCATTATTCTCGTGAGAAATATTTCATGTTTTTATATTTGTTAACATCTATTACTACATTACTTTTTAATTATGCAATTTAATGGGTTACATTAACATATGTAGGGCTTTACAAGAGTACAAAAAAGTTGGAGGAAAGGTCCCCAGGAAAAAGAATCTGTCACTAATTTGGGAGAATGTGAAAGTAATTTCCTAACTCCAATGTATATATTATTTATGTGAACTGTGCTTATTTGTATTTTTGAATATTTTGTATGTTTCAATTTATAGTGTGCTACACAAGACAACGGCTGGGCATGTGCCTACTATGTGATGCTATTTATGGACCTAATCATCAAACATGTCATAATGGAAATCGATAAGATATAACAGGTATTATACATAGTCTCATTAGATAATATGAAATATATCAAACTTATTATATATTATTAATTATATATATATGTCATTCTCTTTGTAGGTCTTTAAAACAGCTGACTTCAGCAGAGGTGGAAAGCATCTTGATGTACATGCTCCCTATACAAGAGATGAATTAGATGTTGTAAGAGAAGAATGGGCAAAAGCCCTACAAAGAGTGGGAATTTTTAGATTTAATTTTATTGACAATGATGACAATGATGAATAAAGAATAACTTTGTTCTCATAATTATTTTTGTGTGAATGTGAATGAATTTTTATGAATTGTCATATGTGTGTGAAGATGATCAATACATAAATGTTTCTACATGTGTTTGAATGTGAAAAGAGATAACATGAATGGAACTACATGTTGCTACTAGTTTCTACATGTGTGTGATGAAAAAATAATATGAATTAAATGTGCTTATACATGTGTGTGAATCACATATATATAATATTGTCCATCGTGTTAATTTTGTAGGTTTGTGGCATGTTATTGGCTGATATCAATGGATGTCATAAACCTGTAGTTCAGTTCAGAACTGAACTGCATGTTCTCATCCTGCTGACCAGCCATACAACAGGCCTGCAAACTGATTAAAAAAAATCTTAACATAGGCGTAAGTTATTTGATCAAAACCGACACCAAAGACATACGGTGGCGGTTTTTGATAAAAACCCAACGTCTATGTGGCCAGGAACCACGGTTGTGCTGGGAAGCATGGTCGTGGTGGCATTCAACGGATATGGCATCAGTTATTAGCACAAAACTGACATCGGTTCAGCTGATATGACTAAGAAACACGGCCGTGCTGGGAAGCACGGCCGTGGTGGCAGGGGAGATGGCGCCGGTTATCTTACGAAATCGACGCCTATAGACCCTTTGCTGGTGCATTTTCAGTGGCGGGAAGCATTGTGACGTCAGTTCTTTTAATAACCTACGTATGTAACAATTCTATAGTGTCGGTGTTCTTAAAAAAATGACGCCTATAGTCCCTTTACTGACGTGTTTTCGGTGGCGGGAAGCTTTTTGGCATCGGTTGGGAATCGACGCCGAAGGGGTCCACCTTTAGTGGCGCCCACCTGGGTTTCGCTTGGAAACTGACACCAAAGCCCTTAATTAACCGATGCTAAAGGCATGTTATGTATTAGTGGACAAGAAGGAAAGAAGAAGCAAGGATGCAACCCATACCACATGGGAGGAATCTTCCTCAGGTGATTCGAGCTCCAATGGAGGAGAATGTCACCTTGCTCTCATGGCCTCAACTAGTGAAGACATATGTGAGGTAAGTGAGGTAAGCTTGACTGAACTATATAAAGAAACTCTCATTGATATGAATAATGTTTCCCATTTCTTACTCTAAATGCAAAATCTAAGAAGAAAAGATTAGGGAAAATTATTGATGATCCATATGCTAAGATTGATTTTCTTGAGTAAAATAAAAAAGTCCATCTTGATAACATAGATTCCTTAGAAGGTCAATTTATTGAACTTGAGTTGAGGTAGAAAATGGTATTTATCTTAAGAACATCAATAGTCTTAAAGATGAAAACCAAACTTGCCTTAATGAACTTATTTTGATTATAACTGAAGATAAGCTTTTTGCCAAGTTTAATGATCCTAGGCATCTATGTGATGGTATTAAGGATGAAAATAGAATATACCTTGATGATATTACTATGCTTAGATCTAAAAATGCTAGATTTCTTGCTAAAGTCAATGATCTTTCTTCTAGACCTTTATTGCCTAGTAATGAAGTAGCTTGTCTTTCTTTAGAAAAAGATTCTTAACTTACTAAAGCCCTCTGTTTAGAGGTTGACTTGCTACATGCTAAAGATTTATTGTTAGTCTTTCTTCTATAGTCATTACTCTTAGTGATGATAACCATAGACTTAGACAGCCTTTGCAAAAATTCCTCAAAGGACAGAAGTCCCTAAACTCGGTCTTAGAGCACTCTACCAAACAAGTTGGTAATAGTGGTTTGGGACATGAGGAAGTCCAAAAGAGAAAGGGAAAATGTAAGAAAAAGAGCAAGAAGCATCCAATATTCCATGGAGATACTTCCTACTCTAAGTCTTCTATGATTTTTTCTTATTGCAAGAGTGATGATCATTACTCTACTTATTGTCCTTACAAAGAGAAGTAGACAAACCCAAAGATGAAATGGGTCCCCAATCTAACTCCGAATTCCAAGGTTTGAATTGGGCACTGACATCTTCCTTTCTTGTAGGTAAAAGGAAAATGGATTGTTGATAGTGGTTCATCCAAGTACATGACCGCTGAGATGAGCCACTTCAACAATTTCACAAAAAACAAAGGATGATCAATGACTTTTAAGGATAACAACAAAGGTGAAGTTATAGGTGAGGGTGATGTGGGTGATTCACTATGCATCAAGAATGCAATTCTTGTGTATGGCCTACATCACAATTTAATTAGTGTTAGCCATTTTGTATAATAGTTATCTTATTTTATTTACCTCACTTGAATTCTTGCTTTTGGATTCCCTCTCCTACAATGTCATATATAAGGGAACTAGAAATGGAAATCTTTATGTTATTGTTCTTGATTCTCTTAAGACTATTCTTGGTAAATACATTATTGTTGATAAAAAATGATACATTTGTATGACATCATAGGCTTGGTCATGTAAATATGCATCAATTGAAGAAGTTGAGAAAAAAGGAATTGCTCAAAGGACTTCCTAAATTGGACTTTGAGAAGGATGAGGAATACCAACCTTGTACACAAGGAAAGCAAACAAAATTCTCCTTTAAAAACAAAGGAGTCCTTAGTACCAAGAGAGCTCTTGAACTTCTTCATATTGATCTATTTGGACCAATGAGAACTCGATTGCTCCATGGTAGCAGGTATTGCCTCGTGATTGTTGATGATTTCTCTCACTATACTTGGGCCTTCTTCTTAGCTCCAAAAAGTGACACTCTCGATGTTTTCTCTACTTTTTGCAAACAAGTTGAAACTGAAGCTTCTTCCCAAATTGTCTCTATCTATAGTGACCATGGGGGAGAATTTGAAAAAGATATGTTAGAAAGTTTTTGTGTGGAATCTATTTATTCGCACAATTTTTCTTCCCCTTGTACACCTCAACAAAATGGGATTTTAGAGATAAAGAGTAGATCTTTATAGGAAATGTCTAGGATCATTCTTTTAGAGTATGATACTCCCAAGAAGTTTTAGTCTGAAGTATTTAGCACCTCATGTTTTGTGCAAAATTGGATTTTCACGCATCCTTCCTTAAAGGAAACCCCTATGAGTTATGGCATGGTAGAAAGCCCTCTATCAATTTCTTTCATATGTTTGGTTGCCCTTGTTTTGTTTTAAACACTAGGGATTCTCTCAACAAGTTTGATGTGAAATCATATAAGACCTTCTTTCTTGGCTATAACACTACTAGTAGAGCATATAGAGCGTTTAACACTGAATTGTCTAAAATAGAAGAATCTCTCAATGTTAAATTTGTTGAAATTAACCCCTTTATTTCCAAGAAAATTGTGAATGATGATGTTGTATATGAGGTGAATCCTAGATTCAAAGAGCTCAACACCATTGACAAAGGAAAAAGGTGGTAGTAGATGAAAAATCAAAAGAAGAAGAAAAGAGGGATCCAACTCCCCGGGCTGCCTTCAACAAAGCACAAGCCGACAATGCCTTCATCTCACAACTTGAGCCAAGGAACGTCAAAAAGGATCTTAAAGATGATGAATGGATCCTAGCTATGCAAGAGGAGTTAAAGCAGTTCAAGAAGAACAAAGTGTGGACCTTAGTGCCAAGACTAAATGATAGGAAGATCATTGGCACCAAGTGTGGCTACCGCAACAAGCTAGACTAAAGCGACAAAGTGGTAAAAAACAAAGCAAGGTTAGTAGCTTACTGGTATAACCAACATGAAGATATTGATTTTGATGAAACTTATGCTCCTTTGCTAGATTTAAATCTATTAGAATGATACTCGCCTTTGCTAGGCATAAAAATTTCTATCTATACCAAATGGATATTAAAATTGCACTTTTGAATGGTAGAATAGAGGAGGAAGTCTATGTGGTTGAGCGTCCCAGTTTTGAACATGACAAGCTTCCTAACCATATTTATTTGCTACAAAAAGCTCTTTATGGAATCAAACAAGCCCCTAGATCTTGGTATGAGAAACTAATTTTTTTTGTTAGACAATGGGTATGTCATGGGCAAAGTTGACCCTACCCTCTTTCTCAAACACACTTCTAGCAACTTTTGATTATTCAAATACATGTTGATGATATTATCTTTGGTGGAACTGATCTTGATATTCGCAAGGAGTTTAGTTCACTTATGCAGAGTGAATTTGAGATGATTATGATGGGGGAGCTCACATTTTTCCTTGGCTTCCAAATCAAGCAAACAAAAGATGGAAACTTCATCAACCAAGGTAAGTACACAAGTGAACTCTTGAATCACTTTGGGATGGAGAACACCAAGCCAATGGATACTTCCATGTCAAACACCACCAAACTTGATAGAGATGAGGAAGATGAGAAGGTAAATGAGAATCATTGTAGAGGTATGATTGGTAGATTGTTATATGTTACTACCTCTAGACCTGATATTATGTTTAGTGTTGGCTTGTGTGCTAGATTTCAATCAAGCTTTAGAAAATCCCATCTTATAGTGGTTATAGGATTCTAAGGTACCTAGCCAAAACCCAAAATTTTGGACTATGGTATCTCAAGTCAAGGGACTTTACTCTTACTAATTATAGTTAT